>JALIGW010000002.1:108320447-109520447 GCA_023053685.1 Diadophis punctatus similis
TTTATTTGCAACGCACTCTGACATTTTCTACAGCTTCCCCCTCCCCTCTTTAGATCGCCCTGCAGGGCTCTGCCTTTGTTGAAACGGGGCGGGCGGTTTGTACGGAGAATTGGCAGGGGGGATGCGCAGCCCTTCAGGATGGAGAGCGGGGCAAGAAGAGGCACAATAGGCTGCGCTGCCCCGCTCAACCAGACTTCTTCCAGCCCATCTACCCCACGGCACCGTGAACGAGACAATCGGCCGCGCCTCCCCACCCGGCCTTCCTCACTGGGCACTGCTGCACCGGCGGCTCTGCCCTGCCCAGCGCCGGGGCCCGGCCGGCGCTCGGCTTACCTCCCTGGTGAGGCTCGGAGGCCTCTCGGCAAGCCCATCCACCGGCTCTCCAGGCAACGCCACTTTCTCCCTGCCCCGCCAAGGCCCCCACCAGCCCAGAGACTGCGCTCCCGGATGGCACATGACAGGGGATGCGCCGCTGCCGGGCCGGACCGTCGTTGCTGCCGCCATCGCCCTTCTCGCCTTCCCGGCTTCGGCTCCGGGACCTTCGCAGGCCGGGAAGCGTTGGCGGCAGATGGGCGTGCCAGGTGGTCTCTGAGCCTTGCCAGGAAAGTAAGCCAAGCACCAGTCAGAGCACTTTCTTCCTTCTCCCGCTGCCAAAAGAAAGAGAGAGAGAAAGAGGATGCCCGGCAGTGCAGAGGTTTGGTTGGGGGGGTGTCTCCCGCCTGGCGCTAGGCTTGGCTGTGGCGATGGGAAGGAGGGGGGCATCAGGTGCCCCGTGCCGCACTCGCTGGTTGGGCATCCATCACCGGTTTCGCCTGGGCGGGCACTGAAGTCTCAGAAACCGCCCGCAGCGGCTGAATGTCTCCTCCACCCCCTTTTGGATGCCCACAATGGGCAAATGTGGCAGCAGCGCTGGTGTGTCTTTGCTGCGCACAGCAAGGGCTTCCCGGAGCCCCTGAAGGTGCCGGGTGGGGCTGCTCTTTCCACCGGACCGGGCCTGATGGAAGCTGCTCTCTGCCTCGAGTCCTGCTCCCTGCATCCAGCCCATGCATGTGCATGTGTGGGATGCATGTGCAGCTGCCGGCCGGGCCAGTCCACCCACCCTCCCAGAGTACTTTCTTTCTTCTCCCGCTGCTGAGAGAAAGAAAGAAAGAAAGAAAGAAAGAAAGAAAGAAAGAAAGAAAGAAAGAAAGAAAGAAAGAAAGAAAGAAAGAAAGAAAGAAAGAAAGAAAGAAAGAAAGAAAGAAAGAAAGAAAGAAAGAAAGAAAACTTATGACCACAATTGAGCCCAAAATTATGGTTGATAAGCAAGAGTGTTATTGAGTGAGTTTCACCACATTTTACAATTTGACCACGCCCACCGTCACCTGACCACCAAGCCACACCCACATGACCTCAAGTCACACCACAGAACCGGTAGGGAAAGTTTTCACATTTCACCCCTGGAGTATGTGCAGTATTTCAAATATTGTCTCTATTATTCATCATAGTGACTCATACTTTTGTTATGTCCTACTTGAACTATCACAATATGCTCTCAGAAGCTTCAGTTGGTCCAAAGTGCAATGGCCTGTATGTTAGTCAGTGGGAGCACATTACACACTAGTCCACACGTATGAACCATAATTGTGACCAGAAACTTTGTTGCTAAGTGCTGCAGCACATATGGGTTGTTCGGTGGAAAGAGGCAGGAGTCCCAACCAAGTAAGGAACTCAGGGGAGCATGGGAGAGGTAAGCAGGTGCCATAGGGGGTGGGGAACTGCCAAGGGCAGCTGCCAGGGAGCACAGGCAGGTTGGCAGGGGATCCAGAAAAGCCAGCAGAAGGTGCAGGCAGATCAAAAGAGGCCTTGGGTGGCGGGCAGAGATCGCAGGAAAGTAAGGGGGTGCTGCAGCTGGGCACGCACTGCAGAAGGTAAGAGGGCCAGGAGTGCCACAGAAATTCCTTGGGAGGACTCCATGATGGGCTTCTCAGGAGAAAAAACAGCAGGAGTGACTTACTGGGGTGACTTATAACCTCCCTGCAAAGTTTCCCATTGACTTTGCTTGTGGGAAGCCAGCAGGGAATATCACAAATTGTGGTCACCTGATGAGATTCTCTGTAACATTGTAATCATGAGCTGGGCACCCAAATGCTGTATGTTATCTAAAACACCAGATCTAGAGATGGCCTTTTATGGGGTGGACAATATCTTTCTTGCAATTAGATGTTGACATCCTCCCACATTTAGGAAACTATCCCTCCCTCATCAGCTACTTAAAGGAATCAAGAAAGACAAACATCCAGTCCGCAGGCGGCAGAGGATACCCTAAAGAGGCTCCATTTCCTCCGAGGACAAAAGAATCCCAGGTAATGCAGTAGCACCTTTCACTTATCTGGAATCAAGCAAGACCTGGGTGGATTTGTGCAACTTTACACCTACTCCCTCCTATCTTTTCCTACATTAAGACAAATAAAATATTGTCTTGACTCTCAGCACTTTGAATTTTAACTCTTCTCACCTTCCGTACAAGCATCTCCACCTTGCCGACTAGAGAAGGTACCAGTCACAGTGGTTTTCCTCCGAAATCTATCAAGGGAACCAAAAGCAGCTGAATTACTAGGTTCTTCATCCACCTTCTCCAACCCCTCACCCTAGGAGATCACATTCCACCAGAAGCCATTAAGCATTGTACTCCAGCAGCACCTTTAAGCAATCCTCTACTATTTCAGTAGGTTACATTCATCCCCCAATCATTTGTCCTTTTGCATCCACTTTTTCATCCCATTTTTAAACTGAGAAGGGAATAAGCATTTAGAATTGCAGATCTCGTGCCTTGATCAAGGAAGAATTAAGTATCCACCAACTAATGCAGCAATCAAGTCAGACTTTGGGGAAATACTGGTTATTTAGAAGCAACATTCACGAGCTGAACAACTTGTCATCCCCTCTGCAGCAGTCCCAGACCATGGCTGCAGAAACAAATCTTCCTATGCTCCATTTCAATGGTGTGTATAAACTACACACCTCTGACAGATCTCCTGGGCTTCTTTCATGGTGTGCCCTGCATGGACAATATCTTCATGTTCAAAGGTCATCATGGCTTGCATCTCCAGGATGGTGGCATAAATTAAGGCATGGTACATGCTCTCTCCAGCCCTTCCAAATGGCAAAAGACAAAAGATATGGTTCAAGTTAATACAAGGCTTTGCTGATTATATTGATATATATGATGCGCGCGCGCACACACACGCACACACACGCACACACACACACACACACACACACACACACACACACGGCATAAGGCATTAACAAAGGAGGAGGATTAATATTTGGAACATAGAACATCATCAGAGTTGGAAGGGACCTTGGAGGTCTTCAAGCAGGAGACCCTATACCCGTGATGGTGAACCTATGGCATGGGTGCCACAAGTGGCACGCGGAGCCATATCGGTGGGCACGCGAGCTCAGGTCCGGCGTGCATGTGTGCACCAGCAGGCTGATTTTCGGGCCTTCTGGGTCCACTGGGAGTTGGGAAACAGGCTGTTTCCAGCCTCCAGAGGGGGTGGGGAAGGCCGTTTTCGCCCTCCCCAGGCTCCTAGAAAGGCTCTGGAGCCTGGGGAGAGCAAAAAATGGGCGTGCCATTGCATGCTGGGAGCAGGGGGGTCATGCGTGCATGTGCGGGGGTGCATGGAATTATGAGTGTGGGCACGCACACACATGATCCCCCGCATTCCCCCCCCTTTTGGCACGCGAACCAAAAAAGGTTCGCCATCACTGCCCTATACCATTTCAGATACATGGCTGTCTCTTTTTAAAATCCTCCAGTGATGGAGCATTCACAACTTCTGAAGGCAAGCTGTTTCACTGGCTGATTGTTCTCACTATCAGGAAATTTCTCCTTAGTTCTAGGTTGTTTCTCTACTTGATTAGTTTCCATCCATTGTTTCTTGTCCTGCCCTCTGGTGATTTGGAGAGTAATTTGACCCCCTCTTCTTTGTGGCAGTTTCTCAAATATTGGAACACTGCTATCATGTCATCCCTAGTCCGTCTTTTCACTAAACTGGCTATGCTCAATTCCTGCAACCATTCTTCATTTGTTTTAGCTTCCACACCACTTTTGTTGCTCTTTTCTACACTCTTTCCAGAGTCTTAACATCTTTTTTTATATCGTGGTGACCAAACTGGATGCAGTATTCCAAGTGTAGTGTAGTAAAAAGATCCAGGAAAAGTCATTTTTGAATTTTTGGAAAAAAATTGTGCATGGATTTTAATTATTTCTCCTAATGTTTTTTTCCACTCTCCCTCCCCATCTGCCCCAGTGCTTTTGCAATTGGTACCGTTATGCACTTGCACAGTTGATTTATCTGTGGATTATTGTATTTTGGGTAATCTAGCCATGGTCTATTAACATACTGCGTTAACAGGCTAATCCATAATATGATGTAACTTGGGTTTAGGGTTTAGCATTCATTAAATGAATGCAGATTTGCCATCAGCTTTTGCTAATGAAGAGGAAAGGAAAGAGTTACTGCTTACAAGGGTGGCTTCAGATTTCATTAGAATCAGTTTTGTAACATAGACTTAAACTAGAATGGAAGGCAAAAATCAAACTTTTAATGTGCATTCTAGTTAAGGCATTTGTATGTATGTTACTTTTTCTAAGCTCAAAATGTAGACAAAAATAAAGTACATTTATTAAAATACAGTAAAAATTATCTTTCATTTTAACAAAATGTATTTTATTAAATGTATTAAAAAGTGAGTCAACATAACAAAGTTATCCGGTATGACCATTGTATTCATTTTACCTTCTAAAGACCATCTGAGATACATACATTTAGCAATCCTTTCAGAATACATAACAGTAAAAAGGTATGCTTTCCGTAAATGTTTCACTTCATAGAATGACAGCTGCAGTAAAGCAGTTTCCCCATTGATTTCCCTATCCTTGTTTTAAATTATAGGAGTCATAAACGCTGTGTTCCTAAACTGCATCACTCAATCTTTACATACTTCGGGCTTGAATAAGACCTATTACTAAATAAATACCTCTTCCTTCTTTTCCCTACACACAGGATGTATAACTTTCTCCATCGTTACAAAGAGCAGCCAAAGAAATGCCATGGGAGTGCTGAAGACCATGCAGCAAAGAGCTGCTCTTACTAGTAACAGCCGTGTAACCTTCAATAACATTTAATTCTAGATTTTGCCACCCGACCTACCAGCACAAACCTGGCCTCTCTGTAATAAGCCTCTTAAAACACCAACTTCCAGCACCAATATATTGTTAGAAAAGTGAAGCATATATCCTGCTACCTTCCCCACAAGCTACATGAAATACTTATGAGCTGAGTCCCTCACAGGGGAACTAGACAGCTGCTTGCATTATGGAACACTTAGCACTGACTTTTCTGGAGAAGCTAGAGGAACATAGTTTGCCTTATTTCAGCCGTGAAAAAAGACTCTAGCAAACCAGGCTAATTCCCCACCCCGTTTGAGTTTATTCAAGCTCAGTGTCTGAGAAGCAACTCTCCTTCCATTGCATCCCACAGATTTGCTTCATCCCTATAGTTGTGAGCACTGTAATTGGGGTTCTCTAATTGGAAAGCGCTGGAGGAGGATTTAATTCAACAGAACAGCTGGGAACCTTGGTAATAGTTGGGGGAAAGGAAGCTGATATCCCACACTTGTCCTGTGTGCAGGATGAATCAGCTTGGGCACTTCTGATTTACCTGGGCTGCAGCATTTCCAAGCTCTTACTGAACTGGTTATGCAGGAAACAGTTCAGTGCCTCCGTGCACTCGGCTAAGGCAGTCTCCATGGAAGTGCTGCGGGTAAGAAAAGAGGGCTAGTTATCACAGATATTCTTCTAAGATTTGGAGTTACAGTATACACATTTTCTTGTAGCTCCTGTCCGTTTAATTATTAGTTTTTAGTCATTTGTAATGGGACTTTCCCTTAAATTGAACATTTGATTTGGATGAGACAATATTAAGGCAAAGGCACAGATAAAAGATCGTTTGTGGACTTCTAAGTTTTGACTATTACTGAAAAATGTGGTCTAAGTGGGCAGCCATCAAAAAAGGCATTGATTTACCTGTATGGAAGGAGCAGCTCTACGAGTTTTAAGAACAAACTACAGCTTTTATTTATTTATTTTATTTATTTATTTAATCGTTCTTATAGGTTGCCCAACTCCCGCGGGACTCCGGGCGGCGTACAACATAAGAGAGGAACAATTTATAAAAATGATAATAACAATTAAAATAGTTATAAAAATTAAAAAAAAACCATATACCATCATTCGTACATGGGGAGACCACAGATGTTCTCATTGGTCTCTATTTCTAATTCTAGCGATACTCCCCTCACCCCTGAAATAGTTCCCTACTATTAAAGATGTTATATTTCAATAGAAACAAATAATATCCTCGTTCAATTAGCCTCACATGAGCTGTAGAAGTTGCCCAAATAGATAGGAAAGCAATAACTTGCTCACTGACTAAAATAAGTGTAAATGTGCCCTGCTTTTTTTCTAAAGCTATAAGAGAAACTTCCCAGATCTGAGGGCTTCCCTCCCTCCTATAGGGATCAGGAAATGCCCTTCCTCTGGAGTTCTTGAAGGAAGTGGTTGGCTACTTGTCACATTTGTTTAGCTTAGGTGTCCTTCCAAAGACAGAAATCTTACCTCTGACAACCCTAAGCAAACACGGTCTTTGCCAGCATAGTTACCCCACCTTACTCAAACAGGACTGGTCTTTCAACAAACTCTACAACTGGTAAACTAGGTTTTAGGCTGGGAAATTTTAGACAACTTTTCCTGTAAATGTAGCGACCCAGAGCTTTATATTGGTGCTGACTTGGTTTACCTGATAATTTGTCTAGCTTAGTTTCCTCTGCATTAACCCATTGTAGCTCTTCAAAATTCAAGACAAGGGTCTTCCCCAAATGTAGCTAAACATGTCAGGAATTCAATGTGCAATTCTTCTTAAAAAGAAGACACTAGAAATACAATCACACACCATTTCAATTTGAAAAATGGGGGAGCACTTAGGAAATTACAGTAGATTTATTTTGACTGACCTCAAAATTATAAAGGGTCATGAGCAGGAAATAGGAGATAGTTATAATTATCAAGAAAGTGCACCAGCAAATAGCTAATATATGTAGAAAGTCATTAGGGTGAACGGAATGTAAACTGGCAAAGGAAGCAAAAAGCAACAAGGCACATGTATGTGGACATGAGAACCAGTTTGGTCTAGTGGTTAAAGCACCAGGCTAGAAACTAGGAGATTGTGACTTCTAATTCCACTTTAGGCATGAAAGCCAACTGGGTGACTTTGGATCAGTCACTCTCTCTCAGCCCACAACATCAGGCTTCGGTGACAAGTAGGGTGCCCAGATGTCCTGATTTTATCAGGATTGTCCTGATTTTTAGAAGCTTGTCCTGATTCTGAAAATGTCCTGATTTTGTCCTGAAATTCGAGTTCCCGTCCTGATTTGTCCTGAACTTTTGTAAAATTTTAGGATAATCAAGATGAACGTTAAATGAAAGTACGTTTGCACTACTCGTGTTTTAGTTCAATCGCTTCATTTTCAGGCAGATTCTCTTATGTATTGTTACGGAAGATTTCGTGTGCATTTTTAGTGTGTAATATTTTAATGCTTTCTTTCAGGGTTGTGATAAATTATTTAAAATACTGTAAATGTTTTCTTAGTTTAAAGTGAGTGCTCGTGTAATAAAATTGTGGTTTTATTTTATTTCCTTTCGCCCCCGAAGCACCAGAGGAGCCTGCAAAGCCAGCTTGGGGGAGGGGGGAAAGAAAGGGGGCGAAGGGTCCGCCGATCCCGCACCCGCCAAAGCGAATCCGGGCCAAAAAGCGTGTTTCCGCCCAAGTAAGCCCCCCCGTGCGTGCACGCGAGCCTGGGCCAACCTCCCCATTAAAACAAGCGAAGGGCTGCGGAAGAGGCGGCAGCTGGGCTTGAAATCCTCTAAAATCTAGGTGCGTGTTATACTCCCAAAAATACGGTACTTTATTACTATAATATGGCTACAAAAAGGAAAAATCTTTACCGAGAAGAATATTCTAAAGATTTTGATGGTATTAAAAAGAGTAGAAAAGGAGACACTTTCGCATTCTGTTCATATTGTTCATCGGACATTGATATTGGAAGTACAGGCGCCCCAGCCATTTCTAGACATTGTGGTACAAAACTTCACGATGAAAATTCAAAATCCAAGAAGTCAACCGCTGAAATAGGACAGTTTTTTGTCAGTAAAAATGCGCCAGTATCTAAGAAGACGTCAGCTGCAGAAGCAGTTCTAGCATATCACACGGCCGTTCATTCGCTTTCATTCAGAAGTAATGAATGTACTAACAAACTTTTGACAACAATCTTTCCAGATTCTGAAATAGCCAAAAAGTTTTCGTCATCCTACACAAAGTCGCAGGCTATAATTTGCAACATCTTAGCGCCAAATTCAAAAATAACTACTCAGTTAGGAGATGGCTATTATTCTATTGCTACAGATACTTCCAACCATAAAAAAATAAAAAAAATTCTGATTATTCGATATTTTTCAGTGGATGGTTTGGCTGTAAAACTGTTAGATTTTGCTAATTTACCGGGTGAAACATCTGACATTATATTCAGATATTTAAAAAGTTGTTTGCAAAATAACAATCTTGATTCGGCAAAATTAGTAGCCTTCAGTGCAGACAATGTTAATGTGAATTTCGGCGGTGCTAGTCAACAAGGGCAGAATAATGTTTCCCCAAACTAAAAACCTTGAATTCTAAATTAATTGCTGTTGGTTGCCCGGCACATATATGCCACAATGCAGCAAAAAAAGCATGTGAAAGATTATCACTGGATGTAGAAATGCTGTTGTTCAAAATTTTGAGCTATTTCAATGGGTCTACTCTGCGGCATGAGAAGTTCAAGGAATTTTGTGATTTCGTTGAAATTGAATATGCGACTTTCCCAACACATTCACATACTAGGTGGCTGAGCATGCTACCACTTATTGAACGCATTTTGCAACTATGAGCAGCATTAAAATCTCTTGCCTTATCCTCTGCCGATGTTCCAAAAGTTTTGGAAAATTTATTTAGCAACGATTCAAGTGAAATTTATTTCTTGTTCCTTCAAAGCGTCTTACAACAGATTATATTGACCCTAGAAAAGAAAGATCTACTTCTACCAGAAATGATAGATGCCATGACTACTTTTCAACAAAAGATGCAAAAACTACTTCAGCAAAACATTTTTGGTGCCATTACAGCTTCTAAGCTACTAGGTTTAGATGATCCGGATTTGGCCAATCAACTTAAAGGCAAATTCATTGACTTTTATACAACAGCTATTAATTATATTGATAAGTGGTTCAGCTTGGACAATTATCCTTGCTCAACTGATTGGCTGATGTTAAAAGCTAGTATTAAATATGATAAAGTTCAAAAGTCAGCTGAATATTTATTGCCAGATATTGCCATGAAAGATTCATTGTTTGATGAAACTAGCGAGTTGAACTAGTTGCTAGAAGTCTCTTCAGACAAATTTAATAATTTGCCGATTGATAAAAAATGGTCCACTTTGTTTTGAAGCAACAAATTCTTTGATCTGAAAATTCTAGTTAGCATAATTTTTTCAAGTCCTATGTCAAACGTGGCTGTGGAAAGAGTATTTTCCCTGTGCAAGAAGCAGTGGACAGACGATCGAAATCGATTGGATGTTAAAACCGTGAAATGCTTGCTTCAAATTAAAATAAATCATTCTTCTTCATCGTGTGGCGAAATGTATAAAAAGATTTTGGGCGACGAAAATTTGCTGAATAAGATATCAATCTAATAGTAAATACGTGTGAATATGATGTTTTATTGGCTTTGTTGGAGTAATAAACATTATCTTGAGAAGTGCTATTTTTTTAAAACTGTCCTGATTTTGGATCAAAGTTATCTGGGCACCCTAGTGACAAGCCAGTCAGTCATTTCATATCACAACCAATGGATCAACAGTTGGTTGATCTGGGAAAATGTGGCATTTGCAGGAAAACACTAGGAAAAAAAGAACGAGTAATTTGCATGTGCATGTGTGCATTTGCTTTCCCTTCATGTTGTGTCCCGTATATGTGTACCCTGAAGAACATAGGTTAGGTTGCATATGTTCTGTCATGAGGCTATGGGACTACAAGGAAGAGTGGCTTAGAAGGGGAGGAGTCACCAGGACTCTAACATGGCACTCTGTGGCCTTTCCCACAAAGATGCATTGGGGGACATTTTCCTGGAATGTTTTTTCCCAGCAGCCCCAACTGGATCTAGCCTATTTTTGAACCTGATCTTTCTTTTTCCAGTTTCTCTCCCATACCATATTTGGTTCTACTCTGTTTCAGTTTTGGAGAATTATTCTGCTGACAAGAGAGACATAGCCTCCCCACTCCCTAGTCCTTTGCATAATTTCTTCCAACATTCTATTGCAGCGGTTCTCAACCTGGGGGTCGTGACCCCTTTGGGGGTCGAACTACCCTTTCACAGGGGTCGGGAGACTTCAGCCGGACGCTGCCATTTGGGTTCTTTTACCCTCTGCGCATGCGCAGAATGCTTTGCGCATGCGCAGAGGGTAAAAGAACCCAAATGGCAGCGGTGGGGTGGGGGGGCGCAGCAAAGGTAAGTGGAACCCACTACTGCTTTTGCAAAAGGAACATTATCCCATTGCCAAAAAGCAAATGGCTCTAAACATTAGAGGTGGGACATACTTTACGTGCTTAGTGGGAAACAGGACAGGTCTCCAACTCTAAATTAAACTTAGAACTACCAGCTGCAGATTAAACCATGAACACAGCTTACGATGGTAGAACTGGAAAAACACTGTTTGCAGCAGAGCAAGAAACTATGAAAGGAAATTGCTTTTGCAGGGATGGGATGAATGGTTGTCTTCATACTGGGGCCAGAAGGACACATAAATGAGCCCATTTATGTGTCTTTCTGAGAACCCAGAACCAAATTATCTGAAATCCTAAAGAGGTTTGTGAAGTTTATCATCTTGGAGCAACTTTTTATGGTGTTTGAGAAAGTATAGAGTATGGGCCTAGTGCTAAAAAACTGGAGAATGGGAAATCCTTAAAAGGAGGGGAAAAGAAGATCTAGACTAGTCAGCTTAATGTCAATTACCAGACAAAACTCTGAAACAGATAATTAAGCATCTGATCATTGAGTATTTGGAGAAGAATGTATTGTTCACAAGAGCCATAGGTTTGTTAAGACTTTGTCATGCCAAACCAACATTTCTTTTTTGGGACAGAGTTTAGTTTATTGTTAAGAGTGCAGTGAGCATTATGTATCTTCATTTTAGCAAAATATTTAACAGTCTTTTATGAGACCCCAGTAAGGGAGATGGCCAGAGGTGGGTTCCTCCCGGATCAGATCGGTTCACCCGAACCAGTAGCAACCAGCTGTTGACGTCATGATGACATCAGGGAACCGGTTCTGTCGGTGCCGGTCTGTGGACGCTGCCATCTTTTTGGAGGGAATTTTTTTGGGATTTTTTTTGGGGGGGGAAATTTTTTTTTCAATTTTTTTCCGGGTTTTTTTTCTTCTGCGCATGCGCAGAAGCCGTGTTTCCAGCAGTGCACATGCATTGCCATCTTGTGTTTGGCTTTTTTATTATTATTATTTTTACATTTTTTGGCACTCCCACACAGCGCGGGAGGAAACAAACCGGCAGTGAGGTAACTTAGAACCCACCCCTGGAGATGACAAACAGTGAACTGGAAAAAGTTATCATTAGATTAGTACAGAACCAAGAAAATAATTATACCCGACGATGTAAATGACTGGCTCTGCATCACGCTGAAAAGACATCAAGTTGAAAGCATATTTCAGGGATCCAGTCTAATACTTATGCTGTTCAACATATTTATAAAAATTTGGATAATAGAAAATATGATTATTAAATCTGTGGACAAGAAAAAGATGGAGGGGTACCAAATGTCTTGGGGAGAGGGTAATGTCAATATTCATGGCAGATAACATCAACATGAATTTCAACAAGAATAAATTTAACATTCTGAATTTGAGTAGGAAAACCTGAAGGTATAATTGTAGGATAGGGGAAATGATCCTGGTCAGCTGTATTTATGAAAACAATCTGGGTGTCTTGATGGATCACTGACTGAATATAATGTGATACAGCTGTAAAAATAGCAAATGCCATCCTATGTAGCATTGATAAAAGTATACCGGTAATATCATGAAGTTATTGTTCCTTTCTATCAGGCCATGTTTACAATATTCTATCTATTTCTAAGCACCACATTTTAGGAAGGATATTGACAAAGTAGAATACAGGTAGTCCTCGACTTTCAAATGTTCATTTAGTGACTGTTCAAAGTTACAACAGCAATGAAAAAAGTGACATGACCATTTTTCACACATATGACTATTGCAGGATCCCCATGGTCACATAATCAAAATTCACATGCTTGGCAACTGATTCATATTTATGATGGTTGCAGTGTCCCAGGGTCATGTAATCACCTTTTCCGACTGTCTGACAAGCAAAGTCAATGGGGAAGCCAGATTCATTTAACAACCATGTTACTAATTTGACAACTACAGGGATTCACTTAACAATTGTGGCAAGAAAGGCTGTCAAAATGGCAAAACTCACTTTACAAATGTCTCTCTTAGCAACAAAAATTTTGGGCTGAATTGTGGTCGTAAGTCGAGAACTACCTATTATATGTCCATAGTACCAGTCTCAAGATGATAAAGGATTTGGAAGATAAACTTACAAGGGATGCTTAGACGCACTATTCATGTTTTGCCTGGACAAGCTGTAAATTTGCCTGGACAAGCTGTAAATTAGACCACATGTTTCTGCCAGTTAAATGGCAGAGCAAGTTAGTAGTGGGAAGCAGAGTTGATGAGACCCATGTGCCCAGAGATAGCTTCACAAGCATGGGGGGAAGTGGTATCTTTGTATCTTCCCTTTAAAGAAATCCAATGAATTCCACAATGTAAGAATTCCTCAATATTTCAAAGGATTTTAAAATAGCCTTGCTCTTAGGTCACACTACCAGCCACAATAATTAATATCAGTTTAATGGACTTTGCAGTTTCTCATGACTATGTTAGGTACTAATATTAGGACTTATGGTGATCAATAACCAATTAATGACATGTGGAATTTTAATTAAATTCCACATCTTTGTCAAATTTGTCTCCGTCTAGGATTACTTATTTTGCAATGTGGTAACTGCAGCAGAGTTCTGTATCAATATTAATTTGACTTATTCAAGAAAAATGCATGCCACTAAATTAAGAGGGATCTATCATATCTGCTTCGTGGATAGTTCACCTACTTGCGAGAAACACAGAAGAATATAGACAACTTTGTGTTTTTGTAAACAATGGCAGGTCTAAATTGAGAGTGTACCAACTCAGTGAGTGAGGTGGTTTATCAGTTACTAGTAAACAATGGGAGCAAACAGCAGGAACAAAATAGGACTACCACTGGCACTGAGTCATGACAAAAATAACGAGATACAGAAAGGCTGCCATGTATGATTTCTGCAGCCCAGATATAGTAGTACTCCCACTGAAAGGTGGTCACCATCCCAGTAATTAGCAAATGCAGCATGTACAAAGCCAGGCCATGCTTCAGTTCATACCCAGGGCATAATCCAGTTCTTTCTGGAGGTATCTGTGCAAGACCCCAGTACTATAGAAAACTTTAATCTCCCTGCCACTTTAAAAATCTTGTGTTTTCGTTTCATTTTCATCAGCAGGTTTGAATGCATTTGCACCTTCATTAGATATATGTTTATGTGGGTATTAGGGGACCAGAAGAAGTGCTAAGATGTATATCTATAAATTAATTAACCAAGTATATGATGCACAACAAATTCAGTTTGAAAGCTATAAAAATTGTATGTTAAAAACAAAAATTCATGCTATATCTCTTCCGTGTAAAGGTTAAGCCTGGGAGACCCTGATTCAAATCCATTCTCACCAATAAAAGTTGATCAAGTGAATTTTTGTTCAGTCTCTCTATCTCTCAGTCTAACCTGCTGAGGAGAAAAAGAGGTGTGCATACTGATTTGTGTTCCTGGAGGAAAGTTGCCACATAAATCTAACTAAGCAGCAGCAACTCGCTTTACGAATGATACTAATTTTAAGATACTAATTTTAAAAAGTAGGATTTCAATTTCCTTGATTCCCCAAAAATATTGTAGAAATTGTAGTCCTAAAGAATTAGGGACACAGGGTTTTCTAAACAAGGGTTAATATACTGATATACCCTATAAGGAAATTCTCTAACTTTTTTCAATTTGTTTGTTTTGCTTTAATTTGGGGGAGTTAAAATTAATAACAGTGGAATGCTAGATGCAATAGAATAACAGTTGCCATGCCCCATGCTGCATCTCTGTGATCAATTATTTATCCAGATGAATTTAGTAACAAGTTGTTATAGCAGTAGTATCATAAATCCACCTAATCAACATTGATTCAGTGAACTTAAATTAATGCCAATCACTTCCTTATTCAGAGGTTGAGCACTATCTTTTTCATAACCACAGCTCCAGAAGAAGGAGCTCATTCCAAACTTGGGTGGTACCTTATTTCTTGATTTTTTTCCTGCAGGTTAATTTTTAATTCTATTAAAAAGCAATTTAAATTGGATGGGGACCCATCTGAGAGTTTTGCCCCGAGAGTTCTACTTACAGCCAGGGGTGGGTTCTGGCTTACCTTGCTGCCGGTTCACTTCCTGATGCGCCGTGCGGGCACACGTGCATTGCACGCCGCGCGGGGGCACGCATTTGCAGTGCTAAAAACCCAGCTAAAAAACAGCTTCTGCACATGCACAGAAGCAAAAATCAAGATGGCGGCGCCATAGGCGCCGCCGAGAGAGCCAGTTCGGGGGTGAGGCAGACCTGGGTCACTGCCGGTTCGGCGAGCGGGGGGGAAATTCCTGCTATCAGTTCTATAGAACCGGTCAGAACCGGCAGGAACCCACCTCTGCTGACAGCCCTGCACTGGCACAATCAACTTGGGCAGTTGCTGGGACATCTGGGTGACTGTTATTAGAACTAGAATGCTAATTTAAATAGGTCTCTGGCTCATTCCACGTAAGAGTGGCTCTTCTAGTTCAGAAGTGTGACAATACTTGTGTATCACAGGCAGGGAAAATGGATCTGCCTCTAACAATTTCTACTATGCTGTTGCCAATGTGGCAGAGTAGATAAAGGGTTGGGCTAGGGTTGAAAAGACTTAGGTTCACAACTATTGACTTTGATAGATTTTGGGCAAGTTACTCTTCTTTAGCTCAATTGCCTCTCAAGTTGTTGTTGTGGGGATAAATGGAAGGAAATAATGAAATAGGGTCCTTTAAAATTCAACTTTCAATTTTATACTTCAGCAGGCAGATTTTCAATTCCAAGTATTTGTTGTTTAAATTGAACTTCTATCAGGGATGCAGATATGACAAGACAGTCACCTTCGATTATATGATTTGAATTTTCAGAATGGAAAGCTTATAGGTAAATAATTATTTGCAAACTCCTCAGGAGCATAACTGAAGCAGATTTCGCTTGGGTTTGGGAAAAGTTAGAAATAAGCTCAATATTTAACTGCTCAGGAGCATAACTGAAGCAGATTTCGCTTGGGTTTGGGAAAAGTTAGAAATAAGCTCAATATTTAACTGCTCAAATGTCTGTTGTCTGGATTGGTTAAATCCCTATCGCAGTTCCCACCATCCAGCCTTGGAACGGGATAGAGAGGGAAAGGAAGGAAACCGAGATGAAAGATCCTGAAAAGCTGGATGGGGACGAGGTCAGAAAGTGGGCTTCCCTGGCGGCTCCCGGACAGCGCTGGTCTTCTTCCGGCGTCCCCTCCCAAGGACCCCCCTACATCTCTCCCAGCCATCTCCCGCCCCGATCCTACTCCGCCCCAAACCTACCATCCCCGGAGGTTAGGGATCCTACACCTAGTTAACTGCCAGCTGTTAGGAATCCGCCCAAAGGGGTAGCGCCCATTTTGGAAACTTTCGATCGGCTTAATAAATCACTCCCTCTGTATGGATGTCAGACTTTTGTTTCTCTCGCGGGGAACGGGGCTGCGTTTCTTTTCCGAAGAGCAGGCGCTGGTAGGGAAGCGGAGCGACACTTGTGGGCTCCTGTGTCTTCGGGGCTAGCCTGGGCTTGGGAAGTGAGGGGTCTCCCCCTCGAGGGAGAGGGGCGGGATGCTTCGTCGCCTCAGGCTGCCCAACGCCTCGAGCCGGAGCCATCTTCGCAAGACGGGCCTGGCTCAGCGGGAGGGGCCCGGAAATCCGCACCTCACTCCCCTCCGTCCTCAGCCGCTTAGAGCCACGTTCGTGTGTCCGGTGGGAGAGAGCGCTTTCCTCGGGTTCTTTGCTCTCGTCGCCCGCCCACCCGCGAGTGACTGCATTGCGGATACCTGAAGCGGGCGAAGCAAAGCGCTCCCCTCGCCAGGAGGAAGAAAAAGAAGGGGGGACGGAAGAAGAGATGGAGCCGACGGCTTCCTGCACCCGCGGCCGGCGCTGCAGGCCAGCCGCTTCGCCCACCGCCTTACCTCGTCCTCCTGTGGTCGCTTTCCAGAGCCATGCTGGAGGCATGAACGAACGAATCCAGCCAAGAAGTGAGACTCGCGGCTGTCGCTCCGAAACCTGTGAGACGACACGCAGGCGAAGCGGCCGGTCCGGCCTGGGTAGACTCCGCCCCGCAGGTGCCTCGCTGCCCCTACCTGAGCCGCGCTGCGTAGGTGACACCGCTGCTCTGCCACCGTCTCTTTTGTCGCCCCATCGCGGAGTTTCCTTTCAAGTTTGGTGGAAGGTGGAAGCCGACAGCGCTACACAATCGCTCTTGCCCTTTCCTATTCCTTTTTCCCAGCAATTGCTACTTTTTGTATTTGTTTTTCCTGCGGGGGCTCTTAAAACCGCTTTCCTGTAGGAAAGATTTTGCCCGCCCTCTGGCTAGTCAAGCAAAAGCAAAAGGTCTATCATGATCCCATCTCTTAAGGAGGGAATAGGAAGCACTTGCAGCCCCTACAGCAACTCAACGGAATTAAGCGGTCAATATTACTAGATACAAGATGCTAGTGGCAAGGTTGAGACTGAAAGATTACAGGTGGTCCTCCTTTAACAACAGTTGGGCTCTCCCTGGCTTGCTAAGTGAAACCATAACTGTGGTTATGATCTCACTTCAGCTTTTCTTCGCTTTACAGATCTGCAAAGAACATAAATGCAACATTTTGTCATAAAGTTACTTTTTCATCACTGTCAGAATAAGAGTTGGAAGGGACCTTGAAGGTCATCTAGCTGCTCAAGCAGGAGACCCTATACCAGTGATGGCGAACCTTTTTTGGTTCGCGTGCCAAAAGGGGGGGGATGCGGGGGATCATGTGTGTGCGTGCCCACACTCATAATTCCATGCACCCCCGCACATGCACACATGACCCCCCCTGCTCCCAGCATGCAATGGCACGCCCATTTTTCGCTCTCCCCAGGCTCCAGAGCCTTTCTAGGAGCCTGGGGAGGGCGAAAACGGCCTTCCCCACCCCCTCTGGAGGCTGGAAACAGCCTGTTTCCCGACTGCCAGTGGGCCCAGAAGGCCCGAAAATCAGCCGGCTGGTGCACACATGCACGCCGGACCTGAGCTTGCGTGCCCACCGATATGGCTCCGTGTGCCACTTGTGGCACCCGTGCCATAGGTTCGCCATCACGGCCCTATACTATCCCAGACAAATGGGTTGTCCAAGACTAAACAAGATTATTCTACTCTAATATGGTGGAAGTTTACAGTTAGTCTTTTATGACCATTTAATAACTATTAAAAGTCACAACAGCACTGAAAAAAGTGACATACAACCAGTCCTTGCAGTTATGACTCGCAGTGTGTCTTTGAGACATGTGATCAAAATTTGGGCACATGGCAACTGGCATGTATTTATGACAGATGCAGCCATTTACAATCTTCTCAGGGAGCTTCTGACAAAGTCAATAGAGTAAGCCAGATTCACTTAATGGCATGATTTAATTGCTTTGATAAAAAAAATATGTTGAGCATGACTCACTCAACTGCATCACTTAGTTCTGGTTCCAGTTGGGGTTATAAATCAAGGACTACCTGTATAGTAGAACTTGGTTTCAGATCAAGGATTGCCCTAAAATGAGCTGCCGTAAAAGGACACGACATGCCCCTACACCAGAGGTGCTACCCCTCCCTGAGCACCCCATACACCCCTGCTATTATTGAACCAACAGCCATCATAGCAATTATTTTCATGGGGAGAACCCAGGGCTCATTGGACTAGCATATAGAAAATGATTTTTAAAATGAAGAAAAAAAAATCAAAACTATGCAACTAGGACAGTGTCCATGAATGGAAGTACCAGATTCCAAATAGATAGCACTGACGAGACAATCTATTTCCGATTCTCATTTTTTTATTTATAATTATGTTCCCCTTGTAACCATAATCATAGTAAATACAAAGCAAGAGAAAAGCTACATGTTGTTGGCTTATTTATAATGTGGCTTCTTAAAATAATATAACTTCCATTTTCTTTCAGGTTTTTACTTCACTTATAAGGAAACTATAAGCATCATTAGGAGTGGTGGGGTGAGGGTGGGCAGTAAAAGCACCATGAGTTGCCCCAGCTGTTCCCTCTATCAACTTTGTTAAAGGCCATCAGCCGCCACTTTAGGGTAACAGGATGCCATGGAGTGAAAGGAAAGTATTACCTGGCAACCAAAAGAAATGCCAGCCTCAGCTGCTTCCCTGAAATGTGTTTCACAAACAGTAAGAGCCTTTTCATGTATATCTCCTGTAAGAAACAGGGTAGCTTCACTATCTCCCATTGATCTGTTCAATCCATAATGTGGTCAAACCTGCTTTTTTTTTTAAAAGAAAAAGTGTTGGTGAACGGGGAGATGGTATGAGGAAGTCCAAAGGGGAAATACTTTAAGCAGCTGGTTATCTGTTTAATAGCAAAGAATTACATATTTTTTCATATAACTCAAGAACTATATTTTGTATAATCAGATTTATGTGCAAGAATATGATAGAATCCTACATTCTGAAATAAAGATGCAGCTCAGCTCCCAGTAAAATTAAGAATGCAAATTCTTCATGATAATTTTTGAAGTTTTTTTTTATAAAATAGAAAGGAAATATAAGTTGTTTGCTCTGTGGACATTGTGCGTGGAAAAAGTCATTCCTATGTATTTGTTATGAATGTTCAGGAAAAAATATACAGTATTTTATTCTCCTTCTCAAATTTTTATCAGATAATTTATACTGGCTTATTTAACATCCAATGTTGTTGGTGTCTGAAACAAATTTTGCAATATTTGATAATTGTCATGCAGTACAAAGAGGCTTATGGTTTTAAATTTCCAGGGAAAAAGTTCAAGTCAGTAGTTGCGCATTGCAAAAGATTTGTGGCAAGTTCTACTATCATATTTTTAATTGACATGAGTTAATGTTGGTCAATATAACTGACAATGTATTTACTAAGTATACTGTACACTCATTATAGAACAAGTGTACATAGCAATATTAGTAGCAATAGCAAAGCTACCTATAAAATCCAGATCAATGTTTCAAAGAAGCCATAGCTTTTCAGATTTGGAAGCTATGGATAAGCCATATTGTTCATTTTATTAATGCCTTTGAGTCAATGTTGACTCGACAACTCCCTGCAGTTTTCTTCACAAGAGTTTGGAAATGGTTTGCCTTTGCCTATTTCTTAGGGCTGAGGGACTGACTGGCCCAAAATCTCTAAGCTGGCTATGTACCTAACGCAGGACTGGAACTCATAATCTCCCAATTTCTAGTGTAGTGTCTTAACCACTACACCAAACTGGTTTTCTATATTGTTAATTACAGAGGTATATATTTTACACCAAATTGGTTAGACAGCACATTCTTTTAAAAAACACCACTTCATACATAAAATGTACAATAATTAGGAGAAATCTGATATGTTATTTGAAGCTGTAAAATAAAGAAATGGCAACGTCTTTTAAAAAGTTTAAAATTTAAATTTAATCAGACATTCTCATAAATAGTGGATTTGGAAAACTCACTGACATTTTATGTTCATTCACCTATGCTTTTCTTTTAGGGTCACTTTTTAAAAAAAAAATTAGATCTACAGTTCAGAAACAAATGCACCTCAGCTAATAATTGTAGAAATTATGGTGCTGGTGCTTCTAAATCATGTTGTACTATAATAGACATATTTCAAATAGCTGCCTTTTTTCCCTTGATCAATCACATCCAGATCTCATTTACTCCCAAAATCTTCAAGTACAGCCAGCTATGAATGGAAAAACAATGGGAAACACAATGGTTCCCCAGAAATGAAGGGAGATCCATATAGTTTAAAAGAGGTGGCTATCAGAAAAAGAGATTTCATTCCAACAGTAGGATTGCAAGATGTAATCAGTCCACCTGAAGGGATACAGCAAAACTTCTTCCATGGCACTTCCACAAAAGCCAAGGGCTTTTGTTTCATCTCATAGCAGCAATCTGGCCTTTCCACTGCCAGCCCAGTGATGCCTCAAGAGGAGCTTCCTTAGCAACTGCAATGCGAAGCCCCAGCAACAATATTCCAGAGACCTGTCTTCTGTCATCCACCCCTGGGGAAACTCTGGCAAGTCACTCTCTTTTGTCACTATCTAGTGCAGGGGTCGGGAACCTTTTTGACTAAGAGAGCCATGAAAGCAAAAAATTTGGAAATTTATTTCAGTGAGAGCCATATACCGTATATTCTGGCGTATAACACGACTGGGCATATAAGACGACCCCCAACTTTTCCAATGAAAATATAGAGTTTGGGATATACTCTTCGTATAAGACTACCCCTCCTACCATCTTTCTTTTTCTTTCTGTCTTTCTTCCTTCCTAAAATCTTTCTTTCTTTCTTTCTTTCTTTCCCTCTCACTTTTTTCTCTTCCTCCCACCCTTCCTCTTCTTCTTCCTCTTCCTTCCTTTCTTCCTTCCATCTCTGGTCTTCCTTCCTTCCTTCCTTCCTTCCTTCCTTCCTTCCTTCCTTTCATCTCTGGTCTTCCTTCCTTCCTTCCTTCCTTCCTTCCTTTCATCTCTGGTCTTCCTTCCTTCCTTCCTTCCTTCCTTCCTTCCTTTCATCTCTGGTCTTCCTTCCTTCCTTCCTTCCTTCCTTCCTTCCTTCCTTCCATCTCTGGTCTTCCTTCCTTCCTTCCTTCCTTCCTTCCTTCCTTTCATCTCTGGTCTTCCTTCCTTCCTTCCTTCCTTCCTTCCTTCCTTCCTTCCTTCCTTCCTTCCTTCCTTCCTTCCTTCCTTCCTTCCTTTCTTTCATCTCTGGTCTTCCTTCCTTCCCTTTTCTCTTCTTCCCTCTTTCCTAGCCCTCAGCACCACAAGATCCTTTTTCCCAAATGAAGAAAAGAGTGCTGGTGGCGGCTGCGGTCGTGCCGAGGGAGCGCGCGGCTGAGAGGCATCTCGCGCGGGGAGGAAACTTTGTCTGGCTTGGCTTCGAGAGCGAGCAAGCAAGCGAGAGCAGCGCAGCTACAGCGGGAAGGGAAGCAAGCAGCCTGCTCTGCCACTCAAGCCAGCGGCTGCCGGAAGCAACAAGGGCGTTAGGAAAAGAGAAGGAAAAGATAGAACTGAAGGAAAGAGTGCTAGCGGCGGTGGCGGCGCTCCTCCTTCTCTTTTCCTAACGCCCTTGTTGCTTCCGGCAGCCGCTGGCTTGAGTGGCAGAGCAGGCTGCTTGCTTCCCTTCCCGCTGTGGCTGTGCTGCTCTCGCTTGCTTGCTCGCTCTCGAAACCAAGCCAGACAAAGTTTCCTCCCCGCGCGAGATGCCTCTCAGCCGCGCGCTCCCTCGACAGCCAGCTCCTGCCCGCGTCTCCCGCCTGCCTCTTGCCTTATGCCGCCAGCTGATGGTGGCTGCTGCAGCCTTCCCAGCAGGCGACTAGAGCAGGGCAGCATCGGAGCTCCAAGGCTCCTTCGGCCGCTTGGCTTATTTATTCAAACTATCCCACCATTAGGCACCACAGAAAAAGGGGGAGGTTGATATGGCCTGACAATTAACAGAGCGGCGGGACGACGCGCGAAGGGAAGCAAGAAAGCCAAGTCTACACTCTCACACAAAGCCCCTCACCTGCTGCGCGTGCCCGGCCCCGCCCTCTCACCGCTTCACTCCCGCTAACTGTTTCCTTGGTTTCCCAACCGTCTTTCCACACAAACTTCCCTCACGTGGCCCCATCAGCGGGCTCTCTTATTGGCCCACCGCTCAAGCAGCGGTAGTTGTCAATGTCGCCCCTCTTTCCACGTTGCTAACTTCTCTCTGTCTGGGCGTTTAGTTACAGGGTTTTCGGGCAATGCGGAGTATCGAAGAACCGGGAGGATTTCACCCCTGCTGCGAGCCATATGCAATCATCAAAAGAGCCACATCTGGCTCGCGAGCCATAGGTTCCCGACCCCTGATCTAGTGACTTGCCAACAAAGCTTTAAGCCCTGAGGGGAAATGGACAGCCTAAACTAGGATTGGGAAGGAACAAAATAGATTCAGAAAAACAATATCCTTCTGTGAAAAGGGCTCTCTCTCACACAGAAAAAAAAAACCATTGGGACACAGCTAATTTGGATCTAGCCGAGAGCTACCTAAGTTGTTGCAAGCAAATTCCACAAAGGCAGGAAAATTCTGATCCTTTTCAGGCGGCTTCAGTTCAACCTTAAGACTTTCTACAGCTGATCTTAGAAAACTTCCTTTTTCAAGTAGTTTAGGCACTTAAAAATGCTAACCAGACTTTCCAGTTCAAGGCAATTCAATTTTATTTCTGCAACTTTCTTTGCTCAATCACCTTACACATCTAGAGAGAGCAGCCTAGAGGTTTTGAGTCACCATTTCTTGAAGAGCCCCATAGCCCCATACCCTTTTACACTTTTCTCAGGCTGAATCCACAAATCACCACGCTCCTTTATTTTACATGTCCTCCACTTTAAATTCAAGAAAATTTCATTATCATTACCTCAATAATAATTTAGGGCTTCATGCCCTAAATCAGCTTTCCCCAATTTGGAATGCTGTGGTTGTGTAGTTAGCTACACAACTTATTTATTTATTTTATTATTTATTTTGGTTTTCTTATATGCCGCCCAACTCCCGAGGGACTCAGGGCGGCGTACAGCAAAGAGAAAATACAAGAACAACCAACAATAAACATTGCATTAAAATCAAATATAAAAATTAAAAATTTAATATTAAAAACCATCTAACAACCAGACATACCGGGGGAGAGCTCAGATGGATTAGGCTCTACCCTCAGCCTGCAGGAAAAGCCATGTCTTAACGGCTTTTTGGAAGGCCAGCAGGGTGAGGATGGTTTGGGTCTCTGGAGGAAGTTGGTTCCAGAGCGCGGGGCCCGCCACAGAGAAGGCCCTCCCCCTAGGGCCCGCCAGCCGGCATTGCTTGGCTGACGGGACCTGGAGGAGGCCAACTCTGTGGGCTCTAACCGGTCGGAGGGAAGTATGAGGCAGAATGCGGTCCCGGAGATAGCCTGGTCCTAAGCCATGAAGGGCTTTAAAGATGATGATCAACACCTTGAATTGGACCCGGAGACCGATGGGCAACCAATGCAGCTGGCGGAGTATAGGTGTCACGTGGGTGTACCTTGGCACACCCACCACAGCACGCGCAGCCGCACTTTGCACCAACTGAAGTCTCCGGATACTCTTCAAGGGTAGCCCCATGTAGAGCGCGTTGCAGTAGTCCAAGCGGGAGGTGACAAGGGCATGAGTGACCGTGAGTAGAGCCTCCTTCTCCAAGTATGGCCGCAACTGGTGCACCAGGCGAACCTGTGCAAAGGCCCCCCCTAGCCACAGCAGTAAGATGATGGTCCAATTTTAGCTGTGGGTCTAGGAGGACCCCCAAGTTGCGGACTCGATCTGAGGGAGTCAGTTTCGCTCCCTCGAGAACCAAGGAGGGACAGTTGTCATAGTCCTTAGGAGGCAATATCCAAAGCCACTCAGTCTTGTCGGGGTTGAGTCTGAGTCTGTTCCTCCCCATCCAGATCCTAACGTCGTCCAGGCACCGGCACATTACATCAACTGCCGCACTGAATTGAGACGGGGTGGTGATGTACAGCTGGGTGTCATCAGCGTACTGGTGGAAACGCACCCCATGTCTGCGGATGATCTCCCCCAGCGGTTTCATGTAAATGTTAAACAGGATGGGCGCGAGAACCGACCCCTGAGGCACCCCGCATAACAGGGGCCTAGAGGACAATCTCCCAAATCATCAGCATGAAATCTATCCATAGAACACAAAACAGGGCAAAGGATCCTACAGGTAAAGAACGATAGTATTAGTGCAAGATGACATGCCACTAATGTACCTCACTCTCAGTAGGCAATGCTTTTAAATTAATTACACAGCATCAGGGAGTCTTAATGTGATTGTGTTTCAGGTCATTTCTTTAAATTATAGCTATGCTAATTTCACATGGAAAGGAAAAGGAACATTTTGGGACAGGGGTGTCAAACTCGTGGCATGACGTGATGTATCAGGACTTTTTCCCCCTTTGCTAAACCAGGCATGGGTGTGGCCAGCACATGACGCATCTGGCCCACGGGCCTGGAGTTTGACAGCCCTGTTTTCAGACATTTGCTGATTTCACCATGCCTATCAACTTTGCCTGTGAGTGGTTTTTTTAATATTCTAGATCAAACAGATTGTTATCAGCAAATATGTTCTTAAACAGAACAGATATCAATATGGCACACTCAGTGCTTATATTCCTTATTCATGCCCCACTACAATGATTTAAAAAGATGTTCTAATCTTATGATTTGAATAATAGATTAAATCTAAAACCTGTAAATTGTCCACCTTCTAATAAGTTATCCCTAACCATGTAACCCTTTTTCCAAAGCATTTCATATGAATGTGTTCAACTTCTACCTTTGGATCATTCCTACATAGAATTTACTGGGGGGGGAGGGGACCTCTCCATAAGGTCTGGAGGACTGGCGGGGCCTAGGGGGAGGGCCTTCTCTGTAGGGGCCCTACTCTCTGGAACCAACTTCCCACAGAGATCCGAATCATCCCCATCCTGCTGGCCTTCCGAAAAGCCATTAAGACATGGCTCTTCCTGCAGGCGGGGTGATTTTGAGACGACCTTCCATCTGACGTTTCCCCCATGTATGTATGATGTTACATGTTTTTTTAAATTGTTTTAAATCGTTTTTAATGATTTGTTTGATGTTCCCTAAAATGTTGTACGCCGCCCTGAGTCCTGAGGGAGTAGGGCGGCATAGAAGAACCTCAAATAAATAAATAAATAAATAATAGGCAAAGCAGTAAGAAGAAAACAGGTAAGATTGAAGAAGCTGTTGGAGAGAAAAATAGTAAAGTATTATAGTACTTTCATTGTTTAAGTGCTATAGCCATTTGCAGGTTTATAACTTTGAAAACCAACAGCACTTTGTGTGTGTGTGTATATATACACACACACACACACACTCCTACATTATATCCTTTCCCATAAACAGTTCCTTCCATTTGAACCTCCTTTGAGTAGTTTCAAAGCTTTGCCTCTCTATGTAGCCAGTATTCTTATTCCTATACCTTATAGCCAGGGTCAAATTAAACAGAATCCAGACATTGGCAAATAATAACAGGCCTCATACAGGAGAGCAGATGGTGCTAGAAGAGAGGGAACTGCTGTTTCTAAGCTTTAATCTCATGTAATTAGCCAATTTGGGAAGAGGCAGCCAAAAGACAGCTGATAAATTTGTGTGTCTGCCCATACAAATGCAAACATGCTTCCTCCCCTTGCTACAGTCAGCAGGCACTGAGCAAAAATGAGCAAGTCAGATTTGAATTACTATTCAGAGGACACCTGTCATTAATCATAATCTTGCTTGGACAGGTCACCCAATTTGAGAATCCAGCTCCCGGCCAAAATTATCTGGGCACTGATAGCACCCATTTTACTGAGCCAGTTCCACACGAGATACTCAGGACATCAAAAGCCTGTAAGAAGAGAGAGGCACCCAGCCTGACAAGAGCAATCTTTGTATTTGAGCAAAGGCCCCAGGTGGTACTGACCAAGAGGCCATTATGCAGCAAATAACCACCAATGTGATTGAAAATTGCCTCCAAGCAGGGACCATTTTATCAGATGAGCCAGGCTCTTTCTTCCTGTCTGTAGAGAATAAGAGAGGACTACTTTATAGTTCTGGATAGGCAGAATTGTCAGCTATACTAAAAATTGGACACAAACTGAATCCTTAATTTTACTATACATGTAGTCCTCAACTTGCAACCATTTGAAGTGACAACACTGAAAGTGACTTATGACTGGTCCTCACACGTTACCATCACAACATCCCTGCAGTTACCTGATCAAAATTCAGCAACTGGCATGTATTTACAATGATTGCAACATTGCAGGGCCATGTGATCACCATCTGGAACCTTCCCAGGGGGCTTTTGACAAGCGAAGTCAATGGGGGAAGTTGGGTTTATTTAATGTGATTCACTTAATGACAACAGCAGAAAAGGTAAGAAAATTGAGCATAACTCACTTAATGACCACATCACTTATTGACAGGAATTCTGGTCCCAGTCTGCTCATAAGTCAAGGACTATCTGTATGACTCAAGGCAATAAATGTAGCTGGGATCACACATCACATTAAGCCATAATTGAGTTGGCTAGTTTTGGATTAATCGATCTATTGTGTGTGTAAACTGTGGCTCATGGTTTAGAGCAGGGGTCCTCAAACTATGGCCACCGGGCCGGATACAGCCCACCAAAGCAATTTATCTGGCCTGTGTGTCATTCAGAGTGAGGGGAGGACACAGCGAGACTTGGCCACCTTTCGGGCCCAGCTCTCGGCTTCCACACGGCCTCAGGGCTGGAGGCCTGAGAAAAAGCACCTGCCTTCCAGGAACCTCTTTTGGGTTCCTTCTTCTCAAGCGTGGGAGCAGCTTTGTGGTCGATCTGAGTGAAGGAAAAAGACGACGGGCAGACTGACGGTGGCCTGCTGACGTCGGTGGGAAAGTTGGTTCCATATTCCAAAGCTCTAGTCACAGGACTGGCCCATTGGTCGTCCGGGAGCAGCTCCTCCACCCGGGTGCACCTATTTAGATGTCTAAATAGCGGCCGGGAACCTCATGGTGGGGCTAGATATCTCTGCTGTACAGGGTGGTAGAAGAAATGGCACAAGGAGTAGTGCAGCCCATGCCGGCCAGAGTGAGGTAATGGCACTGTTGCAGCAAGGTGGGGTAGCGCAGGTGAGCCGAAGCGGTGGTGGCAATGGCCGTAGCCTTACTGCGGGAGCAAAGCACTCCTGTACTTGCCTTTGCGTGGCAACAGCATTCCACTTTCATCGCGGTACATTTGCGCTCAAGGCAGCCCTCGCCTCCCACCACTTCAGGCTCAGAGCTGTAAGCCACGTCTAGGAAGCACTGCGGCAGAGAAGCAGCTGGGGCTGATTCTCTGGCACCTCATCTTTTGCTAGGTCTCACGGGCACTTCTTCCAACCCTTGTTGGTGCTGGGTGTGCCTCGGTCACTCGGGGAGACGCGCGACCTGCTCTCCACCCCAAGACACTGACCTGACCCAGCCACAGCTGACGACACTGCTGTTGCCGCCTCCATGGCCGGCCTGCTGCTTTCGCAGCAACTTGCACAGCACAGCGAATTTAGCGCGCTTCACAATGGGGGAGATGGGGTCCTCTCCTCCTCCTGGAGCCCATTACGACACAGAGCCACAATGTGACCCTGCCGCACTTGCCCCTGGCAACAGCAGCGGTGTCAGCCACGGCACAGGTCAATAGCACTTTAGCACTTTTCTTATATACTGCTTCATAGTGCTTTACAGCCCTCTCTAAGCGGTTTACAGAGTTCAGCATATTGCCCCCAACAATCTGGGTCCTCATTTTACCGACCTCGGAAGGATGGAAGGCTGAGTCAACCTTGAGCCAGTGAGATTTGAACAGCCGAACTGCTGAACTAGCAGTCAGCCTGCAATGGCTGCATTTAACCACTGCACCACTTCAGCTCCTAAGTGTCTCGGGGCGGAGAGCAGGTCGTGCGTCTCCCCGAGCGACCGAGGCGCATCCAGCACCAACAAAGGCCGGAAGTAGCCGCCCGCTATTTCCTGCTGCAGTCTGTCGGGCAGCCAGACCCAGCTAGAGATGAGACGCCGGAGAATCAGAGAGACAGACAAGAGACAGAGAGAGACACACAGAAAGAGACAGACAGACACGAATATAGAGAAAGAGAGAGTTAGACAGAGACAAGAGACAGAGATACAAGAGACAGAGACAAGAGACACAAGAGAGATAGATAGATACAGAGAGAAATTATATTATTCATGTTTTTTTGCGCTACAATTAAGATATGTGCAGTGTGCATAGGAATTCGTTCGTGTTTTTTTCAAACTATAGTCTAACATCCCAGGGGTGGGTTTTAACTTACCGCGCTGCCGGTTCGCATCCTCCCGCGCCGCGTGGTCGCATGCACGCTTTGTACACACGCACATGCGCACTGCCAAAAAAATTTACCCCCCCCAAAGCCAAAAACAAGATGGCGACGCATGCGCAGTGCCAGAAACTCGGCTTCTATGCATGCGCAGAAGAACACACCCCCCCAAAAAAAATTTTTTTCAAAAAAAAATTCCAAAAATATATGGCAGCGTCCACAGACCGGCACCGACAGAACCGGTTCTGTGATGTCATCATGACATCACCAGCAAGTTGCTAGCAGTTCAGGTGAACCGGTCCAAACCAGGAGGAACCCACCTCTGCAACACCCTCCACAACAGTCTGAGGAACCATGAATTGGCCCCCCGTTTAAAAAGTTTGAGGACCCTTGGTTTAGAGTTTTGTGTGAAGACAGTTACTTAAAAAAAAACCAAGTAAACCATAGACTAGCATCATGTGTGACACCACTATCCTTCATTCTTCAATTTGCCTTGCACAAAGCTTTGCAAATTCCCTAAGACAGCAATGCAAGATTTAGCACGTTAGCAGCCAAAATGCAGTGAAAATCCACTAATTTCTATCTTATATCTTTCTAACAAAGCAGTGCAATGCTTTGGACTGTTTTAAACAAGTGCTTCAGAGGAAACAGATCATGAAAATCATACTTGTTTCAACTCTTTAAAGCAGTCATGCAACCCAGGAAAAGACATAACTGCTTTAAAAAGTTGTAGAGAAGTGCAAATTTCACACTATCATACCTTTAGTAACTTCAGAAATCCATTGTTTCTTCCAAAACATAATTGCTTTGCTGAGAACTCTTCCCATCCAAATAATTCGCTTGAGAAATAAAGAACCAGACACATTCACTAAAGGAGCATCAAACTCCTGCCACTGAGCGGCCTCAACAACTTGTTTATTTCACACTCCATTCACAGTGCCTAGAACATTTCAACCCGAGACAGAAAGGAGGCATAGACAGAGTTCTCCAAGCCAAATTAGACCAAAATTAAAGTTGACTGACATAACAAAACAACAGGACTTTCACTCAAGTAGAATCTGCAAACTGAAGTTGTAATATGTCGTTATCCCACTTTATGAAGAGCCTTGGTAGAAATCTCTTACCTGGTGCTTATCAGATAAACTCTTCAAAAACATTTTTGTTTCATTATTTTTCAAATTCTTTTCTTTCTAACCTTAGCAAAACAAGCAGCAGTAAGTGTTTCTTTCTCATCAAGGCCTCGGTATCAAAAACATTTCATGCTGGTATGCACATGTGCTTTCAAATCAAAATTTGAGCTTAGTACCTGAATTTTTGTTGCAAGTACATTAATCATCCCCAATCTGATATACACAAGATATGTTAAGTCTGTAACTTCTATCCACGATACTCACTCTGGTTAGGTGATTAGAGGGTTATAGGCCAACATTTCTGGAGTACCAGATTGGACAAGGCCAATCTACATATTTTGCTAGTTGTGTGTTCCAGTTTTTTGATTTTACATACTTTATCCTGGGGAAGTGGGGCTTGGGGGGGGGGATTTTTTGTTTTGTTTTTTGGTTCATCATGAAAAGGGACTAGGAGCAATGAGGACTACTGAAAGCTCTCCCTCAAATTCCAGGCTCTCAGGCACTAATAAAACATTCAAATCCCACTTTGGGGCAACACACTCTCATCAACTCATTCCAATATTCAGCCTTCTACTTTGAAGAAAGCTATAATTCAGCATGAATGTTCTTGCTTGCTGATAAGGAAATTGGAAATTAAGAGTCTGGAGCAAGCAGTTCAGGTTGAGCATGCATGCAGACACCTTTCACTGCCACTTTGAAAAGTATTTCTAGACCAAATCGCAAGTCAGAAGCAGCTTTTCAAATTTCTTTACCAAAGATACCATGATGTTATCTAAAATTTTGATCAAGTAAAATTTCCACCTTGAATAGCACTCATATGGCAATCATAAGTTATAACCTAATTCATTGGATGCTATTTAAAAACAATTCTTCAGTGAACAACATAGCAGAACTGGTCTAATTCCAACAGTGTCAATATAACTCCCTTTCCACACAATATATAGACTATATCCTTTTAGGCCTTAAGTAGAGTCATTTCACTGCCCTCTGGATGTGATGAACTTCAACTTCTAGAATCCCTAGCTAGAATAAGTGAAGTCCAGGACATATGGAGGGCACCTGGTTGGGGAAAAATACTCTGAACACTGGACACTTTTTCAAACTTAAGAATTAAATTTCTGCTTTCCTCTATGCCTGCCCACCAGTCCTGAAATCAAATCAAACTTATAAACAATATATCGCACACTGTCAGTCATAGTCACACAACCATGTCACACAGATTAGCAGTAACATATGGCTTCAGAATTTATTATTGGAGGCATAGAGGCAATACTCTGGTTCTCTTTGCAATGGGCACCTGCAGAGGAAAGAATGGGATTTCCAGGCTTCTTAGGGGGACAGTGAGGAAAGGCAGCTTAGTTTATCAAAGGAAGCTGGGGATTTAACATGTGATAACTGACAGGTTTATTGATGTTCAAACCAGAAACAGCTTTGACCAACATTCCCACCGAAAAGTGAAAGATGATCTAAAGTTTCTATAGTTTTGTATCTACAATCTATGTATTAAAGCCAATTTCCCTAGCTACCAAGAATTTTTAATCAGAAGTCAGTTCAGTTCCAGTTTCAAAGGTGTAAATAAAACAGGCTCTTTCTTTACATATTTTTCTATTAAAATATTCAGGAAAATGTCAATTTGATCATTTTTCAAAACTAAAAAAGGAAAACACATCAAATAGCTAATACACAACTATTTTGTATTAGTTTTGCATCCCCAACTATTAATGGATTCTCTTTAGGGGAATCTTTAGATTAAAAATATTTTGAACAAGTAAAATCAGAATACCAGGGGGGAAACACTTCTTTAAAATTCCCACAACACAGAAAATTGAGAAACAAACATGTGTTTCAAGCTATCTCAAGATACTCAGTTACTATAGGGGGTTGTAAAATCCTTTTTTTTTCTTTTGCTACTATATTAAAGTTTGTGGCTCCAAATTCCTAATATTAAAATGATGGATAATAAAAGTATACATGGATGTTATCCAGGAGATAGACTTCAAAGCTAGGTGTCTGCAGAACAGGCTAAAACCATGAGATGCCATTAAAAAGAGAAAGAACAAACAAAAAGTTTTTAAAAACCTAGTGTTTGAAGTTGGATGAGTAAAGGGAAACTGTTCCCTTGATATTCTTTGGGAATGATTTTAAGAGCAGTGTCAGAAAAACATAGATAAAGGTGGGTAGTTCCCTTATTGAACGATGGCAAAAAAAAAATACAGGATAGAACAAAAAAGATGGGATCTTTGTGCACAGAATTACAAGATATTCCATAACTCTGGGACAGCCTCTCCAGCACAGGAACAAATATCAAACAGATCATCAGAAGGCATATGACTCACCTAACACAAGTCACCCTTTTGAATAGGGATGGACAACTGAAATGATTTCAAAATGACATTGAAGGGAAGCGAAGGGGAGAGTACCAGCAACAGAATTAATTGATGGGCACAAAGTTCAGCATTGTAGCAATGTGCACTGGCATGAAGGGGAGAGATTTGCAAACAAAAGAGCTATTTGTTTGCACACATGCAATCATGTGAGATGGGAGAAGGTCCAACAGCACCCATCTGCTGTGTCAACCTTTCCCTAAACACCTTGCCTGTCAGTCTAAGGATTGTTGTAAGATGCAGCTGGGCTCAAATGCCACCCTTGTTTTTGAGAAGAGAACAGAAGGTCCATTTGTTCTGCTTTTTCCCCAACTGCCCCATTTCCAAGGTAGAGTATTTTCCTCTAGCCAGCAATTCATCGGGGACATTCTCAAATCATACCATCACCACCCAACCCCAGTAGTACCCCTTTAAATAAACGAATATTTATATAGAGAATTTTATATAAAACTCTTTTTCTTTATCACTCGTCATCAAAGTTCTGACTCAGCAGGAAGTTGGCTGCCAGATTTTCATTCTTCTCACAAGCAAAATATGCCTGGATCACCAAACTCTCAGGAAAGCCCAGGGCCTTTAACTGAGAGAGGGGAGAAGAAGGGAGAGGGGGAAAGGGGAGGTACAAAAAAAAGAAAGATAATGTTAAATGTTACTTGGTAATTGTCAGTAATTTTGCCATAGCATATTGAAATAAAAAAATTGACATAATTTCCTTTTGAAATTCTATACAGATACCGTAAATTTATGACTGCCTGCTTTTTTGTAACTCTGCCCTAGGAAAGGGCAAAGAGCATTTCATAATATTTCTCTTAAAAAAGACCCAATGCAAGAATGTAAATTATCCTTTATAGGCTTAATACAAATCTCAGGGTCTCGTGCTTTTTGCACATATCACACATTTTTATTTTGTTTTAAATTAAGAGTTCTTTTGAAAATGTGGAAGGTTTAACTGAGCTGATTTTTCATCTCTTGCCATGCTAGCTTAGCCCCATTTCTCCAATTCTCCTCATGCCAGTAGGTATAGCTTCTTTCCAAAAAATCCTTCCAAATCCAAGAAGAATCTAATAGTGGTTTCAGAACAAAACATAAATACATGCAATTAATCATATTTATGCAAAACAGAATGTTATTTTTAATTATGTCCTTTAGGTATAAATATGTTTTTCTTGATGTTGCAAATGATTATGTAGTATTCTGACATGTAGCCTTCTCCATTCAATTGAACTAGAACAGATCAGAAAGAATTTCCACTACAGGAAAAAAGCAGGGTCAAATGTTTTTTCTTAGAGAAATATAAGAATAAAAAACAACAGCATGCAATTTCAGAGCTCACATTCCAATCAGCATATTCCACAGAGTTTATTCCTGCAGTCATTATCATCAGAATCTAGTCCATACTCCAGAATGACAGAAGGTGATTAGACTTTAATGCTGAGCAAAATCCGTAAGTAATATTGCAAATTCAATCCCTTCTGTACTGGTTGGACTAACTTTTCTCTAAAGAACAAAAAGAATGATCCCTATTTTAGCTGCTATGTCAGAAGTGCGTGCCTTGAGACTAGGAATGATTCATATAAGGTCCCTAAAATTGCAACCAAGCAGTATCAGCTACATTTGATTTAAATTGTGTTTTTAGTTTTTAACTATTTTTTTTAGTGCAATCCTAGCATGCCACTGAAAGGTCCAAGTATTCCTTCAACCCCAAATTAGCTATGCATGCCTTCACTAAACTTTTCCATATATATCAAGAAGAAAATTCTTAGAAGCAAACCCCCTACTAAAAAAGTAAAGCCAAGAAAGACCAAGAATACCCTGAGGTCCTTCTTTCCTTGCCACTGCCCCTTCTTCCCTAGTTCAACACATTTACCCTTTCTATGGCTTCTTTTTCCTGAGGCGTAACTTGGATGTAGTTCATCTGGGGAGCTTCTTCCCCAATAGCACCCATCTCTCCCTCAATGTCTGCGATGTCAGCCATTTCACCCAGAGGTTCGTTGAGCATCTGAATGAACTGCTCCTGATGCTGACTAATTTGCTGCGAAGGAAGAATGCTCACCGTTACCAAACACCCTCTCTATGTACATCTGTGCAACTGGCACAATATATAGTATATGTTGATGTAACACACCCACATCATTGTCTCCAATGCTGGGACTTTGATAGAACAGCTGAAGGGACCACACAGGAATACGTGCCCTGCTGATCTGTCTTCCTTCATCTGCTTTTCCCATTCTTAGCCCTCTTTTTTCTCAAGTATTGTGAACTTGCATCTGTTTTTCAAGCTACCCATATATAATTAAAAGCCATATTAAACTGCTGATTCATCAGTGACCAGCAAGGCAGCCCTTGCTTAATTGCCTTGTTTAGCAATTGTTCAAATTTACAATGGCACTGGAAAAGTAAGTTTATGACCGGTGCTCATACTTATGACTGTAGCATAAACTTGTGATTGCCATTTGCACACACTTCAAGCCAGCTTTGACAAGCAGAGCCAATGGAGAAGCTAGCAAGTCAGTCATGTGATGTCTCACATAATGACTGAGGTGATTAGATTAATAACCATAGTGGAAGTAAGATAAAAAATTTGTGATAGTCATATGAAGTCTCGCTTAACAACCATTTCACTTAGCAACAGAGTTGCTGGTCCCAATTGTCACTAAGCAAGGACTAACTATAGCTAAATCTTCAGAACAAGAAAGAAACTGAGGCAAGATTGGAAAAAACATAATGAAATGATCCCAAAAAAACAAACATCTATCTCAACATAGGGTATAATTCTCATAATCAAAGCCACAAGAAGAATTGAGATCGTAACTGAACATGTGGCACTGTTTAGCGGATGAAGCAGGGAAACATTATTTGCTTTGTCTCTTAGATTATTACGATTACCCCCCTCCTCCCCACTGAGATTCAAAGAGACTTATGTAGAATCCTCCAAAAGCTAGAATTTCCTTCCACACAATAGCTTACATTTGCTGCAGTGTTGCCAGGAAGAGGGAAACAAAGAAAGTTACCTGGAGCAGCTGAGGGTTCTCTTGGCCTAACTGCTGCAGTAAAGCTGGGAGCAAAGCTGGATTCTGCTGTATCACCTGCCTCATATTCTGAAACTGGGGCTGATCTCGTAGAAATTCCAGAGGGTTCTCTCCTGTAGGTCCAAGCAGTATTAATGCCATGCATCCAAACACAATGACAGCAAACAGGGAGAGGGTATTAGAATGTCTGAGGAATGTGCAGAAAGGAATGAGCCACTGTGCCTTTTAGAGTAAACAGCTATTCCCCACCACACCAACTGCTTGAGTATCCTTACATGTGCTAATTAGAATTTCTACTCAGAAAATGTTCTATGTGGGCATGAGAAAAAAACAACTCACCTTCTGGTGCAGGCTGATCTTGGGGCTGGCTCTCCTGGATGGGAGCTCTCTCAGGTTCTGGACTACCTGGTATGCCCTGCAAAGTTAAGAAAAAAGTAGAATTACAAAACTATTCCCAGACTGGTTTGATTAATAAGTTGTATAGAGTGGCTGGGAAACTGGCCAAGAGCATACAATTACAATCAAGGGCAGAGATTGCAGTCTTCTCTAAATTGCAGAATCAGCCATGGGTGGAAACTGTGTAGAAAATTCACTAACACTGTAATAATGTTTCTATTATTGGCTTGAAAACCAGGAAAACTTTCAGATAAAAAAATTTCATTTTTCAAATCTCTGTCCTAAAACAACTGCTACCTGATTGTGCTGCATTCAGTTAATTCCATTTACTCTTCACTATTTCAATTTTCAGGACTTAGATGACTTAATTTTTTCTGTATGAATGTTGAACAACGAATGTAAGACCACAGGACCAGTTAGGTTCATGTGGCTTTATAATTCAGTTGCATAAAAAAGAGGATTTGCTTTGCCTTTCCATCCTGAGTATGTTCCGTTAGATATCTGTAAAACAATGACTTCTGGTAAAGGTATGCAAGGAGACAGAGAGACATTAGCTATCATGGAAGTCGTCCACTTTAATGTCTCACAATATTGTATACTGTATGACAAAAGATCTCCAAGGTTCATTTTCAAATGTGTTTCCTTAGCAGCAAGTACAGAGTCAGTATTGGTGTTATGTGGCTATCACTAAGATCACAAGAATAGCAATAGCAATAGCACTTAGACTTATATACCGCTTCATAGTGCTTTACAGCCCTCTCTAAGCGGTTTACAGAGTTCAGCATATTGCCCCCAACAATCTGGGTCCTCATTTTACCGACCTCAGAAGGATGGAAGGCTGAGTCAACCTTGAGCCGGTGAGATTTGAACAGCTGAACTGCTGAACTAGCAGTCGCTGAAATAGGTTGCAGTGCTGCTTTTAACCACTGCGCCACCTCAGCTCCTTAGTTGAAGTTAGTTGAAGGAAGAGAACTTTCTTCAGCTTCCTGTTAGATGTGGCAGAAGATATATTTACAAAAACAGAGATTGATTCACTGTATTGTGTGTGCAAACGTCATCCCACAAATGCAGATATAACGACCGAGTTAAACAGGAATATGCAGTCCTGTTCCAGTTGTTTTGAGGTACAACTCTACATCAGACCCCTAGCCACGCTTGTTAAGCTTGTGAGAGGCATACTTCAAAATATCCAGAGAATCCAAGATTACCTACCTGACAGCAATTTATTCTGAGACACACCTATCAATCATGCAAGCCTGTTGTTCAGCCAGTGGCCAACTAAGTCATATATCTGTTTAGATTAGTTTAGATTATTATTAGAGTTGGAAGGGACCTTGTAGGTCATCTAGTCCAAACCCCCCCCCCCCCCGCTCAAGCAGGAGTCCCTACACCATTTCAGACAGATGACAGTCCAATCTCCCTTTGAAAGTCGTGTTGGGGCTCTCACAACCTCCGCTGGTAAGCTGTTCCACTGGTTGATCGCTCTCACCATCAGAAAGTTTCTCCTTACTTCCAGGTTGAATCTCTCCTTGGTCAGCTTCCATCCATTATTCCTTGTCTGGCCTTCTGGTACCTTGGAAAACAGCCTGATTCCCTCCTCTCTGTGGCAGCCCCTCAAGTATTGGAATACTGTTATCATGTCACCCCTGGTCCTTCTCTTCGCCAGACTGGCCAAATAATCAAGTCCTTGGCAAACAGCACATTTTGATTGTCCCCTGCATTATACACTAGTAAGCATCGTGTGCAGAGAAGAAGCCTCTTATTTGATCACACTTTAAGAGGACCTGTTTGGTTAAAAACTAGTGTTGCTATGTCTTCTCAAGATAGTAGTCTAATAGAATGAGGGAAAGGGAAACCAACAAAGAGCTTGGCATACAAAAAATATGATTCCTTTGAAGAAATGAAGAAATTTCCCAGGTATTTCAGCAGAATAAATTATTGAGAAGATTAAATTCAGAAGTTCTCCTCACCGTCAGCAGGTATTCCACAGCTCGGTGTGGGTTGTTGTAGCTTGCCCGTAGCGCTGCTACTACCCGCTCTCGCTCATAGCCCATTGACATGATTTCAGTCAGCATTGTCTCATATTCTGAGCCAGTAACTGAAAGCACAAACAAAAGATAGCATTGTATTATTGGGAAAGCCTGCTGTTACTTTCTTGGCTAAAAGAAATCCAAGCCTCCCACTCCTCTCCAAAGAACAAAAGCAGGCAGGCTTGCATTATTGCGTTATTGAACAATAATACAAGCACCAACTGTCTATTATCGAGGCCTCAAATATTTTTGAAAGCTAGCGGCAGAATGGAGGTTTCCAGTCTCTCCCCACCCACAAAAATCCTTAGTAAATCATTGTGCTTGGATTTCAGCTGCAATGCTATTTCCTTCACAGAGATGGAGGTTCAATAATCAGGATTCCTGGCTTTTAATCACCAGGCAGCTTTCTTCCAGAAATGAGAACTGGAGTTCAGAATTCTTAGCTTCCAAAGCCAATGCTCCATGCTATGTTTTGCTCTGCTTATAACAGCCAGCAAGAGGCAAGTAGGCTGAATTACAGATGAATCACCCAAGACATTTGAATCTGGATGAAGAGAATTAAACTTCCAAAGCATCATTTGTTGATTCTTGGGAGTGTGGAATGAGAGCCACTTCAACAGTGAAACAAATTTCATCCTCATCAATCTTCATCTACACTAATAGTTTTTAACATTTCCAGACCGGAGGTAATCTGGGCTTAAGTAATTAATGTTTTATTAAAAAAAGAACTGAATACTACTAATTTATTGTATGCTAGATCTAGGTGTAGCAGTAAGGTGGAAACATTCATTCCATTGAAGCTGATGAGCACATTTGATATTTTGAAAATACATATTCTCAAAAAATGATTTCATAGGGGACCCAACCAGTTACAAGGATCAGTTTATCAAAGTATCACCTACTACTGTCTCAGTTCTTTCTTCCTGCAAAATACTTCCTGCCACCTCTACTTGTCAGGGTCCATTTTCTGGAAAGGTAGGCAGACGTCATAATAAAGTAATAGGCTAATCTAATTAAATTTTTATTTTTTTAAAAAAACATGGGGTCTATTTAATAACCACAGGCATTGTTCAATTAAGACAATTAGGCTGCTGCTTGTTTTGCAACATGTCAATTTTTTAAAAAATGAATCTAATGGGGCAGAGATTCTGTTGAGTACCCATGTTAAAGTTAACAGTGGCTCAAGACACCCCATTTTAGAGCTCAAGGGAAAAGATGTTAACCAACAATGGCCATCAGAGGGCAGTATATTCAAACTGAATCCTTTCTTTCAAGAAGCTAGCTATGAATCTGATATAAGAATGTAGTAGTTGAGAAAGAAGATGCCATAGCCCAGCGGCCCCCAACCTTTTGGCCACCAGGGACAGGTTCCATGGAAAGAGGGTTTTTCGCGGACTGGAGGGGATGTGATTTTGCATGCTGCCTGCATCCCACGGACAGGGTTTCACATGTTTGCGCGGCCGGTTTCTGGCATGCTGGTCCACGGACTGGTTGGGGACCCCTGCCATAGCTCCAATCACAAAACAGCTAATTACAGTAAAGCTGTTAAAAATTGATTTCTTTCTTGGTAAACAGAAGTATTCACCTACCTAAAGTGGAAGCTGCATCATCGTCACGTCCCATGCTACCTGAAGAGGGAACAGAGCTGCAAATTTAAGAGAGAGAAATAGTAGCTGCGTCCTTCCAGATAACTGGACAAGAAAGTTGAAAATCCAAAAATAATTCTAAGCAAAAGAATGGCTGAATAAAATCTCTCTTATATGCCTAGCTATGACCAACAATCATCCAACAACTGCTATGTGTAAAGATTTTGATCACATCCACCTTTGACAACTGGGGTCATCAATGATTACCGTATTTTTCGGAGTATAAGACACACCGAAGTATAAGACGCACCTTAGTTTTGGGGGAGGAAAACAAGGGAAAAAGGCCTCTGTCTCCAAGCAATTTGCCAAACAGCAAACAGCACAGATGATATACACTGTTTGCTGTGTATTTCTGTGCATGTGTGCCTGACCCATAGAAATAGCAAAGAATTGGAGAAATGTACATTATGCCAGAAAGATTTCTTAAATGTAGTCACACTAACTCTTCCCAATTATTTAAATAGATCTACTCCAAGGTAACTAAACTCTAATACTAAACAGGACACTGTTACATTTCAGACTATACTTGTACAGAGCTGTTAAAATTAATTAAAATTTCTGGAAGTATACATTATTCTCTATTATTTAAAAGAAGATACAATAGCACTGGGCCTCTTCAGAGCAAGCATTTATTTTAAAAAGCTTCTTTATTTTGTTAAGTTGTCTAGATTTACAGGGATCTCCAACCTTGGCAACTTTAAGACTTGTGGACTTCAACTCCCAGAATTCCACAGCCAGCAAAGCTAACAAAGCTGGCTGTTGAATTCTGGGAGTTGAAGTCCATAAGTCTTAAAGTTGCCAAGGTTGGAGACCCCTGGCTCTAGAACAATAAAGCAGTCTTTAAAAAATAAGTCTAATAATTTGAACATTCTACAGATATTTATAGTTATTCACTTACCCCCTTCCATCCAGTTCAGCAAAAAATAAAATTCTGCGTGTCTCTCCCAGCTATTTGCCTTTGTAGTTAGTTTCACTTTCATTTTCCCAGGTGGCAAACCTAATCAGCTGTAGGTCGGAAACTGCTACTGACTTGCTTGGCTTTACAGGCTCTTCCCTCTTTCCTGCAAGCAGGTAAATTGCTGGAAGACAGAGGCCAAAGGGTGGGGGTGGCTGGGGCTGCATTCGGTGTATAAGACGCACCCAAGTTTTCACCCTCTTTTTGGGGGTAAAAAGGTGCGTCTTATACTCCGAAAAATACGGTAATCGTTTCTTTAAAAGGGATAGGATGAAACTAGCAAATCCTAGTGACTAGGTTAGGAGTCAACAATTAGCACCGAGGCTTTCCTAAACATACGAAGTACAAATAATACTGAATTTTCAGAGCTATTCTTTCATTCTGAAAAATCATTCTAAAATTACTTACTAAACTAGTAAGAGTTGTGGGATAATAAGATAAGCCAAACTTACCCAACTGTAGATTCCAGGGGAGAAACAGTCACTGACTCTTCAGGAAGCTTTTCCTCACTTGATGGGGATGCTTGAAGGGGTGAAACAGTAGCTGCCGTAGGCCCAGAGGAGGGTGTGGGTTCTGAAGTGGCTGCTGCATCAGTGGGTGAAGAAACAGGAGCTCCTGAGCCTGTTTTGTTCTTAACAGAAAACCAAAAGGAGTCTCTCAGGTAAAGAGGTGAAGCTCTTCCACTCTAAATTGCTATATCATCAAGAAGGGTGAGCCTAAAAAACTGCTCTTCATGTACTGATTAGTATTGAAAGCAATGTCTATAATATCTTTTGACTACCCACCCCAAATCCTGAAGTACCTAATAGACTAGTACCAGTACCCCATTTCCTAATAAAAATGATTTTAGCACTATTCATACAAAGGGGAACTGCTGAAACACAGTAGCCCTTTGAAACAAGAAAATCGTTATCATGAAGCAAAGGAGATGCTCAACCATACCTTGGTGACCATCACCACTACGAAGTTCTTCTCATCAATCTTGTATTCCTTGATGGGGACATCATCACTCAGGATCTTGCCCGCATATATAAGCTTCTGGCCTGACACGGGGAAAGCTTCCTTGCCCTTTTCAGCCTCAATCTTCTCCTTAAGTACTCGGACCTGTGGGTCAAGACCAAGCTGGCTCCACCATCCACCTTGTACTGAATGCTTAAAGGCCAATTCTTTCTATCCGAACAGTGTTGAACTATAGATGCAAGTGCCAGATGGAGAAATGTGGCATGGAGAAGCTGCTGAATGCAAAGAGTGGGTGATGCATTCGGGGGGGGGGGGGGGTAGAAACTGAGAAATGGCCTGAGTGCAAGAACTTTAAATGACACATCACTATAACTAGTGCTCTTTTGAGAATCCATTCCTATTCATTAGGAATGGCAATGGTTTCTATAAATTGTTAGGAAAGATAATCCTATTGTCTTGAATCCCATCACTCACCACCTCCAAATCAAAGACAAGGATATCTGGAATTAATGTTTTTATTTTGCTTCCAAAAGCCCTAGTTACATTTGGCTAGGCACTGTTCTCTTAAAATTATGTTCATTCCTTCCTATGCAACAGACCTACCTGAGAACTGTCTTCTAATAACCAGTGTTCCCTTTGTTGAAATATTGTACTCTATAATCTGGGCAAAGAAACTATTTTGTCACGAATGCAGGCAAATATACATGTCCCAGGATAATGTTGCGGGATCCATTCTGGGCTGGTCACCGGGACCAGAGGTTTGTCTCCCAAGCTTTCAGACTCATGCTAGAACCCATCTTCAGGGAACTGCTAGAGAGAAGTTCCTTGAAGATGGGCTCTAGCATGAGTCTGAAAGCTTGGGAGACAAAGCCTCTGGTACCGGTGATCGACCCAGATTGGATCCTGCAAACTATTTTGTCCACGAAAATCAATAAAAGGTGAAAAGGTGAAGACTCGCCTTATTGATGAGATGGGCAGCATATAAATTTACGGTAATAATATATATCAGAAATAAACAGTTTTTGTTCCAAACAGGAAAATGCTACTGACAAATATAGAATAATAGTTATGTTGCATTATCCTTCCAGGTTATATGGAATATTAATAATTGTTTCCTTCACTGTTCCAATTCATCCCAAGGATATGAAATATGAAGCCAAAGCAGTTTTAACCTAACCTAATGTTTTTGGGGGTTTTTCCAAATGTGTTGACCCAACTCTTGGAACCTCCAACAAGCATGATCAATTTCCAAAATATCTAGAAAACTCCAGATTATGATCGGTAATTTTTTTCACACAACGTAAGTACTGTGATATGGAACAAAGACTAAATTTTATTACATCATTATTCTGAGACATACTGAAAAATATAGATTCAAAGTGTACAGTTATTTCTGTTACTTCAGATTAATCAGGTCATTACATAGAAGCACCTCCAACTTACACAAAGGAGAACCCTCCAGTTATTGAATTGCTTAACGGCATATTGAGAAGTGTTTGCACACTACAATTCTATCTCGCAATTAAACTCTAGTACAAATTTAATTTACTATGATACTAAAGGACATGGAGGATTGTTCATCAAATGTAATACAATAGTATTCATCATGAATACACTCTCTGCTGCAAAACTGAAAGACTATGTGCAATGATAGATAATCCAAGTATTATAATCTTGAATTTAAAAACTCTTTAAAAGAAGGTTTTAAAGTAGTACTCTTCTGATAATAACAGTCTGTCTACTCAAAGTGTGAACTCCAGGTTTTAAATCTTTCAGGACCATATTGATGGAGATTAGCATCTATGGCTAAACGTTAGTGTAGAATGTTTGGGGCGTATTCCAATTTTACTGATCAGTTCACTGAGGTGCAGAAATCCTTATATACATACACAGACATAAGTCTAATGTAAAGGGCTTCTCTTTTCAAAAAGTTAAAATGAAAACAGTTACTCTGTGGACATTCTTGGTGTTAAAACCTAGCAAAATGTGAAGATGACAATATGGAAGCTCTGAGCTAATATACCTGTCCCCACTCATGTATTCTAACTTTTAAAATTCCTTACGCTGGCAGGACTCTTGTGAGCAGTGACCAAACATTCAATTCTCACTCTTCCTGGAATAGACAACAACAGCAATTGCTATCTAGATTCCAAATTGTGAGTGAGACCTTTGCTTAATATTAAAGGCACTTTCTGAACTCAAATAGGTGCTCTTACAGCAAAAGCATCCAAATGAAAAGGATGTTGTATGTGTATAAATATGAATATTCAAGTTTTACAACAACTTTATAACTTGAATGTAGAGACACAATTAAGACTAAACTAGAAATTGGATAAATGTAAGTCTTACTCATTTGCAACAACAGATGTTTCACATAATCATTGAATTTAAGGACTAGAAGGGACTTAGAGATCACCTAGTCCAAACTCCTGCCCAGTTCAACCATTGTTTTGTAGCTCAAAGCATTGTGTTTACTAGAAAAAAAGTCATAATGACTCTTGACCCAATTATTTTCTGATATGTATTGTTTTAATATCTGGAGTCATTTCAACATTTCATTAAAATAGATTTAAATCTGACAAATCACTATAATGCTGCAACAAAAAGGTCAGAAAAGAAAGCCACGGGATTCATTGTAAGTATCGTAATAATGTTTTCACAATTGAAGAAAAGTTGATGAATAGGAATGCCATCGGCCAAGACCATACTAAGTAGAATGGAAACATAAATGGTTTAGGAAAGAGGGATATCAAGAAAGGTGTGGTTGGATGAAAATTAAGACTCTCAGAGGTGAAAAAAGAGAATGTTAAAAAACAGAAAATATATGGGCATGGTGATAATAAGGATAAGAAGTATAATTATCTCGGTTAGACTTTTTTCTTGTATCTTTAATTTCTTTTGGTTATTAATTACTACTGTATGTACTGTTTCCTGGCACTTTGCATAATACAGCGCAACCCAAAAAAAGGAATAGCATGATGAGTATATATAACCCGCAGAAAACATATTATTTCATTTCAGGATTAGAAATAAAGTCTAAATATCATAATACATCAGAAAATAATGGAACAGCGTGTAGTTATCCGGCTCCTTCGCGGAAGGAAGCCGCATGAAAACCGGAACAACGGCACGCTGTTATAGTGTGGGACTTCAAGAGGAAATGAAGAAAAAAGCAGGATTGTTAAATACGAGCTCAGCAGCCTCGAACTGCAGAAACACCACAGAGAAGGAAGTGCCAAGAGTTATTAAACGGGAGAAAAGGAACCGCTACTTTCCTTATATGCCTGGCTGGTTACGATGTTCTCTTTTTTAAAAGAGTGACATCAGGAGAGGCAGATTAGAGGCAGATTCCAGATCGGGGAAAGTAGAGCAGGGCGATATAAATCCCCTCCCAAATGAAACACCTGGAGCGAAATTCACTGAGAAGCAAGAGGCGCTTGTCCAAAGATGATTTCGAAGGAGGACACCTAACGGGGCGAAGCCACGCACAGACTACACACGGGAGGAGGGCCGGAAGGGGAGAAGACCAAAGACCCGCCGCCCCTCACCGTCTCGTCAGGCTCCATTCGGATCTTGAATGTCTGCTGCTGCAAAGTCTTCAGGGTGACGGTCACCGCCATGGCGAGAGTTGGCGGAGGGAGGATGCGGCGAAAACTGGCGGTTCCTCCCAACGGACTCAGCGGAGGCCCCCCACAACATGCAACTTCACGACGACGCCATTTTACGCACACTTCGCGCCGCTTCCGCTCCCAGCCTGACTCTTCCCACGTGATGAGAGACAGGAAAGAAGCCTTCACCATAGAGACGGAGAGTGCCGGTTGTCCATATTGCTTGGCTTCCGGTTTGTCTTGGGATTTTAGTGCTCCGCGGCTTACGGCTCCCGGAGGGCTCTGTGCGCGAATCGGCGACGTTCGACTGACGCTTTAGTTAGGAGGGAGAGGGACGATAGCTGGTGAAGTGGGAGATAGAGCAGACTCGGGTTTGGGGGGAAACGCTTTTTGTTTTGCTAGAAATCAGCCGATCCAGGGTTTATTTCCAAACATTAACAGAATCGACGACCCCTATATACATGAATTAAGATTAGCTGCGTAACCAAAACTTCCCGACTTTTGTTCAAAACTGAGCTTTTACTTGTATACACAAGATTACCTGTACTGTAATATTAAACTATTGTGGTCAAATTCTCCGCAAATTTGCAATTAAATCTTGCAGCTAGCTTGCCAATATCCCACTCCAATTTCCCGGGGATAGCCATCCCACGAGGGGAAAAAAGGGCTCAAGGTGATATAGTTTTGTTTACTGACCTGACCAAGTCAAGAGGACTGCGTTCAAGTACAGAAAATGAATGCACTCATCAAATATTCCTCTTTGACAGAAGCCTATCTTCCATCTTGTCATGCTTTAACTTCTCAGAAGTCTGAAGGGGTCACTCAACAATTTATATTCTCAAAATTCCACAAAGATTAGCTATTCTGAGAATATAAACTACTAAGGGTCATATACTAGGTACTATACATTTTTGCATTCCATTGTATCAATTTCTCAGACTGCAGTTTTCTTAGCAAGGTTTTTCAAGTGGTTATCTCCTTCCTAGGGTTGAAAGTGACTGGCCCAAGGTTATTCAGCCGGCTTTGTGCCTAAAGCAGGATTAGAACTGACAACCTCCCAGTTTCTAGCCAGATGCCTTAACCCAGTGGTTCCCAACCTTTTTGTGATCGAGTACCACTTGGAAGTCCCGTACAGTCGCCGCGTACCACCTGGTTCCAGAGAAACTAAATTTGATCAGATATCACTTTATTTCCATAATTGTACCGTTCCTTTTTTGGCCCCGCGCATCCAGCAACTGGATTCTCGGGCCGCTGGGACCAGGTGGGTGGCGTGTGGCAACAGTTGCAAATCGTTGCCAGATTATCTTGTGTTAGGCAGTAAACATTTTTGTGAAGTAAAAAATAACTAACTAAAAATCGTTCATGACCCCAAGTGTTCGCGTACCACCTGGAAGGCCCTCGCGTACCACTAGTGGTACACGTACCACAGGTTGGGAACCACTGCTTTAACCACCACACAGGACTTGGTCTCCAAGGGTCTGGTATCACCATACATTATAATACCAAAAAACGTTTGTTAAACTGCAAGTCCCGTCTAGCCCCAAGCAATAAAGACAACAAAAGATAAGCATATGGGCCAGACGTGAAGTTTAATTTAATAGAAATTTTCTTCAATCTTCCATACATTCAAGTGTGAACAAGTGGGATGACCCATCTGATACTGTTCTTTCCACCTCCAGAAACCCCCCTCACCCTTCCTCTCTGCCTGAAAAGAAACCTTTTACCTGTGAACACCCACCCCAATTCCTATTCTTACCTTCCTGCTGGGGGCTCTACAAACACCTCCCTGGACAACCCAACACCCAAGGAAATAGGCTAAAAGCTAGAATTCAGAATTAAAAATTAAATTTGCTCAGAACACTGTGCTTTTGAAGCACCTAATCTGTATGGTAGGCACCGAAGGACGGTGCCTATTCCCTGACTGGAGTCAGGATCTCTTGATATCAATACCACTGGCCTTACACATGGTATAATACTGGTTGTCTCAATTTAATGTCTTCAAAATCTGGAGCTACCTATGCTACCAAGCCCTCCCATCGCCCCACCCGACACTCCCCTGTACCTTCAAAGGATAAAGGCAAACTTTAGATGGACACAAGAGTTTTGCTTTTTACATCCATTGAGAAGGGCTAGTAGAGGCAAATTTTTACTGAGAAAGTGGCCACAAAGAGGGGGAAGGGTCAATGGTATAATCCCCTTGCCAAGGGCTGTATTCCTACAATTAGCCTTCTTCTGATGCAGGTTCTAGTTCCCCCCCCCCTACACACATGAATGAGTAATTGATGATATTTGGGAAGGAGTTAAGACAAACACACCAATAAAAAAGAAAGTTCTTGTGTCTCATAGAGACATTACTGTTATCCCCTCTCCTTAGTTGGGTTCAACTGCATGGTACAAGTCCAGGGCAAGGCTCAACCAACAAGTATACCCAACAACCCCCAATCACAGCTCGTCTTTCAATGGGCCCTCTGTTTCCTCTTCATCTTCTTCCTTTTCTTCCTCCTCCTCCTCCTCCTCTTCCTCTTCATTATCTTCACCCTCGGGTTCCTCTTCTCCTTCCTCTTCTTTCTTCTTCTTATCTTCTTCTTCCTGCTTCTTCCGCTGCTCCTCATCCTGCTGCTCTTTCATTTTCTTTTCAGCATCCTAATGAGAATTTAAAATACATTATTGAATCAGGATTTGCTGAAGAAAGCATCACAGCAAACAGGACCAGGCAAGATTTTTTTTAAAATAAGGATTTAGTGAGACAGATTGGGCAAGAGAGAAAAACTGGCTCCAAGTTACCCAGTGACCTTGCTTGGCTGAGGCTGGTATTAAAATTGCATTTCCTTAGCCAAACGTATCATGACAATACACAAAGAGATTTTAAACCAGTACAGTCCAACTTCTGCAATCTTGAATGTGTGGACTTCAACTCTCAGAACTGGCTGGGCCATTGTAAAGAATCCTAAGAGAATGATCTCAAAGTTGCAAAAACTGGGAAACAATGTTTAGACAAACAGATTAACATCTGACAGAATTTGGAGAAAAATCTAACTGGCTGCTGTGGGAACAGGACACAAACTCAAACTGGTCCATGATGGCATTTTTTACAGACATATCCCATGCTTTGCCTAACATATTTCAAGGACAATTTGCAAACAGAAAAAAGCTTTTAAAAGGTTTTTTGTAAATGTAATTTGCTAGTAATCAAAATGCAAAATACTTTCTGGAGAACCATAATGAGAACTTTAATTTCAGCCTTTAAGATATCAAGTCTCTCCCGCATTCATGTGTGCTTTCATACAAGGAATGGGATTTGGGCCAAGTCACTAGATAATAGCTTGGTCCACATCCATTTCCGAAGTTCAAAATCTTAAACATTTGAGAACAAGGTACAAGTTTCTAATTCCCAAGCTTTATAAAAGCCAATTATTATTTCTTCTCTAATAAGAAACATTTCCCACCTTAGTAGCACCCCATGTTTCATTGCCAAAGTCTTCAGCAAACTTCTCATCATCAGTGATCAGGAAGTTGTCAAAAATTGTGCCAGATTTCACCTAAAACACAAGGAAGAACTGTTATAGCCAGTGGAAGGATTCAAAAAATTTAGCAACAGGTTTGCTGCCCCGTTGCTGGGTGGGTGTGACCATGGGGGCGTGACCTACTCGGCCTCCTGCATGGGGGGGGAGGCGTTTTTGCCTTCCCAAGGCTCCAAAGGCTTTCCTCAAGCCTCCAGGAGGGCAAAAACAGACTCCCCCGGGCACCGAATGCTCTCCGGAGGCCGGAAACAGGCCCGTTTCTGGACTTCCAGTAGGCCCCTTTTTTGCCCTCCCAGAGCCTCCACTTACCTGGCATCCAAAATGGGCTGCGTGGAGACTCCTGGGAGGAGCGGGGTCAGCCAGTCCTTGGAACAACCGGTTTGACAAACCAGATTAAAATTAAAATCCGGTTCGCCCAAACCGGTCCGAACCAGCTGAATCGCACCCCTGGTTATAGCTAAAGCTTGCCAACATTTTGACTAGTTGTCAAGACATTACTCAGCATAACATACATTCCTATTGGTTTCTGACCACAATTCAAAGTGCTTCTGATGGCAGTTGCCAAGCATCTGAATTCTGATCATGTGACCATCGGTATGTTGCAATGGCCAGGTGAAAACAGTCATCACTTTTTTCAGTGACGTAACTCTGAACGGTCATTAAATGAACTGTTGTAAATCGAGGACTACTTGTATAAAGTAAAGGGGAATGTTTATTTCACAAGTACAACCAGGGGTGGGTTCCTCCCGTTCGGACCGGATCGCCCGAACCAGTAGCTACCAGCTGATGACATCACGATGGCGTCACGGATCCAGTTCTGTCAGTGCCGGTCCGTGGGCGCCACCATCTTTTTTTTTTCCTGAATTTTTTACTGTTTGGAAGTTTTTTCCTCTGCTGCTGCTTGAAAAAGGGCCCTCTCACCTGCCCCCTGGTTTATACTTACCTTTATTCCTTCGCCCGAAGCACAGCTGATCAGCTCCTCCACTGTGTTTCGGGCGGATTAGTTATGAGCATGCGCAGAAGCAGAATTGCACTAGGGGACTCGCGCGTGTGCGCGAGCGAAACATCACGATGCGAACCGGTAGCGAAGGTAAGTGGAACCCACCCCTGAGTACAACTACAAAAAGTCTTTATTTAGTGACTTTAGTTATAAGGGTTGCCAGTCACTAAATCAGGACTACCTGTATACCAATTTGCAGATTTAGAAATGTATGATTTGCTGTTTAATGTACTGATAAAAGTTTCAAACATGTACTTTTGTTGTATTTTACATTAATTTTCTGCTCCTTTAGAATAACATCTTAAAATATCATGTCTCCCAGAATAATACAGGAACTAGAAAAAAATTCAGAATAATTTGTAGTAGTCGGTTACCAGGACCAAAGGTTTATTTTTTCAGGCTTGTGCTGGGGCCCATGCTCAGGAAACTCCTCTCCAGAATGTGTGCTCTGGGCTGTTCTACTGGCTGTATGTGCCTGATTGTGCGTGGCTTTTAGTTGTTAAATTAGGCTGTTGACAACTAGTCTGGCTCCTTAAGTATCTGGTAAGCTAATGGTAAATCAGCACTCCTACTGACCGACAAGGAGCCCTATTCCCAGGCTTCAATCATTTCTCAGCCATCAATCTTAGTAGCTGTGAATTGAATGTATGTCCTTGTTCATTGCAATGTAAGGCTATCAATAAATTTTGATCTCATCTAACCGCTAATAATGATAAAATATAATTTGTAGTTTTTATAAGATACAATCCTCAATCATCAGAACAGCTACTTGAGTCATTTGGCTTCCCCTTTTTTAAAAGGTTTGTTGGAAAACAAGCAAGAACTTACCTGCCACAAATCCAAACCAATAACACCAAAGTTCTCATAAAAGTACAGATTTGGATCAGGAGTATATTCAGGATTATCTATCTCGGGATGAATCCATTTCCCTTTGTAGTTGGGGTTGTCTATTTGACGAGGTTTCCATTCTCCCTGTGAAACATTGAATATTTTGAAATGGAAAATTCAGAGTACATCGAATTCTATAGCATATAGAGATAGCAATGTCCAGCATTTGCTATTTAAGCATGTATGTATAGGATCAAACAGCCATTCCCCTTCTGTGGCCTGCCTCAAATGTCTTACACATTCAATTGGCTTCCAGTAAGTGCTTCAAGTTTACAGAGATCATAGGGCTACTCAACTGGGACCCATTAACCTGGGCCACTCTGGGTTATGAGACATCGAGGAGTCTCTTTGACTTGTGAGCAACTTTCCAAACACCTTGAGAAAAAAATTGTTCATATTCATACCAAGCTGGATACCAGACACAAAAGGTCTCATGAAAAGACAGAGGTAATGCACCGTGATGTAATGCAGGATTCTTTCAATCCTACAACATCTAAGGAAATTAGGGAATTTTGTGAAAATGAGCTCAGTACCTTATATTTACATCCCTGCCCCTGGATAATACAAGCAGCCACAAAGCTCACACCACCAGGAACCCAGCAAGTGATAAATGCATCAACAGGTAAGGGGTTAAAATGCCAACTGCCTAAAGAAGCAAGGTTATGAAGGAATGGATTGAGCAATATGTACCGTATTTCTCCGAAAATAAGACCTGTCCTGAAAATAAGCCCGACAGGGCTTTTCAGGACATGCCTTGAAGCCCCGCCCCAAAAATAAGCCCCCTTCCCCAACTACGTACACGCATCCCCTGCCCCATCTGCCACCCCCAAATTGTGCCTGAAGATCTTACCAGCGTCTGGCAGCTCGTCACTTCTTTCTCGGCAAGTCTTTGCAGGGAAACTCCTTGAAATGTAAAGGAGAAGTTATCGCAAGTGTGAGTTGTTGTTAATTGCTCGCACTCGCGATAACTTTTCCTTTGCATTTCAAGGGGTTTCCCTGCAAAGACCTGCCAAAAAAGAGAAGTGGCAAGCTGCCAGACGCTGGTAAGATGAGTAGCCCGGCACTCCCCCTACCCTGCCACCCCCAGGTAGGACACGCAACTCGCAGCTCTCCCCACCGTGACACGCGTGTCCTAGACGCTCATCTAGAGCGGCTGCTGTCCTGGCTGGATTTGGAAGCCGAAGAGCCTTAGTTTGGGAGAAAAACTTCTGCTGCTTCTGCTTTTGATTGCACTGAAGGAAAGCAGCAGAACTCTTTCTTTCCCCCAAACTAAGGCTCTTCGGCTTCCAAATCCAGAAGTGGCGGGGAGGAGGACAAGCGCCCCGCCTCACAGGGGTCAGTGTTTGAATAAACATGCCTCAACCGATGGGAGTCTCCTTTAGAGCTTGCAGTATGACCCTGGGTCGTATTTATTCAAACACTGACCCCGGTGAGGCTGCCTCTCTTGCATTTAAACCTTCAAGAGTTGGCTGTGATCTTGAGCAGGCAACCCTAACCATAAGGCTCCTTCAAGTTGTTTGATTTATGTAAAGGGGAGACCTATCTTGATTTCTTTGAAAATGATTGTTTTCCTTGGGTCACTTAAGAGCGCAGCAGCATTTTCTCTTGAGGATAAAAATCTCTCGGTTCTGGGGCATCCTGCTTTTTCTCTCCATCGTCTGTAAATTCTCTGTTGCTGGCCATCCTGGGGTGCTGCCGAAATTATTCTGCCGGAAACAGGTAGGGCAGGGGGATTTCTGCACAATGATTTTAGAAAGGCGGCTTAAGGCGAAGTGACTTTGACTCTCGAGCGCGTCAAAGGCGGCACCTCAAGCTCACCTTTCAACAGCAACTACACCAACCAAAGAAAGCCCAAGTTGGCAGGAAGAGACCCGGTTGGATCCTCATCAGATTTAAGTCCACCTCGCTCGGACTGTTGCAGAGCAAGGACGGAGCAAAGCTGATCACTGGACGTGAGGGGGGAAAACGCCTCCGAGTGCAGCGAAGCGTAACTCGCAGCTGCCGAAGTATTTGCAGCTGCTCGCTTCGGAAGCCGAATCGCAGCGTTGAGCGCGAAGAAAGCAAACAATTTCCTCGGGCTCCGACTCCCTCTCCAGCAGGAACAGGACACACCACCCTGCCTGCCAGAGGAGGGGGGGGAGGAAAGGTAGACTTTCCCCCATGCGCGCTGAGCCGCGGCCCCCGAAGCTTCTCCCTTCTTGAAGGAGCTGTCCCCCTGTCTGCATGACGTAGGACCTCCTGGGAAGCTGACATCTCGGAGATGTCACAATGTCTTCTTCGTCCCCCCATAAATGTTATTGGTACGTTCCATTCCTTCCTCCCATCTCACTTGTAGCAACCCAAAGGAGGGGAAGAGAGGGTGGAATCATTGCTTTTCTTTTCTCTCGCTTTTTTGCTTCATCCACATTTTTTTCCTTTCTCCGTAGAGTATTTCTGTGCGTTCTTTGTTTCTAACCGGTGATATAGTTCTTGGCCATAATTTCCTCCTTCCATCTTTTTCTTTACTTCCCAGTCCTTATTTTTTTCCATCCTCTTCATTTACTCTTGGCATTGTTACTGCAAATCTCTCATGATGCTGAAAAACTTGGCTTGCTGACAAATGCCTTTGCTAGCTCACTCTTTCGCTTTACCCCTGGGATAATTGTGTCGTTGCGCCCCGCCCCACCCGAAAAATTATCTGTGTGTCTCTCGGCTGGTCTCTTTAGGGAAAAAAGGCTTGCAAAATACAGAAACTCTTCTCACTGCGAGTTGTTAATTGCTTGCCCTCGCGAGAAGTTTCTGTATTTTGCAAGCCTTTTTTCCCTAAAGAGACCAGCCGAGAGACACACAGCTGCCAAACTCCAGTACCGGTAAGATGCCCGTCTCATGCCCCGCCACCGCTGCCTCATGGAGCAGGACTGTGCAAGGCTTGTTGTGCCGTTGCATGCACGAACGGCAGGAGGACCTCAGTGTGCCGGTATGATGAAGCTCACAGCAGTTCTGCAGTTCGTGCATACAACAGCACAAGCCTTGCAGAGTCCTGCTCCACGAGACAGCGGCGGTGGGCCAGCTGCTTGGCTGGCGCCAAGAGCAGGGAGGGAGAAGCGGCGGCACCCCCAAAATAATAAGCCATCCCCCTGAAAATAAGGCCAGGGGCAGTTTTTGGGGGGGTCAAAAAAATATAAGCCCATCTTATTTTTGGGGAAACACGGTAGTATTCTCAGCAATAGACTCCTGAGGCCAGGATAGCCCTTATCCTTTACGAAAACAGATGCAAATCTTCCTCTGCCACAGGGCTTTGGGAAGTGAGCTTTACAAAAGATAGCATATTTTAATGATTTTAATATTTATGGTTTCAAATGGTATTGCTGCAAGCTGCTTACAAGTCAGATAGCACACAAGCGACTAACAAGTAATTTTTTATATAATCCATATTTTTAAAATAAAATGCTCTCTTTTAAAATAAACAATTAGTGGATGCATTCCTTTCTGACAAAAAGGAGAAATCTTTTATAAATCTCTCTTTTAAGAGCCCACTTCCTAGTCACCTACACGTTTTAAGCTATCATTACCTTGTATTCTGGATTCTGGATTACTGGTGGTTCCCACTCCCCATCCATCTCTTCATCCCAGTCCTCGGGTTTCTTGGCATCAGGATCAGGAATATGTTCTGCTTTATCCCAGTCCTGTAATATAGATGGGGAAAAAATCCCTGTACAAATTTTATGTAATTTTTTAACTCTACCCTCTCCATTGGTCTTCAATAAAACACAATCCATTTCTTGACTCTTCTGTGGTAAAACAGTTTTTTTTGTTTCGATTGTTCTTGAGTAAGAAACATATGGTTATAAGCCATTAGCACCTACTGACCTCTGGTTTTGTATCTTCAGGATCATCTATCTTTGCTCTTTCATCCCAGTCATCTGGTTTCTTTGCATCTGGATCCTTAATTTTCTTTGGTGGCAAAAAATCCCAGTCATCCTCCAAGCTGCCAGACTCTACTTTATTGTTGTCAATCTTAACCTCGTATGTATTATCAGGTCGAACAATAAGAGTATATAGATGGCTGAACTCATCATCCTATCAAGGAAATTATACTGTTAGCAAATTCTCCTCTGTAGCCAATTTTAGTAGTTATTTGTTTTCCTCCATGCTCAAAGTTAGTTTCATCAGAGCTACCATACTACACTGCAATACCTCTCTTTGGCTCTTCTTCATAGAACTTATCACCTGTCACTCTTCTCTGACCATTTATCATTATATGTTTTCTTTATCAAATTAATATGTCAGCCATCTCACTATCCAAAGCAACTCGGTTAGTGCACAATAAAATCATAAATCATGAGAGAACTTAACATGGGCGGCCTGTCCAATCAGGCTGCGAAAAACCCTAAATTATTTTCGCAGACGATTGCACCACGGTTGCCGGTTTAGCTCCAGTACAGACCGTTGAAAACTCAATTGTTTGATTTCAATGTGGAATTTTTAAAATGCGTTTTTTTTTTATTTCTATCAAAGGCATATGTCTTCCTGCAAAAGTGAATGCAATGCAGCGATTAATATGTTAGACTGGGACCTGGAGACCCAGTTTCAAACCCGCACATTATCAAGGAGTCGTTTAGATGACTTTCGCTCAGTTCAGCAGATCTCGTTCGTGAAATGTTTGTTATGAATTTATACAACTGGAATTCCAGAGGTTATGTGAATTACAAATTTAATTTATTAGTCTTAATGAATAATGAAGCCAAAAATTAAATGTTTGATCTTACTTTTAAAAAAATAGCTACTTTAAATCAATCTAATTTTGATTTTGCCAGTTGCCGAGAGGAATGGCCGCGTTGGAACGGCGCTCCATCTGAGAGCGCCCTGCAAAGAGGAGAGCAGGGCAGGGGGGACTTGGCGGTTTCCCCCGGAGTGGCTATGGATAACAGAGGAGACTACGGGGTTCACGAGGGTGCTTCAAAAAAAGATCATGAGGCGCCTGGAGTCCCCCACGGCATGGAGAACGAGTTCCTGCAGCTGAATCGGGAAGACAATTAGGCCGCCATTTGCCAACACTCTCTCTCAAGCCAGGAAGCCAAAAGGGAACCCAAGCGCTGCCTGGGAGTTTCAACATCTCCGCGGCCATGAAGAACAGGAGGTGGACAGATTGGCCGTTGTGGTTATCCTGGGGCCTGCGCTTGATGTCTCTGACCTAGAGGAGCTGCTATGGATTAAAGGAGGGCAGCTCGAGGGCCCGACCACTCTGGACCGACGGGATAAGGGCGGCAGACAGGAATTAACTTCCACAGAGAGCGGGTGGAAAGAGACCCCAACCCTGGACAGATGAGAACATTCTTTATATTTACCAGCGTGCAAACCATACATCTAGAGACACAACATCTTTATATTCCTTTTATTATGGGAGCTTGATTTTGGCCATAACTCTCCTCCTTTTATAACTATTTATTGGGCACTGTGGATTTTATGAACATTAGCCGGAATACCTGCTTGTGAATTATATGAATGGGGATGTCAGGTGTGTGAATGTTGGTAGTTAAGTTTTTAGTTTGTAGTCTGGGGAATGTGGGAGCCAGGGGAAGGGAAGGGAGCCCCCTCTGCTGAGTGTGTAAACAGAAGCAGATGGGGGCCCAGACTTGACCCCTGGCTCGGTATGAATGGTATGAATGAGATTTCTGGCCTGCTGGAGGATGAGAGAGCCAGTGGAATGAGGGATGGGATCTCAGGGATGGTGGAGGGTCGGAGCATTCCAGTGGTGGTTGGGAGAGGTAGGTTTGACGGGAACCGAAGGGTAGGCCATCTATGGAGAACTAGGACTCGCTATATCAAAGCGATTACGTGTTCTGACCCTTCTGGTGACTTGGGTTCTCAGGGCCCTGGCCTCAGGCTGCTGCTGCTTAATGCCAGATCTGTTGTCAATAAGGCCCCTCTCGTCCGAGATTTAATCCTGGATGAGAGGGCAGATCTGGCATGTTATTACTGAAACCTGGCTGGGACAAGGGGGGGGGGGAGGTTCCCCTCTCTGAGATCTCCAACGGTTGTTGGAGGAAACAGATTATGTTGACCCTTTTCAATCGGGTTTCAGGCCCGGCTACAGCACGGAAACTGCTTTGGTCACGCTGATGGATGATCTCTGGCGAGCCCGAGATGGGGGGTTTTCCTCCATCTTGATGCTACTTGACCTCTCAGCTGCTTTCGATACCGTTGACCACGGTATCCTTCTGTGCCGACTAAGGGAGTTGGGAGTGGGTGGCACCGTTCTACGGTGGTTCTCCTATCTCTCTGGTCGGTCACAGCCAGTGTTGGCAGGGGGACAGAGATCGACCCCTAGGCCTCTCGTCTGTGGGGTGCCTCAGGGTTCGGTTCTCTCCTCCCTCTTATTTAACATCTACATGAAACCACTGGGTGAGATCATCCGACGGCATGGGGTGAGGTTCCAGCAATATGCTGATGACACCCAGTTGTACATCTCCACCCCATGTCAATTCAGTGAAGCAGTGGACGTGATGGGTCGGTGCCTGGAAGATGTAAGGGTCTGGATGGGAGTCAACAGGCTCAAACTAAACCCAGACAAGACCGAGTAGATGTGGATATTGCCTCCGAAGGACCAGGTAGATCGTCTCTCCATGGTTCTGGGGGGAGAAAATTTAATCCCCGCAGAACGGGTTCGCAATTTGGGTGTCCTCCTAGACCCACAGCTGAGATTAGACCACCACCTGACAGCTGTGGCTAGGGGGACCTTTGCACAGGTTCGCCTAGTGCACCAATTGCGGCCCTATTTGGAGCAAGAGGCTCTACTCATGGTCACTCATGCCCTTATCACCTCACGGCTTGATTACTGAAACGCGCTCTACATGGGGCTACCCTTGAAGAGTGTTTGGAGACAGCAGTTAGTCTAGAATGCAGCTGCACGAGCTGTTGTGGGTGCCTCAAGATACACCCACACTAAGCCCATCCTTCGCCAGCTGCACTGGCTTCCGATTGGTCTCCGGATGCAATTTAAGGTGTTGGTTCTTACCTTTAAAGCCCTATATGGCTCAGGACCAGTTTATCTACGTGACCGTCTGCTACTGCATTCCTCCCAGCGCCCAGTGAGATCGCACAGGGTCGGCCTTCTCCAGGTTCCGTCAGCTAGACAATGTCGGCTGGCAGGTCGCGGGGGAGGGCCTTCTCTGTAGCGGCTCCGACTCTTTGGAACCAACTACCTCCTGAGATCCGTACTACCCCCACCTTACTGGCCTTCCGAAAAGTGCTTAAGACCTGGCTTTTCTGACAGGCCTGGGGCCAATAGCAATAGAACTTATATACCGCTTCATAGTGCTTTACAGCCCTCTCTTAAGTGGTTTACAGAGTTCAGCATATTGCCCCCAACAATCTGGGTCCTCATTTTACCGACTTCAGAAGGATGGAAGGCTGAGTCAACCTTGAGCTGGTGAGATTTGAACAGCTGAACTGCAGCTAGCAGTCAGCTGAAGTAGACTGCAGTGCTGCACTCTAACCACTGCGCCACCTCGGCTCTTGACCCTAAGATGTGGTCTTGTTAGATCAGCCCATGTATGCATGTGGGAGTGAAAGTTCTTTTTAAATATTGATAGTATCTTAACATGTTTTTAAATTGCTTTTACTGATTATTTGTTTCTATAACTGCTGTTAGCCGCCCAGAGTCCCCTCGGGAGTTGGGCGGCATAGAAATTTTAATAAATAAATAAATAAACATTAAAATGAACAAGAATTAGACAAAAAATTAGAAAAACAATTATATGGCTCACTTTCCTAAACATTAAAGTGACATAAAGGAAAGGAATTCCCATTCTCGCCCCCACCTCCCAATTCCAAATACTCACTTTACAGCGAATATCTTTATTGATCAGAACATTTTTGCCTTTGTAGTTGAAAATCACATGTACTTTCTTAGTACCTGGACCACAGATATCAGGACCTAAATTGGAAACAGAAACAATCAGCTCAGTCTGTATTGAGAGAATCCTGTATCATCTCTCAGAAATGCAACTCATTCCATCAGCCTTCCCCCCTATCAATCTTCATGCATTTAAAATTTGGGGTATGGTGAAGCCTAAAATTAAAATGCTGTAAACATTGTGTTTTTTTATAATGCCTAATTGCTATGAGAAAGGAAGAAAGAAAACAGAGCAATTAGATTTTCTCTTTCTGGGGACGTGGGGGTGGGGGGGTGGGACATGAGGCAACAGACCAATATGAAGATGACATAAAATTATGATATATGGATCATAGCCATTTTAGCAGTAAATGAAAATCTGTATTACTTCCACAATTAATGTAGATTAGAATTCTAGGATCTATGAATATACTAATAATTCTAATGATCAGTAAAAATGGGTCAAATATAGTTAAAACTGAACACCTAATCATAAATTCAAACCAATTTATCTGTAACTTATGAAAACTATCTAGTATTTCCTGCAAGTTTTATGAACTGCCAATAGAAAATGAAGCAATGTTACTGAGGGACTATAATCCATAAATAGCATTTGTAAATATACTTGCTCAACATACTCTAACACAGTGGTTCTCAACCTTCCTAATGCTGCGACCCTTTAATATAGTTCCTCATGTTGTGGTGACACCCAACCATAAAATAATAAAATTATTAGGAAACTCAGGGGTGGGTTCTAACTTACCTTGCTGCCAGTTCGCTTCCTCCTGAGCTGTATGGCTGTGTGTGTGCTTTGCGCACGCAGTGCCGAATTTTTTTAAAAAAAATTGCAAAAAAAAAGAGCCAAAAATAAGATGGCAACACATGCGCAGTGTCGGAAATTCGGCTTCTGCGCATGCTCAGAAGTTCCCATGGTACTGATTTTTTTTTTGCAGTAGTCTATTTGCATGTGGGTGGACCTGCCTGGAGATGGATAGAGGAGCGGTGTCTCGGTTCCTAAGACCATTGGAAATATGTGTTTTCATGCCTAAATCAGGGCTGGAACTTAGTTTCCTGGTTTCTAACCTAGCACCTTAAACCACTACAAACTGGTTTCTTGAGAGTATTAGGAAGATTATTCTATTATGCATGTGTTATACAGGGGGAATTAAGAAACATGTCCAGCCATCTTGACTTGCCAAGCCCTACAAGACATACCATACATATATTCTTGCACTTTCTATGCAACAGTGGAGAAAGCACTTTTAATTACTTGAAATACACCATCAGCATTACTATTGTATACATCATCTATTCTCAGATGATTATAGAATAAGCATGCTTTTAACAATAGTATACACATGCTTTCAACCTGGCTTGCTGTTCATTGTTTAGAATCACTGCCAAAGTGAAACTTGCAATACCCCAAAAAGTATCAACTAGATTGATCATTAGCAGTGTTATTTATAGCATTAATGGGTTCTTCCTTGTACATCCAAAACTATTAAGTGCTGAGAGGTATAACCCCACAGAAACACAGACCAGCTTTAGCTAACATTGGAAACAGCTATCCATAGTCTAGTCTCTACTTACCATGCAACAGTGTGTAGATGCACTGCATACTATGAATAGTGCTATCTATATGCTTGTGAAAGGGAGAACTAAAACTGGATGAAAGGTTGTAAAGGTTGCAGAGTAGCTCCGTTTCCCCTCACAAGTACTATTGATTTGGACTACTTATCTGAAAGGGAAAGTTGGATGGAGGAAATTCACTACTCTACAACCTAATTTATTATCAAGGAAAGATTATGTCATTCCCTAAGATATGTGCTGTTCTAGGAACATATTTCATTAACCAGACTAGATTATTCCTCAATGAAACACATAATGCAAGATTAGCAATTATTCCCCACCCTGTTTAATAGGCATTCCTATGATTACCTATAGATTCTTACAAGGACATTTAGCAATCTTTAATTTGCTCCATGAGCTCAGAGGTTGCTGGTTTTCAAAAAAAAAAAAACCTGTCTTACTGATTATCGTTAACTAAAAAGCAACTATTCTCTTGTGCTAGTAAATGACTGCATAAAATTAAAGATTAAATGACCAAGCAACTATCTTCCCTCAGTTCCCAAGGAGGCACGCACCAAACATGATGTTGTATTCAGAATCTCCATGCATGTCTTCTTGCTTCAGGATTGAAGGGAAGAGTTTTACATATCCACCTCCACAGTCAATATTTTGCTCATGTTTTACTGTGAACTGCACCACCAGAGTCTTGTCCTTGTTGCTAAAGGAGTCAAAGCTAGCAGAAAGGGCATAGAAACGAGCATCTTGGCTTGTTTGAAGTCCTGGTAAGATTAAAAAAAACAGTTAAGTCCTTTGCCTGGAGTAGGGGTACTATACTGATTACAGACAGCCCTTAAGACAAAAAATTCCAATTTGATTTCAAAGCTACAATCAGTCATCTATATTAATAATCAAGATGCATCAAAAAAGTAATCTCAGGTACAAAGCAGAGCATCAAAGATTAACTAAGTAGGCTTCAACATATTTGCTATTCAAATATTATTCTGCTATGAAGCAGCAGAGGCAACATGAACAGTTAAGCTACTTAAGTAACTGAAATCACTGACCAGTTTAATAATGCATAGCACTATAATCAAGGCCTCAGGACCAATTGTGACTTATTCACAATCACACAATCACATCATCTCCTTACCTTTGTCCTTCTCTGCATCTCCATAGAATTTGCCAGAAGTATGTATGAATTTTCCATAGTCTGATTTATGCTTTGATTCTACCCAACGGCTTGTCCAAGCATCTAAAAGGAGAACAAGGGAACACAATTTGAATCTGAAGAGTTATAAAGATTCAAAGTACATTGTATAATGCTGGAATACTAACATTCCCCCAAAGTTTAAAAGGCAAGGCAAAGATTTCTTCCTAAACAATGACCTTTGCCATTTCTGCAGTTTCAAAGAGCATGATTTTTGCAACAAGTTTACCTTTTTCCTCAGTTAGTTCCTATGTTGTTTTGGAAATGCCAAACTACAGAAATACTTTGTATCTGTAAGATATTACTAATGGGAGAAAAAAGGCCCACATTTCTGGCTAGTTTTAAACCATTAACTGGAAGAATTTTAATATTGTTCTCTGGATAGGTTTATTCATCAGTCCCAGTGAGTACTGTGGGGTTTATCTTGGGAAGATGGCATATGCTGCAGCTTAAATCATCAAATGGCATTATTGGGCCTTGTTTTGAAAGATAGTATATTCAAATATTTTAAAGAAAAACAATATGGCACAAGAGGCACCCAATTCTTACAAAAGTTTTATCTCAAACATCTCCAATTTAGGTTTGTTCCAGTGCAGCATACTTGGTTCTGTATTAGAGATTCATAATCAAAAATCAATGCTACTAACTGCCATATAAACTACAGGTCATCCTTGACTTACAAGCACAATTGAGCCTTAACTGTCTTGCTAAGCAAGACAGTTAAGCGAGTTTTGCTCCATTTTATGACTTTCTTGTCATAGTGGTTATGTGAATCACTGCAGTTAAATTAGTAACATAGTTGTTAAATGAATTTGACTTCTCCATTTGCTTGTCAGGTCGGAAAAGGCAATCACATGACCCCAGACACTATTGTGAAAAATACATGCCAGTTGTGCCAACCGTCCAAATTTTGATCACATGACAGTGGAGATGCTGCAAAGTCACTTTTTTCATTGCCCTAGTAAGTTGAAGACAGCCTATATTATGATTCTCGGTGTTACATACTTTAGGCTACAATGCAATAGAATGACAATGCAGGACTACTCAATGTATTAAGTTATCTATTTAACAGAAGTTTACACTTGCCATTTTCAGTATTCAACAATGGGCGGTTTGTGTGTTCTAGAGATATCCCATGGTGATCTATTTAGTCCATGTTCTATGTCCCCATGGCCCCTCCTGATTATGGTTTAATTATCAAGTCCCCAATGGATCCCTGATCTAGACTACACACAACAAGTTATCATATCCGCTAAATTTTCCTCCTTGACAAATTTTCAACATCTGATAGCACTTCTCCAAAGTATTTTTAAGAACAAAATCGAATTCATTCCCTCTTGACATATTTGTCTAAAATGGCTGTGACATGATCACTTCACCCTTCACCAGAATTGTTACATTAATATAAAAGTCATGGCATAAACTCAGGGTAGATACTTAGATCTCTTCTCTATTCCAATTTATCAATTAAGATACTGAGCTGAAACAGAAAATATGGAAATCTAAATATTGTAATCTGTGTCTCCAATTTACTTCACAAAGAGTTGATAGTGTATAGAGAGGATAAAGCATATACACTCTGTCTTCAGCTTCCAAAGGAAAACTGGGAAATACAGTTGAGTAAAATTTTAAGCCACCGTATATCAATTCTTGGTTCTATATTCAGATTTTTTTTTTGAATCCGATCATACCACATTAGAGCCCGGAGCCACCTATGAATACTTTTCCTCTTTTAAGGTCATTTCACCCGACATTCCTCTCTTCCTCTTGTCAATCCAACGAGGAGTCAGTACTTTGAAGCTCGCCTCCTTCACAAAATCCCACAACCCAGCCTGCTCCCGCGTGCACCTGACTAGATGCAATATGGCAATGCTGTTAATCTACACATCGAGTTAGATCACGGAGATATTAATCTGCGGACGGCCGTTAAGACCTGCTAAAAATTATGCTGTTCTAATTAATACATCATCCTCGAGAACCTGCAGGAACAGCACAACTTCCTGAGCGCCCCCCCCCCCAAATACGGACAATCTAAGATGGCCGGGAATGGGTGGGTGGTGGGTGCGTGCGTGCATGGAAAGGCGAGAAACAGAAACCGATAGTCCTTGCAGCACGTAGGCATCTGCCTTCACTCTGGCGGCACTCCCAAAGCCACCCAATCTCTACACCCATATGCCTCCACTCCCCCTCCGGGACCGTAGTGATTTAGTCGGATTAGAAACCCAAACGGGCCCGGGATTATTCTGCCTTAAAATCAATGCTAAAAAAAATACGTCGACCAACCAATCCTTGACCAGATACTCCTAATTTGCATGTCGTTAAATTCCTCTCCCCATCCTAGAACCACCGCACCGCCACCTCCGCCCCTGTCAACGCTGGACGGCGTCTCACCTCCATCCCCGAATTCCTCCCTGAAGTACTGGGTAGGTCCGGCTGACACCAGAGCCAGCAGAGAACAGAAGGCTAGAATGGGATTCATTTTGTCTCCGCTGGGGGAGAGGCGCCTGGCCCTTTAAGAAGCACGACCTTCACCAAGCTACCTGACAGCGATGACCGAACAACTGCAGCCGGCTAGGTGCTTTCGCCACGCTTTTATAGCGCACTTAGTGAAACGCCTGCCCTCGCCGTGTTCTGATTGCGCGTGCTGGTCCGGACGGGCATTACCATTGGCCTGCTGACTGTACGGCGGGTTGGACTGCTCCTCCGAACGTTGGCGTCCCAGATGTCTGCTTCCTATTGGATACTGGACCTGGCCAATGAGGCACGACCACGCGTTCGGGGAGAGACCTCCCCCCTCCGCCGTGTGTGCGTCACCGTTTCTTTTGCACAATCCCAAGTGTAGCTAACCACTTTTAAAGGGCCAGGTGAAGAAACCCGCACCTAGGTCTACAGCGATCTTATTCCAGCCTGGTCAAGTAGCAAGAAAATCAGCACTCGAACAAAGTCAGTTCCAGCTTTGAAAAAAATTACACGAGCAAAAGCTTAACCCTTGCTTTCCATTTGGTCAAGTCCTGGGTTGATTTAGCCCAGCATACTCAAAACCAATTGTTGTTAGTGGCTCAACAAAAACTCAGGTCAAATGGATTCTGTCAGCTGTCTTTAATGGGTGCAGATGTCCTCGAGATTTTGCTGCTTTGGACAGAGTAGCAAATAGTATCTCAAGTCATCTAAGGGTGTCTGTGTTATTTTAGTCCCTGAAATAGAAACCCTACAAGCATCTCTCCCTGGAATTATAAAGACATCTGTAATAATTTGTTGCAATTTCAAGCACTGTGGCATCTAATAGCAAGAGCTGGCTTTATAGAAGAGGCCTACATAGCAGGTGTTCTTGCAAAATATATTCTATACGAAACTACATATTGTAGCTGATACTGAAATACCTGACAAAAAGAGAATCTGAAAGGAATATAGTACTGAAATTTTGCAGTGCAGTTATTTTAAAACATTTTCAGAAGGACATTTTTCAAAAGCTACTTTCAGTGGTGACAGAAAAGGGTAAGTCTGATGTGCTTGGTCTTTTGCTAAAATACTAAAAAAAAGGTGGGGGGAAGGAAAGAGAGAACTGCCAGTTATACTGCTAAAGTATTGAGCCACAAGTTCTCAACTGTGTACCATTCTTTTTCTTCCTTGACCCTTAAAATTATAAACTTCTTGAATAAAAAAGAATTTCATTAGGCTTAGAACTGGCAAGAAAATGTTACAAATGGCGTTATACAGGTCAAGTGAGGATCAAAGCCCCAAGAGCTGGATAGCATTCCTGAAGCACAACAAAGAATGTTCTTTCTGCCAATTCAGAAAGCTCAAACTGCCCAAGGAGCTGCTGATACAGTTCTACAGAGGAATTATTGAGTCTGTCATCTGCACCTCTATAACTGTCTGGTTTGGTTCTGCAACCCAACAAGACAGACACAGACTTCAGAGGATAATTAGAACTGCAGAAAAAACAATTGCTACCAACCTGCCTTCCATTGAGGACCTGTATAGTGCACGAGTCAAAAAGAGGGCTGTGAAAATATTTACAGACCCCTCACATCCTGGACACAAACTGTTTCAACTCCAACCCTCAAAACGACACTATAGAGCACTGCACACAAGAACAACTAGACACAAGAACAGTTTTTTCCCGAATGCCATCACTCTGCTATAAACAAATAATTCCCTCAACACTGTCAAACTATTTACTAAGTCTGCACTACTATTAATCTTCTCATCGTTCCTATCACTCATTTCCTCCCACTAATGACTGTATGACTGTAACTTTGTTGCTTGTATCCTTACAATTTATATTGACTGGTTCCTAATATGATTTGATTGCTTATTTGTACCCGGACTATCATTAAATGTTGTACCTTATGATTCTTGACGAACTTATCTTTTCTTTTATGTACACTGAGAGCATATGCACCAAGACAAATTCCTTGTGTGTCCAATCACACTTGGCCAATAGAAAATTCTATTCTATTTTGCCAAAACACTTGCAATTCCAAGAACCCCTTGGTTAAGCTATTGCTTTTCTACTTGTGAGCTTCCGTAATACATCTGGTTGGCCACTATCCTAAACTACCGTATATGGGTACATGAACGAGATGGACACTAAACTTAGAGGGATGTTATGTCCAGAATGTCTTTTCTTACATTCTTGCAAAATAACAGCCAAGTAACAGATTTTGAGACTTTGGACATGCACAGTAGTCACTGGAATTTATAGGACATCTACTTTATAGCCACTACAGACCAAACCAAGGGATCTCCACAAGGAAGTGAGCAGTTCAAACAAAGGTATATGAACTAGCTAGAAGCTGAAAAACCAGTAATCAAACTAGTGGTTTTTAACCAATGACCAACTGAATTTGTAATGTTTCATTAAAAAAATTACTGAAATTGAATTAGAAAAATAATTACATTTCAACAGATATTCTGTATTCTTCAATGAAGTCAGGACTATAGCATTTCTTCTCATTTCGCTTTCAAACCATCCAATAGCTGAAATATTCCAGATGATTGGCAAGTCAATAAAAACAAATGTAAAACAATAATAAAACAGCTTATTATAAAACCAGGTACTGGGGTAAATTCAATGTTATGCATGAGGCATAGACTAGCACTGATGATGTTACTTAGTTTGGGAAATGAAACGTCTGCAAGAAAACAAGCTCAGAGGGCACCAAGGACCCCTCATAACAACCCTAAGCTACAAATATTCTCCTTTATTTATGTTATGAATGCTCTCTTTTAAGAGTTTTATTTGGCACTCAACATGTTCCTAATAGTGATGCCAACATGAGTATCTTCAGGAAGTACATTCCTGGTACATTCCTGAATATCCTTCTTTTTTTACCATCTGCCTTGTCTTTTCTACATACCTAAAATACCTTTGACAACAATCTGGATAGGTAAATGTGAAAAAGATAGTCCTTCAGATAACCTATCCCAATGCTGTTGAATGTTCCAATTCTTTCAACTGGCTCTAATGGCAGGCAGATGCTCAGTAGGTGAGGCTTTCATTGAAAATTGGCATCATTAACTGTTAAAAGGCACAGAACTCCCAATGCAAAGTGGAGCAGTTTAAAGTTTACTTTAACCTTAGACTGTCTACTGTTGACCTCACCCCATTCCTAAGAGGTCTGTAAGGGGTGTGCATAAGCGCACCAGCATGCCTACCATCCCTGTCCTAACGTTCCCATGTATTCGTAAAATATCATGTATACTCATAACCATGCTTGTACTTCTTATATATTCACAATCATGTTTATACTTTGTCTGTAATATACATGCTTGACTAAATAAATAAATAATAATAAATAATAATAATGAGAGCTTTATCAGAAAAATCTAACTAAGTTTTGCAAAATCATGAGTTGGAGAATCTCTAATTAAACAGCCTTCAAAGCAAATCTAGAAATTCTGGAACTGCAAAAGTGCTGAAACTGGGTTACTAAGTCCTGTTCAAAGTCATAGCAAATTTCCCTCTCAATCTTTAGTTCTTTCAGTAGTGATCAGAGCCCACTGATGTCTGGGTACTGTTAGTGAGCAAAGTTAAAACCTTGGCAGAACAAATTGATATTGAAATTACTCTAACTCAGCGGTGGGTTGCTCCCAGTTCGGCCCGTTCTAAGAACCGGTAGCATTGGCAGCAAGAGGCTCCGCCCACCCACCCGGGACACTTCTGTCCATGCGCGCGAACTGGTAGCAAAGGGTTTTAGAACCAGTGGTGGGTTTCTACCAGTGCGGTCCACTCTATAGCACTGGTAGCGGCCTGCTGGTGACATCACAGTACCGGTGCGGTCGGTTGCCGGTGCCTGGGCGCCGCCATTTTTTTAAAAAAATTACTTTTTTTTTCCTTCTGCGCATGCCCAGAAGCCAAGCTTCCGGCACTGCGCATGTGCTGCCTTCCTACCCCACAGTGAGTCCAAGCAGAGGAGGATGGCTGAGGGAGCGTGTGAGACGCTGAAAGAACGGGCGGCAGGAGCCTAGGATCATCGAATGGGGAGAAGCATTCAGGCCGGATGGATCCTCCTAGAAGAACCACTGCTGTGGTCTTGCTGCTCCCGCTGCGGGGGGCTGCATTGCGGGTGGGCAATGCCCCTCCCCCTGTTTCTCCAGCCGCTGCCAAGCTCCCGAGGCCCACGCCCACCCGGTCACATGGCTGGCAAGCTACACCCACAAAATAAGCCATGCCCACAGAGTGGTAGTAAAAAATTTAGGAACCCGCCCCTGTTTAGAACCCACTACTGCTCTCACTAATATACAGTGATACCTCGGTTCACGAACTTAATTCGTGAACTGACTCTGGTCGCGAACCGAATTGGTCGCGAACCGAGGCACATTTTCCCATAGGGTTCAATGTAAATCCGGTTAATCCGTGCTGACCTTTTTTGGGGGGATTTTGAAGCACAAAAATATGAAACAAATTACAATACACATTAGTACAATATAGTAATGTATAAAGAGAGGACACTAACCTTGCTTGAGATGACTTCTGGCATGGAGGAAGGCAGGTGGGAGGCAGTTATTGTTTGGTGGGAGAGTCCCCCTCCATAAGGACATCAGGGGGATCTCCTTCAGGGGTTTCCTCTCTCCTTTGTCTCCTAGCTGCAGGCTCAGTTTTTCTGAAAAATCTGTCCAATGTCACTTGTCTCTTCCTACGCTGCATAACCCTCCGGAAATGAGAGACCACATTATCATTCATGAAATTTAACACTCTGTTCGTGACAGTTATGTTGGGGTGGTGCTTTTCAAAAAAATCATGGCACTCATTCCATTTTTGCATAATGGATTTTATGGCATCACTGCCAACCTCCTCCCTTTCTCAGTGGAATGCTCCTCAAGAAGTGCCTTCTGCTGCTCACTGTGGAGTTCAGAAAGTTCTTCCGTGGTCAGCTCCTCCCTATGTTCCTCAACAAGCTCTTCCACATCAGCATCATCAACGTCCAGACCCATACTCTTGCCCATAGACACAATTTCCTCCACTACCTCTGCATCAGACCCTTCAAAGTCATGTTCACGTTCAGCGACACATTCTGGCCACAGTTTCCTCCAGGCTGAATTTAGGGTTCAGGGAGTGACCTCTTCCCAGGCTTTGTCAATGAGGTTAATGCAGTGGACAACATTGAAATGTTTCTTCCAGAAGTCTTTCAAAGTCAAGGACGTCTCTTTAGTGACATTAAAACACCTAGTGAAGAGCGCCTTTGTGTACAGCTTCTTGAAGTTGCAGATGACTTGCTGGTCCATGGGCTGCAGAAGTGGTGTTGTGTTGGGGGGGGAGGAACTTTACCTTGATGAAGTCATACTCAGCATCCATATCATCCACCAAGGCTGGAGGGTGTGCCGGGGCATTGTCCATCAGAAGAAGGCACCTTTCAGGCAGCTGGTTATCAGAAAGATATTTTCTGACGGTGGGTGCAAACACCTCGTGCAGCCATTCCATAAACAATTGCCTTGTGACCCAAGCTTTGGCATTGGCTCTCCACATGATGGGCAGTCTGGCCTTGTTCACATTTTGTTCCCTAAATGCACGAGGGGTCTGAGAATGGTACACCAGTAGTGGTTTAATTTTCAGATCGGCGCTTGCGTTGGCACACAGCAAAAGGGTCAATCTGTCCTTCATGGGCTTGTGCCCTGGTAGTGCCTTTTCCTCCTGCATGATATAGGTTCTGTTCGGCATTTTTTTCCAGAAGAGCCCTGTTTCATCACAGTTGAACACTTGTTGAGGGACTATCCTTCTGTCTTCATGAATTCCGCAAAGTCTAACTTGTAGGCTTCTGCTGCGGCCTTGTCAGAACTGGAAGCCTCACCATGTCTAATCACACTGTGGATGCCACTTCTCCTGCGGAATTTTTCAAACCACCCCCTACTGGCTTTAAATTCGTCACTTGCTGCACTTGTAGAGGGGCTTCTTTGCAGTAAATCACTGTGCAATTTCCTGGCTTTCTCACAGATCATAGCTTCACTAAGGCTATCACCTGCCAGCTGTTTCTCATTCAACCACACCAACAAAAGTTTTTCCACCTCTTCCAGCACTTGCGTCCTCTGCTTGGTTAACATTGTTACTCCTTTTGCAACATCAGCTCCTTTGATGGGGGCTTTGTTTTTCAGAATAGTCGAGATTGTTGACTTTGCCATCTTGTACTCCGAGGCCAGATCAGTCACACGAATACCACGGTCATGCTTTTCTATAATTTCCTTCTTCAGCTCAATGGTTATTTTCTTCACAACCTTCTTTCCACTATGCTTCTTGGGAGCCATATTGGGTGTCCAGTGAACTGTAAAATACAGGAAGTACTGTACTGTAGTACAGTACAGTACTGTATATGCTAAAAAGCACACCAAAAATCAAAAAATCACTTAAAATGTTTGCTGAGTACTCACAGTACTTCTTTCTGTGTCTCTTCTTCTCTCCACGGTCTTCCTACAGGAAGTCACGACCATGTGACAGCCTGGAAATAGCATTAAAATGGCCACGGCTCCTGTTCATGAACTGAGGCGGAGTTCGTGAACCGGAGCATATTTTTATGCACTTTTCTGTTCGTGAACCGAGTTGTTCGTGAACAGAAGCGTTTGTGAACCGAGGTATCACTGTAATTGCTTTATCCTACCTCTGTGGAAACATAACTGTGACATTACTTGGTATGTGCTGTCTTCGGGAAAGGGGGGGGGAGAGTTCATACAAAACATTCAAATAGGCAAAAAAACACATGCCCCCAGAATCCCTGGAAATAGCACCGTAGCCCACAATGGTTACAGAGTGAACTGACACTGTCTCAGTCTACAGCATAAGATGTGTCCTTTCTGGGACAAGCTGTGGATTACTGTACATACTGTATCAACCTTGAGGCTCCAGTTCACTGGTCTTCTGTACCACTGCCAAATCCCAAGCATTGATTAGGATCTTTGTTCCTCATAACTACTGGTTCCTGTTAGGGTGCTGATCCTGTGCCAGGCATGATGCCAGAAATGATGCAGTGTCCTACTACAGAAGAACTTAAAGACAGAGAGAGTTGGATTTCCCTGGTTTTGTTTCCCATCCACATCTCCAAACATCATCAGTGAGCAAAAAACCCACCTCTACCAACCATTCTTAATGGGGGCTGAGCTTTGGGAGGAGGCAAATTTTGACAGATAACAAAACTTATACTGGTTTCGTGCAACACTTAAGCAAGTGTTTTGCTTAGGTGCCTTCAAAGTGGGGTCTAATTATCAGCTGAGAATCAGACTTGTTTTGGACACAGATACAGCACTATTCCAGAAGAACGTTAAACTTGTGTTCAAAGGCACTCAGAATAGTGGGCAAATGTGATGACGGTTGTCTTGTGAAGTGACCAATTGCCTCCTGCTTCACTGCACAATTCCTCCCACTGGTGCCAGATAGAAGCAGATTCTCCTCCAACCCAAAGAAAAATAGGCCCACTTCTGTCTAAAGTGGCCAATAAGAGGTAGAAATATCCCAACTCCCAAGAGTGTAACACTGGGAGACCAGCCGGTGCAGTGTGCCAGATTGTCCCCACAATATAGGTAGTGTGACCTATTGCCTGTTCCAGAGGGGAAATGCTACTTTAAAATCAAAATGTTATGTTTTGTGAAACTGGGGAAGTTCTCACTCCAGTCCAACAGGGAACTTAGGTAGGAGAAAGCTGATTGGTCTTTGCCAGTCGGGCACCCTATTTAAGTTCCTGCCACACTCTAAGAGTCGCTGATGTTTGCTCATTGTGAACTAATAAAGAGCTGAAGTCACTATCCTCCACCTACTTGTCTCTCTTTGCTGGGACCTAACATCTGGCGACGAGGATGGGATTTTGAAGGACAAAGGCAATCCAGCCCGGCAGGAAGGAAGCGAATGATGAGGCGCCAAATTTGAATTCCGAACAAAGACCGGACAACAGAGGCAGCCGAGATGGCGTCCCACCACCCGCTGTCACCATTCAATCAAGGAAAGGAGTTGTGGGAGAACTATTTGAAGATATTCCGTTGTTTCCTGGGAGCGAATGAACTGAGCACACTCTTGGACAACAGGAAAAGAGACATGTTCCTGACCCACTGTGGATCGGACGTTTTTGAGATGGCTGTAGCACTACTGGAACCTGAGACAATAGAAGCAACCACATGGTCCAAGCTGATGGAGGTGCTGAAGAAGCACTTCGACCCAGTACCCTCTAAAATTGTGAGCTGATATGCCTTCTATGAACGAGTGCAACAGGAGAACGAAAGCATCAATAACTATATGGCAGTTTTAAAAAAGAAAGCAGTCCATTGCAGGTTCCAAAACCTTGACGAAGCGCTGTTGATCCAGCTAGTCCGTGGGATTCGTGACATATCCCTCCAGAAAAGATTTCTAGGCAAGGGCAATGAGCTGACATTACAAACGGCACTAAAGGAAGCGGCTGAAACATCTGACCAGGCTGCTGAAGCGCTGCAAAAGAAGACTATGCCAGCTCAAACTAAAGTAACTCCTGAACTCAACGAGACCCACATCCAGAGTCCCACAGAGGCAGTAGAGGAAGGAGAAGAAGAAGTTTTCCGAGTGGACCAAAGGCCAGGCCGAAAGGTAACAGCATGTCCCAGTTGCAGAGGGTCACATCTCCGAGCTTCCTGCCAGTTTAGGGACGCAGTGTGCCACAAATGCGGAAAATTCGGCCACATAACATGAGTCTGCAAGGCGCCACATTTTCCTCTCAGAGGACTGAGCTGAAATTACTACCAACATGAGCCGAGGCAAGACGACAGAAGCCAGAACAGACGATCCAGCAACTATTCTCAACACCTGGGGGTGAACTACATTCGAATCAACCAAGTGAGTATGGACGAAAATCCACCAATATGCATCACAGTGGCTGTAGAAGAGTCACCCTGTGAGATGCAGATTGACACCGATTCATCGATCACAATAGTCTCCTGGGAGACTGCCAAGAGAGCCATACCAAGCCTCACTCCAGAACAGTTAAGGATGCAGCAAGTGAAGATTGCTGATTGCCAAGGGAACTGGATTCCGGTGATGGGAACCAAACGGGTGCGTGTGAAATATGAAGACCAGGAAGCAAGCCTGCCCCTGACGATTGCCAGAGACCACATTCCTAGCTAATTGGGGTGCGACTGGTGCAGAAGTTTACATATCAAGCTTACCAGAAATGAAAAAGCAATCAACGTGACGGCCATGGATGGCTGTGACGACCTGCTGCACGAATACCAGGACGCGTTTGATCCAGCACTGGGCAAGTATGTGGGCACCCCTATCTCTTTTAGCTTAGACCCAAAAGTCCAGCCTATTAGATTAAGACCTGGAAAGTTCCATTTGCATTAAAGCCTTTAATAGATAAAGAATTAGACTGATTAATAGCTCAAGGAATTTTAGAGCCGGTAGATCATGCAAAATGGGAAACTCCCATAGTGCCCATCTTAAAAAGCGATGGGTCTCTGCGCGTACGTGGTGACTATAAATGCACAGTCAATAAAGCACTACAACAAAGCGCATATCCAGTGCCCGTAGTCCAGCATCTATTACACACGACGGGCCCAGGCGCCATCTTTGCTAAGCTAGACCTTGCGCAAGCGTACCAGCAACTTCCGGTTGATCGCGAGACCGCAGAACTTCAAACAATAGTAACTCACCGCGGGGCTTTTAAATATAACAGACTGCAGTTTGGCGTTAGGGTAGCCCTGGGGATATTTCAGGGAACAATGGAACGGGTACTGAACAAGGTTCCAGGGGTCGTTCCTTACTTTGACGACGTATTGATCACAGCCAAGGACAAAACCCAGTTGAAGGAGAGATTGCGAGAGGTGCTTTCGCACTTCAGAGCTGCAGGGTTGAGAGGAAAAGCCAGCAAGTGCCAAATAGGGGTTACAGAAGTAGAATTCATAGGTTACCGGATTGATGGATCCGGATTGCACCCTACTAAAAGTAAGCTTAGGGCTATTAAAGAGGCTCCGGTGCCCACCAACAAGACTGAGCTGAAGGCATTTTTAGGACTATTGAACTTCTACAGCATGTTCCTGAAAAATAAAACTACCGTCGCAGAGCCTTTGCACAGACTGCTAGCACATAACACGTCCTGGGTTTGGGGGCACACACAAGCACAGGCATTCAAAGCAGTGAAAAATCTCTTAGTACAAGACAGTTTTTTGATGCAATTTAGTAAGACTCTGCCTGTGGTGCTTGTGTGTGATGCATCACCTTTTGGGGTGGGGGCAGTGCTCAGTCACAGACTTCCGGACGGCCGCGAAGCCCCCATTGCCTATTTCTCGAGAACTCTTTCAAGCTCAGAGAGAAACTACGGTCAAATCGACCGAGAAGCCCTGGCTTTGGTTGCTGGGGTAAGACGTTTTCATGAATATTTGTATGGGAGGCATTTTGAGCTAGTCACTGACCATCAGCCCTTATTAGGGCTTCTGGCGACAAACAAGCCCACACCGGACGCAATGCCCCCCAGAAAGCTGAGATGGTCACTATTCCTTACCGCTTATTCATACTCACTAAAATACCACCCTGGCAAATACTTGGGCAACGCGAACACGTTGAGCTGCTGCTCCTTGCCAGACCTCATTAACGACCCTACGCAGGGCCTCCCAATTCTCTTGATAGACATTGTTAAACCAGGACTGATAACAACAAAAGACATTGCAGCTGAGACAGCCAGAGACGCCGAGCTCTGCACCATTATGAGCTGGGTGAAGAGGGGGTGGCCAAAAGGGCCATTTAAACCCAGCCTCCAACCCTATGCAAAACGATAACATGAAATTGCAGTACAAGAGGGGTGTCTGTTGTGGGGTGAGAGGGTCCTCGCTCCTCTGTCGCTATGAGAGGATATTCTAAGGGCTCTACATGAAGGGCATCCAGGGATAGTCAGAATGAAAGCGCTGGCACAGAGCTATGTGTGGTGGGCCAACATGGACAAACACATAGAGGACTGGGTCGCAGGGTGTACTCCGTGCCAGGAATCTCGAGCATTACCCCCAAAATCCCCAGTTTTGGAGTGGGAACAACCCAGGGCCCCCTGGTCACGAATACATTTGGATTTCGCGGGTCCATTTCACGGACAAACATTTTTGATAGTAGTTGATGCTTACTCTAAATCAGCGGTTCTTAACCTTTTTAGTGGTCCGCACCCCCTTGAATCTGAAAATAAGCTCTTGCACCCCCTTAAAAAATGTGTGTATATTTTTTATTTAAGAAAAAACATTTATTGCATAAACAAATGCCGTGTTTATTTACAATATATATTACTATATAACATTATTATATTATATTATATTATATTATATTATATTATATTATATTATATTATATTATATTATATTATATTATATTATATTATATTATATTATATTATTATATTATATTATATTATATTATATTATATTATATTATATTATATTATATTATATTATATTATTATATTATTATATTATATTATATTATATTATATTATATTATATTATATTATATTATATTATATTATATTATATTATATTATATTATATTATATTATATTATACTACATGTTCCTGTGTTGGTAATTATATCTGTCCTAAAGAAAATGGCATTACTTTTTGACTCACCCTCAGTATAAATCTAATAAATAATTTTACAAGACAACTAGAGTTTGAAATTTGGGTATAGCCACACATCAGCAAGATTAAAATGCAATGGAAGCATCATCCCCATTGGAACATCTGCTTCAGTCAGGAGACAATTATAAGAACCAACAGTTTTCTGTTCTCCAGTTCTGAATCCATGTAATCAGTGAAGCTAGCCAGACTTACTGCCCTCCTCCTCCTTTTTCCACTCTCAACTATCTATTTTCTAGTTCTGACAGCAGCCTGCTTATGCACTCTGTGAAGTATGCCTCCTCTTGTTATATCAACCTCTCTTTGAGTCTTACCTGATATGGTAATCGGCAGAATTACCAGCCAAGTGGGTGAGAAAATGCCTTTCTACTCACAACATACCTGGAGGCAATCGGGCTGGGAAGGTTGTGACAGGGCAGCTCAGTAAGCAAAAGAAGAAGATAATAACCATTATGGGGACTGTTAGGGAGACAGCTGTCTGAAGGATAACAACAGAGGGGTGTGACAATGGCTAAGAGGATAAACTAATATTTCTTTACTGAAAGTGTCCAAGGCTAGAGGAGAATATATTGCTTCAAACCAATTTCAGAGAGCCTATTCTGCACTTTAGGAAACCTTATTCCTTTGAAGACTACCAATAATAGCGTAGTGGTGAAATTTAATCTAGAAGAAATCCTAAGTACAATACTTGTAGCCACATTTCCAAGAGTATTTTATTTTATTATTTTATTTTTATCAAATGTATTGGCCATCCTTCTGACAACACGGTAGCTCTGGGCAGCTTACAATATTTACAACATTTATAACCATACCTCAATAAAATGTGTAAATCTGTAATAAAATAAAATGTGTAAATCTGCAAATAGCATGTTGAATCCAGTCATAGGCAAATGAAATCCTCTAATCTGTTCTAATCAATGGCAATATTGAAAACAATATTAACATTCACTTGTCTCAGGCTCCCATCAATTACACTGGCACTTTGGCAGATGACATCACCTCTATGTTATATTATCTATATTCTATGTTCATAGAACTAATCTATTGTATGTTTTAAGTCCTTGCTCCCCAAAAAATTCCATAAATAAGATCAGGGCTGTTGAACTCACGGCCTGCGAACCGGATGTGTCACACGCTGGCCATGCCCACACCCTGTTTGGCAAAGGGGAAATAAGTCGTGATACGTGATGTGATGCCGCTCTGATGCGAGTTTGACACCTGAGTTAGATGCTTGTCCCCAGCCACCACATAGCAACAGCACTTAGACTTACAGTATTTCCTCGAAAATAAGACCCTGTCTTATATTTTTGAACCCCAAAATAAGCGTTTGGCCTTATTTTGGGGGAGGTCTTATTATTTTGGGGCGCGTGGAGCAAAACGGGGCTCCTCTTGCCATCTTACCTGATTTCCAGCTCTGTCTCCCTAATACTAACCAGAGGAAATGGCGGGGACCGGCTGCATGCATTTAAATATTTTTGGGGAGGGCTTATTTTTGGGGAAGGCTTATTTTTTTGGGAAGGGCTTATTTTCGAAGGAGGGCTTATTTTCAGGGGATGTCTTATTTTCGGGAAAACACGGTGTATATACCGCTTCATAGTGATTTACAGCCCTCTCTAAGCGGTTTACAGAGTCAGCATATTGCCCCCAACAATCTAGGTCCGTGATGGCGAACCTATGGCACACGTGCCACAGGTGGCACGCGGAGCCATAGCGGAGGGCACGCGAGCGTTGCCCACCGGCAAACCGGAAGTGCGGGAAAACGCACTTCCGGTTTGCCGGTGAGCTGTTTTTTGCACTCCGGAGGGTTCAGGGAAGCTTCCCTGAACCCTCCGGAGTGCAAAAAACGGCAAAATGGCAAACCAGAAGTGCGGAAAACGCACTTCTGGTTTGCCCATTTTGCTGTTTTTTGCATTCCAGGGCTTCAGGAAGCTTCCCTAAACCCTCCGGAGTGCAAAAAACAGCTCACCGGCAAACCGGAAGTGCGTTTTTCTGCACTTCCGGTTTGCCCATTGTGCGCATGCGTGAGGGGGGCAATGGGCGTGGGCACGCGAACCAGAAAAGGTTCGCCATCACTGATCTAGGTCCTCATTTTACCCACCTCAGAAGGATGGAAGGCTGAGTCAACCTTGAGCCTGGTGAGATTCGATCTGCCAAACTGCTGGCAGCTGGTGATCAGCAGAAGTAGCCTGCAATACTGCACTCTAACCACTGCGCCACCCCGGCACATATACACATTATGCCAGTATTTGGGGTGGCTGAAGGGCTAAGGTTGCCTATAATAACCTTATTAATATCTATGGCAGGCTGCAACATTTAAGATCTTTATGAGAAAGAAATATAACCAAATAGTGGAGTTGGTAGAAGGAAGGACAATAATAAATGTAGTATAAATCTATATTCCCTATTTGAAAAGCATGTGATAAACTGTGACTATTTTTGGGTTATATCTTTAGCCAAAACTGGCTAAAGCTTTCTAGATCCAGCTAGAATGTTTAGAGTTATGAAGTAGAAACCATTAAAACTGTCTCTCCTGATTCTCTTTTTCTGACAGGTATTGTACTTTAGTTGTGCAACATTTCTAAGAAGGCAAATTCTCCACTTTACAGAAGACTGGTTCAACTCTCTTTTGGTGTTACCTGTGATGAAAAGAGGACTGTATTTTTCTACAAAGGGACTTAATCACCAAAAATGTAGAACTGTGACCTACACTGAAATAACCCGCTACCAGAAATAAAAAGGAACTAACAGCAAGGGAAAATCAGCAAGGTCATGATTTCTAAGAAATAATGATGCAGTGTAGGAGTAATGTAATTGTCATCATCTGAAGAGAGAGAGGCTCTGAAATACAGTTTCATATCCCGGCATGGAACATAGAAGATTTGGAAGGGGACCTTGGAGGTCTTCTACTTCAACCTCCCTATACCATTTCAGACAAATGGCTGTCCACTCTCTTTTTGAGAGCCTCCAGTGATGGAGCACCCACAACTTCTGAAGGGAAGTTGATTGATTGCTCTCACCGTTAAGAATTTTCTCCTTAGTTCTAGGTTGTTTCTCTTTGGTTAGTTTCAAATCATTGTTTCTTTCTTTTTTTTTTTTTGCCTTTTGGTGCTTTGAAAAATAGATTGATCTCCTTATCTTTTTAGGAGCCCCTCAAATATTTGAATATTGCTATCATGTCTCCCCTAGTCCTTCTTTTCATTAGACTACCGTAGATATATCCAGCCCCCTGATCATTTTTGTTGCTCTTTGCACTCTTTTCAGAGTCTCAATGTCTTTTTTATATTGTGACCACGATTGGATGCAGTATTCCAAGTGTGGTCTTACTAAAGCAGTACTAATACTTCATGTGATCTTGATTCTATCCCTCTATTAATGCAACCTAGGATTGCATTGGCTTTTGGGCAGTCACTGCACACTGTTGGCTCATATTTACGTAAGCGATTGTCCACTAGGACTCCAACATCCCTCTCATAGTTACTGGCATTAAGGCAAATTTTACCTAGTCTGTACCTATATAGTAGATTTTTTTCCCCAGTATAAAACCTTACTTCTATCCATATTGAATTTCATTTTGTTAGATAGGGTCCGGTGTTGAAGTCTGTCAAGAACTTTTTGGATCTTGACCTTGTCTTCTGGGGTGTTGGCTATTCCTGCCAGCTTAGTGTTGTCTGCAAATTTGATGGGTTCCCCTTCTATTCACTTGTCTAGATTGTTTATAAAGTTATTGAAGAGTACTGGGCCTAAAATGGAACTTTGGGGTACCCCACTGCTTACTTCTCTCCATGAGGCTGTAGTTCCATTGAGGACTATACCTTGAATATGATTTGTCATCCAGTTAACACCCATTTGGTGATGGTGCTGTCTATCCCACATTTTTCTAACTTGCCAAGTAGATTCTCATGCACTTTATCAATGCTTTACTGAAATCTAAGTATACTATGTCCATAGCATTTTACTGATCCACTAATTTAGTCACTTTATCAAAGAATGAAATAAGATTTGTTAGGCATGATCTATTTTTGGCAAACCCATGTTGGCTTCTGGTTATAACTTGCTTTGCTTCTAAGTAGGTATTTACAGGTTTGTTGCTTGATTATATTTTCCAAAATCTTCCCAGGTATTGATGTTAGGGTGATTGGTCTATAGTTTCCTGGATCTGTTTTTTTCCCTTTTCTGAAGATGTGAATCACATCAGCTCTTTTCCAGTCTTCAGGTACGGTAATTCTCCAGTGCTCCAAGAACTTTGAAAGATATGTTTCAATGGTGCTGAAATCACATCTGCCAGTTCCTTCAGAACTCTGGGATGTAGCCTGTCAGGACCCGGTGATTTGAATCTGTCTAGAGCTGACAGATGTTCTCTTACTTTATTTTTGCATATTTTAATTTGCATTCCTAACCTGTCATTTATGATTATGGAATAGAAAGCTGAAGTGGAACCAAAATATTACAATAAGGAAAAAACTCCATCTGTAGCATAAATTACACTCCATTATGGAAATAGACAACAGTTAACCAAAGGCTTATAGAGCCCTTAATAACTTTCTTCCTAACTTTCAGCCCAACCAACAAACCTCTGCACCCTAGATGTCTTCAGATCAACAGCAGATTTTGACAAGCATTTCCTATTGTGTACTCAAGCTACTAATTCAGGAAGACAGATATTTTAGCTCCTTCCATGTTTGACCTCTACAGAGAATATGAACTCCCCAACTTCACTATATGCCTTTGATGTTCGTCCATCGTGTTCAAAGAGGACCTTGACATCAATATTGGGGGGGGGATGTCAAGACTTGCGCGTGAATTGGATTAAAGTGAGGGAGAGGTGCGCATAGTCAGCCTCACTCTCTCTTCCCAGATTCCATTTCTCCAATAGCATGACAAGAGTCGAGACAGTTGGAGATGGGCTGGGCGCAGTGGTTGACCAGGGCGTCTTTCGTATTTTGCCGTGCTCTTAGCATACCACATCGCTTGCAGAGACCACCCTCATGACCGTTGTTGAGGTTACATATTTATGAAATTAATATACGCAACGGAATGTGGCGTTGCTGTTCGATACTATAGAGTCAATAAACAGAAGTCTTCAAAGTGTTAAATATAATTTACTTAAATAAACTAGCAAAACTTCAAAACAAACAGTCCACGAAGAATCTTTCTTTAACTTATCTTCTTTTGAAATAGCAAACAGATATTGTAGCTATTTAATATACAGACACAAAGTCAAACTCTTAGCACTTAGCTATTAATCTTTTGTAGATAAAGTTCTTTCAGCAAACAGTTCAGCAAAAAACCTTGAACTTCTTTCGGTAGCGTCTTTAGTCTTCAGTAGCAGAAAACAGGAGCAGTCTCTCTCTCAGAAGCAATCAGTCAAGCACACAGCACACAGCACACAACACACTACTCAAGCTAACCTGTTCTCTTTTATAATTATCAGCAAGCCTACAATGCTTACAATTTAAAGCAATACCACTTTTTTATATAAACATAGATTAGTGGTTTATTTATACATTGGTAACCCAATCAGTTTTTAAACGTAGTACTGACAACTGTTGTCCTATTCTAGTAGATTTCATCTGCTCAGTCCGCCAGAATCTGTTTTCACATGCTCGGGATAGACAAGTCCCTATCTCACCGAAGGTCAATGACCCAACGGCTACTCTCAACCTGGTTTGGCCAGCTTGTCGAAGCTGTTGCCCGGGGTGTGGCCGCTGTGCATGCTACAGCTGCTAGGAGCCACAGGTGAGAGCTGTGACAGGTGGGGACCAAAGGTGAACGAGCTGCCCTAAAAGCTGCCCTAAAATGAGCTGCTGTAAAAGGACACAACATGCCCCTACAACAGAGGTGCTACCCCTCCCTGAGCAGCCCATACACCCCATATGCCTGTAATACACTCTACAAAATGTGTAGAGAACAAGGCAAGTGGATGCTATCATTCTGCTACTTGTTTCAAAGACAGATCCACATACTGGGCCTACAAAAATTCAAAAGCTTATATAATGGCAGTAAAGAGGTTGTTTTCTGTGTCTCTCTCTGCTGCCATCTAATATTCCTCTCGAGTTTCACAGCCCATCTATGATTGCTGTAACAAGAAAGCAGTACAGTTAGGTCTGTTTTCCTTCTCCTGCCTCTCAACTGTCTAAATTGATATCATATGCTATTTGGAATGAGAATCTATTCTTTTTGCTTTGTTAGTCTACAAAATATCATGCATATGTGTAATATTAACCCATAAAAATCAATAAAGGACAATGTGGCTATCACCAAGAGTTCATGATGACTGAATATATCTGGAAAGCTATTCTCCATTTAATGATATAAACAGAAATCCAGATCTGAAAGACAGACAACTACATACAATTCCTGTGTCTTTGTTCATTCATGCCAGAAAACTATTGATATTTATAAGAAAAACAAGAAGCCCTCCATAGCCTCTTTTCTCCTCAAAAAGATTTATATCATCCCTCATGCTATAAATTTAGATGCTGCTGGATGGCAGTGAAAGAAGTATAGAAATTTGTGGCTTTTAGCTGCCATCTACTGGTTGTCCTAATTTTAGCCCACATTTGGTAGCTCTCATAAACACAATAATACTCATCAATCTTCAGACCAAGGCATAGGCCTATATCTCTACAATTGTTCAAATAAAAAAAATTGAACTTGAAAATATATCATGGAGATTTTATATTATGTGGTAGTTATTTTCCTTTTTTGTTCATAACAATCTTTCAAAGGAGATTGGTTGGTTACTAGGACACAGGGTACCAGCACTAGTCAAGATTGGTACAAAGAGTAAGGAAGATAACCTTGACAGAAATATACAATACTTTTTATCTAGACAAAGGGGAATGAAACATTTTATAATGTCTGGAAGACAAAATAATATTCAGTAGATTCCTCTATGAATCACCAAGTCATAAGAAGGTAGAAAAGGTATAGCACAATCAGACTTGTTTTATTGTAACCATCCTCAATAAAAGTAATTTTAGCTTTCCTGTGGAGTTTACTTTCTGGTTTGGTCTACCTAGTGGAGCTGACAATTGTTGTTCACATGGATTCAAAATTCACTAATAGAAGATTCACACTAAGGCAGTGAATCTAATCCAACTAAATTGGACAGCTACTTTCTGGATTATCTTCAGGTGCAGCTGCATGTTGAATAAATGGCAAGTACAACATGACCATAACAAGTCACTGTAATGAGACCCTCCTGAATCAAAGAAAAGTCACTGCTGGCAAATCATCAAAACTTGCTAAAGACCCTTCTGGCTAGTTTCTATCTGCCACTCTACTAAGAGTTAGGAATCCAGGAGAACCCCCAAAATGCAAACTTCCTCCTTTAGAAAGTGATCCATACTAATTAGAACTCTAGAACTCTTATTTATAAATAGTAGCTCAAATATTTCTGGGATTTATTCTGAGCCCAATCCCTTACTGCCTCCAGGCATCTACCCAGGACTTCCATAAATTTTCTGCTTAGATTGAGCTGGTATAATGAGCATACCTCATTCCAGATTAAGAGATGACTTCCCTCCACTAACTTGATAGGTATGTAAGAAAGAATGAGGGAGAGGGGCAAGTCCTGGAGCAACTGACGGAAACTACCCATTTACAAAGGAACAGAACCATTAAAGAAAAACTCTTTTAAGTTTAAGTTTAAGTTTAATTAAATTTATATACCGCCCCTCTCCAGGGGACTCAGGGCGGTGAACAGCCAAGTAAAAAACATTAAAATACATTTAAGGTGCCCCAAAGGACATTCACTTTCAATGATACTGAATGTTGCTTGAGATCTAGGACAACAGTGCCCCTCCACTGAGGTCTTGCCACAAGGTCACCAAAAGAACAATCAATATTTTTTTTATCCCATGTGTGCTTGAACGCAGCCTGGAACACTGGCTCTTTCAAGGCCTTTGGCATCACCCTTTTCCTCTAAGAAGTATCCTCCTACCCCCAGCATCCCTTCCCCTTCTCTGGCAACTCTTACCAGCCAAAAGGGGGAAGAATATGGAGCACAACTAGAAGAGCTCATCGCACAGATAACTCAAAGAATTATTATTTTGTTAAGATGTCACTCCTGTCATCTTATGTGACCCTCCCCATTTGCATCCAACTCTGCATGAATAGGAGCAATTTTATCTGCAAAATGTGTAATGAAAAAGGTCATGACAGTCTGCTCTTCAGTATATCAGAGGTAGTAGGAGGGACACATAAAATGAAGTAAAGTACAGACAGTACAATAAAACAGCCATAAAAGCATTTGAAACAAACAATACTTCCATGGATGGTTGACAGGGCTTAAATGTGATTTTATGGTGATTAGTCCAAAAAAAGTGTACATTTTGCTTATTTTTGAAAGAGTGATACATTATCTTCCTTGTATTCCACTCAGGGCAAAGCCTTACTAATTTATCCATTAGTAATTATTGAGGTAACTACAAGCAACTGCTCTAAACTCACACTTTCTCTATTTCTCTCTCTTACTTTTAACAGTTACAGGCCTCCCTTTTCAGTCATATTAGGTTATCTTACAAAATATCAAAAAAGTATGGATTTGTAATACAGATCTCAAGGACAATGAGCCCAAAAACTGTTAAACCACAAACACAAGATTAAAGATGCAGTTAGGCAATAGGAACTGCCGTTCTTCAAACACTTGTCTTCTTGATTTTAAAAAAATGAGACATGAGATGGAAATTTCAGAATGTATTTGTAATTGTATATTTACTATTGCTTTTATAAACATAAACATAAATACAATAGAGGATTATTGTATTTACCACTTTTAGGGGCAAAGCTATTATTTGGTTTGCTAGCAAGAGTTTAAAAGAAATGACAACAAATTCCTTTGAGTTTATATGAAAACAGGATGAACAATATTCCTATTATGGTATGTCTTATGCAATTTAGCACAGACATGGTTTTTTGTATTAATTTTTTTGAACAATTTGCCTAAAGAGTAAAAACCATACAAATTTAAAGAAAAAGAAGTGATAAATAAGAAATACAAAGAAAAAAAGGAAAAAGATATGAAGATATAAAGAAGCAGCTTTCAATACCGCTGTTATTTTTATCCTCTCTATATATACCGTATTTTTCGGAGTATAAGATGCACCTTTTTACTCCCAAAAAAGGGGTCAAAAAGTGGGTGCGTCCTATACTCCGAATGTAGCCCCCACCCACCTGCCAGCCGCCACTCAGCCTGGGGAGGAAAGCGTTTTCAGGCGGCAGCGCTGCGATCCCCTCCCCGATTCCAAAAAAAGAGCGTGCGGAGACCAAAAAAAAGCATCGCGTTTCAGGCGGCGGGCAGTGCCGGTTGCACGCCCTGTTTTTGGAATGGGGAAGGAAGTGTTTGGCCACCGCCACTGCCGCCGTTGCTGGCCGGAGCTGCAGCCGCTGTTTCTGGGAGCCGCTGCCGCCCCAGCCACCGTTGCAGCCTCCGCCCCCGCCGGAGGACCTGCCGCCGCCGCCCCTGTTGCAGCCCCCGCCCCTGCCGCAGGACCCGCAGCTGCCCCCGTTGCAGCCCCCGCCCCCGGTGCAGGACACGCCGCCGCAGCCGCCCCCTTTGCAGCCCCCGCCTCCGCCACAGGACCCACAGCCACCCCCGTTGCAGCCCCCGCCCCCGGCGCAAGACCCACAGCCGCCCCCATTGCAGCCCCCGCCCCCGGCGCAGGACACGCCACCGCAGCCGCCCCCATTGCAGCCCCCACCCCCGCTGCAGGACACGCCACCACCGATACTCACCACTGCCGATACTCGACGATGCCGGAGCCACCGCTGCTGCTGCCCGAAGCGAGCAGCCTGACAGGTTTGAAGACCAACTTCCAAGTTTGAAGAGCCCTGGGTTAGCGGTGCAAGGGTCTTCAAACTTGGCAAGTTTAAGACTAGTGGACTTCAACTCCCAGAATTCCTCCTCCAGTCATGCTAGCTCAGGAATGACTGGAGGAGGAATTCTGGGAGTTGAAGTCCACAAGTCTTAAACTTGACAAGTTTGAAGACCCTTGCCACCCCTAACCCAGGGCTCTTCAAACTTGGCAACTTTAAGACTTGTGGACTTTAACTCCCATTCCTGAGCTAGGATGACTGGAGGAGGAATTCTGGGGGTTGAAGTCCACAAGTCTTAAACTTGCCAAGTTTGAAGACCCTTGCCACCTCTAACCCAGGGCTCTTCAAACTTGGCAACTTTAAGACTTGTGGACTTTAACTCCCATTCCTGAGCTAGGATGACTGGAGGAGGAATTCTGGGAGTTGAAGTCCACAAGTCTTAAACTTGCCAAGGGGGTGCAAGGGTCTTCAAACTTGTGGACTTCAACTCCCAGAATTCCTCCTCCAGTCATGCTAACTCAGGAATTGGAGTTGAAGTCCACAAGTCTTAAAGCTGTCAAGTTTGAAGACCTCTGGGTTAGGGGTTAGGGGTGCAAGGGTCTTCAAACTTGGCAAGACTTTTTACAACCATGTACACTTTTTACAAACTTCAAACTTGACAGCTTTAAGACTTGTGGACTTCAACTCCCATTCCTGAGCTAGCATGACTGGAGGAGGAATTCTGGGAGTTGAAGTCCACAAGTCTTAAAGCTGTCAAGTTTGAAGTTTGTAAAAAGTGTACATGGTTGTAAAAAGTATACATGGTTGTAAAAAGTATTCTGCTACACTGGTATTTTATTAAATAATATATTACTACACCATTTGGTTCAGAATACTTTCTTCCTTGTTTTCCTCCTCTAAAATCTAGGTGCGTCCTATACTCCGGTGCGTCTTATACTCCGAAAAATATGGTAGTTAGCAAAAACTCTATAAAGGATTTCTATTCACTATCAAATTTTATTGTCTTTTCCCCTACTCAAACAAGTCAATTTTGTCATCTCTGCAAATTCTGTCATCTGCACCATTCCTCCATTGTAAATATTTCAGAGTCTTTCTAACTTTTGCATACAGTATAATAATCTCACTGCAATTACTATGTACAAAAACTTCCATAGGTCTTTTCTCATTGTTTATTCATTCATCTGAGCAAAAAAGTTCTGCTTTCATATAAAATTCTTTATATCACTGTGTTTTTTAACCCAACATTTTCTAGCTTTTCTACAAGCATGATAAAATAACCTTTCATATTTTCAACATTTTCAACATAAATTAATGCACCTGAGAAAGTTTCCCTAGTGTTAAACCAAAGGTACATCGATTTATAAACATTTTCTTTTAAACTGTAACAGATAAACTTCATCTCTTTCAGCCACATGTTTTTTCCATTGATTCATCTATATAACCAAAGTTCTTAGCCCATTTTAAGCACAAGTAGAATTCCTTTTTCTATTGGTATCAGTTTAGGTAGGTAAATTATGGTAATATTAAAAAATTGGTTGGGAAAATTTACATTGCCAAATTGGAATCTTGTATTTAAGTTACACCAGGAAAATTATTTATGAAATTTGAGAGCTATTTATCTGGAACCAGTCCAAGAAGGCAGTATGGTAAGATGAAACTGCTTGTAACTAAATCAAATCTCTCACATTCAGAATCACTGAAAGTGTACTCTTCAGTTATAAGTAGCAATTGAGGATTGCCAGCTAGTTCACTCTCCTTTTCCTTTATGATTGGGGTGAGATATGAAGAAATTGGGCAGTTTCCATGGCACAGAACAAAACATTCTCATGACCTGCCAGCTGCTGTTAAACAGATAGCTAAGAAAATCAAGTGAAGTACAGGTAGTCCTCAACTTATGACTGTAGTGGAGTCTGCCCATTAGTCATGACTGAAATGGAGTCTGCGCAACAGTCATAAAGCAGAACACCTATGTGACCAACTTAATTTTATGACCAGTTTTGTGGCAGGCATTAAGCAAGTTCCTATTGTTCAAATTCATTGTTCACCATGAGGTGGTTTTGCCAAAAATAGAAGTAAATTGTAATCATATGACCACAGGGTGCTGCAAATGGCTGAAAATGCAGGCCAATTGCCGAGTGTTTGAAATGTGGTCATGCAACGGGGGGTGGGGGGCATCGGGACTTTGGAACCAGGTTGTACATAGTGTTTGAAGGGGTCTATAGTAACTTTGAACAGTTCGTGAACAACTGGTCATAAGTTGAGGGATTCCTGTAATTGTTTTGAACACTTCGATTGCAAGAATCAAAAACTCTGGCTGGATTTGTATATACAACTTAGCCATTTTTAATTTTTTATGATTTTTTTATCCTGACTTTATTATTTTTATAAATAACTCAGGGCAGCAAACATAGCTAATACTCCTTCCTCCTTCTGTTTTCCCCACAACCACCCTGTGGAAGTGAGTTTGGCTGAGAGTGAGTGGCCCAAAGTTACCCAGCTGCTTTTCATGCCTAAAGTGGGACTAAAACTCAGTCTCCTGGTTTCTAGCCTGAGACTTTAACCATTACATCAAACTGACTCTCAATATACATTTGTTTTTGGCTTAACAATCATGTCAGGGAATTGCACAGTCGTTGTCCAAATGGAGTCAGAGAAGCTGACATGAACCAGTTTTATATAAATATATTTACCGGATATAAGATAGGCAAACAGGAGCATTGGCAGGTAAATCAACACAGCAGGAACATCAGGAGGCAAATTAGAGAAGCACACATAGCACAGTGGAAAAAGGCAGGGAAACAAGGAAACTCCCCCTTTACTCTTGTGTCCTGGGATTTGCATGTTAGCTGAGATGTTTACAACCAGGTCCGCTCTATTGATCAGAGAAGGTAATCACTGATTGGTTCTTCCCAGCCGGGGCTCTCTATTTAAACAGGAGCCTCCGGCTGGGCTTTCGCTGTTGTTGCTCACTGTAATCAATAAAGAGCTGAAGTCACTCAACCTGCCTCCTGACTCTTCAGTATTGGAATCCAACAACTCTCACAGCAATTAAAGCTCAGATTCCAGTGGTAGGATTCAAATAATTCCACCACTGTTTCTCTGAAAATGTGAGCATGCGCATGTACGCGCACACGGCTACTGCGCACTTGTGCACGCACACACAGCTTCCGTGCCTGGCTTCCACGCACGGCTTCCGCACATGTGCGGCTTCCGCCACACGGCGAGGCTCGACTGAGCAGCCTTTAAATTCAAATCTTTATTGTCAGAGTACAACATTCGGGGCCTGCTCCTCTCCATCTCTGCTCTCCGGCGCAGCAGCTGCTTCTCTCCGCACTGCTGGGAGAGCATCTTGTGCAATTTAGCAGCTGTGAGCCGCCACTTTCCTATAAGTCCCATCGGAAAGCACTGCAGCTGAGAGAAACAGCATTCAACATGGCTGCTGCTTCTCTGTGCCGCAGCCCTTTCTGGATGAGACTTAGAGGAAAGTGGCGATTCACAGCTGCTAAATTGCACAAGACGCTCTCCCAGCAAGAGCAGCAGCGGAGAGAAGCAGCTGCCGACCCGGAGAGCACATGGAGCGTCTCCACAAGCGACCGAGGCTCAGCAAGGGACGGAAGAAGCGGCTGCAAGATCTCCGCTGCAGCGCTTTCCAGATGGGACTTCTTACAGGTAAGAAGAACCATCAGGTCCATTCTCAAACCGCATTGGCCCTCCTGAGCCCACGCCACACACACCCCGCAGTCCTTTGGTTTAGCGTGGCAGGCTGCAGGCCGAATAAATTGCTTTGGTCTGGGGGGGGTAATGTGAGGCCAGAGGGGGGGCGGCATGCAGGCGGAGGCCGGGGCAAGGCCGGAGCGGGGCAATGGCATATTCCCCCACCCAGCCGAGGCAAATGGCGAGCGGGCGGAGGCTCCAGAGCAAGGCTGGAACGGGGGAATGGTGTGTTCCCCAACCCGGTTGAGGCAAATGGTGCGGGAGTGGAGACTCTGGGACAAGGCCGGAGCTGGGGAATGGTGCGTCCCCGGGCCCCAACCCGAGGCGAAGGGCGGCATGCTTACTTTTGGTGAGCAGAGCAGAGCAAGGCGAGGCACGGAGGCGAGGCACGGAGATTAGCTGGGGCGCATGGCGAAGGCAAGATATATAGGGTGGGGTAGAGCGGGATGGAGCGAGTGGCGACTGGGTGGGTGGTGTGAGCGGCGAGCCTGCGAGTGGGCGGGGCCGGGACCAGACAGAGGTGGTATTTGCCGGTTCAACGAACTACTCAAAATTTTCGCTACCGGTTCACTCGAACCAGTCCAAACCGGCTGAATACCACCTCTGTCAGATTCCCTCATGCAATGGTCAGCCCTCCTTAACCAATTAGCTATAACTGTGTGTTCTTACTCATTGTACAACCCTTCACTGTTCCAGCTATTACATTTTAAATATCTTAACAAATCATGTGAATAATGATTTATGATTTAGCACCGTTATGGCGAACCTATGGCACGCGTGCCACAGGTGGCATGCGGAGCCATATCTGAGGGCACATGAGGTGTTGTCAGCTCCAGCGGGCACGTGTGCGCTGGCCAGCTGATTTTCGGCCTTCCAGAGGGCGGGGGAGGCCATTTTCGCCTTCCCCAGGCTTCAGGAAAGCCTCCGGAGCCTGTGGATGGCAAAAAACGGACCCAACGGGCCTACAGGAAGTTCGGAAACGACCTTCTGGTAGGCCCGTTGGACCGTTTTTTCGCCCTCCCCAGGCTTTCACCCTCCCCAGGAGGCTTTCCTGAAGCCTGGGGAGGGCAAAAAGCAGCACAACGGGCCTACCGGAAGTCCGGAGGCTTCAGTGAGACCTGCATGCATGCGCGGGGGGCAGTACGGGGGGGTTGTGCATGCATGCGCGGGGTGGGAGGGCATTGCATTATGGGTGTGGGCACGTGCACATGTCTTTTGGCACCCGAGCAAAAAAAGGTTTGCCATCACTGGTTTAGCATGTACAAATTTAGCTAACTGTAGTTATTCAATAAACTGATTAAACTATGGCTTAGCACAATATACTATCCTGGGTACTTCCAAGTGGAAAATTTATATCAAAAAAGCATTCCAGAATTATGCTCCTTTTTTCTGCTTAGCAGATTTTATTTTATGTTACTGATGAAAAGAAAAAAATGACAACTGTTGTTGATCTTTAGAACCCACCATGGAATTTAAAATAATGTGATTGTACAGTAAAAGCAGTCCCTGTCTGAACACACATTGTATTTATCTCCCATCTAGAACTGGCAAAATTTTATTACATATAGTTCAAAAGATCTGAAATCAGGATCTTTTCTACTTCGTAAATTAAAAAGCAGAAATATGCCCTAAATTGAATTAGATACTGAAATACTTAAAATTAATTATTTTTCACTCCAAGGCATTTTCCTCATTAAGGTTTTTTCCCCAACAACTATTTTGCTACTAACTGGAAAAACAAGATACCCAGCCTCCAACTCCTTATGAAAAACATCTGAACTTCACTAACAAAACCAAATTTAAATTAATGAGGGAGATTCTCATTATGTGTAGCTTCTATCATGACAATTTCTTTCTTTGGAGTACTTTTGAAAAAGTTTATAAACCATATTATGTGGTGTGAATCTAGCTTAATATGATTTACCCAATAGACCATACTTAGTGCAATGTGTGAAGGATTTTCAAGATATATATATATATCCCTTCATTTTCATTATCAGTAAAAATGTGTTTTATATATATATGTATGAGATATATGTATGAGATATATATATCACATAATCTAGAAACCTGATTTCCAGTCATAACTCAATCATTTGGCCCAGGAATTTCTTTGTTCTATGTTACCTTGGTTTTAGTAAATCAGTAAAGATGAATTCATTTTGATAGGCTTCTTTTTAGCAGTATTTCGCTTTTGCATTGCGTTATTTGTTAGTCATCTTAAGCACTCATCTGAACATAGAGATTAGATATAAATTGAATAATTTATTCAATTAATAATTTAACTAAGCCAAGATTTATAAAACACAATTTACTAAATACAGTACAATGCTTTGCTAGCTTTATACAAGGATTAAGCACAGTGGCTAGATTCACACAATATACTAAGGAAACCAAAACTAACTATATTATGACAATGTAATGTATATCATATGCCAGTGATGGCGAACCTATGGCACGGGTGCCACAGGTGGCACTCGGAGCCATATCTGCCGGCACGCAAGCTGTTGCCCTAAGTCTGCTCCAGTGCGCGTGTGCGCGCCGGCCAGCTGATTTTTGGCTTTTACGGAGGCTCTGGGAGGGCATTTTTGGCCTCCGGAGGGCCTCTGGGGGGCGGGGGGAGCCATTTTCGCCCTCCCCACGCTACAAGAAAACCTCTGGAGCCTGGGGAGGGCGAAAAATGGGCCTACCGGGCCCACCCAAAGTCGGGAAACGGGGGAGCGGGGGGATCGTGCATGCATGCACAGGAGCGGGGCAGCACGGGGGGGATCACACGCACATGCGCAGGGGGGCAGGGGGGGCATTGTATTATGGGTGTGGCACTCGCATGTGTGCAATAGCGTGCACGTGCGTGCTTTTGGCACTCGAGGAAAAAAAGGTTCGCCATCACTGTCATATGCTTTTTAAATTCAAGAGATTCAGTGATTCACATAATACACTACCAGTATATATCTACAACTAAATTAATATGCACCCTGGATGGTGGCTTAAGTAATGGTTAAGGGGAAGCACAAAACATAGAATAAAGAAAAATAGAGTTGGAAGGGACCTTGGAGGTCTTCTGGTCCAACCCTGCTCAAGCAGGAGACCTTATACCAGTGATGGCGAACCTTTTTTGGTTCGCGTGCCAAAAGGGGGGGGAATGCGGGGGATCACGTGTGTGCGTGCCCACACTCATAATTCCATGCACCCCCGCACATGCACGCATGACCCCCCCTGCTCCCAGCATGCAATGGCACGCCCATTTTTCGCTCTCCCCAGGCTCCAGAGCCTTTCTAGGAGCCTGGGGAGGGCGAAAACGTCCTTCCCCACCCCCTCTGGAGGCTGGAAACAGCCTGTTTCCTGACTCCCAGTGGGCCCAGAAGGCCCGAAAATCAGCCGGCTGGTGTACACATGCACGCCAGACCTGAGCTCGCGTGCCCACAGATATGGCTCCGCGTGCCACCTGTGGCACCCGTGCCATAGGTTCGCCATCACGGCCTTATACCATTTCAGACAAATGGCTGTTCAGTCTTTTCTTAAAAAATATCTAGTGATGGAACACCCACAATTTCTGGAAGCAAGCTATTCCATTGGTTTATTGCTCTCACTGTTAGGAAATCTCCCCTTAGTTCTAGGTTGCTTCTCTCCTTGGTTAGTTTCCATCCATTGCTTCTTGTCTTGCCTTCTGGTGCTTTGGAAATAGTTTGACCCCTTGTCTTTGTAGGAGCCCCTCAAATATTGGAACATTGCTATCATGTCTCCCCTAGTCCTTCTTTTCATCAGATTGGCCATAGCCAATTCCTGCAACGGTTCTTCATGTTTTAGTCTCCAGATCCCGAATCATCCTTGTTGCTCTTTTCTGCAAAGAAAAGTAAGACTCTCTCATCCCCACGCATAGTGATTTTGACCTCAACAGGCCACCTGTGTGTGTGGTTTTTTTTAAAGGCAGGAAACGACCATTTACTACAAAGGATCCTAGATATTATAAGAAAAGGAGAAATGTCAAACTTGCATTAAGCTGTGATTCACTGCTTTAGCAGGAAAGCATGCACTGACTGGATGAATCTCTTAACTTTTAAGTAAATCCCAGGGGGCCTTATATATTTGCCTACAGTGTTAAACGAAGTGTTAAACAACTCTTTAAAAACATTTAGACTTCCTGTGTTCCTAAAAACATCAAATATACAGAGACAAATCAGTTATAAAACTATTATCACTATTATTACAATAACAAACATAATTTAATTAAAATTAAGCATACTGTAATTTCTAGTAATTAGCATAGGGTAGCATTTAATATTTGAAATGTTTTGTCAATTTATTTGGAAAAAAACCACACAACATAGAGTATTTTTCCTGTACATAATCTCTTATAGTCCCATCCCCACAAATTTACTGAGTTCACTGAGCTTCCGAGTAAAGGAATCAAATTACTTAGGTTGGAGGTGGTCTGGAACAAAGACAAATAGGCAACTTAGGATGAAGGGCTGAGATACAGTTTAATTCTGGATTGGTTTATTCATATCGCTATTCAGTATATAAATTACTTTCTAAAAAATAAGCATCTATAGGTCACATCAAACATACCCATTAAAATCCCAACAGTCACTTTCATCCAATTCTTATTAAGATATAGTTACTTGTATGGTAGAAAATTATATAAAGCATTTTATTTCCAAAGCACAATACCTGTGGCCATCTCCACTGCCCCATGTAATATAATGCAATGGAGATACATTCATGCTATCATAATCAGCTAGAATATTTTAAAATTTCGCATTTTCTGCTTCTGACAATTTGCCAAGAATATACAATTCTAGTTAAACTTCCTGATTTGAAACACGAATTTAATAATCTAGTTGATTTTCCATCCAGTTCCTTCCATCCGCTGTCCCAAATCAATCCAATTTGACATTACAGATAGTCCTCAATGTACGACCTCAATTGAGCTCAAAAATCTGTTGCTAAATAAGACAGTTGAGTTTTGCCCCATTTTACGACCTTTCTTGCCAGTTGTTAAGTGAATCACTGCAGCTGTTAAGTTAGTAACAAGATTGTAAAATGAATCTGGCTTGCCATTGACTTTGCTTGTCAGAAGGTTGCAAAGGGTGGTCACATGACCCCTGGACACTACAACCATCATAAACACAAACCAGTTGCCAAGCATCCAAATTTTGATCATATGACCATGGGGATGCTGCAACTGTGTGTGTGTGTGTGTGTGTGTGTGTGTGTGTATGTGTACGTATGTATATATATGGAACAGAATTTTGAGAGCGTATTGGATTGCCAATACCCTGGGGTCTTATTCACATTTCTGCCACTGGAGATGTTGCTGATGATATAATACTCATTCAATAAAAAATATTTACTTCACATCATTTGCTCTAGCCCTACATTATCTCAGAGGTAATGAGTAGTAAGAATAACTGTTGAGTTCCCACAGAAGAGGCGAGAGGCGAGGTTGTGACTTCAGCTCTTTATTTGGTCAGTACATGCTTCAGCAAAACAAAGGGTTTTGGCAGGGGTTTAAATAGAGCCGGCAAACCTGGAGCCGTTAGGAGATTGGCTAGCAGGCAGCCAATCAGGTTACGCTGGCAAACCTGGCAGCCAATAGGAGCTTGGCTAGCAGGCAGCCAATCAGGTTACGCTTATGCAAATCCCTGGTCTGACTGGAGTGAGAACTTCTCCAGTCTTTCAATACATTACATCCCTTCCCCTTCAGCTCATTTGCATACGTAGTCTTCAAGAAACTAGGACGTTTAGCTAGCCTACTTGACCTGCGCAGTTCAGTCGGGGCGTTGGCTGGAGCCAGGGAGGACATGTTTTTGCTCTCTGGCTCCGTCTGTGGATTGTTCTGGAATTCCTCAACTTCGATGTTGGATTTAGCAGGCGTGGAATCCGAGTCATCGCTGGAGGGCGCCTCCGGACTGTCAGCAAAGTACTCCGGCTCCGGGAAACTAGCTGTAGCTGTTGGGAATGAGATGTTAGGACTCGGGGCCTCCCAGTCAGTGTTCAATGGTCGGCGCCCCCTTAATTGATCTATATGGCGCCGCCATTTTCGGCCATCCTCCAACTCAATTATATAGGACTTTGGGCCTGTTATTTCCAGGACCCTTCCAGGAACCCATAGCGGTCCTTCTGCATGGTTCCTTGCATATATCAGGTCATCTATATGGAACCCCCTAATCTGCGTTGTTTGGGACATTCCTTTATTATTGCAATAATTTGGGTGCAACCTATCTAAGGTGGACCGGAGTTTCCGTCCCATTAAAAGTTCTGCAGGGCTTTTCCCTGTAACCGTGCTTGGTGTTATGTGTTGTGTGGCTAACAGCTTATCTATGCGTGCTTGCCAATCTCCCTGCTCCACCCAACCCAGGGCTTCTTTCGCTGCTCTTACTGCCCGTTCTGCCATTCCGTTGGAGCTCGGCTGAAAGGGAGAAATCAATGTGTGTTTAATGCCTAGATTTGCTAGGTACCCCTCAAACCCTGTTGATGTTAACTGCGGCCCATTATCGGATACCAGTGTGTCCGGTAACCCATGTGTTGCAAATAACTTCCTTAGAGCTCGGATAACCGCTTCTGTTGTTATGTTGTGCATTAAGACTACCTCTAGCCATTTCGAGTAAGCATCTATTACTATTAGGAATGTTTGCCCGTGAAACGGCCCCGCGAAATCCAAGTGTATGCGTGACCAACGGGCCCTGGGTTGCTCCCATTCGAGGGTTGGGGTTTTGGGGGGTAGGGGTCTAGACGTTTGGCACGGAGTACACCCCGCGACCCAGTCCTCTATGTGTTTGTCCATGCTGGGCCACCACACATAGCTTCGTGCCAGTGCTTTCATTCTAACCATCCCCGGGTGCCCTTCGTGTAGCCCCCTTAGAATATCCTCTCGTAGCGACAGAGGAGTGAGGACCCTCTCACCCCACAACAAACACCCCCCTTGCACCCCCAGTTCATGTTGTCTCTTCGCATATGGTTGGAGACTGGCTTCAAATGGCCCCTTTGGCCACCCCCTCTTAACCCAGTTCATAACCGTTTTGAGCTCGGCGTCTGTGGCCGTCTCTGCTGCAATGTCTTTTGCTGTAATCAACCCCGGCTTGTCGATGTCTATCATGAGGACTGGAAGGCCCGGAGTGGGGCCGTCCACTAAATCTGGCAAAGGGCAGCGGCTCAGCGCATCTGCATTGCCCATGTGTTTACCGGGTCTATGAGTCAGTGTGTAGGAGTAAGCGGCCAGGAAAAGGGCCCTTCTAAGCATTTTCGGGGGCATGGCATCTGGCGTGGGCTTGTTAGCCGCTAATAGCCCTAACAAGGGCTGGTGATCAGTGACCAACTCAAAATGCCGCCCGTATAAGTATTCATGGAACCGCTTTACCCCTGCCACCAATGCTAGTGCTTCTCGGTCAATTTGGCCGTAATTCCTCTCTGCTGCTGAGAGGGTTCTTGAAAAATATGCGATGGGGGCCTCGCGGCCATCCGGAAGTCTGTGGCTAAGCACTGCCCCCACCCCTACAGGCGATGCATCGCATACTAGTACCACCGGCAAAGTTTCATTGAATTGGATTAAGACACTGTCTTGTAACAATAAGTTTTTCACTGCCTCGAAAGCTTGTGCTTGTGAGCGCCCCCAAACCCACAACGCGTTATTTGCGAGCAGCTTGTGCAGCGGTTCCGCGACGGTCGCTTTATTTCTCAGGAACGTGCTGTAGAAATTAAGAAGCCCTAAGAAAGCCTTTAGCTCTGTCTTGTTGGTGGGCACCGGAGCCTCTCTGATTGCCCTAAACTTACTTTTTGTGGGGTGTAATCCGGATCCATTTACTCTATACCCCAAGAATTCAACCTCGGGGACCCCTGTTTGGCATTTACTGAGCTTCGCCCGGAGCCCTGCAGCTTGGAATCTCGAGAGTACTTCTTTCAGCCGTTCCCTCAATTGGGTTTTGTCCCGTGCGGTGATTAATACATCATCAAAATAGGGAACGACCCCTGGGATTTTATTCAATACCCGTTCCATTATCCCTTGGAAAATCCCTGGTGCTACGCTAACACCGAACTGCAACCTATTACATTTGAAAGCCCCACAGTGGGTCACGATGGTTTGTGCTAGAGCGGTCTCGCTGTCGACCGGAAGTTGCTGATACGCTTGCGCGAGATCGAGCTTAGCAAAAACGGTGCCCGGCCCCAGCGTGTGTAATAAATGCTGTACCACTGGCACCGGGTATGCACTTGGTTGCAATGCTTTGTTTAATGTGCATTTATAATCAGCGCATAAGCGCACAGACCCATCGCTTTTTAATACTGGCACTATGGGGGTTTCCCATCTAGCGTGGTCTACCGGCTCTAAGATCCCTTGAGCTATTAACCTATCTAATTCTTTATCAATGAGGGGTTTTAAAGCGAAGGGGACCCTCCGGGGGCGTAACCTTACTGGCTGAACTCTGGGGTCTAAGCTAAAAGATATAGGGGTGCCCACATACTTGCCCAGAGATGGGTCAAACGCCTCCTGGAACTGCTGCAGCAGGTCGTCGCAGCCATCGACAATTGTCGCGTTGATCTCTTTGTCGTCTCTGGTCAGCTTGATTCTCAATGTCTTGCTCCAGTCGCGCCCTAGTAGGCTTGGAATGTGATCTCTTGCGATTGTTAGCGGGAGACTTGCTTCCTGGTCTTCGTATTGCACTTTCACTCGTTTGATTCCCATCACGGGAATCCGGTTCCCTTGGCAGTCTGCGATTTTTAGTGTTTGCGTGGTCAGTTGCTCCGGAGTGAGGTTAGGCATGGCTCTTTTCGCTGTGGCCCAGGAAACAATCGTGATAGATGAGCCCGTATCTATCTGCATTCGGCAAGGTGCTTCCTCCACCAGTAAGGTGATGAACGTCGGGGGGTTTTTGTCCCCATCGAGTTGATTGATTTGGATGCAATTCATTCCCGCAGATGGGGTGAAATTGCTGGGCCGTCTATACTGCCCTCTGTCCTCCCTCCTGGCATCATTCCCGTAGGAGCTTCTGTTTTGCCCTCTTGGAGGGGGACGCGGCTCCTTGCAAACCTTCATTATGTGGCCGAACTTTCCACATCGGTGGCATACTGCATCCCGGAACTGGCATGATGCTCGGGGATGCGGTCCCCCGCAGCTGGGACAAGGGGTTAACCTCCGGCCCGGTCTGTGTTCCATTCGGAAAACTTCCTCCTCACCTTCCTCGGCTTCCTCTATGGGACTCTGAGCGTGAGTTTCATTGACCTCGGAACATACCCGTACTTGGGCTTGCGGAAACTTCCTTCTAAGTACATCGGCAGCCTTGGCAGACGTCTCGGCTGCTGTGGCCTCCTTGAGAGCCACCTGTAATGTAAGGCCATCATCTTTTGCTAGCAACCTTTTTTGTAGTGCTGCGTCTCGAACTCCCCTCACTAACTGATCCAACAGTACTTCATCTAGGTTTGAGAATTTGCAGTAGACTGCTATTTTCCGCAAGGCAGTCATATAGCTATTTATACTTTCATGTTCTTGCTGCAGACGATCGTAGAATTGGTATCGGCTCACCACTTTGGAAGGTGCGGGGTCATAGTGTTTCTTCAGTACCTCCTGTAGTCTGGACCACGTGGTCCCTTCTATTGTAGCCGGCTCCAGCAATGCTATAGCCGTATCAAAAACATCTGGTCCGCAGTGAGTCAGGAACATGTCTCTTTTCCTGTCGTCCGAGAGTGTGCTCATGTCGTTTGCCCCCAGGAAACACCGAAATCTTTTTAGGTAATTTTCCCAGTTTTCTTTTCCTTGGTTGAATGGTGTCGGCGGGTGGTAAGGCGATGTTGCCATCTTGGCTTCTTAACGTCCGTCCCTTGTTTCTGGATTCAAATTTGGCACCTCGTGGTTCCTGGAATGTCTTTGTCTAAAAACATCCCACCTTCGTCGCCAGATGTTGAGTTCCCACAGAAGAGGTGAGAGGCGAGGTTGTGACTTCAGCTCTTTATTTGGTCAGTACATGCTTCAGCAAAACAAAGGGTTTTGGCAGGGGTTTAAATAGAGCCGGCAAACCTGGAGCCGTTAGGAGATTGGCTAGCAGGCAGCCAATCAGGTTACGCTGGCAAACCTGGCAGCCAATAGGAGCTTGGCTAGCAGGCAGCCAATCAGGTTACGCTTATGCAAATCCCTGGTCTGACTGGAGTGAGAACTTCTCCAGTCTTTCAATACATTACAATAACCTTGGGGAACGCTCCAATAAAAGAAACCAGAGGCGGAGCCAGAAATGTAATTTGAGAAAAGATCCCACATTTGATCCTCCCTAGTTCTAATGAAGAGAGAGGGAGGGAGGAGGGAAGCATAGATTTTTACTGTACCTTTATAATAAAAGTAGTACAGGTAGTCCTCAACTTACAACCACAATTGAGCCCAAAATTTCTGTTGCTAAGCAAGACAGTTAAGTGACTTTTTCTCCATTTTATGATCTTTCCTGACACATTTCTTAAGTGAATCGCTGCAGTTGTTAAGTTAGTAACACAGTTGTTAAGTGAATCTGGCTTTCACCATTGACATTGCTTGTCAGGTCACAAAAAGGTGATCAGCTGACCCCGGGAAACAGCCACCGTCATAAATGAGTCAGTTGCCAAGCATCTGAAATTTGATCATGTGACCATGGGGATGCAATAGTTGTGTGAAAAATGATCATATCACTTTTTTCAGTGCCATTGTAAGTTTGAATGATCACTAAATGAACTATTCTAAGTTGAGGATTACCTGTATAAGCATTCCTGATTTTCTAGTGTGTGCTTTGTTACCTCAAAGGGCTGACAGCAGTAGAGAGATAATAATAAAGAGTTATAGAAAACTAACTGCTAGAAGCTGCTATCAAATGTTCACCTAGATATGTGTACTTAATCAGAGAATCATTTAGGGTCCTCAGTATTTTCCCAGCATAACATTTGATTAATAAATGGCACTCCCCCAATTTATTACATCAAATTCTTATTTATTTTATTTATTTATTTATTTTAGATTCAGAGACATGGTGAGATTAAAAAAAAGTACCTGCAGGTATATCTTATTGTGCCCAGGTCCAATTACTATTAATTTCTTAATGTAAAACATTAAATAAAACAGAACATCAAAAGACTTCATTCATTGCAGTATTTTCATATAATTATGTCCAATGGCCCCCCCCCCTTTTTTTACCAGGTAGACAAGCCTATTTCCATGCAGTTTTGGATCAACTATTTGTAGATTTTTCTTTTGATCCATTGAGCAGTGCAAGACAAAAGAAAATGGGATTTATAGAAGGTGGTGATGTTCCAAGATTTCCTTTTGTGTTTTTGTGTAATACATTAGATACAAGGAAGTTCACCTAAGGAAACCTGCAGTTCTTGTTTCCACTACATGTGTTAAACAGTACGTGTCTTTAAACTTCTGAATTTTAATAAAAGTTCAGGCTTCCATTGCTCAAACCTGTGGCACAGAGGGCAGGAAGTTAGGGATGGCTTACTTTAGTGATATCAGACTTTTGCATTTTAAACAAATACTGTATGTTGCTTTTTTGAGAAAAATAACAGAATAACAACAGTTGGAAGGGACCTTGGAGGTCTTCTAGTCCCACCACCTGCTCAAGCAGGAGACCCTATACCAGGAGTTCCCAACCCCCAGTCCATGGACCAGTACTGGTCCGCAGCATGCCAGATACAAGCGAAGCCCCATCTGCGGGATGCAGGCAGCCCATGAAGCCAAGCCTCCTCTGATCCACGGAAAAACCTCTCTCCACGGAATTGGTCCCTGGTGCCCAAAAGGTTGGGGGCTGCTGCCCTGTACCATTCCGGACAAGTGACTGTCCAGTCTCTTCTTAAAAACCTCAAGCGATGAACACCCACAACGTCTGAAGGCAAGTTGTTCCAATGGTTAATTGTCCTGTCAGGAAGTTTCTCCTTAGTTCTAGGTTACGTCTCTCCTTGATTAGTTTCCATCCATTGCTTCTTGTCCTGCCTTCTGGTGCTTTGGAGGGCAAGACAAAAAACAATGGATGGAACCTGATCAAGGAGAGAAGCAACTAGAACTAAGGAGAAACTTCCTGACAATGAAAGCAATTAACCAGTGGAACGGCTTGCCTTCAGAAGAGATGTAAGCCTTACAAGGAAACGCAAGGAGAGCTTTTAAAGCAGACAATCAACAAAGGAAACTATGTCTTTCACGTGTGCGAGGAATGTTTTGCATGGCTGTTTTTGTACGAAACACTTTTTAATGCACAATAATGAAATATTGCACTCTATGCTTTACCTCATTGCATACAGACTGCGCATCTATAGCCCGCTGGTTTTCGTGGGAAAAAGCCAGTGATTCTGTGTTAAGGGAGGCTATGCAGCCCAGTTTTTAAAAATTGTGCGCTAGTCATTACTTCCGCTTCCGGTCACCACCGGAAGTTCTCGTTAGAGTTGGTTGGGAAGATGTCTCCCACCATGGCGGCAGCCGCGACAGGCCCTGGTTCAGCAGCAGAGTTATTTTTACAGAGGCTGGAGCAGGTGGCAGCTGACGGAGAAGCCGGACTCTGTAGCCTGGAAGCAGCAATAGCGCTTGGCCTGGAACACCAAGTCTTGGTCGGGGCCGTGAAGAGCCTTCAGGCGCTAGGAGAGGTAAGAAGACAGAGCTGCGCCAGACCACGCCCCTGAGTGGCGCCACGCAGAGTAGATGAGGCGCCAAACCTCTTGCGGCAGAAAGGGGCGGGTCTATCCGTTGTCAGCCAATGGGCTATGCAGACTACAGCTATGCCGACCAATGCCATTGTTCATAGATTGCATCCATGTGATTGTGCTGTCCAAGGGTACTCAAGAGTTGTCGGGGGGGGGGGGAGAACTATCAGAAAGCCCCCAAAGCTGATCCCGATAGTGTTTGTAAACAACGCGCTGTACCACAAACTATTTGTTTTATGCCTTCACACCTTGGTCGACTCCTAGAGATTGCCAGGACAAGTCCCTGCAATTTTCTTGGCAAAGATTTTCAGAAGTGGTTTGCCAATTCTTTCTTCCTTGGGCTTTGAATGAGTGACTGGATCTGGTTTCGTCCCTGACAGAACTAGAACTCGCAGTGTCTAGCCTAGTGCCTTAATTATTTCACCAAATTAGTCCACCACGTTGTAGTCTTCACATTTTATGTGAATCCAAGCCTGTATGGTTATGGTCTTGTGTGTCATGGAAACCCCCCAAAATGGCACAATTAAAACGCCTATTTGTCCTACAAACACAACTATTTATATAGTTCTGTCTTTTAATTCTTTTAATTGATTCTATGGTGATCTTAGTGGGTGTAAATTGTACTCTCTTAAGAGGAAGCATCTCATTTCATTATGTATTTGAATGAGCCTAGTGGGCAGTGTCAGACTTAAACTGGATAACATGTTAAAAAAATCCTTCAGTTGCAACATCTGCAGTATCAGAACGAAATCAAGAATGAATTGTGGGTTTTGTGGGGGGGTTTTTTGCATGCCAGCAGTTGTTTATAGTGTCTTTGCTGCTGGAAAAGATCCTATGCAGCTGTTGATGTAGCATTGGATAATAAATCTGATAAGTGGTAATAAGATCTTTTATGGCATTAACACAGTCCTTATTGATTGAATTGATAAAGCTATAGCATGTCTTGAGTGAAGGGAGGGGCCTTGATATGACACATAGGGTAGGGGAAACTAGGACCCTCAGCCTGCCTTACATTTTGCTTTGCTGCTGGTCCTAGTCAAAAATGAATGGAATACTTTTAATTAAAGGTCATCAACACTCCATGTTTCTTGGAGCAGTATTATATCATGATGGGAGAGAAAGTCAGTAAAATAAGGGATCTCTGGTGGATATAGAACATGGAATCATAGAGCCTGGAAGGTACCTCGGAAGTCTTCTAGTCAACCTGCCATCCTGGTCAAATGGTTGTCCAGTCTGTTTTTGAAAACCTCCAGTAATGGAGCACCCACAACTCCAGGAGGCAAACTTTCCACTGATTAATTGCTTGCACTGTCAGACAATTTCTCCTTACTTCCAGGTTGGATCTCTCTTTAACAAGCTTCTACCCATTACTTCTTGTCCTGCCTTCTGATGCTTTGGAGAATAAGTCAGTCGCCTCTTCATGTATGGTTATGTTCATAGTTCATGTTATGTCTATGGAGATTCTCAGTCATCCTGGTCATGATTGTCCCAAAGGTGCTTATTCAGGAGGCAACTGGACTTTCTTGTTTTTCTTTGAAGGTATTTCGCTTCTCATACAAGAACTGGAGAAGCTTCTTGGATGAGAAGTGAAACACTTTCAAAAAAGAAAAGTTCAGTTGCCTTCTGAAAAAGCACCTTTGGGATAGTTCATGTTATGGTTATACATGTACACAATGCTAAATTTCTTGCTATAATTTCATCAGATTCTAAAGTAAGACCAATATTTTGCTCACCTTTTCCTTGTTAATTTCTGTTGTGACCTTCAAGGAAAGAAGAAATATAGACAGGTATAGTCCTCAACTTACAACAGTTCATTTAGTGACCATTCAAAGTTACAACGGCACAGAAAAAAGTGACTTATGACTATTTTTCACACTTATAATCATTGCAGCATCCCCATGGTCATGTGATCAAAATTCAGATGCTTGGCAACTAAGTCATCTTTATATTTGTAATGTCGCAGGGTGATCTTTTGACAAGCAAAGTCAGTGAGGAAGCCATGTTATTAAGTTAACAACTGTAGTGATTAACAACTGTGGCAAGAAAGGACATAAAATGGGGAAAAATTCACTTAACATCTGTCTCACTTAATAACATAAATTTTGGGCTCAATTGTAGTCATAAATCAAGGACTACTGATACACTGTACCTTACCTACCAGCAACTACTAAATCTGAGCTGCAAAAAACCAGATGATACTAGATACCTCTTTCCTTCCATATAATGCTCATTTGCTGCCTAGATTTGATAGTCCTAACCTCATCATAAGTATTTCCAGTTCCCCAATTACATTTGATTTAAACTGATCTTATTATGATTGAAGAGTGATTAGCTCAGAAAAGGAAATTGCAGTGGAAGATTATTCTAAAAATGCTAATAAGAAAACTTAATAATTGAACTTGGCCCTGGTATATGTGCATTCAGATTGTCTTTAAATATTCCCACATGTAACTGTTGCCTAATTCTCACTGAGAGGACTTCAATTTACAGGTGGGAATTTCATATGGCAAAATGTGAAGAATATAAATGATAGAAAAGGAGTAAAACTAAGCTAGAATATTCTAAGTTCATGGATGTGCTTTCTTATATAAATGTTAGCCGTTTGGTTTTATGAAACTTCAGGTATAAATGTTATTTTTCTCACCCACAATCCAAGTAGGTACTGCAGGTCAGCAGAAGTTCTAAGGTACTTTAAAACTTTCTAAGAACTCCACAGACTTATTATTCTTTTATCAAACACAGCAGTCTTGGCTTTTTCCCTATTTTTTTGCCAAGGAAGATGTTTTTGATGTTCTTTTTAGGTGATCGAGGCTGAGCAACGTACATCCAAAACATGGGAGTTGACACCTGAGGGCCAAGAGATTATTCACGAAGGGAGCCATGAGGTCCGAGTATTTAATAGCATCCCCTCTGAGGGTCTGCTTCAGAGTGAACTCATGGTAAAAAAAATTCCTCATCTCTATATACTTATTGTATTAAATTGTTACTGATAAATTATTTGTTTGATGTTATCTGCTGTGGATCCATATTTAGCATGGATCTAAATTTAAGTAACTTCTTTTTTGCTGATTTGATTGTATGGCTTCTGATCTGATGGGATAATGTTTTCCTTGTTTTACTGTAGAAGCTGCCAAGTGGAAAGGTGGGATTCAGTAAAGCAATGTCCAACAAATGGATCCGGCTAGACAAGAGCTCAGAAAATGGCCCTCGGATATTCCAGGCAGTGAGTAATCAAAATTCCTATCTGTATGGGGTCCCTGTTTCTGCTGCATTATATTTTTGCTCCCTCACCCTCCAAAATTGAACAAAAATAGTACATATTTAAGAACGAACTAAGTAAATTCAGGATTGCTTTAATACTTTTGAATCCAAGAAAAACAGGATGAGAGTGAGAACTTTGCGCTTCTATCCAGTTTCTTTTCTCTCCTAGGTGGAATCTGTTCAGGACACTGTAAGGGAAAAGCTGATTCAAGTTCAGAAGGGAGAAGCTAACTGTTTAGAAGAGAAAGATAAAAATGAACTGAAGAAACGAAAACTCCTAGCAGAAGTGTGAGTTTCAATGCTAATATCTATTATGCTCAATATATCTTTTGTTATGTAAGCTCTTCATACAAGTTTCTTGGGTTATGTTTCCTAGATTATTCTGTTTCAGGTTTTGGACAATATTGCAAAGCATTCAAGAAAAGAGATAGTCACTCTGCAGTTAATTACTTCATTTAGATTCTTATTTTTTCCATGGCCTGGGGGACTGGTTGAATAAATCTTTGACTATGGAGATTTGAAAATGGATGAATGGATCTGTCTTTCTCATTAATTCCTACTCCTTGTGTTGATAATTCATTCCTTCTGGAGTTTTCACCAACAATTTTTTTGTTTCACATATGTTCTGTCTTGATTTGATTAATTTTTAAGGCAGTTTGTTTTCATGCTCACTACAGAATCGTATGAATACATTCTAAATATGTGTATGTGTGAGTTATTAATTTAAGGAATTGCTCTAGTTTGCAAAGCTCTCATGGAAAACTCTTTGCAAAAGAACTTTGAATGATTCTGCCCTCTTCCCAAGAGATGATGCATCGAAATTTGTGTTTCATTTTAGGACCATAAAGACATATTGGGTTAAAAAAGGAAGTGCTTTTAGCACGACTATTGCTAAACAAGAAACAGATCTTACACCAGAGATGATTGCCAGGTAAGCAACTCTGGTGTCTCTTATAGTATGGTCCTGGTTAAGCTTGGATCTGGGCCTACAAATTGCCATTTCTGTCTGGAATTTGCTTTTGATTTCTGTATGTGGACCTTGGTTATAGAATTGTTTGTTTCACTATATAGAGTCAAATTTCACCCATCACAGTCTTACAGCTGACAGGACGCTAAAATGGATTCATAACTTCAAACCCTTCCTAGCAAAATTCTTGCCTCCCTGTTTTCAATTGTGTTTGTGTTGCCTTTATGTGAAGTTTAAAAAATGAGTGTGGTTTTTTTTTAAAATGAAGATATATTGTTGAAATGGAAGCTGTTCTCAAAGAAATCACACCCTCTTGCTAGATGAATTATCTTTCTCGTGTTCTTCCTGTTTCCCCCCATCTTTGCAGTGGTTCTTGGAGAAATTTGAAATTCAAGTCTTACAATTTTGAGGCACTGGGCATTATGCCTGAAAGCGGCCATCTCCATCCATTGCTGAAGGTCCGCACTCAGTTTCGGCAGATCTTCCTTGAAATGGGGTATGTACTAAATAATATATGGGCAGGAGAAGAGTCAACTCAAACATACCCATCTTTGGGATTCGGTAATATTGTATACAAAATAATGGCTGCTAGGAAAATCTAAGTAATTTATTTTTGTTAATTGGGTGTAAATAATTTCCTCTGAGAAGTAGCAGAATACTTTGGCTAGAGCAGGGGTCGGCAATCTTAAAAACTCAAAGAGCCATTTGGTCCCATTTCCCAGAGAAAACAAAACACCCGGAGCCACAAAATGTGGGTGGGCGTGGCCAACTCGATGTCACTCCCACCTAGTCACATGACACCCCCCCCAGCTACACCTGCCCAGGTTTTGTGGCTGTTTTCTTTTCTATGAGAAAAATCTAAATCTAAAATCTTTTCCCTCTCTCTTTCTCCCTCTCTCTCATCTTTCTTTCGCTCTTTCCCTCTCCCCATCTCTATCTCTCCCTTCCTCCCCACCCATCTCTCTCTCACTCTCCTTCCCTCATCTCTCTCTTTCACCCATCTCTCTCTTTCACCCATCTCTCTCTTTCTCCCTCTCTCTCCCCTTCTCTCTGTGTGTGCTGTGTCCCGTCCTCCCTCCCCACAGCTCTTTGGCCGAGCGGGGAGGGCATGAGTTCCAGCCCAAAGCGGCAGGAAGCGAAGGCAGCTACAAGCCCGCTTCTCTTCTGTTCTAAGGATCTGGCCATTGCCTTGCCAGCCTCCCCCCACCCCGCATGAGAGGAGAAGCAGGGGGAGGAGGGTCGCCGGAGCAAAGGCAGCCTTCGCTTCCTGCTGCTTTGGGGTGGAGTTCACGCCCACCCTGCTTGGCTTGGTATATGAATTCCTGTTAATGTTGGTCTGACTGGATTTGTCACGTTTCTAAGATTTTGAAATTGTATTTTACATTTAGTCTTCACAACTGGTGCAGACAAAAATTGCTTGAGAAGACTTGTTCTACTTTCAAGAGCAAATAATTTTCTCTCCTGCACTGCCACTTCTCTCCTGCACTAAGGCTCCAGCCATCACCTTGCCATGTCCCGTTCCCCCCTCACGAGAGGAGGGGAGGGTCACCGGAGCCTTAGTGCAGGAGAGAAAATTCTATGCTCTTGAAAGTAGAACAAGTCTTCTCAAGCAATTTTTGTTTGCACCAGTTGTGAAGACTAAATGTAAAATACAATTTCAAAATCTTAGCAAACAAATCCAACCAGATTGCCCCTGTCCAGCTAATCTTTTTCTTTAAATAAGAAACATGACAAATCCAGTCAGACCAACATTAACAGGAATTCATATACCAAGCCGAGCAGGGTGGACGTGAGCTCCAGCCCAAAGCAGCAGAAAGCGAAGGCAGCTACAAGCCCGCTTCTCTTCTGTTCTAAGGATCTGGCTATTGCCTTGCCAGCCCCCCACCCCACCCCGCATGAGAGGAGAAGGAGGGGCAGGAGGGTCGCCACAGCGAAGGCAGCCTTCGCTTCCCGCTGCTTTGGGCTGGAGCTCAAGCCCTCCCCGCTCAGACGAAGAGCTGCCGGGGGGGGGATGGGACACAGCAAGGCAATGGCCGGATTCTTAGGGCAGGAGAGAAGCCGCATCCAAAGACCCTCCTTAAGCGAGCAGCCGCCCGCCCGCCGTGTGCGCCTTGCTGCACTTGCCGCTTGCTTGAGGAGGGCCTCCACGCGTACGCCACAGCTAGCCAGGGAGTCGCGAGAAGGGGAGGGTCGCCCGAAGAGAAGCCAGGGTGGCGATCGTTCCTCAGCACACACAGAGAGAAGGGGAGAGACCAGCACCAACAAGAGTCGGAAGAAGCTCCACAAGAGTGAGGCGCTGGAGAATCAACCCCAGGCACTTCCCCATCCCCCGCATCACCCTTACCTTCTCAGGCTAGGCAAGGCAAGGGAGGGTGAGGGGCGGGGCAGTCAGTGATGGCACAGGGAGCCCTGGCAGAGGGCCCAAAGAGCTGCTTGTGGCTCGCAAGCCGCGATTTGCCGACCCCTGGGCTAGAGCAAGTCCCCGCTGGTGGTATTGTGGCTACATGTGATGTTTTTCCTTGTGCTAATGTCAGAGTATAAGCTAGTCATGGGACCCATTCCCTTAATATTTAATTGAAACTTTGTTTCCCTTTTCAGTTTCACAGAAATGCCCACCAATAATTTCATTGAGAGCTCCTTCTGGAACTTTGATGCCCTCTTTCAACCACAGCAGCATCCAGCCCGAGACCAGCATGACACTTTCTTTATGAAGGGTTGGTTCCATTGTTTGTCTAAAATATAACAACTTTTATCTCTTGTTATATCAGGGTGAAGAATATAAGTTTGGTCTCCTTTTAAGGCTGATTTGGAGCTGCAGATTTCTATGCAGTTGCTACAGAGATCTGATCGGGCACATGCATCTAGGGGCCACTTGGTTCCCATCTAAAATGTGTAGCTGCCATTTTAAATTGTTCTAAGTGTATTTTTACAAATTGAGCAATAAACATTGGAGAATTTAGGATGTTGTCTGCATGCTATGGATATGAACCAAACAGCTCCATTTGAGGAACCTGCCAACATAAGGAAGGAGTAAAAATGAAATATAGTTGTATAAGAAAGGAGCTAACGGCAATCCTACAGTATAGTCTGCTGTTAACACTGCATGTCAGAAGTCAAGATAAACATCCATCAATTTCTCCTTGTCCTTTCCCTTCCATAGAATTACTCTTTCCTTGGACAATACCAAAAGTCCATTGCTTTCATTTCCCTTCCCATCCCAGATCTCCTCTTTGAATAAATTCAGCATTCACATTTGTCCCAGTTTGAATATTCAAAATCTAACTTTTTATCATTTTGTGAATGGGTATGCTCCCTATGACTACCATTTTGAGAAGTTGTAATGCATATTATTATATAATTCCAGATGTATCCTTTGGTCCAAAAGGTTGGGTTCTATAGAAATTCTTCTTTTTAAGATGCTTTCTGAAAATATTCTAGGATGTGGCACCCATTTTTCTGTGGGAAATAATAGCTGCAATATGGTTTTTATGTTCTTGCCTTGAGTCTGGACAGTGATGAAGGCAGCAGCTGTAAACACTTCTTGCTCTTTTTGAATGCATATTGAGCATTTGCATGTCTGGATACTTTTTTACAAGTTTAATTTCTTTCAGATCCTGCTGAAGCAATTGACTTTCCCATGGATTATTTGAAGAGAGTAAAGAGGGTGCATTCACAAGGAGGGTACGGTTCTCAAGGGTGAGTTCATTAACATGCTTTGTCCTGACATTGTGCAAACCACGCAGTAGAAAAGCATGAATAATTGTTGTGGAGAATTCAGTGCCACAGCTGGCATGGAAGGACTTTTTTCTTGTTACTGAGTCTAGAACATGAAGGGAGATAATTTGCTGTGAAACCTGTGTCATTAGAGAAGGCAAAGATAGCAGATTTGATGCTGACACATGAATTCAGTAGTGGAATCCTAGCAGCTTTTGGAACTGGTTCATATTGAGTAAAAGTGTTATTGTATAGCAATAGCATTTAGATTTATATATCGCCCCTTAGCGCTTTACCCTTAGCGTCTCTAGATGGTTTACAATGCTAGCATTATTTGCATATTGTCTCCAGCAATCTGGGTCCTTATTTTACTCCTTGGAAGGATGGAAGGCTGAGTCAGCCTTGAGCCCCATCAGGATTGAGCTCCAGGCTGTGGGCAAAGTTTGCCTGCAAGACTGTTTTTAACTACTGTGCCACCAAGACTCTATACACTAGAGCTGTAAGGGAAAAAAGTCCCAAATGTCTAATAGAGAATTTTTAAACGTTAGGTCTAGTGGATCAACTATTTTTTCTTGTTCTGCAGAGAAATCACATTTATGCTGATTCCTCAAGTCATGCAACTCATATGAATTGCTTCCTCCAATTCCTGCATTTTTATGTTAATCTGTTCCCTTCCTCCCTTTCAGTTATAAATATGAATGGAAACTGGAAGAGGCCAGGAAGAATCTTCTTCGGACACACACCACAGCTGTCAGTGCCCGGATGCTCTATCAGCTGGCACAGCAGGTAAATACTAGAGGTTTTTCTTTTGCAGTTTGAAGAATACTTGCATTGCAAACCCTTGTTACAAAATATTTGTGGGTTTAAAGCTAATAGAACTTGATAAGCATAAAACTGGGTATTTGAATCAAATGAAAATGTCAACCTATGATAATTGCTTCTACCACAGGAGAAGTTCACACCAACCAAATACTTCTCCATTGATCGTGTCTTCAGGAATGAGACACTGGATGCTACACATCTGGCAGAGTTCCACCAGATTGAGGGTGTGGTGGCTGATTATGGTTTGACACTAGGGGACCTTATGGGTGTCCTGAAAGAATTCTTCACCAAACTGGGTAAGAGATGGCAGAAAGTCAATGTGCAGGATAAAGGGCAGCAGTTTAGGCGATGAGCTTTTTAGGTAGTGTTTTTCCTTTTCCCAGAAACTAGCTTCTTCTTTCTATGTAACAGGAATCACACAACTGCGCTTCAAGCCTGCTTACAATCCTTACACAGAGCCCAGCATGGAGGTTTTCAGCTACCATCAAGGTGAATTTTTTTTTAAAAAAAGATATATAAAAACAAAAGAATTGTGTAGTTGAAGCGTAGTTTTGTCTATGGCAGAATTTGAGTGCTCTTCCCTCTTCAAATTAAACACTTTTCCCAAACAACTTAGTTGATCTACAAAATACCTTTGGCAGTAAAGATCAATCATGCAAAGCACCAGTAATAATGAAAGCAACTTTTGAGGAAATACCAGTGAGTCTGTTTTCGGCTTACCTATAGAAAATGTTTGCTTCCACTTCAGTCAAGAAGGCATCAGTTGCACACCTATTGTCTTAAGAAAGAATTCCAACTGCTTTCATTTCTGCCATTGATAATTCCTTTACGACTCACATAATTGCAAAAAATTGAGAATGTGCTATAAGGGAGGACACATTTCAACTGTGTTAACACACTTTGAAAGCATACTTTGTCATCATCTGTTTGTTGGAGTTCCTCTTTGAGGTCCTTGATATTTAAAGGAAATATTCCCCCATAAACAAAACACTTTTCAGAACACAATGATAACATTTTCAGTCTTTCAGATTTAATGGATAGCTCATTTAGGCCTCATTCCCCCCCGCCCCTTATAAAATATAATAAAGACCTTACCATATTATCTTTGGTGTATGGCTGTTTAGCTAATAAATAAATAAAAATGCTTAAAAACCATAAGATAATTCATTTCAGGCTATTTCAGAGGAAGGGACAGAACGTATAAGAAGCTGAAGAAGGAAGCAAAAATCCCCAGTTTTTTCTGCACTTTGGTTAAAATCTCAATTTTTTAAGGATTCTTGAATTTCTAAATCCTGGGAGCTTCATAATCGAACATTGTTTTGTTTTTAGATACTTTGGTACCCAAAGATACTACAGAACACTCCTAGAATTAGTATCCAAGCAATTTAGCCTTCAGAAGCATAGCTTTTATACGATGCTTGTGTCCTATCTCTGTCTTACCAACTTCGAAATGCAAATACATCAGAAAATTTAGACCCAAACTTTTATTTTGCTTTCCAAAACTGATGTAGAGTTGGTCAAAGCTTAAGAAATCTGTCCTTGATTTAATCTTGGATAAAATTGAGCAAGAGCTGGATATGGCTATCTTGTCCTGTTTTACACCATTTCAGACTATCCCTTCAGTCACCAACCTGACATTCCTTTCTGCCTCTCACCTGCATTTCTATATTGCTCAGAATCCCAGCAGAAAGTGCTGAATTGATTCCAGTAACCAGGCTTGAGGTCTACCCACTAACCTGAAACCCTTGGCTTTGTGTACCCCCGTTCCCACTTTGTCAGCTTAACTATAGATATTTCCATTATTTTTTTTCAGGATTAAAGAAATGGGTGGAAGTGGGAAATTCAGGAGTCTTCCGCCCAGAAATGCTTCTGCCTATGGGCCTGCCTGATGGGGTGTCTGTCATTGCCTGGGGGCTATCTCTGGAAAGGTGGGTGTCTTAGAGAATCACTTAAGCTGCCTTGTGCTGTCTGGGCCTGCCAGAAGTCTCTAAAGTCCAAAGGCTACGTATATTTGTGAGAGAAACTATGAAGTACCTCCCATAACTCATATGATCCCTTTCTAGGATAATTAACAGATGAAACTAATCTATGGGAAGCTTCAATTTGCAATTTTTAATTTAGATTTATTTAAACAATGCAAGAATAACTATTAAAGTCGATCTCTGCTAATAAAGACAAATTGTACACTAAGAGAACTAAAGAGTAATTCTGGAAAAAAAGACAAAAAAGAACACAACTGCAGAGCCAACCAGAGACAGCACTGACCTCAACCAACCCACACAAGCCCCCCAGCAGTTCACCTCCCAATGACCCTGAACCTGATGTAACCTACCCATCACAAGACTCTCACTGGTGACTCACACCTGACCCATCACAAGACCTCACATGACATACTCACACCTGAAGCTCTTATAAACAGAAGAACACTGACATTGATGTCCCCCTAAATTCCACTGAAAATGTTACATAGCCTGGTAATGAAACATTCAGAAACCAACCCACAAGCTCAGAGAACGAACCTTCACCCTCAAAGAACACAATATATTGATACAATATATAAGCATTTGTCTAAATGAAATCCTATTTAAGAAATCATTAAATTTGAACCAATTAAATATCTCCAGTATAGGAAGGATGATAACCCTTTTAAAATTAATCTACTTCCTTTGTTCAGACATAATCAGATAGTTATTTTAGGTCAGGCTAGATTAGATCAGTACCTTGGTCCATAGGATTTCAGTCCAAAGGATGGTCCTTTTAGGGGTACGATAGATCCCCAGTGGGTGGGTGGGAGATAGATGGACATTGTATTGTGAATTCCGTTCTAACTGTCCATGTGTTATTTGTCCTTTACCTTGAGTTTCCATTGTGATTCAGTGCATTATTATTGTCTTTTGCAGGGAGGGGGAGTAGTTAGCAACTGCTTCAGATTGTCTACCGTTTTGAAAGGGTGTCCACTTATAGTTAAATTGTTTCCAACAAATTCTTTATGAGACTTTTCTCTGTTCTCTTCCAGACCCACCATGATCAAGTATGGCATCAATAACATCCGGGAACTAGTTGGTCACAAAGTCAATCTGCAGATGGTATATGACAGCCCGCTTTGCCGCTTGGATGCCTAGAGCTTAGAAACCTGCTGCTCTCTTCAAATCTCCTTATTTATTGCCACTGCTCTTTGCCAGTGAGCAGACTGGACCTCTGTACTCCACGCTGCTTGCTACTGTAGGGAAAGTAATAAGACCATAAGGAAGGCACCTAGTATTCATTTAGCAACATCTTGAATCAAGATTGAATGGATTCTCCTAGTCGTAGTCCTATTTATGTGCACATTAAATATGTCTCAATATGAAATTGGAATGTGGTAATTCAAATGAATAAGGGCAGTTTCAGTTATCTGATTTCCTTGTAATGCAACTGGGCCATCGTGCCATCAAGGTGTTTGGAATGAAAAATGTTTTTGATCTCTCACTATCTTCCTTCATCGTTTCAGTAAAGTTCTGGTACTTTTTTTTAAATTTTTAACAGTTACGAGTAAAAGAAAGAATCCTAATCTGCAATGGGAATCTGTGAACCAGCAATGGAGATGGAAAAAAGCAGCAGCTGCTTGACTAAGGATTGGTGACCATTGATTATGAACTAAAATATCCCAATTAATGACCATAAAAAAAGTTTCAGAAGGGCAGTCTCTAGGCTGATGTTAAAAGGTGGAATCACTACAACAAAGCAGTCCATAGCTGCTTCACCTATTTAGCCTTCCTCTTTTTGCTAAGATTAGACTTTCCCTTTCAGTTCTGGGAGCCTTGTTTGGCATAGCCTTGTTCTGTAAGACTCTTTTGTCTTCATCTTTGTAGTCCCAATGTCATATGCGGAGCTGTTTCTAGGGTTATATGTACTTCCTCAGCCTGGGTTGGGGAACATGTGCAGGTGGGATTTCTGGTCAAAAGTGAAGGCTGGAAACCTGAAACAGTTGAGGGCTCTGGTTCATCCTTGTCTGGTTCCTCCGGCTGTGGCCCCAACAGGCAGTCTAGAAAGAGAAATAGAAGAGAGCATATCAAGCAGCCTCAGAGACTCTGTTTTATCCTAACCTTTGTTGAGTAGTAGTAAAGATGACACATAGCCACACCACGTAATTGATACGCTATAAGTAAATTCCTATAATAAAGGAAAGTTGGTAGATTGATCACAATAAAATAAGAGAACTTTCTGTGATAGCTTCAGACTTTCATGACTGAAATATTTCTTGCAAATCTCTGTTCTACAAGTTCCATATTATAGTCATTCCCCATGCTTGAATATAGCATGTAAGTTAACTGAAAGTGCAGGGGTCACTTTCAGTTAACTTTGAATTAAATTCCTAGCTCTGCAGTAGTAAAAAGTTTAATGGTTGTAGTTCATTGGTAGTTATGAACTGAGTTTTAGTGTTATAGCACTTAAGAGAAGAATTCTAGTGATTTCCTGCTACATTTTTCCAGGTCAGGGAAAAGGCCTGACTTTGGGGAAGGGAGAGGGGGTCAGGAATTCCAGAAAATGTTGGAAATATTCTGCAAGAGAAGCAACTATCAAAAACCAATTTCCTTCAGTGTTGAAAGGAAAGCAAAACATGAGCCATTGGTTATTTTTTTCAAATAACCTAAAAACCTACAAACCTCAGAAATCCAAAGCCTGTGTGATATTATCTGTCGTGACCACATTAAAATTGAACTCACTGAAAATTGCCTCTTCTTCTAGATTTTAGTACTTATGACACAATTTGCAGTAATTATTATTATGGTTCATTACACAATCAACTAGATGTTTACACTGGATTTGGTATTTTTACTCATGTATCAAGTCCTTCCCTAAGACTTGGGGTAAGTTTTTTATGGTGTTATTGTTACGATTTAGGAGTAAATCAAAGGAAGTAGTGGTTTTCTTATTTTCTGGGCCCCATAACTGAGTATGGGATTTGAAGCTAATCTCTTAAAAATGACATGAACTTGTGTATATCTCATGCACCTCAACTTCTGCAAGAGGAGAAGAAACCACAATTCTTACATGTCAGTAGTATGAAGTGATAGGTATGCTGGGGATACCTTTTGGTCCACACTTGAAAATGTATTCCTTTGTTTTGGACTTCAAGTTTTGCAATGCAATATCTGGCTTTAAATATTACATGTATATTAAATGTATATTTGCCATAAAAGCATATTAAAATATATTTCTTGTATTTGAAAGTGCAAATTAATGCAAACACAGGATAGAAAGATTTATAATCCTATTCAAAACTGACATACACTGAAGAACAGCATAGAATAAACACAATTCTAGAATTACACTAAATATAGTATTTACAATCACTACTATAGCTGGTTTAAGTGGTGTGAGCATCCATTTAGTTTTGCAGTATTTCTGAATACAGATTTACTCCCTGTTTTCCTGATATAATGAAAGGCATATATTAGGGGAAAATAGTCTCACCCAGGATGTGTTACATATGGGGGGAAATTATATAACACAGTTTATATGTTGAAACATAGTAATCCACAGAATTTTTGGAGAACAAGTCTTAAGAGAGTCTTATAGAATGTCTAAAGCAGGGGTTGGCAACCTTAAACACTCAGAGAGCCATTTGGACCCGTTTCCCACAGAAAAGAAAACACCGGGAGCCACAAAACTTCCCATGCCTATTTCCTGAGCGGCCACTAAACTGACCCCTGGTCTAAAGCATTCCCCAGTTCAGATATTAAATTCCAGTTGACCATACTGAAAAAAATGGTTAATCTTTGATTTTGTATATTGAGATGGTACAAGGGCAGAGAAAAGTTTTTGGAGTACAGAATTTATGCTCCTCACCATTTCAGTTCTAAGAACTGAATGTCTCTTTAGGCCTATAAATATATTCCTGAAATAATAGGTAACATTTACTGAAAGAAAACCAGTAGAGAATTTAAGATTTATTATGATTCTGTGGTTGTCTTCTATGCCTGGCATGATAGCGCCTTTTCCCATGATAAGCAATCAGTACATCACTCAAAAATAAGACAGGTAGTCCTCAACATACAGCCATTTGTTCAGCAACTGTTGAAAGTTAAGGTGGTGCTGGACAAAGGGACTTATTACCAGTCCCCAAAGTTACAATTGTTGCAGCACCTCTGCAGTCATTTGATCAAAATTTGGGTGCTTCGCAGCCTACCAGCACTTATGAATACCACAGGGTAATTTCAGTTCCCTTGCCTACCTCTTTCCCCACCCCATCTGGTTCCCTGCATTCTAAGACCCCTGCCACCCTTGCCATCTTCTTGCTCCAGCTGATGATCAAAGATGCTCTGCCTGGTCCTTTATGAGGCAGTTGTTGGCTGCATAAGGCTTTCTTCCCCAGAGCATGCGTGGCGGTTTCCTCACAACACCTGGGAAAGATGGCCTTATGTGGAGCAAGAAGACAAAAGTCAGATGGGCTGTGGAGCACAAAGTGGATCTGAAGTGTAGGGTGAGGAGGGGACCTGAGTCAGACTGGGTTGGAATGGCTACAGTTTTGCATAGTGCTGTGGCTCAGGAGCTTCTTGCAACCCCAGAGCTGTAGCACACCAAGAAGCCCTTTGGGTCTTTCTGCTGGGGCAGCTGAGGCCTCAGGCCTGCAGCTCAGCAGTTTTTTGCAGCCCCAGAGCCATGGCATGCCAAGAAGCATGGCAAATTGAGTCATAGCATGGCAAGCAGCCCTAGCCAAAAGGGGAGTTGGGGGAAGTTGAAAAGGAAGCCATCTCTTGGAAGAATCTAGGGTTTGGAGGACCAAGTCCAAAATGGCTTGGATTGGAAGAGGTCCTTGGCTATCAGCTCTGGAATATGGTTAACAACAGCAATGGGAAGTACTAGGATCGCCATTACTAACTGATGTAATCCCATCATGTTGTGATTAACAATTGCATTGCTTATTAAACTCTGGTCCCAATCCTAGTTGTAAGTCAAGGATTACCTATAGTTTATATAGTTATAATGAACTTAGCTTTTTGCAATAGAATTTCCATTTAAAAGCTGTAATGTACATCTTAAAAGTGGTTGCCTCAGCAGCACTGCCCTTACCTGCTAGGTCATGAGCCAAGTCCTTGATTAAATGACCAACAATAGCATAGGCCACACTCACTATCACCATGACAGCCATGAACATATAAAGCACAGCCTTGGGCACAGGGATGTAATCAAGAGGTGGAGGCTGGAAGTCAGTGTAAAGGGGCTCTGAGGAAGAGGAATACTGGGATAGAAGGGCCATGGTCTCTGTATGATTTGAGATGCTGATGTTTGTTAGCTGAATCTGTGAGGCAAGTTCCATACTCTGGCAATGTTGAGCCTGGCTGCTTGTGAAAGGAGACTGCACAGCCTTTGAGGATCTGAAACATAAGCAAGAAGGAATATGTTTTGGTTAGTATGGATCATGCTTGGTTATTAGTAGCTTGACATAAACCATGGATTTGTCAAATTGTTTCCCCATATCAGAAATTTGGGGCTGATGAGCTCATTTGGATTTCTAACCATGTTTTCAGGATATTTTCATTAAAATATTGTTTTGGAATACCATTATGATATCATCCCTAGTCCTTCTCTTTGTTAGACCATTAATAATATGGTTTAGCCTCCAGATCCCTTATAATCTTTGTTGCTCTTCTCTACACTCTTTCTAGGATCTCAATATCTTTTTTGTATTATGGTGACCAGAAATGGATGCAGTATTCCAATATGATGGATAAAGCAGTGCAAAATCCTGCTACAAGAAGCCAAATTTATTGCTTCATGCTATATATACTCTACCTCAAATGCTCTAAATGCCATCGATATTTAGCAAAGTATCTGGCATCTATATTTTTATGAATGTCTTTAGATTCAAACAGGACCTATAGGCAGTCTTAAGTTACAAAAACAAATACTGTAGTAGTTATAGCCTGCTGCTTTTCTTCATATAACAATCTGTAAGAACTAATAAAGAATTAACATAACCATTTTGTGCTAATCAAACTCAAACTCACTAATTCTCTTGAATATTCTAATATTTGGGGGACATTTCTGTACCCTTTAATAGAGCAATTTCAAGTATGTGGCAGGAAAACTAAGTGGTAGAGTACCCACCAGTTATTTATCATGTTCATATCAAAAGGAAGATGCAAATTTAATAAAACCTGTTGTATTAATCTGGTTAGTCTTCAACATCAGTTTTGTCAGTGCTTTGCAAATGACATGGTTGCCTAGAGTGTTCTGTAAATTCATTTGGGATAATTTATGGTTCACTGTATTTGGCACACTTGAAAACTGGATTGAATTGATTTGGTTAACAATTAATCAAGGCAGCTATTCTATGCACTCGTGTAATCTGAATTTCCTAATCTAGTGTTCGCCATATAAGTATTGCAATTATTGATAAGGTTGGCTCCCAAAAACTAATACTTTTAAATAAAATTTATTTCAATTTTTGCTACCAAATGCCTGATTTTTGATTACCATAGAACAGCACAGCTCTTCTCCTACAGGAATATGACAATGAGTCTTTACGGGATTACCAGGGTTTATCTACTGTCTGTCCTCCACCCCCAGTGAAATGCCTCCTGAACTTGAAGTTAAAGTGGGGAATATCTGTTTCCCCAAAGCCTCCACCCAACATCCCCTCCTAGGTGTGCTCTACTGATTATTTGCCATGGGAAAGCAGAGGGAGAAAGTAGACAACTAGAGGACCTGAACAATGAGGTGTCCTTCATAACAACAATGAAAGTATTATATTGCAGATTGGTGCAGAGGGGTTAGTAAGAAATTCAATTTATGGGGGGGGGGGAGAATAACATGGTTTCCTACAGCAATCTGTCTCAGCCCAGTTGGCATCCTGAAATGAAGTACTTTAGCTCATATAATCCACAACCAGAATAGCTGTTTTGATGCGGAATTAAGGGAGTTTAAAGATCAGCACACAAGTTATCAGGAATCTAGTTGAAGCTCCCATTTCAGAAAATTGTGTTACTTTTGTTTACTTATTCTTACCTTTTCCGGGCAATTTACAACTACACATAAAATAATACTTTTCCCCCCTTATGCTTAATACTATCAATTATTTGCTGTCCGAAGGCACCTGCAAAAATGATATCCAAATCCTTTCACTCTGGTATAATTAACTGCCAAGCCCTATTGCACTTTATAAAACAGCAAGTATATATATATATATATATACTGTATATATATATATATATATATATATATATATATATATATATATATATATATATATATATATATATATATATATATATATATATACTGTATATATATATATATATATATATATATATATATATATATATATATATATATACTGTGTATATATATATATATATATATATATATATATATATATATATATATATATATATATATATATATATATATATATATATATATATATATATATATATATATGCTTCCATGAACTTGTGTCCACTTCATTACATTTATCCTGGTTTTTGAATTTTTTATTTATATAACAGACCACTGTTAATGAACAAGTAATTATTTTATACTCTAGTCAGTCTAACTGAGCCTGACCAGTTGTTTGTACACATTAGATCTTAATTCCCTAAATTTAATTTAATTTAATTTAATTTAATTAAAAGTTCTTATACGCCGCCCAATCCCGTAGGACTCAGGGCGGCGTACAACAAGAATAAGAACAATGTACAACATACAAAATTTAAAAACATGTCATAATTTTAAAAAGAACATTCATTCCTGGGGGAATCCAATCTTCACCCCGCCTGCCGGAAGAGCCATGTTTTTACGGCTTTGCGGAAGGCCAGTAGAGTGGGGATAGTCCGCCCTGCAAGGGATCTTCGCCTCCCTCCTTAGCAAGAAGGGAGCGAGTCACCCTAAACAGGGTGGCTGGGCGGGAGTCGGCGGACGCAATAAGGGCAGAAAAATGAGAGCATTTTGCCGCCCGTATCGCCCGATTCTATAGATTATGGAAACCATTAGTGAGTGACCTAATGCTAAAAAGTTTGTGTCCTTATCTATATATCTGCAGCTCCTGTAGTGATGTGTTTTGCTCCTTTTTTATTACAAATATTACATTGTTCTGCGTGATTCAGTGCTATTCATGTCTTTTCAGCAGTATTTTATGGCTTTAAAAAATGCTCACAAGGTGCCTATTTATTGAAAACACCCAGATTTTCATTTGCCGAAAAATGCTATCCTGGCTGTCTTACTTAATGTCAGTAAGATTGCTGAGCAAAGAGCAAGGGCTTTGTGGAATCCCATTCATTTTCTCCTAAGCCTCCAAGCATATTAAGATTTACGAATCTTAAAATAGCTGCCCTTTTCTCTGGTTGTTTCAGTCCTTACGCAGTTAGGGTTTAAACACGCCAACGCAACTGTTGTTCCAGATCTGACCCCTCTAAATGAATAATCCTGAGTGATCAGCTTTGGTTTATCTCTGTCAATACGCGGGCAGAAAAAGCTTCGTTCAAAGAGATCCAAGAAGCTCTTCGAAAACATTCACCAAGCCAGAGCAGCCAATGGTTTCCCTTATTCTTGGGGGCCCGTTCCCGTCAGCGAGCAGATGCAAAGCCGGTCCTCCTAGTAATAGTTGTGCGTAAGTTGAAGGCAGGTCCGGAAAAATCTGAACACCCTACCATAATTCTTACTTGATTCCCATAGCGCAAGGTTTGAATTCGCAGGCTGCACGGTTATGAAATGTCTCTCCCCCCTCCCCTTCCCAAATCTCACCGGACTGGCGGGATTTCCCCACCTCGAAGGCGCTCGAGCGGTCTTCTTCAAGTTTTGCAGCTGCAGCAGTTAGAAAGCGGCAAAGCGCTGTCACCCGGTAGAAGTCAGGCAAGTCTGTCGCTGTGGCTCCTGTGGCTCTGCCAAAGCAGCGCGAGAGATTAAGAAACGGTAGGCTTAGCTCGCCTTCCTCCATCTGAAAATCTGGCAGAAGACATGCCGGGGAAACCCGGAGGAAAGGCTCCACCTACTTTGTGATGTCACTGAAGAGTTCCCTATTCGGAGGATCTAGTTTAGCTCTCGGAAACAGCCCCTAGTTTAGCATTAGATGATAAATCATAGCAATTGGCTCGCTCGGGCTGTTAAACTAAAAGAAAAGAACGGTCCGATGGATGTCAGCATTTCCCCCCCAAACCATTCTGAGGATTTCCCCAAACTTCCTCTCTAAGAAGCGCCTGGATCTGCTGGATCTGCCGCCCACTATAATATTCCTTCTCTTTTTAGAAACTTACGGTAGTAGTTTCTGCTGCTGCCACCTGTCTTCTAGGGACCTGTTATTCATCCTGTTATATGATTTGCTCCACTGTCCAATTGCACTTCCAATTTGGAAAATGTTTGTACTAAAACCAGTTCAGTATAGTGGTTAAGGCAACAGACTAGAAATGGATTTGAAGATTTTTTTTTTACTACATTGAATATATATATCATATATCATATATATATATATATATATATATATATATATATATATATATATATATATATATATATATATATATATATATATATATATATATATATATATATATATATATATATATATATATATATATATATAAGCAAAAAATGCTACATATATATATGTATATGTACATTATATATATATATATAATGTTTTTTTTGTCGAATCATCCTGGTGTATAGGAAGAAACATCACAGCTTCCTTTTTTGCCTTTCGGCCCCTCCAGGGACCATCCAGGCAGTTTCTATAGCTGACAAACTATTTTGTCTGTATGTGTAACATTTTTTTGCTGATAAATGAATATATGTATGTATGTATGTATGTGTTTATATGTATATGTATAGAGATATGTTTATCTCTCTCTGTGTGTGTGTGTGTGTGCAATGCACAATTCATGTTTCTAATCAAATTTGGTGTCCTTATGCACTAGAAAAAACCTTCCAGGAATGTCTAGTTGGGCCAATGACCCCTACCTTGAAGAAACTATAGTCCTTCTAGGAACCCGCTCCCAATCTAGTAATAACAGAGGAAAATTATATTAAAAAGCACCCAAGGATCATCTTGCAGGCTAAGATTTTCTTGTACTTTGCTGCTTGCTGAGTTGTGGCAAAACAATGGTAGAGTAGCAAAATGCTATCTGCATAAGATAATGTCAGAGCCAAGAAATCATTATGAGTCATTCCTTTTATTAGTCAAAGCAATAGGCATACGTTTGTCAAGACTTATCAGCTATTCCTTTAAACTTTTCCTAATAAAAGAGTCGGGTAAATCTTTAGGATCATCAAATCTTGTGATACCTCTTGTTCAGGCTAGGAACAAAGGCCATCCCAGACATCTGACCCAATCTTTCCCCCTTTCTTCTCTTTTTGTCCTCCCTTTTCCTGCTTTCTACTCGTTTTTTCCAAAATAGGATTACCTGTTTTATTAATATTTTATAAAAAGGAAAAGCTACCTCTCTTGTTTTGCCAGTCCATGCTCTCCTCTTATCTTTTTTTTTAAATCTCCTCCCATAGCTGAAATCATTCAGAAGAACTGCCCAGACTTGAGCTATTTTCCTGACTTGCCAACATTTTGCTTATCTCGGAGAGAAACCGCTGACACTTCTGAAGCCAGAATCTTTCCTCACCTCTGAAATTAGACTTGAGTCCAGCTAATGTGACCTTCATGCAGGCAGCTGCCTGTCACAATCCTTCACTGAGTTAGACTTGGAGTACATCTCCTAGGAGGTTGCTGGGTCCTACAGTGTTGCAGATGACTCAAAGCCTTCCAATATATTGCCTTCTTAGACTAGAAACACAGCCTTACTGGGTCTACCTAAACACATCTAAACAGCTGCATCCAGAATTAGGCAAAGAAAGCACCATTTGATCTTGTCTCCAGCTCCGTGATTTTAAGGATCTAAAAAGCATGAGCAAAACAGTATTGATAGGAACCCTCTATCTTCCCTGCCTCTGACTGTTGGAGATCCATCTAACACTGACTTTCTTCAGTTCAAAACATTGTCTCTGCTTATTTCTCCAGAGCTGAAAATGTCAGACCTGCCTCAGTGTGAACCCTTTAGGAAAGAAAGACCCTGGACTCCATTTGGGTGAAGTGATAGGTTCTTTTACTGCTACTGGCTGTAGTAAAATCAGTCTAGAACTAAAATTCCCATATGAAAACATACAGGCTTCTCCCTTCAATCTGACCTTCTCTCCTTGACCAGTCCACTTTCAGCCAATGGATGGATGCCTAGGTGTTTGGGGAATGTTCGGTGTGGAGCAATTGGCATTCCATTACTAAGCATCTCTGGCATCTTGGTGTCCTTGAAGACTGACATGAACTGGATCAAAACATCCCTAGTCTTCCTCCACTATCACCCCCCCCATTTCTAAGGTGACCAGACGTCCCGATTTTGGCGGGACACACCCGCTTTTTCACCATTTGTCCCGCATCCCGCCCGCCTTCTAAAAAGTCCCGATTTTTTCAAAGTTTGCCCGACTAGGGCATTCTTTCAAAAAATCGGCCTGAAAGGCAGCAGGCCTCTCAGCTTGGGCCGGCCGTGGGCGGCGTTGGCGGCGGGCGGGCGTCCCGCGTTGTTGACTCCTCCGGCGGCGGCTGGAAGCTGGGGGGAGGGGGAAGGGAGGCTGCTCCTTCTCTCCTTCCCCCGCCCCATCCCTAGCCCCGCCCTCGGAGGCGCCGCTGCGGTTGGGAGGGGTGAGGGACGAGGAGCCGTCGCCGCTTTGAGTTTACGAGCGGTGCAAACAGCCCTTCCTCGTCCCCCTCCCCTTTCTTCCCCCCGTCGCCTCGCTGCCGCCATTGCCCTGGGGCCGGACGGGCGACCGGGAGACCGCGGCGCTTGGATGCTTGGAGCAGGTAAGCTGCCGGCTGCCTCCTTTCCCCGTCTCCCGCCTCCCGTTCGTTGCTTGCCAGCCCGGCCGAAGGGAAGGCGGGAGGCGAGGAAAGGCCTCCCGAAAGGAGGGGAGGCTTCGGGAGCCTGCCTCCCTTTCGGGAGGCCTTTCCTCGCCTCCCGCCTTCCCTTCGGCCGGGCTGGCAAGCAACGAACGGGAGGCGGGAGACGGGGAAAGGAGGCAGCTTACCTGTCGCGAGCTGCAGGCATCCAAGCGCCCTCCCGCTTCCCCCCCCTCCCCCCCACCTCACCTGGACGCCGACATTTGCTGTTTTGCCCTCTGCGCATGCGCAGCGTTCTGCGCATGCGCAGAGGGCAAAACAAATGGCGGCGCCCAGGCGGGCCCCCCCCGTCCCGCTTAAAAAAAAATATCTGGTCACTTTACCCATTTCCCAGCACTAGCCTAATACATGTTCATTGTCCATTTGGTCCCTCGCTTCCTTCCCCCTACCCCACCCGCTATTGATGGGAAGATGCCAATGAAGCTTGGAGCCAAAGATGGCAAAATTGACAAAGAAGATAATCACTTTGTTAAACTTCCTGTTTCCCCTGACATTCTATGATCTCATTGCTTTCTTACAGAATGCAGTCTTTCTCCTTCTGAATTAAATTTGTTACTATGGATTATTATCGCCTCATTTAATTGCTTCATATGTCAACTTTAAATATTGATAGCCCTTCCTTCCATCTCTAGGAGATACTATAATCTTGTGACTCAGATCACAGAAACAATAGGTGATCAATTAGTAAAAAGAAAGAAAACCCTAAAGAAAGTACAGTGTTCTGGATAGCTCACAAGACAGCACATTTACTACAAATGAAGGGCTCCCTGCCAGTATTTCTAAAAAGATATTTACAGGTTTCAAATTAAAGGTCACAGGAAATTATTTTACCTTACTATTTCACATTTTCAGCCTCATATGAATAAATATTGGATTTACACCTGATTTCCTAACGTGTATTGAGAATAAAGAATGTGGGATACCGATAAAATTAGAAAAAAAATATTTTGAAAATTTTAATAAAATAATAATGAAATTTATATGGCAAGGCAAAAAAGCGAGAATTAATATAAAAATGCTTCAAGATGCAAGACTCAGAGGAGGGTTTGGACTACCAAACTGGGAATTATAGTATCAGGCAGCAGCACTACCATGGATGAAAGAATGGATTGTATTAAGAAATACAAGGTTATTGACATTAGGGGGACATGACTTACAATTGGGCTGGCATGCCTTTTTATGGTACAGGAAGAATAAAATACACAGTTATTTTCAAAGACAATATATAAGAAATGCATTATTACTAATATGGGAAAAAGTTAGAGAGAAACACTATGTAAAAATACCAATATGGCTTTCGACAGTGGAAGCATTAATACATCCAAATATGATTAATATGGAAAATATTATTAGATACAAAGATATTTTATCAGAAAAGGGGGAATTGAAAGAGAGAGAAGAATTAGAAGAACAAGGGATTGATATGGCTTGGTATACACAATTGCAAATACAAGCGAGTTATGAAAAAGATGCTAAATTATATGGTTTTTATTTGGAGATGACAGAATTGGATGAAATACAGGATCAGAAGATTGAATTTATTTATTTATTTATTTATTTATTTATTTATTATTATTAGGTTCTTCTATGCCGCCCTACTCCCTAAGGACTCAGGGCGGCGTACAACATTTTAAGAGAACACTAAACACTAAACTTATTTAAAAACAGCTTTAAAAAGTTAAAAAAGACGTCCAACAACATACATACCGGGGGAGATCTCGGATATAACATTGTCTCAGACCCCTGCCTGCAGGAAGAGCCATGTCTTAATGGCTTTTCGGAAGGCCAGCATGGTGGGGATAATTCGGATCTCTCGGGGAAGTTGGTTCCAGAGCGCGCCCCCCCCCCCCCCCCCACAGAGAAGGCCCTCCCCCTAGGGCCCGCCAGTCGGCATTGTTTGGCTGACAGGACCTGGAGGAGACCCACTTTGTGGGACCTAACCGGTCAGAGGGAAGTATGAGGCAGAATGCGGTCCCGGAGGTAACCTGGTCCTAAGCCATGTAGGGCTTTAAAGATGATGATCAACACCTTGAATTGTACCCGGAGACCAATGGGCAGCCAATGCAGCTGGCGGAGTATGGGTGTTACGTAGGTGTATCTTGGCACACCCACTACGGCACGCACAACTGCATTTTGCACCAACTGAAGTCTCCGAATACTCTTCAAGGGTAGCCCCATGTAGAGCACATTGCAGTAGTCCAATCGGGAGGTGACAAGGGCATGAGTGACCGTGAATAGAGCCTCCTTCTCTAAGTATGGTCACAATTGGTGCACCAGGCGAACCTGTGCAAAAGCCCCCCTAGCCACAGCTGTAAGGTGTTGGTCTAATTTTAGCTGTGGATCTAGGACAGTGATGGCGAACCTTTTTTCCCTCGGGTGCCGAAAGCGTGTGTGCGCACGCTATCACGCACATGCGAGTGCCCATACCCATAATTCAATGCCCGGGGAGGGCAAAAATGGCCTCCCTCGCCCCTGCAGAGATCCTCTGGAGGCCGGAAATGGCCCGTTTCCCGACTTCCGGTGGGCCCAGTAGGCCCATTTTTCGTCCTCCCCAGGCTCCAGAGGCTTCCCTGGAGCCTGGGGAGGGCAAAAATGCCCTCCTGCCCCCCAGAGGCCCTCCAAAGGCCCTCTGGGAGCCTAAAATGTCCTCCCAGAGCCTCCACGTGAGCAAAAAATCAGCTGGCCAGCACGCACATGCACGCTGGAGCTAAGCTAGGGTAACAGCTCACGTGCTGGCAGATATGGCTCCGCGTGCCACCTGTGGCACGTGTGCCATAGGTTCGCCATCACTGATCTAGGAGGAGTCCCAAATTGCGAACCTGTTCCGGGGGAGTTAATTTTTCTCCCTCAAGAACCAAGGAGGGACAGTCGACATAGTCCTTAGGAGGCAATATCCAGAGCCACTCAGTCTTGTCGGGGTTGAGTTTGAGTCTGTTTTTCCCCATCCAGGTCCTAACGTCGTCCAGGCATCGGCACATTACATCGACTGCCTCCCTGAATTGAGACGGGGTGGTGATGTACAGCTGGGTGTCAAATGATTAAAAAATTGTATAGTTATTTACTTAGCATTAAATTAGAAGAAGAGCAAGTAAAAGAAACAATGATAGCATGGGCAAAAAAAATTGTATACACGATAGAGTTAGATAAATGGCAACAACTATGGGAAAGAAATTATAAATTAACAATGGCAACAGCATACAAAGAGAATCTGTATAAAATGTTTTATAGATGGCATATATCACCGGAAAGACTGGCAAAAATGTTAAAAGATAAATCAACTAAATGTTGGAAATGTCACCAGACACCGGGATCGTATTATCATATGTGGTGGACATGTGCCGAAGCGAGAAATTATTGGGCACAAATTCGAATGTGGTTAGAAAAGATGATACAGCAACATATTGATTTAAAGCCGGAGCTGTTTTTGTTGGGTATTTTGTCAGAGAAATATAGTAAAGAAAATGTATATTTAATTATTTGTGTAATAACTGCAGCTAGAATTGTATTTGCGCAAAATTGGAAAGCGGGAAAAATCCCTACAAAGGGAGAGATAATTCAGAAAATATTAGAATGTGCAGAAATGAATAGATTAACAATGGCAATCAAAGGGAAAGAAGAATCGGAGTATTATAATATACAGGAGTGTTTTTATCATTGGATTGAGAATGAATATAGATAAAAAGAGATATGAAATTAATTAAAGCGAGAAGGAAAATGTTTTGATAGGACATAAGTTAAATTGAAATGTAAAAGTAGAGTTGTATATATACTAAGAAAATGGTGGTAAATGTAAAAGATGTTGACACAAAAAATTTGTACCCAGACAACACACTGATTAATGATGTAATGTTTGTTTAAAAAAAGAATAAATAATGTGGGATAGCACAATACAGCAAACTAAAATTTAAAAATATAACATAAATTATTGGTTAGATGTTTTCTATTTCTAGAGAAATAGGCATTTTGGGGGGAGCAAAAAATCCTGCTTCTTTGGAAGTCTTTGGAATTTCAAGTATTAATCAGGACACTAATGAGGAATAGAAGCCTACTCTTTATCAGCTATTATGTGAACTTCTGTCCTTTTCTTTTAAAGAAATGGACTTTGTCTAACAAAATAAGGAGCTAACTTGTCAATGTGCCTGACAGCTGTATCTCACTCAGGGATGAGGTCTGCCTGCAGGCTGGCAGCAAGGTTAAGGTGACCAAACGTCCCGCTTTTGGCGGGACAGACACGCTTTTCAAGCGTGTGTCCCATGTCCCGCATTCTTTCCAAAAAGTCACGCTTTTTGGAAAGAATGCCCGGACGTCTGGTCACCTTACTTTAGAAGAAGGGAGAAACGAAGAGCTAAGGTAGAACAAGAAAGGGGTCGGTCATAGCGCAGCAGGAGATGGGAGGGGGACTGAGGCGGGGTCCGGGCGGGTGTCCGAAGCGTGAGTGGGCCTCCTCCCCCACGCCCCCCCTCGGATCCATGTGACGCTATGAATGAGTCTGGGGAGGGGGCTGGGCGAAGCGCTGCATTCCTGAACAGCAGAAAGCGAGCGAGCGAGCAGGAGGAGGGGGCGGGGCGGGGTGGGCGAGCGAGCGAGCGATTGAGCGGAGAGGCTTCTTCCCGGGCTGGGAGGGGAGGCGGGCTTGGAGGGAGGGAGCGGCTGGCAGCAGCGCAGCCCTAGGAGACTGAGCTGCTCGTCCACGGCTAAGGGGCGCCGCCATGGCCTGACGCGCACCCCCCCACCTCCTTTAGCGCGGCTGCGCCTCCGCCCCTTCTTTCCCAGAGGAAATCACTGGACCTCCGCTCCCTCCCCGCCCACCTGCCTCCGTAAAGGACCGCAAGGACACCATCGGGCGAAGAGAGAAGGGGGTGGATAAAGGGCGGGGGGGACCAGCCGGTGGGGCCCCCCCGAGAAGAACATGTGCTGAGCGGCTTCTATCCGTGGCAGGTAATGGGGCTTGGGTATCCTCGGGGATCGCGAAACACAGGCGGAGCATTTCTACCAGCCAGCCAGCCCAAGCCACTGCCAGCTCCCGAAGGGGAGGCGGGAGGCGAGGAAAGGCCTCCCGCCTCCCACCCACCCACCTGGACGCCGACATTTGCTTTCTTTTGCCCTCTGCGCATGCACGGCGTTCTGCACATGCGCAGAGGGCAAAACTCAAATGGCGGCGTCCAGGCGGGCCCGCCCCCCGTCAATGGTGTCCCGCTTAGAAAAAAAAAATCTGGTCACTTTAAGCAAGAGTATTAAAACTACATTCTTTCCAGCTTTCCACACAAACAATTGTCCATTTAGCAATCTGTCCAAGGTGCCAGGTGTTTTTGAAATGAAGAAACCCTGTTTGGATCCCAGGGCAGACAACTTCCCATCCCAATGTTGCTCAACAGTTGAAGAGATAGTGGCTAGATATGAGAAAACAGATTTGTTCTGATGGCCAGAGACTACACACACAAATTGCTCTGGGAAGAAAGGACAGCAATAGAAGTGGGTCAGGAGGCTCTCTTAAACAAGTGGGAAGAAGCAGTGCCAGGAAGTTGCCTCAGCATCAGATCTGGATTACAAAATTTAAAAGGACAACCAGATGATAGCACAGACTTTGTTTTCTGTCTCTTGTTGCTGCCATCTAAGGGTATCTCGGGGGTCCTTGGTGCTCCCTGACTTTGGTTGTTTTCTTGCAGATGTTTTATTACCAAACTAGGTAACATCATCAGTGCATAGAGAGCACCAAGGACCCTACAGTTCAATCCTGAGCTACAATATTCTTTTCTAGGGGTCCTCTAGTCAGCATTTGTTCCTGTGCCTTGAAAAAAGACAACTGCCTGGGCTAGTCCCTGCAGGGTATTTTTACAAGGTTTTTCAGAAATGGTTTCTTCTTCTTTCCAGGGCTAATAGAAACTGCCCCAAGGTCACCCACCTAGTTTCATGCTTCAAGCAGAACTAGAATTCTGTCTCCTGGATTCTAGCGTGGGGTGTTGCTGGTAGCAAGTAATCAGGAGTCTGGTAGCCCCTTTTCCAGCTACTGTAATACGTTTTATTAAAAGGCACATACTTTTACAATTCCATTTGATCTGATAAAGTGAATTTAGCTTACAAAAATGTATGCCTGTCACTAAAACATATCATCATAGCTGGAAAAGGAGCGTTCAGCTATCAGCTTTCCCTGAGGTTCATAACCTGCTTGTTTGAGGCAGGCCCAAGTCTGTTTCTCAAAAGAAAACATGTGCCAGCCTTTCCAAGGAGCTCCCCTCAAGAGGTGTTGGATTCAAACATCTATCTTCACACAGAAGTACTGGCTGGGGAACACAGCAGTTGGAGTCTAAGTCTAAGAGGGACATGCAGTTGAGGGAGGCTGATGGACACAAAAGGCTTAGCTTGAGACACTAAGCTTGAAGGCGGCTAATGGAGGCGGCTAATGGAGGCATCCTTCTTCAGACAATGCATCAGATGTTTGATTTCTTTAAACTCACAGGCCCCTCCCACATTTGCAACTATTGTGAGGGGAGAGGGGGAAGGGAATCATTTCTCCTCAGGGCAGAATCTGTTTGACCTTATTCAAAATAGGGCAGAAAGTCAAAGAAGGTAAACCATAAATTTTCCTCCCACATAAATCTTTGGATGTGTATCTACACACACACACACACACACACTCACACACACACACACACACACACACACACACACACACACACACACACACACACACACACAGATAGAAATTGTAAAAGGTCATTTTTCTGTGGAATTCTGTCCTCTTCAGAGACTATCTGAATATTATGTTACTTTTTTATTTTATTTATTTTAATTGTAACCCTTATGGTAAAGCTGTTCATTAGAGCCAGTCTGGTGTAGTGGTTGAAGGCATCAGGCTAGAATCAGGAGGCCTTGAGTTCTCGTCCTGCTTGAGACATAAAATCAAGTGGCTGACCTTGGGCCAGTCACTCTCTCTCAGCCCTAAAAAAGAGGCAACGGTTTGCCCTTGTGAAAAATCTTGCCAAGAAAACTGCAGCGACAAGTCCAGGCAATTGCCAGGAATTGTTAGTCTCAGAAAGCGCACACAAACACATGCAGACACACACACACAAAGCTGTTTATACAATATGAATTTGTAACATATTCTTCTGAATTTACAGGTAGTTCTCATTTAGTGACTACAGTTAGAGGTGGCAATACAGTAATTAAGCAAAGCAGTTGCCAAGTGAAATTGTCACTGGGCTTATCATCTTACTTCAGCTTTCCTTTGCTTTACAGACCTATAAAGTTCGTAAATGCAAGGATTGGTTGTAAAGCTATTTTTCATCACTGTCATAATTGTGAAGTTATTAAACAAGGCAGTCACTAAATGAGGACTACCTGCATTATCAGTACTCTAAGTAGAAAATAGAGTGTGATTTTTAAAAAAAGACATGATATCTTTAAGAAAATTGAGAGCAGTATTTAATACTGCTTAATGGTAGTCTGAAAGTTAGTGGTTGCCCAGTTTGATGACTGAGGAAGTGTTTAAACAGATATTTCCTATGCATTTGAGTTTTAAGATCTATCAATTCCACCCCACTAGCTATTCATTAGGATACTTTGTGTTGTTATTTTCAAGTTTTGAAGAAGAAAATCTGGGGGTTACCACTTGCCTGTCTCAGCATAATGTTCCCTTACATTGGCATCCATTCACATACCTCTGTTTTGTTTCTTATTACAACACTGGAATATGCAGGATCTGATGTCTTTAGAAAAATGATGGAGACTGACTGCTACAAATTGCTCATTGGAAATCAATTTGAGAATTCATAATCTTAACTGCCCATTTTGTCAATTTCAGCAATTCTAAGAGCAGCCCTTTGTGTCTATGGATGGGTGAATGGGTTTTGGCAAGTGCACATGTGGAAACCTTGTCATAGAAATAAAGATAACTGCTGTCAAAATATTGAAGCAATTTCTCAGAGTAATGGAAAGAATCACAATTATAGAAAACCTTTTGATATGAAATGGATTTGCTATCATGTAAAGCTCAACATGTCCAGAAACTATTGAATTGTGTTCAACATATTTGAAATCAGGTTATAATTAAACTACATTAAAAGGATATAAAATTTATCAATTATTTTTGGCTTTTGCAGAAAACATACAATAGCATGATTAACAAAAATGTAGATTAACTGCCTTCTGATGACATCTCTTTTCCTCACCCTTAAAGGCTATTATGTCTACTCAAGAATTTCAGTTCCAAGAGCCAGAGCAAGAACAAGATAAATCAAACAGTCTATTCTTCACTAATTCAGAAAGAAATGAATTAAGTGATAATCCATTAAGGTATGATTTAAAAAGTATTGTGAAACTTTAAAATCTTCAAGTGTCAATTGTGAATCCAAAATGGGTATCATGACCCATACTATCTATGAACAGATTTTCCCCCACAAAAGGTTGATTTTTAGCATAACATTTATCAGAACCTATTATCTTGCACCTATGAGGGAATATGTAACAATAATTGTAGCTACAACCACATAAAATATTATTGATGGTACAGGTTTGTGCCCAATGCAACTAAAATGACATTTTAGAGATGATGTGCTTGCTGTCTTATATTGATCTTGTTTGTTCATATGTATTAATGTGTTGTTTGAATAACAATCTAAACCATAGTCTGGTTTACAATTTGCAATGGTTAGTTTCACATAACCAATTTATGCTACAAGCAGACTCTATTAGGGATTAGTATGATATATGAATGCAGTTGGAATAACTATTCTTATGCAATTTTGTCTATTTGGGCAATAGCGTTCTATAACAGAGACAGGTCTCTTTCCAAACCCTCCTGACAATTTAAGAAAATGAAGATATGCTGCAGTCTACCCACAATTTGCTATGTGAATAAAAATAAGATAAAGACTAAATACTACCCTGAATAAAAGAGCAGACATAGGACACAAACAAGTTATTACCACAAATGAAAGTAGCATTCTAGAAAGAAAAGTTAGAATTTTTAAAATTATGGATTGAGGGAATTGGTCATGTTTTTCTTTTTGTATCATAAGGACAAGAAGGTCCTTAAAATGTTTCCCCTTTTTAAGGGGAATGACTACGTAAATCTACGTAAAATCTACTGGACAGTATAAAATCAAATGAATTAGCTAAGTTTATGCCTGATGCCAACCTAGCAGTTCGAAAGCATGTAAAAATGCAAGTAGAAAAATAAGGACCATCTTTGGTAACAGCATTCCGTGCACCTTCGGAGTTTAGTCATGCCAACCACATGACCACGGAGACGTCTTCAGACAACGCTGGCTCTTTGGCTTTGAAATGGAGATGAGCACCCCCCCCCAGAGTCAAGAATGACTAGCACATATGTGCGAGGGGAACCTTTACCTTTACCTTTATGCCTGATGGAATGTAGCTCTACTTAATTCAATGGAAACATATATAGTCAGAGGTAGGCTCTGGAAAAACAGATGAAAGTAAACAAAATTGATAATGGAAAGAAATCATTTATGACATTTAAAAATTGATTTAATTATTGTATTGAGACAGTATAGACATTTTGTTAATAAAAAAACTGAAGAAGTAACATGAAAATTATATGAAATACTATTCTCTGCAATCCATTGGCTTCCATTGTTTTGAATATGGTGAAGTGAGATGGCAGTCAAACCACATTTTCTTGGACTAGATCTGGCATGTGAGTTGCGTATAGATTCAAGAAACTCCATAATTATTGTAATTTGTACACTTCATTATGAAAATAATTTTACTTGTGATATAATCAGTTCTACCATATCCCTATGCACAGAAACTATTAATTTTATACCATAAGACATTTCATTTTTTTATTTTTCTGAAAATATAGGAAAGATTCTCCTAAAACACTTCTTCCCAATGCAAATGTAAGCGGAGGAAGGCCAGATAGCAAAGCCTCAAATTACTTTATAGCCCTAGATTCAACTATTGAAAGTCTTCAGGAAAGAACACAGCAACTAATTGATAAGATTAATGAGAATAGGAAGAAAGACCATGTACTCATGAACAACTTCAGGGAAAGTCTTCTGATGAAGGTAAAACAGGAACAAATCCGGTGGTGAAAACATTCAGAAGTTTTGAGAAATAGGAAATAATTATTAAATTTAATTTTCCAAATTATTCCAAAGAACTAACTCCTAAAAGTGAGAGCCTAGTTTTTCAAATACTCTGAAAAAGGTAACTAAATTCACCATGAATGTATGCTGTACTTTCCACTTCTTTCCTAATCTTTGTAATTCATTTTCTTCATTATCTTTCTGCTTTTAATCAAAATGATGGCAGCACCTTGACAACATGGCTAAACTTGAAAAAATTAAGCATGATCTAATCTGGTTAGAACATGGAGAGGAAATCATTAGGAAATTCTCTGGCTATAGATTAGAATGGCAAATCTTTTTTAAAAAGTCATAAACATTTTCATATTCAAAATAGCTGTTTTGACTTTGGATAAACTGTTCCAATCTAATTAAGACATTTCTGAAGTTGTTCTGGTATTCCCAAACTTGAAGCATCTCTTTTGAATTTGGAACATTTTGGAACTATTGGCAAGGTCACAACTATTATTTCCAGTTGAAACAATTGAATTCAAAACGTTTGATGCTATTAAAAAAAACCTAGCAGAAATTAATAATAACTGTATTTTTGGCAAGAAAGCAATCTGAACTCACCACCTAAGAATCAAGCTAAATTTGAGGGTATTTTAGATAGCTAGAAATATTACCTATTTTATATTTTATTACCTGTTCCTGGAATACTTATAGCCATTGTCATTTATTATTCCCTCTTTTCTACTTATTCCATTTGGTGAATTTCTTCTATTTTTCACCCTTTTCTTATTTTATCAGTTATATATTTTGATATTTTACTTTAATAAATGTGTATTATCTTAGAGGCAAGCTGGAGAAAAAAATGCATATAATACATATTAAAATATAGACTTTTCAAGTATTCAAAGTCAGAATATTAAATCAATAGTATTTAGCTCGATTACCAAATACTTTTTTTGTTTAGATGTAATATTTCCTGTCAAAAGAACCTTAATCACAGCAAATCTATTTTTCTAATATATTTATTATTTTTAACTTCTTACAGCCTGAGAAAAGATTCAGATACTACTTGTATATAATTGCCCCCTCCATTTCCATAGTTATAAACTTCAATAGGATGTGAATTGTTTATATTATATAATCAGTTTGAATTACTTCAGAAATGATTTTAAATCTGGTGTCCATTTAAGATTATAGTATTAAACCCTGTTGCTTCTTTGTTAACATTCTGAATTCTTACAACTCCATTTTATGATTTAATAAAGTTGGCCTTTGCTAAGCAACAGTTCCTCAGTTTAAGTAATTTTATATATGAATTCTATATCTCACCTTTCCACTGAACATAATACAGTATGCAGCAATGTAATATTTAAAATTCAATAATCAAAAATAAAAATAAGTAAATAATAAATAGCAGTGCTCTCCTGGAATATCCTGGAAAATATAATCAAGCGGCAGATTTGTGAGCATCTAGAAATGAGCAAGGCAATTTCCAGAAGCCAGCATGGATTTGTTAAAAACAGATCATGCCAGAAGAATCTTATTTACAGTACTTCTTTGACTGTGACTAAATTAGTGGATCAGCAAAATGCTGTGGACATAGTTTACTTAGATTTCATTAGACTTTAACTGAAAGTAGATCCCAGCTTACTTCTTAATAAAATAGAACAATATGGGATAGAAAGAACCACCAGCAGAAGCATTTGCAGTCCTACCACACTCAGCATGTAGTCTTCAATGGAACTACATCTGCATGGATGGAAGTGTACAATGAGCTACCTCAAAGTTCTGTCTTATGCCCAGTACTCTTTAACGTCTTCATAAATGATCTAGATGCGGGATAGAAGGGGAACTCATCAAATTTGCAGATGACACTAAGTTGGATAGAATAGCTAACACTTTGGACTCAAGATTCAGAAGGATCTTGGCAGACTTGAACACTGGGCCCTTTCCAACAAAATGAATTTAAGTGGTGAAAAAAGTAAGGTCCTATACTTAGGCACGAAAAACCAAATGCATGTATAGAATAGGTGGTACCTGGCTCAATAGTAATAACTGTGAGAGGAATCTAGATGTCCTAGTGGACCATCACTTAAGTATGGGCCAGCAGCTTGCTGCAGCTGCAAAAAAAAGCCAATGCAGGCCTAGGCTGCATCAATAGAGGGATAGTATCAAGATAATGTGAAATGATAGAACTGCTTTATACTGCATTAGTGAGATCACATTTAGAATATTGTGTACAGTTCTGGTGATATATGATATAATACCATGATATAAAAAAAATGTTGAGACCTTTGAAAGAATGCAGAAAGAGCAACAAAGATAAGGGATCTGGAGGCTAAACCGTACAGTATGATGAACAGTTGAGAGAACTAGGTATGTCTAGTTTAATGAAGAGGAGGACTTAGCGGTGACATAATAGTAGTCTTCCAAAACTTGAAGGGCTGTCAGAGAAGAGGGGGTCAACCTATTTTCTAAAGCATCTGAGGGCAAGACAAGGAATAACAGGTGGAAGATCGTTAAAGAGAGATCCAATCTAGAATTGCCTCCCAGTGAGAACAATTAATCAGTGGACTGGCTTGCCTCCAGAAGTTCTGGGTCTTCCATCACTGGAGGTTTTCAAGAGTAAAATAGAATAGAATAGAATAGAATAGAATAGAATAGAATAGAATAGAATAGAATAGAATAGAATAGAATAGAATAGAATTCTTTATTGGCCAAGTGTGATTGGAAACACAAGGAATTTGTCTTTGGTGCATATGCTCTCAGTGTACATAAAAGAAAAGATACATTTGTCAAGAATGGTTGTCATAGGGTTCAAGTAAGCAATCAGGAAATAATCAATATTAATATAAATCGTAAGGATACAAGCAACAAGTTACAGTCATACAGTCATAAGTGGGAGGAGATGGGTGATAGGAACGACGAGAAAAACTAATAGTAATAGTAATGCAGCCTAGTGAATAGTTTGACAGTGGTGAGGGAATTATTTGTTTAGCAGAGTGATGGCGTTCGAGAAAAAAATGTTCTTGTGCCTAGTTGTCTTGATGTGCAGTGCTCTATAGCGACGTTTTGAGGGTGGGAGTTGAAGCAATTTATGTCCAGGATGCGAGGGGTCAGTAAATAGGGGGTTGGACTAGAAGACCTCCAAGAATTCTTCCAACCCTGTTATTTTATCTTATATTATTCTCTATTAAAGTATAGCTGAACATTCCATATAAGCAGCAAAAACACATCACAATAGTGGTAAAAGCAGGAGAGCTGCAAGAGCAATTATATGCTCACTACAATATCAACCTGGATTCTAATAACTGTTAGGGCTGTGCACACATCACAAAGGAATCAGAAAATGACACTTCATCTTTGACCTAAGCAAGTTCACCTCTCCTTGGGCAGCCTGGCTTCCCAGTGATCACCATGTTGATGCCGAACTTAGTACAAATACATGATTATCATATTATACTATAGCCCACAGCTTCCAAGTCAAGCAATAGACCAGCTTTCTGAATATTTGAAGCATGCACAAACCAGTTATTCCTGTTTGTTATACTCTGCCTATTACTTCACCAGATTTTTAATTACATTATGAAGAGTTACATTATCATTTATTGTAAGTGGACATATTTATTACTATTTAAAATCAAAAGTAGGCAAAGAAGTGTGCCAAGTTCAATTTAACTCTTTCTTTTTCTTTCAAAGGTTTCAAGCTTGGCAGAAAAATTGGAGGAAAGTGTATTTCCTGTTTATGACCATAATAACAAGCTTATTCAGGATAAGCTGCAAGAGCTTTCTGAGATCATGGAGAAGATCAGACAGATTGAAAACGAACTCAAGCAGGTTTGTCATACTGTGGAGATGATGTATAAAGACCTGTGTGGTCAACCTGAATTGTAATCTCATGGGGAAAAAAAATAAAGGATGGGGAAAGAATACAGCAAGAAGAAAAAATAAATACATACATAAATAAATAGATCTGTGTGCCAGTATGTAGTAATTTGGCTTCTTTGGATTGCAAAATGGCATCCAAATCTATTCTGTTCATAGTTAAGTTTATGTTCAAGCACTCTTTTGGTTCTTCATTACTCCTTTGTAAATAAGTCACTTTCTAGTTCATAATCTGAATAAAATTAGTTACATTAATATACAGTAATTTACTTTTTCAAAACGTTTGAACTATTATCAGTAGTTATGGAGGTATAAAATCAATAAATGTCCTAGCAAATGTAGTCAGTACATACCGTTTCTCCAAAAATAAGACCTGGTCTTATTTTTTTTGCTCCAAAAGGGAGCCAAAAAGCATTAGGGCTTATTTTATGGGAAATACGAAGGGCAAGGGACCAGCCCCCGCTGCCCTTCCCCCCCAGCACATGCACAAGAGGCGGTGAGAGCACGGAGGCCAACAGTGTCTGGCAGCAGCTGCAGCCCGCTTGCCTTTGGCTGCGCAGACCACAGCGCAGGTGTGTCCAAGTGCTGCGACTTTTGGGCCGGCTCTCCAAGCAGTAGGCAAAGGCAGAGGCGCAGGGGGAGGCCCGCGATCCAGCCTGTCGGACACGCTGCACGGCCAACTGTCCTGTCACAGCTGTGGGCAAAGACAGATGGTGGGACAGAGTGGGTGGGCAGCCACGCGACACATCCAGTGGGCCAGATTGCATGCCTCCCCCCCCACGCCTCTGCCTGCTGCTTGGAGGGCTGGCCTGGCAGTCGCAGCACTTGGGACTCACCTGTGCAGCCTGTGTGCGCCAAGGGGCCAGCAGACTTCAGCTGCTGCTGGATACTGTCAGACCCTGAGTGTTCGCTGCCTTCTGTGCTGGCCATGCCCCCCGAGGGCTGATGAACTTAACTGGGGCTTACTTTTGGGGTAGGGCTTATATTACGAGCATCCTGAAAAATCGTGCATAGGTCTTATTTTCAGGGAAACACGGTCCGAACATGATACTCACTTGTTCTCCATTTTCCCTTTCTCATTCCATAAAATGGGCATTTTCAGCAAGGGAAATTCTTGTTTGGTTAAGTTCCTTTAATCTGTTGACTGTAATTAAGCTGAATCAGAATGTTGCTATTGTGCAATCTCTTGAAAGTCATCACATCAAGAACATGAAGTGCTATAAGGGCAGTTTAAGTCTGTCATCACTGACTAAATAAACATCTATAGGTATTCAGCTGAAAGTCTCATATAGTATGAAAGTACAAGAAAAAAAATACCAATTATCTGTAAAGGATAATTGCTTAGGACAAAGATGATATCCAGTGTTCTAAGAAATTAACAAGTTATTTAAAACTTGGTATTCACACCTTAAACATAAATGTTCACAAACACACCATAAACTTCAGAAATATAGTTTGTTGGTATTTCTTTTTATTATTGTCTGTCGCAGTTAGCCAGTTGTTTAGACTGGATTTGGCATTTTTATCCACCTATCAAGTCCTTTCAAGGACCTGAGATAGGCAGATGTTGTTTGGTGATGTTAGAGGTATCGTCACAAATTGTAAGCTGTTTGAGTATAGCTGCCTTTTACAGTTGACTTGATGGTGAACTTGTCAATACCAATGGTGTTCAAGTGGTGCTCTGGTTGTTTTGGGGTTGCACCCAAGGCGCCTATTACTATTGGTACTACCTTTGCTTTCATTTGCCAGAGTTTTTCTGTTTCTATTTGCAGATCTTTGTATTTTGTTACCTTCTCCATGTCCTTCTCCTATATTCTGCTATCTCCAGGTACTGCCACATCTACTATCCAGACTTTGTCTTTCTTATCAACAATTGTCTGGCACCTAATGTGACAGGTGCCTCTCTGTTTGAATTCCAAAGTCCTAGAACACTTTAGCTTTTTCATTATCCATTACTTTATCTATTTTATGGTCCCACCAGTTCTTGCTTGTAGGCAAATGGTATTTTTGCAGATCTTCCAATGCACCATTGTTGCTACTTTGTCATGTCATTGTTTGTAGTCAGTCTGTGAAATCTTCTTGCAGTAGCTAACCAGATTATTATTTTCTGTGCTGTTATTTTCCAGAATAATTTTTTTTGCCTTTTAGCTATATACTGTCAGTGCTAGACAGCACAGTGTGCTATGGTAAACCACAAAAAAAACTTTTCATGTCTGTCCTTTTAGAAACATCAATATATTTTTGTCTCTGGATTTGCATCCTATTTAGTACTGCTTAATAGAATAGAATAGAATAGATTAGATTAGATTAGAATAGAATTTTTTATTGGCCAAGTGTGATTGGACATACAAGGAATTTGTCTTGGTGCATATGCTCTCAGTGTATATAAAAGAAAAGATACGTTCGTCAAGAATCATAAGGTACAACACTATGATAGTCCGGGTACAAATAAGCAATCAAATCATATTGGGAACCAGTCAATGTAAATCGTAAGGATACAAGCAACAAAGTTACAGTCATAGTGTCATTAGTGGGAGGAGATGAGTGATGGGAACGATGAGATTAATAGTAGTGCAGACTTAGTAAATAGTTTGACAGTGTTGAGGGAATTATTTGGTTAGCAGAGTGATGGCGTTTGGGAAAAAACTGTTCTTGTGTCTAGTTGTTCTGTTGTGCAGTGCGTCATTTTGAGGGTAGGAGTTGAAATAGTTTGTGTCCAGGATGCGAGGGGTCAGTAAATATTTTCACAGCCCTCTTTTTGACTCGTGCAGTATACAGGTCATCAATGGAAGCCATGCTGGTAGCAATTGTTTTTTCTGCAGTTCTAATTATCCTCTGAAGTCTGTGTCTGTCTTGTTGGGTTGCAGAACCAAACTAGACAGTTATAGAGGTGCAGATGACAGACTCAATAATTCCTCTGTAGAACTGTATCAGCAGCTCCTTGGGCAGTTTGAGCTTTCTGATTTGGCGCAGAAAGAACATTCTTTGTTGTTAAGTATTAGAAATCGACTTCTTGGCTCATGATTACACAACTTTTCTTGAGCTAACAGCTTTACTTCAACTTGAGTGGTATGTTGTGAGTTCTACACCAAAAATTAGGGATAAGGTGGTTGTGGAGCCAGGAAAAAAATGATTACATTTAAGTTGTCTTTAAATAGAATCATTTCCCCCCTTTTTATAATGTGGTCACAATATTTGGTGGTTTCTGGGGGCTACATTCAAGGCTCAGAGATTGGACCTCATGTCTTACAGTCTTAACTGTTCCATAATGTAACTTCTGTTTTAGAAAATAAATTATTAATTAATTATAGTACATAGATTAAACAAACAAAACCCTTGACATACTGAGAAACACTTAAAAGTCATACTGCATATTAAAGAATATAGAGAATTAAGAATCCAAATATACATTATATATGAATCTTGATAGGGAAAATTTGCTGAATTATATATATGTTAAGAACCATATGAAATCATAAAATTCCCAGCCAATTGCAAAATATAGCCCAATATCACTGATTTTGGAATACCATGCGTCAGTCTTCAAGCCACACTCACTACATTTTATCTAAACTCTAACAATAACAACTCAGAATTGTCACACCCTGCTCACTGTTTTCTGAATTCTTAACCACAGCAGCAGAAGTGTAACAGCCAAAAGCTACAAGTAGTACTTTACTGCTTTAAATAAAGACAATATTCTCTTGCAAGTATAGTGACAAAACTCAATGCCCTTTGAGTTTTGTCATTATACTTATGACAAACAGTGCCACTCACAGTCTCCTTGAGTAGAAATGGACTGTTTTCTCTATTTAATCTCTATCCAAAGAATTAAATAATTTTAAGTGCTAGTAAAGATGTGAAAGAACTGCTCACAGGAAAGGCCAATTTTCTTTGGTCACTAATATTAGCATATCAGGTTTCAACTAATTATCCTACACAAACTACTGTTGGAAATTCATCACATTAAATTTATTTTTGAAAGCACAAAGGGGACCTTATTCAAAGGGGCAAGGATCTGAGCTGAAATAGCTTAACACACCATCAAAAATGTGTTCTAATATTTTAAAAAAATAGTCTTTATTTAACACTGTTAATGAAGGCACTAAAAACAGCACCTAGTTACGTCACATGGCAGGAAGAGTACAGAGTAAGTAGTAAATTCTGATTTTCATCTTCTGTGTTTGCAAGTATTACAATTTCCTCTTACACAAAAAGAAGAATCTTACCTGGATTTTTTAAAAACTATAAATTGTAGATTACCCACTCTGGTATAGACCTCAAGGCTCTGACTGGACCCTGGAACAGCAGTCAGCTTTAAAGTATCAAATACCTACAGTTACACACCAAAATAGTTTTGTCTCAAAAACAATTAGACAATTCCAAAACATTTCCTAGACCACAGTATTATCCTTCTACCAATTAGAAAAAGTTTTTCTTTTAGCATAATGCAGCACTTTTAATTTCTTTCTGTATTTTTGGTGAACAACAGAGAATTTTCAAATGCCTGATTTCTTTCAGCTTACAAATAATTGAGTTGAACTGAATAATTTGATCACAATCTGGTGAGCAGAAGCAGTCATGCTCATTTTATAAAGATATTCCAGCATCATAAACCATCTCGAGTGATGTTCCCAACTGGAATCATGTAGAGGAAAGCTAAAGTCTAGGGAAATGTGTTTATTTCCCAACTGTGAATGCTTGAAGTCCAGTGATAGCTCTACCAAGGATGAGAGCATGGATATCATGAGTCCCTGAAGGCAAAAAGGCAAAAATGTTGTTAGAATTGTCTCTTTAAAAAATTTAATATATAAATGAAGCAAAATAATAGAACATGTTTCTATATAACATGTTTGCTGGACACAATTACAATCCTTTTTTACCTTCATATGTGTTAACTGCCTCCAAATTCATAACATGCCTGATAACATGATATTCATCTGCAATTCCATTGCCCCCAAGCATGTCACGAGCTTGCCGGGCAATCTCCAGGGCTTTCCCACAGGAATTCCGTTTCAGCATAGAGATCATCTCAGGAGTTGCCCTGGAAACATAGGACAAATGCTGAAACCAAGCAAAGACTGAAAGGGCTTAGGACCCTAGGCTTTCATACAAAAGTGATAACAGGTCAGATGTGACAGAAATCACACTTAGCACAGCACCTTTAAAAAAAAATGGATGGGAGGACCAAGGTACATAAGAGGTGAGAATTCCCCTCCCTAAACGTCATGAATCTCTCTCTCCCCCCCTATTAATTCTGGAAAGGAAGTTCAGTGGCACTAATGAATAGCAATAGCACCTAGACTTGCAGTATATACTGCTTCATAGTGCTTTACAGCAGTGGTCCCCAACCTTTCCAGCTCTGCAGACTAGCAGTGACCGGGGGCGGGGATGGTTTTGCACACACGCACGACACTTCCACAAATGCAGCTTCACACGCTTGCCCACCACTTGCATGGCCCAGTTCCCAAAGGGAGAAACTTTACAGAATCAGCATATTGCCCTCAACAATCTTGGTTCTCATTTTATCAACCTCAGATGCTTTCTTTCTACAGTTACCACCACAGCCAGCGTTTCATTGGGATTATGATGAAAAAGAAAAGAATGGCAACAACTAATTACATCTTGTGGTCATGCAATTTTTTTTCTTCTTGCTATTAATTGCTTTTAAAAGCACAGGCTTGAGCACTATAGCGTCAGGCTATAGTCTCAAGCTTGATTGCAGCTTCCCAGGCACTTAACACAGCATATTTAAGAGATGATTGTCTTCTGAGAAATGAAATTGCAGCTCCGCTTTATATTCTCTTAAGCTTAAACTTAGCTCTTTTTTCCTCCCTTTTTTCTGTAGCTTAATAGAGACCTTGTTTTTTCTCATGCCTAGTATAAAAAGGTAATCGGTTACTATATTTAGAGTATAATTTCTAATTTCTACCTTCTGCACTATGATAGTCCCAGATGTGTGCTAGCTGCAGCAAAGTGAATAGAATTTTTTAAAAATTATTGTACACTGCAATGATGGGAGAAACTGAAAAAAATGCAATTTGTGGGTTAAGAAAAGGAGAACAATTTGATCCTCCCTTTTATTTGTCTCTCTCCAGCAGAGAGTACTGATCTTTTAAAGTATTTCCCCAGATACAAAATGAGGTAGTGCGATACATTTTATCTTTCATTTGACTAAATCTCTCTTTGAGAAAAAAAGGTTACTATTCACAATTCTGCCATTAATGACATATACAAATATGCCTACTTGTCTTCATCTTTCAAGCGCCCCAGTTGCAGACAAGCCTGTAAGCCAATAGTGATCTCTGTGAGCATGTCAGCCAACTTCTTCTGGATCAATTGGTTTCTTGCCAAGGGGGCTCTGAACTGGATTCTAAGATGAATGGATGAAATAATTCAGCTAAAACCATTGCACAGGTATAGTAGGGAAAAAAAGAGTTGATAAAATATTGGAAACATCTGGAGGATCACCGTGTATCATATTAGAAGCTTTTAAGCACATCAAGTTAATTTTAAAGAAGAATTCTGATATAACAGGTATAACAAAGAGCAGATGAAATAGCATAAGGTCATTTCTGTATCCTATAAGACAAAACTTGGAAAAAGTGGTGGAGACTCAGAAAAACTCAGTGGAGAGAACAGCATACAAACAAAGTAGATATATGAGAAGCAACAGAATAATTTACAGAATAATTTCTGGCTACAAAGTCCAGCCTGAAGTGTTATTTAGGACTGGAGATACAGTTTAAATAATATAACGACAATTATAGAAAATTATGGAGACATCTAAATCTGAAAATGCACCTGCTTCTATTATCCAGTGACCCTAAATATGTGCCCTATAACAAATGGCCAAGGAACTGTACAAATGGAAATCATCAATGAATAATCTTGAATAGTACCCTGGGGACCTAGGGATCTGTTAAGAATCCATGAAATATAAATAAAATGTATAACTTTAGGGATCTCCTTTCATCCAATATATCCTTAGCAAAACTGGCATTACTGGGTATCTTTTTTCAAATCTGACTTCAGTCAAGGATGCTCAGCATGGTCTTGAAACAAAGCTCACAATATCTTCCACATGACTGACATCGTGGGATCCTATCACAATCACAGTGTTTGTGTAAATGAAATATTAAGGATGCCTACATATTAGTACGTAAGCATTATTGTAACCACATGCCATTTCTTGTAGAACATCTCTCCAGAAATCTCAAAACTTTACCTATCCAAAGTATATTGCCTGGCTGTATGCATACAGAACTCAGCAGCACCCAGTGCTCCCCAGGAGATGCCATAACGTGCATTATTCAAGCAGCCAAAAGGTCCCTGTGGGAAGAGAAAGACATTACGATTGAGAGAAGGAATGTATTAATATTCCTTCTGTTCCAAAAAGATATTGACTTCCAAGGATCATCCACATGATTCACATCTATCATTTGCCTACTAGCTGCCTGTGCAAGCTTACAAATGAGAGTGCCCCAAAGTTTATTTTACATATTAAGTCCCTTTTAAAATAATGTCATAAATCACTCTGCCTGTGAAATTAGCTTTTGATATGGCTAAGTTCTTTTGAAGGAGGTTGTTCAAAGACGGGACCTCATAATATAAACAAACATGGAATACTAGATTTATATTTGTTCCTTAGTTGTACAGTTACTATTTATTGTCGCAATGCAATTTACACATTCATAATTAAATAAACCCAAACCTTATAGCTAAATCATCTAGAAATACTTTTAAGCTTGAACTAAAATGTATTTTCAATCTTTCTCAACATCCCCTGGTAATAAACTTGGGGTAGCACCTCTTGTAGCATTCCTGGTCACTGCACCATTCACATACAGTAGTCCCACTGCACATGCCAATGATACTTCACATGGATTGTGGAGAGCTCTTACTGCGAGTCCAGACACTTTGGGTAGCAGATTCTCTTCAGGCACTTCTACATCTTCCATAATAATCATGCCAGTAAGAGAGGCGCGTAGTGAAAATTTGCCCTCAATCTTTGGAGTAGAAAGACCTTTCATTCCTCGTTCCAATAGGAAACCCCGTATTTTGCTATCATCACATACAGCCCACACTACACATAGATCAGCCATTGGAGAATTAGTGATCCTAAAAGAACAGCAAATATACTGTCAATGTTTGGTATGACACTCAAAAGAGTCCTTATAAAAATCAAGTTAAAATTCAAGTAGCTAAAAAGGCATGCTCTACAGGGGGAAATACAGTGTGGAAAACCATCTCTGAACAGAGCAAAGCTTAGTTGGTATCTAATCTTCCAGAAACAAAATTTAATTCAGTCCTCTTCCCTCAAATCTGTCACTATAATTATCGGGGGCTTAATCCTAGTGGCCTAGGTTACTTCCCTATCCTGATCCACATACATAAGGACAAGTGCAAACCTCACCAAGTCTTGGAACCATTGAGTGTGTAGGTCTTCCTGGAAGGGTTATACTGGGCCCGAGTCTCCATGCTACCAGGGTCACTTCCATGGTTAGGCTCTGTAAGCCCAAAACAGCCCAGCAACTCTCCTTTAGCTATGGTGGAAAAAAAATCAAAAGATGAGTATAGCAACTCCTAAATTATCCTTCTCACTTCTTCACAAGTCCTGTTGTTATTCAAACAACTTCATAGGGATAAATCTACAGTGGTACCTTAATACTCAACCGCTTTGAAACTCATCAAATTTGGTACACAATACATTTTGATGGGAAAATTTTGTCCTGGTACTCATCCTTTGTTTGATGCTTGATGCACAAGCTAGAACTTAATTTCTATTTCAATTCAGAATAGAGTTGGAAGGGTCAAACTTGTCAGTGTTGTCTGCTTGTGATTCACCGCATTATTCCTTATGGGAAAAATTGGTTTTTGGTACTTATTGCGCCTCCCAGCCAGAACCAATTAACAATGAGATCCAAGCTACAATTGTACTATGGACTCTGACAGACAAAAAAAATCACAAATTCTATCAACCCAATTATATATGATATTATATAATTTACTTTTAAAAAGAGAGAAGTATTCTTTAAACAAATAAACAACTGAAGCTATCTTAATAAACAATGTGATAAAAAAAATCAGCAGAACCAAAAAGAAAAAAATTGAAGCTGGTGTAAACTTACAGAGCCAAACCAGAAGATGGAAGGAAAGTACTGGGAAATGGGGAAAAGAACATAGTAACTAAAACATGAAATTAAAATATAATTTTAATAGGTAAAATAGAATGGGTAAACTGTAAAAATAAAATTATTAGGGTTAAAGAAAAAGTGTTTTTTAAAAAAACTCAATCAAATTTAAATTGAAGAATGAGGAGAATTTGGAAAATAATGACTTCACTGTTTTTCAGAACAGTGAATGAGATACTGTAAATGCTAAAAGTGAAAAAAAGGAAGAGATGTGAGACACTCAAGGAAACAAAACAGTAACACCACTGTCTTTATTTATTTATTTATTTATTTATTTATTTATTTATTTATTTATTTATTTATTTATTTAAATAAATGGATTTATATGCTGCCCAACTCCCAGGCGACTCTTCTATGTGAATAAAGGAGATAATTATAATTTTGTCTTGTGCAAGTTTTAACTGTTGTTATTTCCAAAGCTTGCAAATCAAAACACTGTAAATAGGGTATTTTCTAAAATACAAAAGATAAAATAAAAACAGATAAGAGGGAATTTCTAGTACATACAAGAACTCCTTTAAAATACTTTAAAAAAATCAAATGTAAGAACATCAATATGATCTACGAAGCATACATTTTTAGGACATACAGAATGCTGATATGTCAGCTGGCTGGATAGGAGAAGATAAAATTGGTTCCCTTCAGGTTTAGGGCAAGTTTACTTCTGGTGAAAAGATGGCAGACTGACTAGTACTACATGCCCAGGGAAGGATCCCTGAGGGGGTTTCCCTGGAATGTAGCTGCTTCAACTATCAAAAGAAGGAACCAGCATTCCTTTAGTTTATATGACTCTCCTGGGTTAAGGAGAGTCCCTCAAGATCCTCCAATACAACAAAGGTCTGCAAGTAGCTTCCGGTGTTGCGCTTCGAGGCAGCTTGTGTGCCAAAAGCTGGGAGGGTGGGGCTGCAATCAGTTCGTTGTTGAATAAGTAGCCATTTTGGAATTTTTTTTTCAAATGGACAGTAAATTGTGCCTTTTATTTCTTAATCATTTTTAAGGACTATTAATCTTTATTAAGCTAAAAGAGGCTCTCTTAAGCTATAGCCTATTATTCCTTTTTGAAGATCTGCGTCATTTTGGGGATTTCTTCTTGTTAAACAAGAAAGAAGGCAGCTAAAATAAGAAAGTGTAGACTATCTTTTTAAAAAAAAATTGATGGAGAAATATAAGGGCAGAAAGTTGTGGTTCTAGTTTATTATTTTTAGTAATTTGTAGCTTGGTTTGCTTTGCTGTGGGTGGCTAAAACTGATTTTTATGATTCCTGATTGGTCAGCAATTCTTAAGTGACTCTTTAAAAGCTACTCTTTAACTAAAGAGAAGATGGAAGAGCAAATTATTAGAGATGTATTTGAAAAATCTTTAAATAAAATCCATCAGTTCATAGAACAGCTATGCTCCAAAGATGTTAAAAATACTGTACTACTAAACTACTTCAAAGATGCAAATATGAATGGAAAGTTACCAAACTACTGAGGCAATTTCACAAGTAGCTGACAATGCAGAGGAGTCAACTGTAATTTTGGAATATAAACCTGTCACCAATTTTTATTATGATGCTTTAAGTAGAAGCCTCCCAACACAATTGAAAGAAAAGCTCCAAGAAAATTTGCAACTTTTAAAAGAACACGTTTGGGACTTTTTCCTCATGGATATTAAGAATGTTGAAAAATCTTTGAGAAAAAGAGAAGCTTATACCTATTGGACAAATATTCCAGAGGAAAAAAAATTATTCCATGAAGACAAGCTGGAAGGAGTGACTTAAATGTAATGTGTCAATTGGAATTAGGATGGATTTTCATTGGTTTGATATTTGTAATTGAAAGGAAATCTTAATCTAAAGTTTGAAAATGTATTTTTTCCTTTATATATAATGCTTAAGTAATTCCTAAAGTTAGAAAAATATTATTGAAAATGTATTTGAAAATATCTATGTTAAGAGAAAAAGAAAAAGATGTATTAGCTTAAATAAAAGTTTTAAAAGAATGTATAGAAGAAAAAAATTATTCTATGAGGGTAACTTGGAGGGAATGATCTAAATTTAATGAGTTAATTGGAGTTAATTGGAATTTTATTGGTCTGAACATGAACTTTAAAGTATGTATGCTAAGAGGAAGTTAAAAAAGATGTATTAGAATGTTTTAATTTTAGAAATGTTTTTAAAGAAAAGCTTAGTGTTTTAAAATGCATAAAAATATTTTTCCCTTTAAGGGTATAGAATCTGAAAGAATACGGTGAATTTTATTAATATAAATGGTGATAATTTATAAAGATTATTAAGTGCAAATAGAAATACATATTATTTCAACAACAAGAAGATAAAGTAGGAATGGCTAAATTGATTGTTCTATTCAAAGAGGAGAATATATTTATGTTTTTTATTTGGATATCACTTCTGGATTTTGTGCTTGTGATGAAAAAAAAAAAGAAACTTTGACTTTGGTTTTGCCAATTAGATTTGTTGTTATAGAAATGGCTAGGTATATACTAATGTGTAAAAGTAAAAAGTTGAGATTGTAATGTTGTTATCTTGTACTGTGCTAAAAGCATTTTTCTTCCCTTGTACCTCATATTTTCTTTCCCCCTTTCTTTTTTCTTCCCTTAATTTCCTATTTTTCTTTTTCTTTGTATTTTGTACATTGATAAAACAATAAAAGTTATAGAAAATAAAAATAATAAGAGGATTAGGGCAAGTTTAAATATGATGTGAAAGTACATGGAGATATACATACATATGCATGTATGTGCAAAAATAATAAACAAGAGATAAAAACATACCAGTGTTGGTATATAGCAGGGGTGGCCAAACTATGGTTCTTTGAGGACCTGTGGACTTCAACTCCCAGAATTCCTGAGCTAGCCATGCATGCATGGCTGGCTCAGGAATTCTGGGAGTTGAAGTCCACAGGTCCTCAAAGAACCATAGTTTGGCCACCCCTGGTATATAGAGTGATCTTCTGCATTCAGTCTTCTAAACTATTAACTCACCCAGGCCTGGCAGATATTTCTGCTTCTGCTTTTCTGACCCATATGAATATATGGGATGCATCACCAAAGATGACTGAACACTCATGACTGACCGATAGCCACTGTCCACCCTCTCAATCTCCCTGGCCAGGAGTCCATATGCAACATAAGTGGTCCCTGCACAGCCATAACCTAAGGCAAAAGAATGGAGAATTAATCATCTGTGTCAAGAAATCAGCTGTAACCCTCTTAGGCAACTCTCCTGAAAGATCCTACTTGCCAAATATTTAGAAACAAAAAAATAAAGGGAATAATTTATTAATAATTTAATAACACTGCCCTAATACTCCAAGAAGCCTCATATTTTATAATATACGTATTACAAATGTATGTATCTGTGTATGTATGTACCGTATTTTTCGGAGTATAAGACGCAAATTTGGGTGCGTCTTATGCTCTGAATGTAGCTTTTTTAAAGCTTTTTTTCCCAGCCCTAACGAGCTGCTAACGATATTCCCAGCTCTTACCTTGCAGGCTTTTTCATTATTACTCTCTCTAAAGAATGTTTTTCCAGCCCTAAGTGCAGGCTTTTTTTCATTGCTCTACTTGCTCCAAATAAGTTTCTTTCCAGTCCTAACGAGGTGCTAACGATCTTCCTAGCTCTTACTGGCTTGCTGGCTCTTTCATTGTTACTCTCTCCGAAGAAGGTTTTTTTAAGCCCTAACCAGGGGATAAAATAATGTGCTGAAGCTGACCAGACTAAGGACGCTAGCCAGATGAATACCTGGTAGGCAGATTTTTTTCTCCTATTTTCCTCCCCAAAAACTAAGGTGCGTCTTATACTCCGGTGCGTCTTATACTTTGAAAAATATGGTATGTATGTGTGTGTATATGTATGTACCCTGTTTTCCCCAAAATAAGACATCCCCTGATAATAAGCCCAATCGGGCTTTTGAGTGCATGGCAATAAGGCCAAGCGCTTATTTCAGGGTTCAAAAAAATATAAGACACAGTCTTATTTTTGGGGAAACACTGTATGTATGTATGTATGTATGTATGTATGTATGTATGTATGTATGTATGTATGTATGTATTTATTACAGATACAAAGTAATTGTTACATCTTCAACAGTCCCTAATATGAACTAAAATCAAGTTTTACTAAGTCTCTAAAACTAGTAACCCTAGTATTTCAACTATGATAAATGATTGGCAATTTCTAAATCTGGATTTTAAAATTTTGTATCCTACTTTATCCTAATATATTATCTTATCTTAAGAAGCTCTTTCAAGCATTTCACAATTCATATCAGGGCATTTAAAAACAAAATCTAATGTTTAATTCTGAAAAATAAGCCACAACCAGATAGGAGCACAACCAAAATACATCATATTGTTACTTTTCAAAACACTTCAAAACATACTTCCCATTATTCTTTCATCCATTGATTTGTAACTATATTTTCTCTTATAGGACAAATAATTAAATATAAGTAATAAATCAAACTGCAGATAAAACTCTGAAGTCACTGACTGAATATAAATGCAAACCAGCAGAAACAAAGAACTGATCAGTCAAATAAAAGAAGTATACAAATACCTACGGTAGAAAGGTGATGGCAATGATTTATCAAATACTTAAACTATAGCTGAAATGGAGACATGATATGGTCTGAACTTCTCCTCCCAAGAAACATGAAAAAGTTCTGAAAAATCCTCCCTTTCTGCTACAGATATATTGGGCTCACTCACTGTCATGAAAATATTTAATAATACCTTTGATGGTTGGGCCCAAGACACCAAGGGTCCCCATCTCTGACACAATTTCCCGGTGAAAGACTAGAATGAAAATAGGAGAGAATAAAATAATGTAATTTACAACACTGTAAGCATGACATTGTAAGAAATATGCATTAAAATATCTATATTTCCCAGAAGCCTGGTATGCAACATAGAGGCATATTATAATACTGATAAATAACTTTGATAATTACTAGAGCCCCGGTCACAATTACTGAATTTACATGAAAATCAGTATTCCATTTTAATAGCAATAGTACTTAGACTTATATACCACTTTATAGTGCTTTACAGCACTCTCTAAGCATTTTATGGAGTCAGCATATTGCCACCAACAATCTGGATCCTCATTTTACCAACCTGGGCAACCATGCTGCCCTATAATGCAGGACTGCAGGCTAACTCTGCCCACAGCCTGGAGTTCAATTCTCACTGGCTCAAGATTGACTGTTGTGTCCCAGCACGGAAACCCCTCAGAAAGGACGCACACACAACTGTTTGCCAAATAATAAGAGGTCTTTACTAATAAAGGTGCTTAGCAAAAATCAGGTTTAAAGTCCAGGGAAACAGAGAGTTCTTGGTGCATAAAGTCCGATATCTCTTACTCACTAAAGTTGGCTGAAATCCCAGAACCAATTATAACAGGAGCCGACAGTCCAAAATACGAGTCTCAGAGCAGTAACATGAGTGCAGAGAAATCCCGAGTGCAGATAAATCATGTTCGTTGCTTCCAGCAACAACTGCTGCGTGCTCAAGCTTTAAGTAGCCTGAGGGCATGGCCAATTAGCCCTCAGCTCTACATGTGAGATCTCCGTCTGTAGAGCCATTCCTGCCTGCTAGCTGCCCTGCGTGCCCTAGCATCAAGCAAAGGCTCCTCCTCTTTTGATGAATCCCTCAGCACCAATCCCTCAGGAGGTTGGCTTTCCTCCTCTGGCACCGAGTCCTCCTCGCTATTGGACTCAGGTGCCAGGTGCACAGGATGATAGTGCCGCGCCACAGTCGGCTCTTGGTCCTCTGGATCCATGACCAGCTGCGCGGGACGCGGGTAAGCCACAACAGACTCAGCCTTCCATCCTGCATTATAGGGCAACATGGTGGTTCAGAGGTTAAAACACTGGGCTTGTCAGCTGAAAGCTGGCAGCCCATGTTCAAGATCCGAGCACCATGTGATGAGGTGAGCTCCTGTCCTTGCCCCAGCATTTGTTAACCTAGCAATTTGAAAGCATGCAAATGTAAGTAGAGTCCTTCGGGAGTTGGGCGGCATATAAGAATAACAAAATAACAAAATAACAAAATAACAAAATAACAAAATAAATAAATAAATAAATAAATAAATAAATAAATAAAAAATAAATAAATAAATAAATAAATAGGTATCACTTCAATGCTCCATGACATCATGTTAGCCACATGGCCATGGAGATATCTTTGGACAGCGCTGGCTCAATGGCCAAGAAACGGAGATAAGCACCAACCCTACAGTCGGCAACAACTAGTGGAGGAAAATCCACAGGAACCCCTACCTTTACTGCATTCTAATAACTGCATCGCCACAGGTAAGGGCAGGTAAGATTGCATATGAAATAATGAATATTTAACAATACACACACAATGTATATTATTTCAAGTGAGTGTTGACTCCTAATTCTGGATTAGTTCATGCAGCTTTCTTGGCAACAATTCAGAAATGTTTTGCCTTCACTGTCTTTCTAGGACTGAGTGTGAGAGAATAGCCGAAAATCACTAAGCTTGCTTTATGCCTAAGGCAGGAAAAAATAAGGCAAGATCTCCTGGTGTCCTTCATCACTGCACCAAACTGGCTCTCATTGATTTATACACACACATATTTTCATTTCTGACACCTAGATAGGTGTCATTATCACTTCTGAGAACTTGAATATCTGAAAGGAAATTAAAGTATGCTTAACACAAAGATACTACCACTCCCTTTTTATAACTGATCCAAAACAATTTACTAATTCTTCCACTGCCCCCCATGCTGCTCCCATAGGGCCGCTGAATAAGTAACTTAGCTATTTAATGTATTGGCACATTCAGCAAATACCAAACAGCAGATTCCCTATTTCTAAAGGGAGAATGTATCATAGTACATAAAGCAATAATAGACAATCTATTGCCCTACATATGTTTTGAATTTCAATTCCCATCAACCTCTGCCCAACCAGCAATTCCAAGGGATTGCAGAAGCTGTAGCCTCAAAGTATGAAGGACTCCACATTGTTAATGCAAAGTTACCTTCATTTCGATTGGCCATGAGGATCCTAGGCATCAACTTTTCTTGGCAATAGGCACGAAATGAGTCCCGCATCATTATTTCCTCTGGAGTCAGGAGCCTTTCCAATTGTAGGGCATCACGCCAGTCAAACTGAGCTTTCGGAACTGGAAGAAGAAAGCTAGAGCTAGACTAAAGAACAAAAGGACTGATAAAGAAATTCCCTCACCAGGTCCATATTAGGCCTGCTGAAGTAATGGGAGTACACAGTCCAATAGTTCTCCCTATAGACAATAACATGAACGCCACTGAAAAGTTGTGAAATTGGCAAGTGAGAACCTGTATAAATCTCTGCCTGGCATTACAGATTATTCTCACACGAACACCGTAAGATTATTGTCCACTTTAGTGTATACAGGCAAACTGCAGAACTGCAATGGTACAATTCATTTTTCTTGAAACTATGTTTTGTATTTGGAGTTTTTGCTTTGTTTTTCTTAAAGGCTAGTATGCCTGATTCAAAGAGAAAAATGTACTGAGGAAATCCCTTATAAGGGACAGGCTATTTTTATAAATATTCATAGGTTTTTCAAGTGTTGACTCATGGCCTTAATTATTCTATTTCACCTATCTGGTTTCATCTTGGAATATTTAAAAAGTGTGCTGGGCTGAGAGACAGCAGCTTGCCTAAAGTTATCCAGTCAATTTCCCTGGCAAGGAGTGAATGCAAATTCATGTGTTTCTAGTCGAAGTTCACACCTTAACAATTATACTATATGGCTCTGAAATATACATGTGAAAGTTATATTCTATATAATTTGTTATTTATACACTGAAGTTGCCAGCTTGGTGGTTCTTATTTCTGGGAACACACATATACAACTTTTATAAAATAATCAATTGTGATAGTGGCAGTAATGGTTTGTATCTTATAGAACAGAATATCTGGAGCCAATTTTTGAGGGAATAAAATCTTTTAGTTATCTAATCAAAATCTAACCTATGTCTATAGATGCATAGATCCTTGGAAACTCACATCCTTCCTCAGACCCACAAAATTAATGGCAAGGAATTAACAGTGATTGTGTATCTTATACAAGAGAGCAAACAGAGTTTCAATTTTTCCCAATGGAAGGATCTATGAACTAGGAGGAACGCTGTTTCAAGAGTGACTGGCGATTATGAGCTCAGATATGCAGCTCTAAATCACAATTGGCAAGAAAGAATCTTTTTACCTTTCGATCCGTTCACCAAAGGCTTTCCTTCTTTTTCTGTAACATAAGTAACAAAATAAGCCCATTTCTCAATCCAACTGTCTTTTGTGCTCCTTCCCCATAAAATCCAAGAATCCAAATAGATTTATCTATCTCTTAGCCGTGGCCCTACTATCTCTACCCTCACCTGATAGCAAAAAGCAGTCACTGACCTTTTGGTACAGGTGCACTAATGCTCTGTGCTCGAGTATCACAGAAGTTTGTTACACTGCCTCTGCACTGCAGAAATAGCCTGCTAGGTAACCTTAGCGCCATGGAGGATAAATTCTGGAAAAGGTCAAATGGAGAAAACTGTAAGATCCTAAGTCGTGAAAATCACTGGAGTGTTCAATTGTCCTCCAGCAAAATGCTGGAATAGAAGAATGATGATACCCATAACTCGGTTCAGTCCTGTTTATAATACAGAAGCAAGAATTAAACTAAATCACCACATACTAAACAAACAGGGGATAGTTCCTAGGGTTAAAGAAATAGCCAAATAAAATGAGGGGAAAGAAATGGGAAAAGGGTTCAAGCAGTACACCAGGGACCTGTAAATTAGGAAAGCAGAGTATCGATATGCGAAGCCCACTTCCAGGAACTGCGAGAAGCAATGAGGCCTAGCGCTCCCCAGAGCAGAAAACACAACTCGTGGGTTTTCTTCTGGGGGAAGCGGCTATTACAGGCGCCTATTCTCCATTCGGGGGGGAAAGAGAAGGGACTCGGTCGGGGATTTCCCTTCTCCTACCAACAAGTGCTGGGAGCGCCACTGATTTCAGGGTCAGCACTTCGACCCACAGTTGAAAAAAATACTGACCGAGATTGTGGCTGATCGAGGCTTTGCTTCTTCACGATTTGCTCCCAGCTTTTTCGCGGAAGATTGGCAGGTGAAGTGACGTCTCCTCCCGGGTTCACCACAGCCCCTCCTTAGGCCAATGGACTTCGCCTACCCTTCCTCCCTAGCCGCGCGAGGCGGCGCGCTCCTCTCCCATTGGCCAGGCAGAGGAGGCGTGTGGCCACGACGCAGGCGGCGGGGGTTGGGGTGAACTCGGCGGCTGGGAAAAGGAGGGAAGGGAGGGAATCCCGAAGCGGGCAAGTTTTGGGTCCTGTTGATGTGGACCCGTTCCTTGACAGTTCCCCCCCCACTCAGTCTTGTATTGCTTTTTATTATTTTGCTTGTTTGCCTTATTTAACACACATATAACACTTTTCAAAAGTTTCAAAAATTGCACCTTTTCTCGCTGAGCATCAATCCTGGTAAGAGCTATGCAGCTAAAAGGAGTGTTTCTTTGCATAGTGTGGAGGTTCACAGACCTCCAAACTATGGGTTTATGAGTCATTATTGACTTTGGCGACTGCCTGGACTAGTCGCTGCAGTTTTCTTGGCAAAACCTTGGAAGTTGTTTGCCCTTGCCTGCTTTCCAGGTCTTAGAGAAAATAACTGGCCCAAAAATCAAGCTGGCTTTGTGCCTCAACCAGAACTACAACTCTGGGTTTCTCGGATTCTAGCTGGTGCCTTAACTATTACACCAAACTGGGTCTCTTGCTTTATTCTTTAATGAGATCTAATTAGAGCCTAGTTCATTCTTTACATAAATGACATTTGCGATAATATACAAAGCAACTGCATCCTCTTCGCAGATGATGTAAAACTATTCAACACCACAGACAATACTACAACCCTTCAAAAAGACCCTGACTATGTACCTAAATGGTCAAACAAGTGGCAACTACCAATCTCAAACAACAAATGCTCAGTTTTACACATTGGCAAAAATAATCAAAATACAAACTTGATGATCATGACCTTGATGATGACTCTACAGTACTTTTTTTATCATAAGTTAGATGAGACTCAGGCTATCAGCCAGGCAGTGTACTATAAACAGGGCCTTTAGGTAGCATGAAGAGTCCTTAAATATTAACTCATGACAATAAGAGCAACAAAATGTAATTACTTCTTTACACTTATCATGTCTGGAGATTGGTTGCTCTTCAAGGTGACCTAGTCCCTCTTGGAAAGAAGGGGAGTAGGCAAATGCTTGTGGGGGCCAGTATGAAGAATACTCTAATGCATCTATTGATTAAAATCATTAAGGTCTCCTCTGAACTCCCCTGGCTGTGCACTTTTAGTGGAATTGATTGACGCCTGGTAATCTGTGATGTGTTTAAGCCTCTTGGTCTTGAGGAAATGGACAGGATCCTTGAGGCTGTTACTTCAGTGACTTGTTTAGATCTATGTGCCTTTTGGCTGGTTAGAAGATTCTGGGAGACAACATGTAATTAGGTCTAAGCAGTGGTGAATTCAGAGGTAGTCCCACCTGCCTGTACATAGGTGGTTGCTTGCCTGTATTTAAGGGGGCTCCTCAAGAAATCATCTTTGGACCTTATAGTATTAAACAATTTTTGTCCTGCTTCCAACTTTCCCTTCTTAGGGAAGGTTGTTGAGAAACTGGTTGGGATGCAGATTCTGAAGGCCATGGAGGAATGGATATATTTGGACCCTATTCAGTCAGGGCTCAGACCTGATTATAGTGCTAGAATATAATTGGTCACGCTTGTTGAGGACAACAAAGTAGCAGCTTTTACCATACATAGTTAAACATATGGAATTTGCAACCTCAAGTACTGATAATGGCCCTAGTCTTGATTGTTTAAAAGGGGGATTATGCAGATATGTGGAGATGAGGATTCTGGGTCCATTATGTTTATTTATTTATTTATTTGTCAAACATGTACAAGATAGCAGGTATAGGTATAAACATAAACATAAGTAAAGTAAGTACAGATAAATGAGGACAATAGGACAGTAAGACAGGGACGGTAGGCACGATGTTGAGCTTATGCACGCCCCTTACAGACCTCTTAGGAATGGGGTGAGGTCGACAATAGACAGTCTAAGGTTAAAGTTTTTGGGGTTTGGAGAAGAAACCACAGAGTCGGGTAGTGAATTCCAGGCATTGATCACTCTGTTGCTGAAATTGTATTTTCTGCAGTCGAGTTTGCAGTGGTTTACATTGAGTTTGTATCTATTGTGTATTCGTGTATTGTTGTGGTTAAAGCTGAAGTAGTCATTGACAGGTAGGACATTGTGGCAGATAATTTTATGAACTGCATTTAGATCAGTTTGAAGGCGACGTAGTTCTAGGTTGTCTAAGCCCAATATTTCAAGTCTGGTGGTATAAGGTATTCTGTTGCGAGGGGAGGATGGGAGGACTCTTCTCATGAAATATTTTTGGATTCTCTCGATTGTATTAACATTGTGTTTTATTTTCTTTCTGGGAGAGTCCACAAATCTTAAAAGTTGCCAAATTTGAAAAAATGCTGACCTAGCCTAATGCTGCATAAATCTATTTTGTGACTTCTTTTGATCTAGGACCATACATCAGCACTCAATTAAAGGAACAAATGTGCTTTAGTTTGAAATGCAGATAACTCTTTAAAGGCCTGTGATAAGGGACATGGAAATCCACCCAGTGAATTATAGCAAACAATGCATGACAGTCTCTGTTGAGCTGTCATTTATTTTCATTATAAAGGTTATCCATGCATCCATCTTCATGACTCCCAGACAAGGTAATTAGTGTAATGTGACCATGGCTTTGTTCCAAAGTATTTGCCATAATAGGTTTTTAAAAAGTCAATGCAGAGCAGGGCACAAGTTATCACAGTTACCATGAAATTAAGTCAGTTCTGAACTACTCTGTGGCCAAAGCAGGAAGGAGAGAGAGGAGACAAAATATTATTTTTCTCAATTTCTCCTGTATAAAAAGAAACTAATTAAAACATGCAGCAGCCTCGAAGAGTCTGGCTCCAGAATGCTTGAGTCAATCCATGATTGATTCTGAGACACTTCACAGGAGAATTACAGAAACGGTCTTTACAACAAGACCTGCTGAGGCCTATAATTGCAATCTATGTCTATGCTATGAAGGAGAAGAAAGACTACCAGGATAGCCATCTAAGCCCTCTGGATGAAATCTGGCTACAGCTGCCAGAATTCTCAGCCTGCTGGTTACAAATTCTGGTACTTGTAGTCCTAACAAACCCATGGACTCTAGACTAGAGCAGGCTGTTTTAGATACTTGCTAGAGGAAACTTTATTAGCTTATCTTTCATTTTTTTGTTTGATTCCATTTCAATAAGAAACTTAAATTAACTACAAGTAGTCCTTGACTTCAATCAATCAATCAATCAGAATAGAGCTGGGATCTTGGAGGTCTTCTAGTCCAACCCCCTGCTCAAACAGGAGACCTCAGGGACCACTAAATTCATAATTTTAAATCCAGCAGACCATTAATATGATCTGCCTAATGACTGGCTGAGTGGGCGTGGCTAGGTGGTCATGTGACTGGGTGGATGTGGCCAACTTGATGTCACTCACGTCGAGGGGTGCCTCACCAGCCTCTACTCGCCCCTCCCCTCCCAGCCACTCCTCGCCTGCCCACCCGGGCTCCTTAGGGCCCCAACAGGAAGCAGTTGTTGGAGCTAAGCAGCCACCACAAGAAAAAGTTGGCAAAACAGCTGGTTCAGTTCATATTGGATCTGACCGAGAAGGAGGCTCAGCAGAAGCACCTCACTGAGGACTACAAGCACAGGCTTTCTAAGCAGAGGGAAGACCTACGGGAGTGCAAGGCCAGGTACCGGCGCCTGGAGGCTCAGCGGGCTGAGATGGTCAGCCAGTTCCAGGCCATGATACAGTCCCACTGGCTCTTCGCCACCAGCAGCACTTCCCTCCAGCCTTCGCCCAAAACCCTGCACCAAGAGGCCGAAGCAGACTCCAAGTCGGAATTTCTGCCCCCCTCCGACCCGCAGAAAAAGACCCCGAAGGGGGAGACTCTCTGCAGCAACACAAATGTTCATTGCACATATCTGGCCTAGGGGCCGTAGTTTGAGGACCCCTGATTTAGTGCAATATAAAAAATGCAAATAATTTTTCTGCGGACCACCAAAATTTTCTCACGGACCACCAGTTGGTGACCTCTGCCCTATACCATTTCAGGCAGGTGGCTGTCCAGTCTCTTAAAAACCTCCAGTTAGAGGACAAAAAGACTCAGATTACTACGAAACATGGGAAAAATGGTATAAATGGATTGATGATAGAAAGTTGAAGAGAAAATGTGGGATGAAGATGTAGAATTAGAAAATATTGTAAGATAATGTATAAATTGTATAAATACAAAAATAATGTATATAAAAGGCTGTAGATCTGCTTAAAAATTGTTGTGATATGTAAAATGCAAAAAATCAATAAAGATATATTTTTTAAAAAAAACCAGTGATGAAGCACCCACAACTTCTGAAGGCAAGCTGTTCCACTGGTTAATTGTCCTCACTGTTAGAAAGTTTCTCCTTAATTCCAGGTTGCTTCTCTCCTTGATTAGTTTCCATCCATTGTTTCTTGTCTTGTCCTCTGATGCTTTGGAAAATAAGTTGACCCCCCTCCTCTTTGTGACAACTTCTCAAATACTGGAATATTGCTATCATGTCCACTCTAGTCGTTCTTTTCTCTAGACTAGCCAAACCCAAATCCTGCAACTGTTCTTCATATGTTTTTGTCTCGAGGCCTTTAATCATCTTCTTTGCTCTTCTTTGCACTTTTTCCGAAGTCTCAACATCTTTTTTGTAATGAAATGTCCAAAACTGTATGCAGTATTCCAGGTGTGGCCTTACTAAGGCTTTATAAAGCAGTAATAATACTTCATGTGATTTTGATTCTATGCCTCTGTTTATACAACCAAGGATTATATTAGCTTTTTTGGCTGCTGCCGCGCAGTGCTAGCTCATATTTCAGTGATTGTAGACTAGGACTCCAAGGTCCCTCTCACAGTTATTGTTTTTGAGCCAGGTTTCGCCTAATCTGTACTTATACCTTTAGTTTTTCCTAAGTGTAAAACCTTGCTTTTCTCCACATTAAATTTCATAGGCCCCATTGTTCAAGATCTTTTTGGATCCTGAGCTTGGCTTTTGGGATGTTGACAATTCCTGCCAGTTTAGTGTCATCTATAAATTTAATGAGTTCCCTTTCTATTCCCTCATCTAAGTCACTTATGAAGATATTGAAGCATACTGGGCCTAAGATGGAACCTTGTGGTACCCCACAGCTTACTTTCATCCATGTGGATGTGATGTTCGTCCATCGTATTCGAAGAGGACCTTAACATCCATCATAGACCTGAGTCGCCTGTGTGCAGGTCCGCAGCTACATCTCCCAGTGTATCCACAACTGCTGCTTTGTCGCTCGCCCATTGCCACAGGACTTTTCACAGGACTTGGGGGGGATGTCAAGACTTGCGCGTGAATTGGATTAAAGTGAGGGAGAAGTGCGCATAGTCAGCCTCACTCTCTCTTCCCAGATTCCATCTTGCTCCAAATAGCAGGACAAGAGTCGAGACAGTTGGAGATGGGCTGGGCGCAGTGGTTGACCAGGGCGTCTTTCGTGTCTTGCCATGCTCTTAGCATACCACATCGCTTGCAGAGACCACCTTAATGACCGTTGTCCTATTCTAGTAGATTTCATCCGCTCAGTCCACTGGAATCTGTCTTCACATGCTCGGGATAGACAAGTACCTATCTCACCGAAGGTCGATGACACAACAGCTACTCTCAACCTGGTTTGGCCAGCCTGTCGAAGCTGTTGCTCGGGGTGTGGCCGCTGCGCATGCTACAGCTGCTAGGAGCCACAGGTGAGAGCTGAGTGACAGGTGGGGACCAAAGGTGAACGAGCTGCCCTAAAAGCAGACAGCCCCTCAACTATTGGAAGACTGCTATCATGTCACCCCTAGTCCTTCTTTTAGTTAGACTAGACATACCCAGTTTCTGCAACCATTCTTCATATGTTTTAGTCTCTAGACTCGGGTGTCAAACTCGATCGTGTCACACATGGGGTGAGTGTGGCCTGTGTGTGATGCATCCCGTCCAAGGGACGCCAGTTTGACACACACACACCGCTCTAGTGTCTCAATATCTTTTTTGTACTATGGTAACTAACATTGGATGCACTATTCCAAGTCTCGTCATACTAAAGAGTATAAGCACATTTCATTCTTTATTTTTCTCTAGGGTAGAAAGTTTTTTGTGCAATGATCATTTTGGGCCAAATCCAGACTTATATTTGATCCATCCTCTTAATGACATATTTTTTCAGGTAATGATTTTTAAAATCTAAATTTCTTTCTCACAGTCTGGCAAGTCAACATATCTAAAGAAGGAAAGTATCAATGAATGATATGTGTTCCAGGATAATAGTACACTCTGCTACAGAGATGTTTCCTGAGGATGGGCTCCAGCATGAGTCCAAAAGCTCGGAAGACTAATGTTCGCATGTTTCTGCTCTTATTGCGTCCGCTGACTCCCGCCCAGCTGCCCTGTTTATTTATTTATTTATTATTTATTTATTATGGTGTTCTTATATGCCGCCCAACTCCCGAAGGACTCAGGGCGGCGTACAACAGAGAAAAATACAAGACACCAATTTCATAATATTACATTTAAAAAAACTGATATAAAAATTAAAAAAACACAATGTTTAAAATCATCCAATACTCACTCAACAACCATACATACTTGGGGGTGAGCTCGAGTGGATTAAGCTCTACCCCCAGCCTGCAGGAAAAGCCATGTCTTGACAGCTTTCCGGAAGGCCAGCAGAGTGGGGATAGTTCGGGTCTCTGGGGGAAGTTGGTTCCAGAGCGCGGGGCCTGCCACAGAGAAGGCTGTCCCCCTAGGGCCCGCCAGGCGGCATTGCTTGGCCGACGGGACCTGTAGGAGGCCAACTCTGTGGGCCCTAACCGGTCGGAGGGAAGTGTGAGGCAGAATGCGGTCCCGGAGATACCCTGGTCCTAAGCCATGAAGGGCTTTAAAGATGGTGATCAACACCTTGAATTGGACCCGGAGACCGATGGGCAACCAATGCAGCTGGCGGAGTATAGGTGTCACGTGGGTGTACCTTGGCACACCCACCACAGCACGCGCAGCCGCATTTTGCACCAGCTGAAGTCTCCGGATACTCTTCAAGGGTAGCCCCATGTAGAGCGCGTTGCAGTAGTCCAAGCGTGAGGTGACAAGGGCATGAGTGACCGTGAGTAGAGCCTCCTTCTCCAGGTATGGCCGCAACTGGTGCACCAGGCGAACCTGTGCAAAGGCCCCCCTAGCCACAGCAGAAAGATGGTGATCCAATTTTAGCTGTGGATCTAGGAGGACCCCCAAGTTGTGGACCTGATCCGAGGGGGTCAGTTTCGCTCCCTCGAACGACAAGGAGGGACAGTTGTCATAGTCCTTAGGAGGCAGTATCCAAAGCCACTCAGTCTTGTCGGGATTAAGTCTGAGTCTGTTCCTCCCCATCCAGATCTTAATGTCGTCCAAGCATCGGCACATTGCATCAACTGCCTCACTGAAGTCAGACGGGGTGGTGATGTACAGCTGGGTGTCATCAGCGTACTGGTGGAAACACACCCCATGTCTATGGATGATCTCCCCCAGCGGTTTCATGTATATGTTAAACAGGATGGGCGAGAGAACCGACCCCTGAGGCACCCCACATGATAGGGGCCTAGGGGACGATCTCTGTCCTCCTGCTAACACCGACTGCATCCTATCGGCGAGATAAGAGGAGAACCACCACAAAACGGTGCCTCCCACCCCCAACTCACCGAGACGATGCAGAAGGATACCATGGTCGATGGTATCGAAAGCCACTGAGAGGTCAAGTAGCACCAGGATGGAGGAATTTCCCCCATCCCGGGCCCGCCAGACATCATCCATCAGGGCGACCAAGGCAGTTTCTGTACTGTAGCCGCGCCTGAAGCCCGACTGATAAGGATCTAGGTGATCTGTTTCATCCAGAAGCTGCAGGAGCTGAGTAACCACCACCTTCTCCACAACTTTCCCCAAGAAGGGTAAGTTGGAGACCGGACGATAGTTCTTCAAATCGGCTGGATCCAGGGAAGGCTTCTTCAGGAGGGGTCTCACCACCGCAGCTTTTAACGACTGTGGTACGGATCCTTCCCTCAAAGAAGCAGTGACCACCGCCTGGATCCAGCCGCGTGTCACCACCCTGCTGGCCGAGACCAACCAGGAGGGGCACGGGTCCAATAAACAGGTGGAGGTACCCATCGCCCCCACAGCTCTGTCCACATCTTCGGGAGAAACAGGCCCAAACTCTTCCCATAACGGTGGACTAAGACTTGCCCCTGTCAACTCTATGGACTCTGCCCAGCCAGAGTCCAGGTTCGACCGAATCTGAGTGACTTTATCCGACAGAAACTCTGCGAATTCCTCAGCTCTGCCCTGTACGTGTTCCTTGCTCCCCCCTTTAGCAAGGAGGGAGCGAGTCACCCTAAACAGGGCGGCTGGGCGAGAATCTGCGGACGCAATAAGAGCGGAAAAATAGGATCGTTTTGCCGCCCTTATCGCCACTAAATAAGATCTGATGTAAATTCTTAATAGTGTTCGGTCAGACTCGGTTTCGCTGGCTCTCAAGCGGCGCTCTAGACGTCTCTTCTGGCGTTTCATCTCCCAGAGCTCCTCGGTAAACCAGGGAGCTTTCCGGGATCCACTGCCACGGAGAGGTCGCTTAGGCGCAATTCGGTCTAACGCCCCTGATGCTGCGGTGTTCCAAGCAGTCACCAGGGAGTCAGCCGAATTGTGTACCAGGGTTTCAGGTATTTCCCCAAGTTCCCTCTGGAATCCTTCTGGTTCCATTAGGCGCCTGGGGCGGAACCACCTAGTCGGTCCCACCTCCCTGCGGGGGAGGAGTGGAGCTGCAAAATCCAACCTCAGTAGGAAATGATCTGACCATGACAGTGGGGTGATGACTATGTCCCTGATCTTCAGATCATCTCTCCACTGCCCCGAAAGAAACACTAGGTCAAGCGTGTGACCACCCTCATGAGTCGGACCCTGGATTACTTGGGTCAGGTCCATGGTTGTCATGGAATCCATGAACTCCTGAGCCACCCCAGAGGTTTCGCCAGCAGATGGAAAGTTGAAGTCCCCCAGAACCATAAGCCTAGGGAACTCAACTGCCAAGCCAGCTACTGCCTCAAGTAGCTCAGGCAGGGCCTTACTAACGCAGCTGGGAGGCAGGTACGCTAGGAAAAGGCCCACCTGAACCCCTAAGTCCAACTTCAGAAGGAGAGTCTCACACCCAACAATCTCCGGGGCAGGGCTCCTACGAGGATGCAGACTTTGGCGCGTTATCATTGCCACTCCTCCTCCCCTTCCCAGGGGTCGGGAATGGTGCTGCAATGAGAACCCGTCTGGGCAGATCTCCGAGAGACCTACTCCCCCCTCTTGGCCCATCCAGGTCTCAGTTATACACACCAGGTCTGCCCCCTCTTCTGTGATTAGATCACGTATCAGGGGGGCTTTGTTGGCGATTGACCTGGCGTTAAGCAGCAACATCCGGTTTAGGGTGACCCACACCCTTCTTGCTAAGGAGGAAGGCGGAGACCCCTTGCAGGGTAGAGCTGAGGAATTTTCTCGGTTTCTGGCGGATAAAGTCACTCAGATTTGGACAGACCTGGAATCCGATTGGGCAGTACAGGCCGAGATGACTGGGGCAGGTCTTAGTCCGGTTATATGGGATAGGTTTGAACCGGTGACTCCTGAGGATGTGGACAAGGCCATAGGAGCTATGAGCTCCACCACTTGTTTATTGGACCCGTGCCCTTCCTGGCTGGTTTCGGCCACCAGGGAGGTTTCACACGGCTGGCTCCAGGCATTGGTCAACGCTTCTCTGAGAGAGGGGTCCGTCCTGCAGCCCTTAAAAGCTGCGGTGGTGAGACCCCTCCTCAAGAAGCCTTCCCTGGACCTGGCGGATTTAAAGAACTTCCGTCCAGTCTCCAACCTTCCCCTCGCGGGGAAGGTTGTTGAGAAAGTGGTGGCACTCCAGCTCCTACGACTGTTGGATGACACTGATTTTCTGGATCCCTTTCAATCTGGTTTCAGGCGCGGCTACAGTACGGAAACGGTTTTGGTCACCCTGATGGATGATCTCTGGCGAGCCCGGGATAGGGGTCATTCCTCTATCCTGGTGCTACTTGACCTCTCAGCGGCCTTCGATACCATTGACCATGGTATCCTTCTGCGTCGTTTCGGAGAGGTGGGGGTGGGTGGCACTGTTTTGCAGTGGTTCTCCTCCTTCCTCTCTGACAGGACGCAGTCGGTGTTGACAGGGGGCAGAGGTTGAGCCCTAGGCCCCTACTATGTGGGGTGCCGCAGGGCTCGGTCCTCTCGCCCATCCTGTTTAACATCTACATGAAGCCACTGGGTGAGATCATCCGACAACACGGGGTGAGGTATCAGCAATATGCTGATGATACCCAGTTGTACATCTCCACCCCGTCTCAATTCGGGGAAGCCGTAGACGTAATGGGCCACTGCCTGGCCGATGTTAGGGTCTGGATGGGGAAGAACCGGCTAAAACTTAACCCTGACAAGACTGAGTGGCTGTGGATATTGCCCCCTAAGGACTCAACCAATTGCCCCTCCTTGGTTCTTGGGGTGGAGAAATTAGCTCCCTCAGAACGGGTCCGCAATTTGGGTGTCCTCCTAGACCCACAGCTAAAATTGGAACAACATCTTTCAGCTGTGGCTAGGGGGACCTTTGCACAAGTACGTCTTGTGCACCAATTGCGACCCTACTTGGAGAAGGAGGCACTTCTCACAGTCACTCATGCCCTTATCACCTCACGGCTGGATTACTGCAATGCGCTCTACATGGGGCTACCCTTGAAGAGTGTCCGGCGACTGCAATTGGTGCAAAATGCAGCTGCGTGAGCTGTGGTGGGTGCACCCAGATGCACCCACGTAACACCGATCCTCCGCCAGCTGCATTGGCTGCCCATTAGTCTCCGGATCCAATTTAAGGTGTTGGTCGTTACCTTTAAAGCCCTACATGGCTCAGGGCCAGGTTACCTTCGGGACCGCATCCTGCCGTATACCTCCCTACGACCGGTTAGGGCCCACAGAGTCGGCCTCCTGCAGGTCCCATCGACCAAGCAATGCCGGCTGGCGGGGCCGAGGGGGAGGGCCTTCTCTGTGGGAGCTCCCTCCCTGTGGAACCAGCTTCCCCCGGAGATCAGGACCATCCCCACCCTACTGGCCTTCCGGAAAGCAATAAAAACTTGGCTCTTCCGGCAGGCGGAGTGAAAGTGAGACCAACTAGATTAAATAAGGGTCTCCCCCCATGATAGTAATGAGATACTCTTTTTAACTTTTGTATTTTTTGTATTTTTAATTATTGTATTTGATATTGTTATATATTTTAATTATTGCATTTTACTCTGTAATGGAATCTAACATGTTGTGAGCCGCCCAGAGTCCCCAGGGAGTGGGCGGCATAGAAATCCATTAAATTAAATTAAATTAAATTAATTCTGGTCCTGGTGACCAACCCAGATTGGATCCTGCAAAAGTATCAGTGTTATACATTCACCTTGTATAAAATAAACACTTCTTCTCTTCATCCCCAATTTGAGCTTTTAATATCATGGCAGACCACATTTTGGCAGCTGCAGCTTATCTCTTTATAAAGAACAGTAGTTGGATTCTGCATGTCACCTGTTCATTTATTTTATCCCTTGAAAATAATTAAAGGCACAGAATCCAACACAAGTGTGCATGTTTAAAGTTAGGAACTTTTCTCCATCCTCATATAATTGCTGTGTTCAGAGTTTACTTATCCTTGCTTAACCATAGTTTGCTCAATTCCTGCATGTTTCTGCATTCATATTAAATCATAAATGAATCACATTAGTTTGCTAGTCTAAGCCATCTCTGCCTTAAGACTTTTATAACTGTCCATGATTGATTTTCCTTTCAGTTCAATCCCATTAGCAAGGGCCAATGCAACCCTCTTTTCAAAGTGTCTCTCCTCTCAATGGCAAGACAGATACAAGCCCTCAGTCCTGTATCAGAACTGAGCCTGCTGCCAGACCCCTCTGAGACCTCCTGATACAAACCCAAGGCAAGCTGTTAATCTGTATTTATGCTTTTCCCCAGCTGAAAGCTGCCCACTCTTTTGGCTGTCCTGTCCTTGCACAGCAGAGTTGCAGTCCAAAATATCAGCTGGAGGCCGGTCTGGTTTAGGGAGGCAAGATGAAGGTCGAGTCCACAGTCTAACTCCTCCAGGCGCTTCTGGAGGACTCCTCCGTTTGTTTCTGGCATCATTAGAGTCAGCCATGTCAGAAGAACTGAGGGCTTCTTCCAAGTGCATGCTTAGTCACGAAGCCATTATCTCTCAGTTTCCATTCCCCATATGCAAGTACAGATTAGGATCATATATCTTATCCTGAGAATTGCTCTCTGTGTGAAAAGAAATCAACCCTTTTTTAAAGACTTTAACATATGTAAAGTAGTAAAGCATTTTGGGGGCTTCAAAGAGAAATAGTGGAAAACAACTCATTAATCAGCTTCAGGGAAATGGGTGTTTTGGGATTATGATGATATATATACCACTGTAGAGATTTTGCAAATAAAACTCCACACCCTCCCCCCCATGCCTGTAGCCCTTTTCTGACAGTGTGCACAATATGATCCATGAAGGTTTATTTCCCTAATTAATGGCATATGTATTTTTATTTCTTATACATTACTGTATTGCCTTCTATATTATGAATGTTGCTCCAAGGTTCCCTTTCATTCATGACCTTAGCCTGATAGTATTTTGAGCTAGAGGGTGTAGAAAAATTCTTTCAAAGCTCAGTAAACCAGACTACTATAAATTTGCATATGTAAAACTAGTGATTCACTCATTCCCTGTTAGATCTGCAGATAGTTTTCTTAGAGTCATCCCAAAGCTCTCACTTTATTTACCAAGACCTTTTTGTAACTGGAGCACCTGGAAATTAGTGAGGCATTCTAGGTGTATATTTTAAAAATTGCATTATCTATTGCACAAGGGCTTAAAGGGCTTTCAGAGACAATCATATAATCTTTATTGAAATATTATCCAACTAAATTTAATGCAATTTACTTCTGAGTAGATCATATGATTGCAGGCTCCCTGATGGGTTTTAAATTGCAGTTTTTGGATACTAAACAATCTTCTCTCCCCCCACCCATAAAATGGCTATGAAAAATATTTTACTAATAACCTTAAATGCTGAAAGCATCTAGAAAACTGCAAATTATATGCCTTCCTTTAGTTCTTATATTTGTAGCATGCATAACAATATAACATATATTATAATTTGATCTTTTTTTTTACTTCAACAGTCCAGATTAGAATTGTTTGGTCCACATTATTCCTTTCAGGGGGTAATATATTTTATTTGTAATAATTCTATTTTCTAAATGAACTAAATACTATAGATAACACACACACACACATATATACACACATACATATACATACAAAAGATGATCACTGACTGAACTGAATTCATCCTTATCTCTCTCATTTAAAGAAAGTAAAGTACTAAATGAGCTGCAAACAAGTTGATTATGATTAATCCTAATCCATCTGCAGCTTGTTCCTTCACTAGCCACACCCCCTTCTTTTGATTGGTTTAGGTAGCTTCATTTAGTCTTCTGTCTTGTTCAAACTGAGGAAGGAAAGAATTAAGAGAAGAAAAATATTGATGGTGACACCTAAAGTAGAAAGGTTTATTCTTAAAGACAGAAAGGAAGGGGTGATGTTTGGGTGGGGATGATGTTTATATGAGAGAGTAACAGCAAACTTACACCTAAGAAGTAGTAACTAGGAGTAAGCAAAGATTTGAGAGGTATGATGCTACCTTATTAATTTTTCCTTCTTTTCTTTCAGGGATATAGCTTTTTAATAAGCCATGGCTTTTGTGGAGGCTGTGTTACCCCCGGCTGGTATCCTGGGGGGATTTAACAACTTCCAGGATATACAATCTGAAAGTTTCCAGGTAAGAAGTTGTGGGGGATACTGGCTGGATGGCTGAAGGTGTCCTCTGGTAAGAATTAAAAATGTCTGAAGGAAGGTACTAATAAGCATAGGCTCCCAGCTGGACCCAGTCTGTTTCTTACAAAATCAAGGTTTCTTTCCAGAACAGATGTGGCAAGGTATTGTAAATCTTTGCATTTTAGGAGTTCCTCGAGCCAGATGGTGGAAAGAGTAGGAGGCATAATTGGTCTTACTCCATTATAAAGAAAATAGTCGAACAGAAAGTTTGGGGCACCAAGTTTTCCTTTTGAAGGGAAGACAGGATATAATGTTAATTAAATAGATAGATTAATAGAAGTTGGTGATTTTGAAGTGCTTGTGCTTGTTTAAGCTTAAGTGCAAAAATGTGTAGAATGTTTGCATGTTTGGAACATTTCATGATGATAGTAAGTCTGTCTGGGAGAGATAATGTCATGTAGTTTTAGAGTGTTTTCCCCACCTTAAATTAAGAGAGGTGTGTGTGCAGACCTGGTAGATAAGACCCACACAACTAGCCAGAGCTAATCAGTGGGTCAAATCAGTGAATATAATGCTTCTCAGAAGGAACTTTCCTGAAGTCTTCTGGAACTCTTGATATAATCCTGTAATCAACGTGAAAGGAACAAAATGGCCCTCCTCACATTGCCTGTATTTATTGTTTGTAAGACAAATTTATTCATGATTAAACCATGTTTTAACTAAATAAAATACTGTAGCCTCACACTGGCTGAACCAGAAACTAATTGTAGGAGCTGAATTCACACTTCATGCTAGCTTACAATTCATGCACAGCTTTATTGATCTTACATTGATTATGCATCATAGTTTATTTTTAAAGTCAGTTTCTCCAAGTTTTTTTGATTAGAACAAAGTATATAGAAGAGGAGACTGCCTAAATTGCAAGGAATTATGACCTGTCCTTTGATGCTTATAGTGGGATTAAGGTTTTAATAGGGAGGAAAAGGGATCTTGTTGCACTAGGAAAGCAGAAGTTAGAAGAAAAAAACATAGTTTAAAACTGCCAAATTCCAAGCAGAAGCCATTGTACGTATTACAGTTTTTATACCTTAGTTGAAATGCTATATTGTAAAGTGCACATATGTGGTTATGTTTTTGTAAGACAAATATTACATACTTACAAAATAATAGTTGAATGATAAATATATTTTAGGCCCAGTAAAATGCTGCATGTGGTGTGCAGAATTCATCTTCAGGCAGATGTGTTATTTTTTTAAAAATAGGAAAACAAGGAATTCAGAAAATAGGATGGGAATCTATCCCTCTGACCTGGAGAAGCCTAAAACTCTAGCTCACACATTTCTTGGATTTTTTTTCTATAGCATCTTGCACCCTACTCCTGTAATTCTACTTATTAATAGTAGTATCCGTGGTTCTTTGTGAACAGTTTGATTTGCTGCTTAGCGTGGAGGAACTCTACTATCCCTAGAGGAGTTGCAGATTTTCTTTTGGCTGTCATTGCTTCACACAGGAAACTAATATTACTAATACTATTAATATTACTAATACTATTACTAATAAATTATATATATTAATAGGTTATATATATGTATGTACATATGGTATTACTTCTTCATAATATTTAGTATGTAAAGAGTTTTTATCCACAAAATAGTTTTATAATCTTGTTGATTTGTTTTTAATACTAAGTTTTCCTAATGTTATCTGCATTTATAGCATACTGTCTCTGCTTTTAATTTCTCCTTTGTAGCATCTCATAATTTCACAAAATGGTGGTCAAGGGTCATAATAAATTTTATCATACATTTTGTAGTTGCAGGTCAGAACCTGAATAGAAGCAGTGGGGAGACTGTATTTATGGTATCAGATCCAATTTTGGGAAGAAATAAAATAAATTGCTGCTTCTGTATTGATTATCCTGCGTATAATATCCTGTGTATAATAATACACAGATCATAAACAGTTTTATTGTACCGTATTTACTTAATCCTTCTTACAATCATGTAATGCTCTTCAAAGAACAAATGTTAAGTATTCTACTCTTCTAATCTGTAGCCCTTGAAAGTCTAGAGTAAAATAGCCATAGGATGCTGTCCAAGCCTGAAAAAGCCTGTTGAGTAGTGAATGTTTCTGTTGCCTGTTTCTAAGGGCCGGTGAGATAACTAGCATTCAGCCTCTCCCAACTGTAAGGCAGAAACTTATGCAGCCTTGTGATAGTAGGCTTCTTATCTCCACCTTAATGGCAGGCTCCAGCCTGTGCCTGCCCTGGCTTCTGAAGCTCATCCATCACAACTTTTGTGACCTGCTTCTGTCTTTCAATTAGTGAAAGGCACTTACTACAACGTCTGTCAAGAGTCTGTTTGTTTCTCTCCCCCCCCCCCCCCAGCTTCTACCTGCATTTCATACCTGGAACGCAATATATTTCATGAGCTATTTACTTGCTTTCTAGTGGTGGAAGACAGAAGACTGCCCTGAAACTCCATCTCTGGAGTTCTTGGAGTCGAACCAACCTGAGGGGATCCAGCAGGTCAAGCAGGAGCATGAGGAAGCCTATTGGGATCTTGACTTTCTCCTAAGAAATTTTTCTACCTCTGACCAAAATGCCAGTCTTTCTCGAGTTGATCAAGAGGACCAAATCTCGATGTCTGCTGCCTGTCAGACAGTGTCAATTGAGGAGGAAGTCGGAGAAAAGCTCCCAGGAAGCCCCAAGGTTCCAGAAGTTCCTGGTCCCTCAAGTTCGGAAGTCCAGTTCCTGCTAAAAGAGAACTCTGTGAACTGTACCCCAGTTCTACCAGGTTATTTCCAGGATATAATAGAGCCCAATAAGGGTCTAGTATTTTCCAACAATCAGTTGCCACACTTTGCCCAGGGAGGTTCTATGGCTCTTGCCGGAGCAGAGCAACAGCCCAGGGAGCCCAGAGAAAGATCTCTTGGGCAATATTATCATTTAACCTGTGAATCCCATGTGCAGCCAAGTCCTCACTTGCTAGGCAAACATGCTTCTTACAATCAGCTTCCACCAGCTGCAGTGGCTTCCCAGCTGCCACACTGCAGTCTGCTGAATGGTTACCATCCTCTCTCCCATAGTCCATATCAAGCCCGAGTTCAAATGTACCAGGCAGATTCTGTTCTCCATGCTCTGCCACTCCTTGGTTTCAGGAAACCACCTTCACCTATTAGAGAAGCCATAGCCAAGCCAAGAAAGGGACACAAACAATGGCCCCACAAGCGGCCTGCTAGTCACATCTGCAGTCATCCCAGTTGTGGGAAGACCTATACCAAGAGCTCCCATCTCAAGGCTCATCTTCGCACACATACAGGTAAGAAAGAATGATATAGAGGCCCGGGTGCAGCTGGGTGTTGGATCTTGGGGCATTTTATCCTCTGCTCTGGGGCCTTAGAAATTGCTCACCTGTTGAGCAATGTTGCTGTGTCTGCTGAATATCTAAGGTTTGGATGTTGCACTATGTGGTGGCCCACTTACCCCGAGACTTGGAGAGGGAGGAAGTGGGAAATCCTGTAATTTTGGGCTGCTTATTTCCTCAAAATTCTGTGCATGAATTGTTAACACTGTAACTTAAAATAATGACCCTCCTTGGGTCCAGTGGTAGCACAAGGACATAGTGGTACTATCTGTTTTACAGGAGAGAAACCATATCACTGCACTTGGGAAGGATGTGGTTGGAAATTTGCCCGTTCAGATGAGCTGACTCGCCATTATCGTAAGCACACAGGACAGCGTCCATTCAAGTGTCACCTCTGTCAGCGTGCTTTCTCCCGTTCGGATCACCTCTCTCTGCATTTGAAGAGACATGTGTGACAAATATAAACATTTTGGACTGCGATGGATGTTCTAACTCACAAGGGAACCTCATAGTGGGATAGTGATTATGGGGTGAGGGGGGTATCTCTGCATGTTTCCATTTCCTACAAAGAAGGCACACCTGCCTCTGCCCCTGGTAGTATTAGCCAAGAGAATGCAATGGAGACTAGTTACATCATTGGACTCCCAGACTGAAGGACTTTGGAATCTCAGCTGTATTATTCTATCGCTACTGAAAACTCAACCATATTTTGAAACCTAAATTGGGCACTTTCGTGTCTTTTTCTTCCTACTAAATAGCATTCCAGACCACAAAGCTATTGTCATCTAGGATATAGAAGACCCTTTTGTATTTCATTGTCCTTGCAGTAAGAAGAAATCATCTTTTCCATAGTGTAAAACATTCCTGTAGGTATGATCTACTTCGGTTTAATGCCAGAGATATGAGGAAGGGATCTAAGGCAGCAGTGGAGCCGAAGCAATTGGTCTAGCACATTCTTGGATATATTTTCTGAATAAATGAAATTGGGATAAGGGCTAGGGTCTATAGCTAGCAGTATTATAATGAATGCATTGAAGTTTCCATCATCGGCAGATCCTGGAAATGAGCTTTATCTTCTATTGAAGGAGCTGATGGAGTAGTCCTTATCCCCTGGGCTAAAAAATAAGGGTACAGAGGAGTTCCTTTATTGTATCTGGCATAGTTTCATAAGTGAAAAATGGGCACATCTGCATGTATCCAATTGTTATTCCTTTTTTATGTTTTTGTATCTCTCAAAGTGAACAACTGTGATGCAAAGGAAAACACAGCTCATTTTAACAGTTGTGTGCAGAAGAGTGTAATGCAGATTAGACCAGCTGAAAAGCCTGCATCTTGAAGCTATTAAAAGGCCACCACTCAGTGTCAAATGAGCCTTGGTTCTGTTACTTTAATTGTGGGTTCACAATGTTAAGTCAAAATACGAGTTGCATATTTCTGGCATAATGTTATGCGACCCAGTAGGTGTGACTTCCATGGCTCATGGCTTAGTATATTATGTGTAGTTTATTCAATAAACCATGCATACTAAACCATTTTCATCGGCTCAAGGTTGACTCTGCCTTTCATCCTTTTGAGGTTGGTAAAATGAGGACCTGGATTGTTGGGGGCAATATGCTGACTCTGTAAACCGCTTTAATTTAATTTAATTTAATTTAATTTAATTTAATTTAATTTAATTTAATTTAATTTAATTTAATTTAATTTAATTTAATTTAATTTAATTTAATTTAATTGAACGTTCTTATAGGCCACCCCACTCCCATGGGACTCAGGGTGGCGTACAGTACAGAGAAGAACAATTCATAAAAACAGTTATAAAAAACAACAACAATTAAAAGATTATAAAAAAGATTAAAAATCATCTATCATTCATAACCAGGGGGGGAGAACCATATATAGTCTGATTGGTCTCACTTTCACCCCGCCTGCCGGAAGAGCCATGTTTTTATTGCTTTACGGAAGGCCATCAGGGTGGGGATAGTCCTGATCTCTGGGGGCAGTTGGTTCCAGAGGGACGGAGCTCCCACAGAGAAGGCTCTCCCCCTCGGCCCCGCCAACCGGCATTGCTTGGTCGACGGGACCTGGAGGAGACCAACTCTGTGGGAACTAACCGGTCGTAGGGAGGTATGCGGTAGGATGCGGTCCCGGAGGTAACCTGGCCCTGAGCCATGTAGGGCTTTAAAGGTCAAAACCAACACCTTAAATTGTGTCCGGAGACTAATGGGCAACCAATGCAGCTGGAGGAGAATAGGTGTTACGTGGGTGTAAAAATGCAGTTTGCGCCGAGCTGTGGTGGGTGTATCTAGGAACACCCACCACAGCTTGGCGCAACTGCATTTTGCACCAATTGCAGTCTCCGGATACTTAAAGAGGGCTGTAAAAGCACTGTCTAAGTGCTATTGCCTGTTGTGTTACATGAATCCAGCCAATGTATAGTTCAGGGATCCTCAAACTACGGCCTGCGGGATACATGCGGCCCTATGACACACTATCTGGCCCGCCCAGTGGTGGGATTAAGCCCCGCCCCTCACCTCCCAGCCACTCTTTGCAAGGCTGGCTTTTCCCTGTTGCCCTCATTGGCTATAATACCTTGCAGATTGCAGCCGCACTTCTGTGAACTTTAGCTCATTGCTGCCCACGCACTTCTGCTGACCACATCTTGCAAAGGTAAGGCTGAAGGGCACGAGCCGGGTGGGCGGGGATGAGCTGGCGGAGGGGTTATATTGGCCGGTGGACTGATAGTGGACTGATGCACGAGGTTAGAGCTTTGAGCTTTGAACTCTTCTGGGGTTTTTGAGAAGCTGCCTCAATCCTAGGTGGGAGGGAGGAGGTGTGTAAGAGTGGTTTGAGCTCTGGGAGGGGAGGAGCTTCTCTCAGCCTGTCATTACTTCAGTTCTGTAGTGATCCCTATTTTTTGTAGCTCTGTATTTATTGATAACTTACTAATAGCAATTTTGAATCCCTAGGAAACATGTCAAAGAAAAGAAAAATTGACTCTGAGTGCAGGATCTTCAAAGAACAGTGGACTTATGACTGGTTGGACAAGCGAGAAAAGACAAAATATTAAAACTGAAAAATGGATTGACAAATGGGTTACAGTCTTAATTGGTGCAGTTCTCAGTCTGGTTTATTGTGTGGTCATCTGAAACATATGATCAGGAGTTATATTGAAGGAAATCCTGTTTGTTTTATTCTTTTTTTAATGACCTATTTTAAGGAGCCTGAAGCTGCTGCTGTAATGAAGTTAGGCAAATGGCAAGAAAGTTTGCAATTTTTTTTCTCTTTGGGGGGGGGATTCTTATTAAATAAATAGATTCCTTGGGTTGAGCAAATACAGCTTATGAAGGACAAAGGCAAAATGGACCGCTAAATTGGCCACGCCCACCCCATCACATGACCACCCAGCCATGACCACCCAGCCACATGACCACCTAGCCATGCCTGCCCACCAGGTCCGGCCCCCCAACAGTCTGAGGGACCGTGAATCGGCCCCCTGTTTAAAAAGTTTGAGGACCCCTGGTATAGTTGCTCGTCCTGTTCAGCTGATACTGTGTGAGAAGCAAGACACATTTGGGAAATTGCTATGCAAAATGTCTCAGCTGTTATCTGAATGCTTAGATGTAGCTCTAAGATGACTGATAATTATCTGTAAACCTGGCATTTTGAGAAGGAACAAAACTTACTAGCTTTTCTGAGCTGCCACAGGTCTACAGCAACAAAGTCTTATTCTTCGTATCAAAAAAAAAAAAAAGCTGCAGCTTTTTTTTTTTTTGAAGGAACAGGAGTTTGAAGAAGCTGCAGCTGAACCAATACTTCAGAGTCACTGGTTTCCTCAACAACAATAATCACCGAAAGATTCCTTTTGGACACCTCCAAATACTGGCCCATCTTGCCTCTCTTACCATCCACAGTGGTTATGAGCATTAATATTCTCACTCCTGGGAGGATCAAGAAGGGATGATGCCCCTGGTCAGTGAGATAGGAGCGCAGATATTTTAGCAAGCACTCTGCCACTTCTTTTCACTCTGGATTTGTTTTTGCAATGGGAGAATGCAGGATACTATAAGGGGGCTCAACTAATCTATATCTTCCCTCCTAAAGAGAGATCTGATGGTGTCAACACACATGGGGCCCGGGTTTTGAGGTGAGGTGAGAATAAATTCCTGGAGTCCCTTGGTATGTCATTGGGGTTCACTTCAATGTGAAATTGCTTATCCCACAGTTCAGGAAGAAATGTCATATAAAGTTGTTGCTGCAGTTCCAGATGTCCCTCCAAGATAATAAGTGAAAAAACCTAATGGATTTTGCCTGCCTTAAAAGTGCTGGGCTAAAAGAATTTTTTTAATCGTAATGTGGTGTTTAAAGATAGTTCACAAATGATGGTCTCAGGAAGAGCAAGTTCATGTCTAACTTGGATGTTTTTGAGATTTAAAGACTTTTTGTAAAAGATGGCAACACCGCCTCCTCTACCGAGTTCACGATCAGACCGGTAAACATAGTTTCTTTCTACAATAATGGAATCGGGGAGGGATGAGTTTAGCCAGTTTCGCAGACAAATATAATGTTGTAATTGGTCGTATTTAATAGGAGGAGGAATTCAGGTATTCAGTTAGGGGCGTGCGTGCCTAGTATTGTAAGGTGGGAGGTTGGATGTTGGGATGTAGATTATGAGATTTAGTTTTGATGCAGCCTGCTCGGTAGTCTATATATAAGTCAGTTTCACCATTATCTTGTCGTATTTTTAGATCTAATGTTTGTTAATCTAATGAATGTTCACTGAAGCAATGAAAATAATTTAAAACTCTTTCACTCATGATCTGCTGGATGTGAGATGGAGGCAATTTCCCCCGGGGCCAATTGAAAAGCCATTGCCAGGATGGATTGGTTCTGGGATTAGGGCATGTGAGAAACAAGCCCTATGTTTGAGATGCATTGGAGGGTAGAATGGTAATGGTTGGCAGTTGGTTGCCAAGCAACATATTCCTATGTGATGGCAACTGGCCTAGGTAGAAGGTATATTTGATTGGCTGGCTTGGTGGTCACTAACGGATGTCCTGATGAATCTGTCCCTGAGTCACAGGTACCAGGTAAAGGCCTCAGTTTCAGGACGCACACACAAACATGCAAGTTGGCCATACAAAAATATGACATACCGTATATACTCGAGTATAAGCCGAGTTTTTCAGCCCACTTTTTGGGCTGAAAAAAGCCGCCTCGGCTTATACTCGAGTCATTGAAATTAACTGGGAAACTAGTCCGGGCTCGGGGCGTTTTGCATGCGGGCGAGAACCAGCCTCCGAGGCGGCGGCATGAACGAGGGCGAGGCGGAGGGTCCTCCGCGGCCGGCCCTTTGCAAGAAGATGTGCCCGGCGGGGGAGTTCTGGCGGCGGCGGCGGCAGAAGCGGCTGCACCGGCTGGAGCTAGACCCGGATCGCTAGCCGGACCCTCCCCCGCCGCCTTGCGACCTCCGCCCGGCGGTGCTGCTGGCCACGGTGCATCATCTGCTGGGCCGGTCGGCCACGAAGGCGCAGCGCTCGGCCGGGGAGACCTCGCTGGCTTCGGCCACTGACCGGCCCAGCAGGTGATGCACCGTGGCCAGCAGCACCGCCGGGCGGAGGTCGCAAGGCGGCGGGGGAGGGTCCGGCTGGCGATCCGGGTCCAGCTCCAGCCGGTGCAGCCGCTTCTGCCGCTGCCGCCGCCGCCAGAACTCCCCCGCGGGCACATTTCCTTGCAAAGGGCAGGCCGCGGAGGACCCTCCGCCTCGCTCTCGTTCGTGCCGCCGCCCCGGAGGCTGGTTCTCGCCCGCTTGCAAAACGCCCCGAGCCCGGACTAGTTTCCCAGTTAATGCCTTTTGGGGGGGGCGATCGCGGAGGGTCCTCCGCGGCCGGCCCTTTGCAAGAAGATGTGCCCGGCGGGGGAGTTCTGGCGGCGGCGGCGGCGGCAGAAGCGGCTGCACCGGCTGGAGCTGGACCCGGATCGCCAGCCGGACCCTCCCCCGCCGCCTTGCGACCTCCGCCCGGCGGTGCTGCTGGCCACGGTGCATCACCTGCTGGGCCGGTCGGTGGCCGAAGCCAGCGAGGTCTCCCCGGCCGAGCGCTGCGCCTTCGTGGCCGACCAGCTGCGCGCAATCCAGCTGGATCTGGCTCTGCCCCGGGATGCGGTAGGAGAGGGCGGCTTCAGAGTTGTGCAAATAAAGGGTTAACTTTAGATTTCCTTATGAGGAAGGCAGGGCAAAAAGCGAAGAGAACAAGCAAAGTGGTTGCGAGGAGAAAGCCTACACACACACACACACACACACACACACACACACAACCACGCTAAAGAAGTGAGGAACAGCGGAGTGAAACATCTGGGTGAGAAAAAAAAGAACCCTACTTTTAAAAGCGGTTCTCTTTAAGGAAGAATTTTGAAAAAAAAAGTTTGGAGAAAAGTGAAGCGGAGCGGAAAAATGGCTATCGCTTCACACAAATAACAGCGGCGAACAATTAGAGACCAGAAAATTAAAAACCTGAAAAGACTTTTAAAATGATGTTTTTAGAAAAAATCTTCCTTGCTGTTTTTCTGCACAACACACAAATAAACACATAACCCTAGTTATCTAAGGGAGGAGGAGGAAGGTACATGTTTGAGAATCTAGATAGATATTTCATTATTGAAAGATATGAAGGACATAAGGATATCAGAACAAAGAAAGTATAATGTCATTGAACATCACCCAAAAAATATTATTTCCAGAAAAAATATTTGAGGATATCTAGATCTTTGAAAGATACAGGCAGATGATCACTTTATTATCAAGAAAATGCAAAACTTTATAGGCACAAGAAGAAACACAAGAACATATTTACTGTTTTTCTTTGAAATAAATATTCAAAAACATTATTGGTATCTATTTTTATTTTTGAAATTTACCGGTAGCTGCTGCATTTCCCACCCTAGGCTTATACTCGAGTCAATAACTTTTCCAGTTTTTTGTGGTAAAATTAGGTGCCTCGGCTTATATTCGGGTCGGCCTATACTCGAGTATATACGGTATATCTGGCCAATTCTTCCAGACTGCTTTTGTTATTTTTGTAACATGTTTGTGTATGCATTGGATCACATGCACAGCAATTTTGGGGTGTCCTCTAATGTAGTGGTTCAATATTTCTAAATGCTTGAATAGTTTGATCTTTTCTTTTTCAGGGTCTCCAATCCATGCTTGCAAATATATTGATTTTCTCTAAGAAAGAAATTGCCCAACTAAGGCATTGTGAAACATGAATATCGCGCTGAGTCGAAGCAGCAAACTCAAGCAAAGAAGTCCTGGGTGTGTTTTAACAACTTCTCTTTGCAGCCTGATTGTGAGAAAGAGCTAGTTGTGAATGTGGGATCTGGTCAGGCCGTGGGAAATATGTTACAGAAAACAGATATCTTTAGCATACTGAATAGGGAGCAGTGCGGATCAAACTAGATATTTACACTTGTCTCTTCCCTGTACAGGAATAGCAATATCATCACCAACAATGGAACCATTTAGGGCTTTCCATACAGGTAGAATAAACAAATTCAGCTTTTAGGAAGTACAGTGGATATAAAAAGTACATCCCTCTATTAAAATGCAAGGTTTTTGAGATGTAAAAATCAAACCAAGATAAAGCAGTTCAGAATTTTTCCTCCTTTAACATACTGTAAGCTGTACAATGGAACCATCTGGGGCTTTTCATACAGGTAGAAGGGTCTAGACCCAGTTTTGTATAATGGTTACCATTTTAGACTGGGATCAGAGAGATCCAGGTTCAGGCTTGGTCAGTTGGCTGACCAAATGAGCCAATAGTACCTTTCAACTTTACTGAGGACAAAATGGGAGATGTTCCATGTATATTGCCTACAACTCCTGGACAAATTACAATAAAACAATCTCTTTGTTTCTACATATACTCCCTGTTTAGCCAAAGAAGCTTTTCTCCCACTACACATCATATTAGAAATATGGGGAGGGAGACTTGATTCACATTATTCCTTTTGATTTGGATCACCCCACCCTCTCTTGTCTTCTGTTTATATAAAGAATAGCAATAGCATTTAGACTTAGATATCACCCCATAGTGCTTTACAGCCCACTCTAAGCGGTTTACAGAGTCAGCATATTGCCCCCAACAACCTGGGCCCTCATTTTATCGACCTCAGAAGGATGGAAGGCTGAGTCAACCTTGAGCGGTCAGGACTGAACTCCTGGCTGTGGGCAGAGTTAGCCTGCAATACTGAATTCTAATCTCTGCACCACCAGGGCTCTTAAAGAAAATGTTAAATACACATGGGCAAAACATGTTGGCTTCATCTTCACACAACACATTTTTAAAAACCCTCTGTAATTGAGTGAATATGGTCAGTTTTAATTATTCAGCTGTTTCCCTGAATGATCAGACTATATTTAACAACGTACAGACAGACAAATGCTTAGATAAACACAAAAGCTTGAATTTTTAGCCAACAGAAAAGATTGGCGATAAGTTTAAATGAGTATGAGAAGGAACATTCTCATAGTGTATAAGAAAGGAAGAAACAAATTCAGCTTTTAGGAAGTACAGTGGATATAAAAAGAACATACCTCTATTGAAATGCAAGATTTTTGAGATGTAAAAATCAAACTAAGCTAAATCACTTCAGAATTTTTCCTCCTTTAACATATAAGGTAAACTGTACAAGGGGGAAAATAAATATAATCTTACAATAACGTTGCATAAGTGTGCACATCCTCTTATAAATAGGAATGTGAATTAATCACATTTAAACTGATATGAAATAGTAATGCACACCTGCCATCAATTAAAATGACTGATCAAGCCCTATAAAGTTCAGCTGTTGTAGTAGGATTTCTCTGATAGTTACTCAGTTGCCTCCTACACCAAAAGCCATGGTCTGCTAAGAGCTTACAAAACATCAAAGGGATCTCATTGCTGGAAGGCATCAGTCAGGAGAAAGATACACAAAATTTCCAGGGCATTTAGGGGGGGAAATGAAAATAAAAAACTTACAATAATGCAAACTTAAAGTAGTACTTTGTGGAAGCACCTTGTTTTGATTTTATGACAGCATCCAGTCTTTTGGAGTAGAAGCCTATCAGCATGGCACATCTTGCCTTGGGAATCTTTGCCCCTCTTCCTTGCAAAAGTGCTCCAAATCTGTCAGTTTGTGAGGGCATCTCCTGTGCACAGCCCTCTTCAGGTCACCCCATAGATTTTTCAATTGGATTCAGGTCCAGGCTCTGGCTGGGCCATTCCAAAACTTTGATGATCTTCTGGTGAAGCCATTCTTTTGTTGATTTGGAGGCATGCTTTGGGTCATGGTCATCCTGAAAGGAGAAATTCTTCATTTTCAGCATTTTCGCAGAGCCCTGAAAGTTTTGTGCCAAAATTGGCTGATACTTGGAACTCTTCATTTCCCTCTACCTTGACAAAAGCCCCAAGTTCCAGCTGAAGAAAAGCAGCCCCAAAGCATAATGGTACCACCACGCTTCCCTGTGAGTATGGTGTATTTTTGGTGATGCACTCTGTTGCACCAAACATACTTTTTGGGATTATGGCCCAAAAGTTCAACCTTGGTCTCATCAGACCATAACACATTTTCCCACATGCTTTTGTCAGACTTAATCTAGATTTTGCAAAATATAGCCAGGCTTGGATGTTTTTCTTTATAAGAAAAGGCTTCCATCTTGTCACCCTACCCCATACATATGAAGAATATGTTGTCCCGTATAGTACACAGCCAGTACTTGCCAAACATTCCTACAGCTCCTTTAATATTGCTGGAGGCCTCTTGGCAGCAATTCTTGTTCTCTTCTTGTTTTTTCATCAATTTTGGAGGAACATCCAGTTCTTGCTTTTCACACTTATCAGTTGGACAGGAAGTATCACTTCTGCAACCTCTCAGATTTACCAGAATGCCCCACACTCACTCCTCATCAACTTTTCTCCCCTACAAACTCAGGAACTTTGATGATGAGAATGCTTGGCTACAGGAATGGATCCATGAAGAACTTGCCCACGGTGAAGTCTGGCAGAAGGAATATGAGGCACTGTTAAGACATCAGGCCCAGCTCTGTACCTTGCTACAGACCAAGAGGTGAGAGGCTGTCATGGGGATTCTCCCCAATTTCTCCTGGCAATTGCTTATCCCTCAAAAAGCTGGAGAGAAAATGGGCACCCTTGAGAATTAGCCATAATTCAGCCTGCCATTTTTCTATTTAGTCAACAATCAGAGACCCTTTGTTTAATGTAGAGAAAAGTAAGATTTTACATTTAGGCAAGAAAAATAGATTAGGTGAAACGTGGCTCAATAGCAGTAACTGTGAGAGGGATCTTGGAGCCCTAGTGGACAATCACTTAAATATGAAGCAACAGTGTGCGGCAGCAGTCAAAAAAGCCAATGCAATCCTAGGTTGTATTAACGGGGATAGAATCAAGATCACATGAAGTATTAGTTCCGCTTTATAAAGCCTTAGTAAGGACACTTAAAATACTGCATCCAGTTTTGGTCACCATATTATAAAAAAGATATAAAGACTCTGGAAAGAATATAGAAAAGAGGAACAAAGATGATTAGGGGGCTGGAGGCTAAAACATATGAAGAATGGTTGCAGGAATTGGGTAAGTATAGTCTTGTGAAAAGAACTAGGAGTGACATGATAGCAATGTTCCAATATTTGAGGGGCTGCAAGTCAATCCATTTTCCAAAGCACCAGAAGGCAGGACAGGAAACAATGGATGGAAATTAATCAAGGAGAGAAACAATCTAGAACTAAGGAGAAATTTCCTAACAGAACAATTAACCAGTGGACTGGCTTGCCTTCAGAAGTTGTGGGTGCTCCATCACCGGAAGCTTTCAAAGAGAGACTGGACAGCCACTTATGTATCTGGAATAGTATAGGGCAGTGATGGCGAACCTTTTTAGGTTCGCGTGCCAAAAAGGGGGGGTGCGCGTGCTAACGCGCGCTCGCATGCCCACACCCATTCCCTCCCCCCACGCATGCGCACAACACCCCCCCATGCTGCCCCCTGCGCATGCGCGCACACACACACACCCGCGCAAAGGCCTTACCGGAGCCTGGGACGACGAAACGGGCAAACCGGAAGTGCGGAAAAATGCACTTCCGGTTTGTCCGTTTCATCATTTTTTGCATTCCAGGGCTTCAGGGAGCTTCCCTGAACCCTCCGGAGTGCAAAAAACAGCTCACCGGCAAACCGGAAGTGCGTTTTTTCCGCACTTCCGGTTTGTCCGTTTTGTAGTTTTTTGCATTCCGGGGCTTCAGGGAGCTTTCCTGAACCCTCCGGAGTGCAAAAAACAGCTCACCGGCAAACCGGAAGTGCGTTTTTCCGCACTTCCGGTTTGTCCGTTTTGTAGTTTTTTGCATTCCGGGGCTTCAGGGAGCTTCCCTGAACCCTCAGGAGTGCAAAAAACAGCTCACCGGCAAACCGGAAGTGCGTTTTTCCGCACTTCCGGTTTGCCGGTGGGCAACGCTCGCGTGCCCTCCGCTATGGCTCCGTGTGCCACCTGTGGCACGCGTGCCATAGGTTCGCCACCACGGGTATAGGGTCTCCAACTTGAGCAGCAGTTGGCCTAGAACAGTGATGGCAAATCTTTTAGACACTGAGTGCCTAAACTGTGCATGCGTGCATGCCCAAACTGAAAGGTGTGTGTGCGTGTGCAGAGCAGAGACCCGAAGACCAGCTGGCCAGCAGGAGGCGGGGCATCCCAACACCGGCTGCGCGGCAAGAAGTAAGATCTTTTTCTTTTATGAGCTTCTGTTTCGTCGTTTGCAGGGAAACAAAAGCTCACAAAAGAAACGCCACGGAGATCTGACCTGGGGTGATGGCGCGCGTGCCAGCAGAGAGGGCTCTGCGTGCCACCTCTGGCACACGTGCCATAGGTTCACCATCACGGGCCTAGACGATGTGTTATGGCTAAGTTTAAAGCAGTTTTTGTAGAGGTTTTTCTTTATTTTCTAACCGAAAAATACTGCAAGGATTTGCAAAGGTTAGCCGATAGGCTCAGCTCAATGTGTTGACAAGTGTAAATGGAAGGGACAGAAATTTGAAGCAAGGTCAGGATTCTTCTGAGTAAGGTGCTTCTGGGATTACATTTTTGGTTTATGAAATGGTGAGGATACCTTCCCTTTTGTCCTTTGCAGTCTTAAGCCCCTGGAGAAGAAAACTCGAGCATTGCAAGAGGAGCTGGAAGAAATCCAGGGAGTTCTGCAGGAGTATCAGAACAGAAGCCGTCAACGCCAACTGCATATCCACAAGCAAGTGAGCCCCTCAGGGGACTATTTAACAGCTCTGCATTCTGTCCTCACTGTCCTCAGCTTCCCCTCCTTCTTCCTTTATCCTATTGTGTTTACCCCTCAGGGTGGAGATAAGAGAATTGGTTCTATGACATGGTTTTCTAGAAACCTTGGCCAATTTGTAATCTGGGAGAAAGAAGTTGGTGTTAGAATGGCTCTCTAGACGACAGGAACCAATAAAGGGTGTGGTTTTTTTGTAATTTTTGTAATTGCTATTTCAATGCTCTGTTTTTAGTCTTCATTTCTGATGGCCAATGATACAACTTCTTCACATTTAGGCATTCTAAAACAACTTTTTAAAAATACACTTGAGTGAATTGATCACATCTAGAGAAATATTCATGCCAGTATGTGGTTTGTCATTATTCTATCTGATATGTAACATTTATTAAGAACTTTTATTAAGTCTTATCTAGTGGCGATAGGGGTGGCAAAACGATCTCATTTTTCCGCTCTTATTGTGTCCGCAGATTTTCGTCCAGCCGCCTTGTTTAGGGTGACTCGCGCCCTCCTTGCAAAAGGGGGGAGCGAGGAACACTTGCAAGGCAGAGCTGAGGAATACTCGCAGTTTCTGATGGATAAAGTCGCTTGGATTCAGTCGAACCTGGACTTTAGCTGGGCAGAGTCCATTGAGTTGACAGGGGCAAGTCTTGGTCCAGCATTGTGGGAAGAGTTTGAGCCTGTTTCTCCTGATGACGTGGACAAGGCTGTAGGGGCGATGAGCTCTGCCACCTGTTTATTGGACCCGTGCCCCTCCTGGTTAGTCTCGGCCAGCAGAGAGGTGGCACACGGCTGGATCCAGGCGGTTGTCAACGCTTCTTTGAGGGAGGGTTCCGTACCGCAACCGTTAAAAGTTGCAGTGGTGAGACCCCTCCTCAAGAAGCCTTCCCTGGATCCAGCGGATTTGAAGAACTTTCGTCCGGTCTCCAACTTGCCTTTTATAGGCAAAGTTGTGGAGAAGGTGGTAGCTTTTCAGCTCCTTTGGTTATTGGAGTAAACCGATCATCTGGATCCATATCAGTCGGGTTTCAGGCGCGGTTACAGCACAGAAACCGCCTTGGTCACCCTGATGGATGATTTCTGGCGAGCCCGGGATGGGGGTAATTCCTCCATCCTGGTGCTACTTGACCTCTCAGCGGCTTTCGATACCATCGACCATGGTATCCTTCTGCATCGTCTCGGCGAGTTGGGAGTGGGAGGCACCGTTTTACGGTGGTTCTCCTCTTATCTCGCCGACAGGATGCAGTCGGTGTTGGCAGGTGGGCAGAGGTCGTCTCCTAGGCCCCTGACTTGTGGGGTGCCTCAAAGTTCGGTCCTCTCACCCATCCTGTTTAACATTTACATGAGACCACTGGGGGAGACCATCCGTAGACATGGGGTGAGCTTCCAACAGTACGCGGACGACACCCAACTGTACATCACCACCCCATCTCAATTCAGGGAGGCGGTTGATGTGATGTGCCAGTGCCTGGACGACGTTAGGATCTGGATGGGGAGCAACAGATTCAGACTCAACCCCGACAAGACTGAGTGGCTCTGGATATTGCCTCCGAAGGACTATATCGACTGTCCCTCCTTGGTTCTTGAGGGAGAAAAATTAACTCCCTCAGAACGGGTTCGCAATTTGGGAGTCCTCCTAGATCCACAGCTAAAATTAAACCAACACCTTGCAGCTGTGGCTAGGGGGGCTTTTGCACAGGTCCGCCTGGTGGACCAATTGCAACCATACTTGGAGAAGGAGGCTCTACTCACGGTCATTCATGCCCTTGTCACCTCTCGATTGGACTACTGCAATGCGCTCTACATGGGGCTGCCCTTGAAGAGTATTCGGAGACTTCAACTGGTGCAAAATGCAGCTGCGGGTGCTGTGGTGGGTGTTTCAAGGTACACCCACGTGACATCTATACTTCGCCAGCTGCATTGGCTGCCCATTGGTCTCCGGGTACAATTCAAGGTGCTGATCATCATCTTTAAAGCCCTACATGGCTTAGGACCAGGCTATCTCCGGGACCGCATTCTGCCTCATTCTTCCCTTCGACCGGTCAGGTCCCACAGAGTGGGTCTCCTCCAGGTCCCGTCAGCCAAACAGTGCTGACTGGTGGGACCTAGGGGGAGGGCCTTCTCTGTAGGGGCCCCTGCTCTCTGGAACCAACTTCCCCCAGAGATCCAAACCATCCCCACCTTGCTGGCCTTCCGAAAAGCCATTAAGACATGGCTCTTCCGGCAGGCGGGGTGAATTTGAGACGACTTTATATCTGATGTCTCCCCCACGTATGTATGTTGTCTATATGTTTTTTAATTGTTTTTAATTGCTTTTTTTAATGATTTGTTTGGAGTTTTTATAGAATGTTGTATGCCGCCCTGAGTCCTGAGGGAGTAGGGCGGCATAGAAAAACTGCCCAATAAATAAATAAATAAATAAATTTTGAAGAAATAAAAACAGTGTCTTTAAAGATAGGCATTCTGGTGCTCTCTAAATGTTTTGGGCAAGAGTTTTGATACACCTTTCTCATTGGCCATGCCATCTTCCTGATGATAATCCCAAACCTGCCTTTTGTATATGTTTGCTATGGCAAATGCAATAGAAATTGGATTCTTTTAAAAACTCTACCCTTTTTGAGAATTTCAGACTAAGGCCATTCAGATCAAGAAAATAGTGCTAAGTTTAATAAAAATTTGAATTCATTAATTTTATTTTTTTATTTTAGAAAATTTATATTGCCACCTATTCACACATGATTACTCAAGGCATCTTACATGAATATAAAAACATCAAATATAAAAAATAAAACTAATAGAAGAAAACTAATAATAAAATAATAGCCCCCCCTCCCACCACGGCGACAACATATCACGCAAGCCATTTAATGGACTCCATCCCGCTCTGGATTGCCCAGGCCTTGGTTTTTTTTTAATTTTTGTAATTGCTATATCAATTGTAATACCGTCATACTGTCCTCCCGGATCCCATTCCCACCCCGCCAGCCCTCGTGTTAGCGAGGACGGCGTCGGTCGCAGCTGGGTTGGGCCAGTGTCTCTGGGTGAAGAGCAAGCAACTGAGGCATGCCTGGCACCAACAAGGGCTGGAAGAAGCTCCAGGAAGAGTGAGACACCGGAGAATCAGCTCCAGCCACTTCTCCATTCCTCCACCGTCGCCCTTACCTTCTCAGGCAGGCGAGAGTGACTGGGAGGGGAGGGCGAGGGGTGGGGACAGCCAGTGGTGGGACAGGGAGACACAGCAGAGGGCCCAAAGAGCCGCAGGTTGCCGAACCCCGCCCTAGGGGATGGGACCCACAACATTCCTTGCCTCCCCACTCTAGTGGCAATCTTAGCTACAGTCCCCATGTCTGCAGGATAGGAATAACAATAATAATACTGATTTTACTGTACATAAATTGCATAAATCACGCTGAATATTCTAAAGTGCAACACAGTTTGATTTTTTAAGTGTTAATAGTGCTGATAATAAAAAAATACAAAACTAAAATTGTTCAAAAAAAATCTGAGTAGCAGGGCTTAGTTTCATTTCTTTGCTAAATTTCAGGAAAGGGAAAATCAGAAAATGGCTGAGATAGTTAAAGAACTGGAAAAAAAGGTGAGTACTTAAGAAAGGGCAGAATTCAAAAAGATTGCTGCCCTTATTCTAGACTTAATTTGCCTCTAAAATAAAGTGATTAACTTTGGCTTACGGTTATCACTTTATGCTCCAAGTACAATAAATCATAAAACATAAACTTGCAAAATAAAAGTGGCATAGCAGATTTAACAGATTAACAGAGTTGGAAGGGACCTTGCAGGTCATCTAGTCCAACCCCCTACCCAAGATGAAATAGATTGATGTTACAAATATGCGAAATTTCATTAACCAACATTTGAATATGCAGCACTTAATTTGCAACCTGAAATAGAAATTGGACATTGTACCTGCCATTTGACTCCTGGTGACTCTATGGGATAAACCCATGTAGCTTTCTTAGCAGTTTCATGGAAGTGGTTTCTTACTGCCTCCTTAAAAAAAAACATCCCAACTTCCCAACTCCGAGATTTCCTGTTAGTCTCCCATTCAATTATTAACTACCGTAGATTTGTCCTTGCATGCATTTGAAGATCTGCTAAATTTGGTTAGTTGCTGCCACCTAGCAGTGATAGTATATATAGAAATGGTGGGAAAGCAGGGATAATCATGGGAAGCCAGGAAAAATAAATGAAGAGCTTCCTCTTTTGATGAGAAGTGGGGAAGGCTAAAACCTCAGAAACAAATGCAAAACACCAGATGCTAAATAAGAAACCAATTATAGCCTGGTAAGAATGGTGAGAATAAGTCAGCAATGCAACCCTGAATTTGGGATAATGTTTACTTGGGGTGGCAATTTTCAGCATGTAGCAGGACTCATTATGTCAATAAAAAGACACCAACTCAACGTTAAATATGTATCAGAACTATACTTAGATGGCTAAACATCTTTGGATATACATAGCCGCCCAGAGTCCCCTGGGAGTTGGGCAGCATATAAATCCATTTAAATAAATAAATAAATATACTGTATATTGCTTATCTAGCAATATTTCACAGTTGTGATTACATAATCAATGTAATCAATCTGGCTTCAAATATAGTTCAAATGAATCTGAAAATTCAGATCAGAAAAGCTAATGCAGTAGTATAGTCTGACTAAATGATCAGCTACAGGGGCTAGATTTATAAAGATAAGGTTAAATTTCCTGTCTTATGTAGGATTCAGGCTCTCCGCTGATTTCAGAAATCTGGAAAATCTCTTTCCACCCACTGCTGTTATTATTCTTCCAAACCATATTAAGTTGAACACAGGTTGGCCACCTCTGGTTCATAGGGATCCTTTTCTGAAACAAATGGGGGAACAGGCATATGAACATAGCAGGAACTATCTTTGATACGAGATACTTTATTTGCTAATTCTTCAGAAAGTGAAAGCCTCAACAGATGCAAAAGACATGTTAGTCTAGGTAGAAGAATCTGTTCTTGGCTCATCTCTGAGAGGGCAGGTCGATGTGGAAATGTATGAAAGATCAAACAAGAAACCAGTATCCTTCCTACAATAGTAACTATCTATCTGTGAGCCCACATAACGGCACTGCCTTCTTCCCAGCTATGAAAACTTTGGATTCTTTTTTGCAATAATTACATACAGGTCTTCAAGCAACAGATGGATGAGCAGTCCAACAAAGATGTTCTGAAGGAACTCAGATCAGAAGGCAATGAACTGAAGGTAACTTTCACATGCTTTATATATTTGTTATAAGGACCTACTAGACTAGGAAATCAATACAATTAATGTAAAAATGATCACAGAATTTGGTAGTAGTGTAATAGAAATTCTAAGCATTGATTTGTTATCTTGTGTACTTATTTTATGCACACACACACACACACTTACTAAATACAGTTCTGCTTCTTTGAGTAACTGTCCCTTCTCTTTCACAAGAGAAGATCCACTTTGCACATATATACTTAGGTGTTTGTTTATTATGCCACATGCTACAGCTGCCAGATTTATTAAGACAAGGTAAGATTTTCATATGCAGCAGGTTTTTATATTAATAGTGCTCTACTGCTGCCCCAGTCCCTACAACTAGATGCTGCAGCTGTTGGGCAGTGAACAGCATGGGAAATAGGAGGTCTGCTAATTCCTCTTCTGTTCTTTTCCAGGAAGTGGGAAAAATCCGAATGGAGATAAGGAGATCTCTGTATGTCTCCTCATGGGAAGGGAAAAAGGAATGAGCTTTCTTGAGCATGGAAGAGTCCTTGTGCCCATAGTTGGTTCCCTTCTGTCTCCCAAAGTATAATAATGGAAAATGTCCCTACTAAGAATATATAAAGTTTAAAGGACACCTCTTTCTGATTAAGCTTTGAAGCAAAACTGCATAGCCCCTGCTTGTATGCACTGGAGAGGCTGCTCTGTTTTGCTGCTCTCCAAGAATGTAGTCCCTGGGCATTTCCTTTGGTATGACACTGTCAATCAAGTGCAAGAGATGTGCATCTCATTGCTTTGAGAAGTAGGGTGAAGCACTGAGGCAGAATACATTACAGCATAGCTTAAAATGTGTTGTTGAGGTGGAACATTTTTGTTTTGCAAAGCACAATGTTTAGTAGGGCAAATAGGACTACTAGGAAAAAAAATCTGTCCAAGTTTTCATGTGTGAAGAAATTGAATGCGTTCTTGCTGTTCTGAGAATATAGTTTCTCACCAGCTTACTCACTTGTGGAAGACAAAAGAGAACTACTGTATTGAAACTGGAGCTCCACAATTGTGTCCCAGGTTTGGGACAGAAATAATCTCGGATGCTCAAGATATTAAGGGACAGCTCATAGTTGTGACTGTGACTTTGCATTTGAAGACTGGAAGTTGCTGCAACTACATTATTATAATTTTTTCTCCACTGACATAGAGGCACTTGTTTGAATGGGAAGCTGAGTGGCAGACAAAGTATGACGGGATCAGGCAGGTAAATCAATTGTATTTCTGGTTTCAAAGCTCCTTTGTTTTTGATGGCAAACTAAATTACTCATGGGTCTTTGGCTGAGAAAAGTGAGTCAAGGTGGGGTGATTTTTTCCCAGGTCTCTATAATAGTCAATTTTGTCAAAGTTCACAACCTATATTCAGCAGATAGGGTTATTGTTCAATAGCTATCTCAGCTGCTACTTCCTGGATCCTTCCAGTTATACTTTAATCTGAGAGATACGTTATTGCTTAGAAGCAGCTTCTAAGACTAAAAGGTCCATTTATTCATAATAAAAGTAGCATTATGGAAATTTTGAATATAAGCATTAGAAACAAAGGCTCTGAGAGTACATAATATTAATTTCCCACAAAGCTCAGCCAGATGCTGAATATGGAATAGATGGTATGATTGCCTTGAAAAGAAAAGTAAAATTAATGTGTAAAGTAATATAGGATGATGTAACAAAATTAAGCAAATGTAATTGTAGAAGTTTAAATGGATGTAATGCAATATATAACATGTGTAAAGAAGTAAACAGATACAGTATAAGAATGTTTACGTTAAAAACAATAGCCTTAAATATGGAAAACGTAGAATGAAGAAAGAAATTCCGATTGCGCCAAGCTGTATTAGTGAAATTATGTTTTGTCTTTTTTAATGTGAAAAAATTTCAATAAAAAGTATTTAAAAAAAGTAGAGTTATAGAAATATTGAATATAAGAATTAGAAACAAAAGATCTGATAGTACATAATATTAATTTCCCACAAAGCTCAGCCAGATGCTTCTGGGAAGTCCCCAAATATTAATGTAATAGTTTTTTCCACTGCTTTTTCCCAGAAATAGGCACTGGGAGGCCTACTGCATCCCATATATACACTCTACAGCCATTACAACTAATTGCTAGTATCAGCCCAGCCCCTATGAAGTTGTCTCAAATTCATTCAAAGAGGTCCAAGTTTGTAACCATCCCTGCCTTATCTTCGGATTTCCTCTCCATCTTCAACATTTAGGCTTATCAGATCATTCTGAATTCTAGAATTATGAAATAAACAATACGTACCTTCCTCCCCTCTGTTCACTGTTCATTATGCACTCTCCTTCAAACCCAAGAAAGACTGGACGAAGAGCCTTTGTCCGCCTAATATCTGATCAACTTCCTCACTATATGGAATAAGCTGCCATGATGTGGTTGCGTTCTTTTTTACCAGATGGTGTTAAGCAGAGGCTGGATAGTCCGTGTCAGTGGCATTTCTAGGGGAATCTGCACTGGGCAGAGGGCTGGACTATATAATTTCTAAAGTCCCTTCCAACTCAAAGATTCTACGACTCCCAAAGCAAAATACCACTTTGATGAAAGAGTAATAGAACATAAATACATGTTAATATAATTTCAAAACCTACACTTTTCAGTTACATATTTTAGCAAACTGGTTAGTGGTTAGCTAAATATTTTAGGGTTTTGTATAATACTGTATATTAACGTTAAAGAAGTATAATACAACAAGCCTGTTCACAAAGCAATTGCAATTCTCCCTGTAGCTTCTAGAAGAGTTAATTATATATTAATACTATGAGTTTTTAAGCATGGAAGCACCTCCAAGTTCATGCCCTCAAAGTATGCAAGGCTCATTTTTTTTCTACACAGAAATAGAATAAAAGTATTCTGATTTTTGGCATTTTAGAAACAGCAGCATATTGAGAAACTGAGCACGGCAATCCAAGGGCTGTCTCTGAAGAGCCAGGTATGACTCCCTTTAGGCCCAAATGTTGCCTGCAACAGAGTTGTCACATATAAGAAGCTAACAGAATCTATTCAGGATCAAAGAGAATCACAAAGTAAAAGTGAATCTGCACTGAAAGAAATGAGGCACTGCACTGTCTTCTAAAAGAAGACATAGACTTAGAAAATGTACCCTGGAGAAGTTTGGTCCAAAAGAAAAACAGCAAAGATAGGTGCTTCTGCTTTGGCTGGGTGCAAAAGGTAGAAGGTTGGTGCAGGGAACTGGGAGAGAAGGCAACTGGGTGAACAAAAGCTTGCTGGGGCTTCATAGAGACTGTGGCTTGGTGCTGCTAGGAAGGAAACAGCAAAGGCAGTGAAATGCTTCTGCTTCAGCTGTGATGGCTGGGTGCAAAAGGTGAAAGGCTGGTGCAGGGAACTAGGAGAGAAGCATTTGCTTGCTGGGACAGACTCTGGTGACTGAGAAAGGACATGGCTAGCAGCTCCAGAGTCACACAATTCTGGGGTCATTTGCCACCCCCCAAGGCAGGGTACAGGATGGCCAAAATACAGAAGTGGAGGGGACCAGTGGTATTGGGAGTTGGAGCCTGTCCCTTATCTTATAGAGGCTTGGGACCAAGCCTTGAATGGCTTGAGTTGGAGTGGGTAGTCACGTAAATACGTACAATTCCTGTTTATTGACTGCAATGGGGAGTGCTGGGATTGCCATTTTATTTATTTATTTATTTATTTATTTATTTATTTATTTATTTTTATTTATTTATTTATTTATTTATTTATTTATTTATTTATTTATTTATTTATTTATTTATTTATTGCATTTGTATGTCGCCCACTCCACAGAGACTCTGGGCGGCTAATGTTGATATGGTCACATGACATCTTGCTTTATGACCACAGTGATTATGACTGCAATCCTGGTCCCAAGTGAGACCATAAGTTTTGGACTACCTGTAGCTGCCACAACAATCTAAGTGCTGAAACAGTAGATAAAAGTTGAAAATTGTGTCTGCCAAATTCCTTAAAAAATCCTCTCCTACTCTTGATTTCAGGTTTAGATTATCTTCAATTAGAATCAGATGGCATATAATGAAATCCAATATAAAATATCAAGGATTAGAGATCTTCAAATTAATCTCTCTTCCTGTATCCTGCCATCTCAGGCCTTTCAAGAGAGTTTGAAGCAGGAGTGAAATTCAGCCGGTTTTGGAGAACTGGTAGTGGAAATTTTGAGTAGTTCAGAGAACCGGCAAATACCACCTCTGGCTGGCCGCCGAGTGGGGTGGGAATGGAGATTTTACAATATCCTTCCTCTGCCAAGCCCACCAAGCCACCCCCACAAAACCGGTAGGGAAAAATTTTGAATTTCACCCCTGGTTTGAAGCCTAGCTGAACTAGTGTAAAAATTTAAGATAAAAAGATATTTGAAAGCCTAAAAGCAATGTTGTTTTCTTTCTAAATCAATGAAGGAGCTGCACCGACACATCACCTTCTTGGAAGACAATGTGGTGGAAGTTCAACAGGAAATAGCACTGTAAGGATGACCTAATCAATCCTCTTAGTTGGCTATGATGATCAATTAATGAACTGAGCATTAAAGACTTGGACCAAATCTTGGCCAAAAATAGTATGGTCACAATTTCTTGGACTCAGTTCCTCATCTGTAAAACAGGAATAGCAATAATATCCATTTGAGGCAACGGTGAAATCTACTTACCTTCCCTACTGGTTCAGAAGCATGCACTTTGCGTGCGCACGCCATCACCGGGTGCACTTTTTCACCCTCTACGCATGCACAGAAGGCTTTGCGCATGCGCAGAGGGTTAAAAAGAAAGAAAATGGCAATGTCCAGGCGGGTGGGCGGAGCCTTGCGCTGCCGCCACCGGTTCTCTGAACCACCGGCAGCCACCACTACCAGTATGCCCGAACCGTGCCGAACCGGTAGCATTTCACCTCTGATTTGAGGGTATCTCAACAAACAGGCCTTGGGAATATAGGCTGAAATAAACAAAAACAGAGAGACATCCCCATAATTTTTTTAGATTTAGCACATGTTCTCATTGAAAACACCCTGTGATGGAATTAGTATTGGAGTTTGCTATATTTGACAGTGGAATTGCATTTATTTGCGTGCATGCAGGCATGCATAAGAGAAGAGGTATTTTTGGAGACTTCAAACTTAGTTTAATCAGCATCTTAAAAGACCTAGAAGGCAAGTTCATATTTTCCTATTGGGTAAAGCAAGAATAGGTTACAGAGTTGCAAGTCACAAACTATTCTGTCCGAAGTTGCATTTTTACTACTGTGTTCTATTTTAGTTTGCAGAAAGATGCACTGTCTGGAGAAATGGTGACCTCGGCAGGGGGCTTTCTTTGGGAAGAACAAGTGTGTGACCAGATGGTATGAAGTATGTGGTTGGGTGGTTGCAATTGTTCTTAATGCCACACTCTTCCAAAAACAAAACTCTGGATGAGTTGGCCAGTGCCTTCTCCAACTAGTCCCCTGCCTTGAGATACTTCAACATTTTCCTCTGACCAGTCAGTATGAAAGGGGTTGTAACACTGCCACCTTCCTTGTTTCTTTTAAAAAAATGATGGCACAGGATCATGATTTCAAGAGTGAAGAGCCAATGGGATAAAGCAAGAGTCTGTATCAATGGGAACCCTGACATTCTGACATGCACACTATAGACGGGGGTTGCAGTGATTTTAAGTATGTTGGAACAGAGCTGGAAGTTAATACTTGTCCCAAACAAGTTGCCATGACCAGCTCACCACGGCCAACTTGCCGCAGGATAACTCACCGTGGGACAAGAGTTATATTAACATCGAAGAATTGGTGAAACACAATAATTAAAGAGAGAATGCAAAAGGGAGGACAAAATGGAGTGTGAATGACAAAAATTAAAATATGTTTAAAAATTATTTTAAATAATTGAATTGTTGAGTTAACCCATGGCGAGTTAGCTATGGTAAGTTGGCCGCAGCAAGTCGGCCATGACAAATTGGCCATGGTGAGTTGGCCACTGCGAGTTGTCCCATTCTGTGTTCACAAGGAGTGCAAGGCAATTGCACTTGATCACACAGCTGTAGAACCAGCCCAGGACAGCTGCAAATCCTATCTTTGGATTTGGCCTTCACCTTTGCCACTTCTTCTCTGTTTGATTCTTGCTTCTTAAAGGAGAAAGAAACTGTCAAAGGATACTCTTTGTTTGCACTCCACTACAGGTAGTCCTCAACTTATGATCACAATTGGGACTGCAAGCGATGTAGTCATTGAGTCACCATGTGACTGGACCTGATTTTACAACAATTTTTGAATTGTGATCATTAAGTGAAACACGCGGTCATTAAGAGAAATCCAGCTTCCCCAATTGACTTTGCTTGTCAGAAGCCTGCTGGGAAAGTTGCAGATCATGATCGTGTGACTGCAAGACTGTACAAGAAATGTAAATGCAAGTGGTAGCCCAGTGCCCAAATTGCAATCATGTGATTGTGGGAGTGATGAGACGATTGTAATTCTAAGGACGGATCGTCACTTTTTCCATGGCAATCATAACTTTGAAGTGGTGTTAAAAATGGTTATAAGTTGAGGATTACCTGCATGCTCTGTTCTTTGAAATAAATGTTCTTAACAGTGTGCTAAGTGGAACTCTTGCATCTCACATCTTGTTTTTCCTATTCTCTCAGAAGAGACTTCCAAGTCTGGAACTATACAGAAGTACTTCCAAAGGGTCCTGCTCATCCATGTAAGTGACCAATGGACTATCATAGATATGATTTATTAACATTTTAAAACTTTGTACAATATTTTAATTGTATGACTGTAAGCTGCCTAGAGTTGCCTTGGCAAATTGGGTGGCATATAAGTCTAAAAAAATAAACATTCAGGTACTGTAAAATACCGTATTTTTCGGAGTATAAGACGCACCTTTTTACCCCCCAAAAGAGGGTGAAAACTTGGGTGCGTCTTATACTGTACACCGAATGTAGCCCCACCCACCCACCCAGCCACCCCCACCCTTTGGCCTCTGTCTTCCAGCAATTTACCTGTTTGCAGCAAACAGGGAAGAGCCTGTTAAGACAAGCAAGTCCTTAGCAGCTTCCCAATCCCCAGCTGATTTGCCACATGCTAAAATGAAACTGAAACTGAAACTGCAAAGAGGCAAATAGCTGGGAGAGACACACAGATTTTTATTTTCTGCTGAACTGGATGAAAGGGGGTAAGTGAATAACTATAAATGTCTGTAGAATGTTCAAATTATTAGACTTATTTTTTAAAGACTGCTTTATTATTGTTCTAGAGCCAGGGGTCTCCAACTTTGGCAATTTTAAGACTTGTGGACTTCAACTCCCAGAATTCCACAGCCAGCTTTGTTAGCTTTGCTGGCTGTGGAATTCTGGGAGTTGAAGTCCACAAGTCTTAAAGTTGCCAAGGTTGAAGACCCCTGTAAATCTAGACAACTTCTTTAATAAAGAAGCTTTTTAAAATAAATGCTTGCTCTGAAGAGGCCCAGTGCTATTGCATCTTCTTTTAAATAATAGAGAATAATGTATACTTCCAGAAATTTTAATTAATTTTAACAGCTCTGTACAAGTATAGTATGAAATGTAACAGTGTCCTGTTTAGTATTAGAGTTTAGTTACCTTGGAGTAGATCTATTTAAATAATTGGGAAGAGTTACTGTGACTACATTTAAGAAAACTTTCTGGCATAATGTACATTTCTCCAATTCTTTGCTATTTCTATGGGTCAGGCACACATGCACAGAAATACACAGCAAACAGTTTTCCTCCCCCAAAACTAAGGTGCGTCTTATATTCCGGTGCGTCTTATACTCCGAAAAATACGGTAGACGCAAAGCAGAAGAGTTGGAGGTGGGGTGGTGGTGGAAAAAAAGGAAAGGGCATTAGCTGTATTCACACAAGCTTTAACCAGATTAGTAGAAGACCAAAAGCTGAATTGCATGATGTGTAAAACTTACTTAATCTAAACTTTGTTTTCTCCCCAATACTGTGTTAGGTGTTTTCTGTACTTCAGCTTTAAGTTATTAATGTCCCATGAATAAACCAGATGGAAATAAAGCTAGTTTAAGAAATCCTATTCTGGATTTCAGTTCCTCCCATTGCTTCGGCTATGATTGTGGTCTGTTATTCTGATTGGTGATCCCTCCCACACTTTTTCAACTGCTCCTAAACTGACTTTTTTTTAAAAAAGACAACACTACAGCTTTTCCATTTTTTTCTATCCATTGGCTCTAATTTAGAAGAAAGTGATGACTTTTCAATTTCACCTGGTTAAAAAAAAGAGATGGCTCTTTCTTAGCCTTATTCCAATATTAAATCATTGACTTGTTAAAAAAAATGAAGACAAAGTAAATCCACCTTTTCATTGTTCAACCAGGAACCATCAGCTGTATTTGATCCTGTTCTTGTGCCATTGTTTATGTATCATTCTTTCCCTTTTTTGTGCAGCTCTTTCCCACGTCCAACTCTCCAGGCTGCCTGGAGGCTGCTGTGGGCCTCAGCCAAAATCCTGCTTCTGATCCTGCTGTTAGCTCTGCCTCTCCATTTCTTTCATGGCGGATACTCCAGGCAGCCATGCTTGCAGCTGCACTCAACTCCCCTGCTCTACGTCCAGTCCAAGAGGTTGTTTCCCCCTTTAACTTCTTGAAGGCACTTATGCACCCATCATTTAATAAAACTGAATAACAGTCACCACAAACTTCTCTGTTTACCTGAAATTGGAACCAGATCTGATGTTTATTGTGCAACTTTCCTTTATGATGTGGTTATTGTTTTTCATTTACAATAGCCAGACTAGAGTATCTGGTCTCAATTTGGAATCACAACTTTATTATTATGGTTCGTCACACAGTAGACCAGATGTTTAGACTGGGTTTGACATTTTTGTCTACTTATCGAATTCTTTCCAAGGACCTGGGATAGGCAGATGTGGATGTTTGATGGTGTTCCAGATATCGTCGCAGGATGGAAGCTGTTCCAAGTAAAGCCGCCTTTTGCAATTGACTGATGGCAAATTTGTGAATGCCAATGGTGGTTGTTATTGTTGTTATTATTATTTAGGATTTAATCTTCAATTTGATTCATAGTCTGGGACTGGTAAAAACGTAACAGTTCAAGTACTAACCAAGGAGCTAAGAGCTGTTAGGGTAGTGTCTGAGCAATGTGTCCTCTTCAAACACAATGGACGAACAACAACAACAGGGTGTGTCCAATCATCCTCTTTTCTCCATGGTTATTTAATAATTAAGCATTGTTCTAGAACTGTCACTAGGTGGTATGCAAATTGATTATTCATTTACATGATTGTTGACTCCAGCTTTCACTCAGATAGCTTTTCTCTGTGACAGTCTGTTCCTAATCTCTTCCTTTAGGTTTCCCAATGGTGCACTCATTGCCATTATTACAAGTCCATCCACTTTGCTGCTGGTTGTGCTTTACTTTTCTTTCCACTTTCCCAGCATTAAAGCCTTTTCCAGAGAGTTGGGTCTTCACATACTGTGTCTGAAATAGAATAATTTATGGTCATTTATGCCTTAAGAGAGAACTTTTCATTGATTTGTTCGATGATCCATTTGTTGATTTTCTTGGCTGTCCACAATATTCTCACAAGTCTTCTCCAACACCAACGTTGAAAGAAATCACAGTACTCTTTCTATCATACTTCTTTAAAGATAAAGAAATAAATGACTTAAAATATGCAGATGGTGTGCTGGTGGGGGGAGAGGGTCATGACCCAGGCTCATAACTCAGATTCTGAATCTGAAGAAGCTGCTCCTGCTGAACCTATGGAATGTCAGCTTCAGAAGACACCAGGCTGGTTAAAAAAAACCAGACACCACCTGGACAGCAGGACACATAGGACAACCAACAGGTAAAAAAGTCGGATTCGTTGTGCTTCTTGTCTGGATTACCTCAAAGGGCTAACATCTACCGAGATCTGAGATCTTGATTCATCTCTAGGGAATTAAAGCAGGGTCAGCACTTGGTGGCGCTAGGATAGAAGATCGCCAGTTGATTTCCAGGCAGTAATTTTAATGAGGAAGCAAAGCCGAAGTCAGTTCTAAAGCGCCTTGACAACTACAACAAGCTTTCAGACTGTTCTTTTCCGAACAAACCACCGAGTAGCTACTATTTTCCACCTAGTCTGCAACTTACAGCAGGCGGCTGGTGCACTCAAATGACCATCCTCCCTCTTCTCATAAGCGCAGCTGCCTGGGCATAGGCAAGCGCCGCCGAACGTCTTCCGCCACCCCCGCCCGGCGCCTGCTAAGCTTGGTATCGCCTTCGCTTTCTGCCCGGGGCTTGCTGCAAGAGCCGCCGCCGCCGCCGAAAAGTGGGAAGGGTGGGGCTAAGGCACATGATTGTCTTCTCCGTGGGGAAGTATGTACTGTACAGTATTGCTGGCTGAGCTTTTTGAAAGCTCGCTCGCCGTTTTCTCCTTCCCTTTCACCTGGAGCAAGGCGGAGAAGCGCGCGCGTTCGGTCGGGGCACTGCTAAAGCAGCCGTTTTAAGAATCCAGTCCGCATTGTTCCCCTTCGGTGGCTGCACTACCTGAGTAGTACTCTTCCGGAGCATCCGAAAAAGCTTCTTACGGTCAAGTGAGTCAGCCTAGTAACAGGCGAGGCGAGGAGGAGCAGATCCCTCGGCAGGCCGGGGGGGGGGCATCGCGGCCAGGAAGTTGAGTCAGAAAAGGGTCCGCAAGCGGAGGGGAGAGCTCGGCTTCGCGGATTGCAGAGCGCCGGGCGAGCGCTTTGTGCGTGCTCGCTCCCTTCTCTTTGAATTCTTTCAGTGTCTTCCGCCCCCGAGTGGTTTAAGGAGAGACTCCCTGCCTGGGGTTATGACTCGGCCTTCCTGATGCCCTTCGGGAGCGTTGGGTTCAGGGGTGAAATCCTCCCGGTTCGCCTGGGCCAGTCCTTCAGCGTATAGCCGATGGAACTGGCGGCGGGCGCGGCGCGGAGCTTCTCCCGCCCGCTTTCCCGGCCCGGCTGAACACGCGCGCATGCACAGAGGGAAAAAGAACCCGAATGGCGGCGGTCAGCCGGGCCGGGAAAGCGGGCGGGAGAAGCTCCGCGCCGCCACCGCCGCCAGTTCCATCTGCTATAAGCCGAAGGACTGGCCCGGGCGAACCGGGAGGATTTCACCCCTGGTTGGGTTTCAACTCCCATTTCCCATAATTATGCTGTGCAGGGAATGTGGGCATTGCAGTCTAAGATAAGTGGAGATCATCAGGTTGGGTAAGGTTGATTTAATTTCTCCGCGTTAGTCCTTGGACTAGAATGAGATGCACGGAGATGTAAATCTCTTAGTCCGATTCTGGGTTGCCTGTTGGTTTTTCCTCTCTTGAGTTTTCTGTGCCATGGCTGTCCTCCTAATCTGAATCTGAGTTATTGGGGGAAGTAGTAGCAATTGCACTTTAACGAAAGAGGCATTTTTCACATGACTAGAGAGGCAACAGGAGATATTGACCACAGGCGGTGCTCGCATGGATTGGTACAGTGAGTGATGGGTAAGCCGACTAGTTCTCCGTTGTGTAAATCCAGCACATGTGCTTGCTTCATGCTTCAGTGTGAATGTGTCCTTTGAACACACTTGTAAGTAGAGACCTCCAGGAACTATGCAAGACAAAATAATTTGTATTTCAGGATTACAAACTCCATTTGCTAAATGGAGAAGTGAAAGTAAGTTTGGAAGAAAATGTAACAGAATCGACTATTGAGATAGGCATATTGGAATGGGGAAATTACATTGGACAATAAGCCAGTTTTCCTTAAAGAATGTTTGGTTAGAAAACTGCCCTCAGTTAAGTAAAAAAATATATTAGGATAATGGTGGAAGTGGAAATTATTGTCCCGACTTTCATTTTTAGCCATGCTTGTACATCCTTTGCAGGGATTCTGCAGAATCCTGATGCTGCTCATTCTGGCACTGTCTTTGGCTCTCACATATAATGTGGTGTATGGGAGCATTTCCTGCTATGACGACTCTGGGAAGCCTGTGGACTGGTATGTGTCTATTTTACCTTTACTTTTTGTTTTCTCAAAAAAGATTCCTGCCTTTCATCAAAGTCTCCAGAGCAATTTATAAAAACTAAAACTAAATTCTCCCCCTCTCCCTTTCCTTCCTTGGCCTCCCTGTTTCTTTGGCGGTTTGTCGGCTTTACCCCAACTCCTTCCCTGCAACCATCCATGAACAGGAGGTGTATTTGAAATGCCTTGTGAAAGAGATGCAAGCAGTACACTCTATCCTGGCTGCCTTTTAGTCAGAAATTGCATTTATTTATTGTATTTATCAACAATCACACTCTACATGGACTCTTGGTGGTGTACAATTAAGACAGAAGTACATATATAATGAAACAATAATCCTCAAAGCTATCCAAATTTTTCATAAATTACTACAAACAAAATTCCTGATGGATGTATTGATGACTGTACCCTATGGAACATCTTCCCGAGTTTTTCTAAAGGTCAGACGTGATTTGAGTCATTTGGATTTCTGGCAGAAGATTGATCTGCAATGTAGGTGCTACTGCTGGGAAACATCCTATTTCTCAGTGAAGCTATCTTTGAAATCCTGAGAGTCTTGCCACTTCCCTAGATTGCCTCGGGAATTTGCATCCCTAATATGCTCTATCTCAGGGCTGTCAAACTCACGGCCCGTGGGCCGGATGCATCACACACACGCCACGCCCGGTTTAGTGAAGGGGGGGGGGAAAGTCACGATACGTCGCGTGACTACCGCTGCGAGTTTGACACCCCTGCTCTAGCTCATTTCCTTTCAGTCTGTAACTCTTAATCCTACAATGAAGTCATGTTGCGTACTTCAGTGGAAATTAAATACAGAGTTTTCTCATCCATGGGCTGGTTGTGATTTCTGAAGGCCTGTTTTACAGGTTTATTGTTTACAAGCTGCCGAAGTCCCATCACAGCTCCCCAGTAGAAGGCATGCGGTACATGTATCAAGATGGACGTACCCGGGGCTGGGTGAAAGGCAGGAGCTTGATGAACAGTACTAAGGGAGCTGTGGGCAGAACACTGAATCAGCTGTACCGGGAGGCAGCAAACAGGCAGGTGAGTCTGCAGAAAGAGCAGTTTCTCATGGTTCCAAATTAAAAATCATGGACATGGGGTAACCTGGCTCTCACTGAAAAGACTCAGTTTCTACTGACGAAGATTTCCCTTGAATCACACCAATGACTACTTGTCCATCACAAGTACCGTGTTTCCCCTAAAAGAAGACCCTGTCTTTATATTTTTTGAACCCTGAATAAGCGCTTGGCTTTATTGCCATGCACTCAAAAGCCCGATTGGGCTTATTATCAGGGGATGTCTTATTTTGGAGGAAACAGGGTAGATGCATCTAAGCAGGAAAGGGATTGGATGCTAAATTGTGGTGAAGGCCACAGTAGCGGAGGCTGGTGGCAGGCTGCCACAGGTCCTCTAACCTTTTCAGACTGTGCAACTTGTTAGTTAAAAAAAATCCCAGAACCTCTGGTCAAGAAGTAAAACAATATGTCAAGTCATGAACATGAATGCCCCCTGGAGGGAAGGGTTTGAAATGTCACCTAATAAGCCTGCCCTTAAAACAATTGTTGTGGATACATAAAGGTCTGCATTCAAGTGAATCTCTTTTTTGCCATTAATCTCTCATGAAGCTACTCGTTCTGTTTAAAAAACCCTGCTCTACCTGTGTTTTATTTTCCCTCCAGAGGGAGGAAGAGACGGCCTATGTCCTGTACAACGATGAGCCTCCAAAGGAGAATTTCTCTGGTTCTAAGGGTCATACAAAAGGTAGTGCCCTTGCATCAAATGTATTCAAAGAAATAGGCTACCTGTGAACCTGCAGTCTTGGGCTTTTCTTCAGTTTAGTCCGTGGTGGAGCAGACAAGCCACCCCGTACTGCACTTCTGGGACTTCAAGTCAGCTGGACAGAGGTTGACTGCATGCTTTGGTTTTTCCCCCCACTCAGGGGTCATCCTCCTGGACAGAACTCAAGGATTCTGGCTTGTCCACAGCACACCTCGGTTTCCTCCCAGACTGGATGAGAAGGAGTATGCATGGCCCCACAATGCCCTGACTTATGGACAGAGCTTTCTGTGTGTCACCTACCCCTATAGCCAGTTCAAAGCCATAGGTAGGTGTGAGGGCTGGGGAATGTTAGGATGTTTTAAAACCTTGGGATTATTTCAGGGCATTTGGCTAGGAAGTGCTAAAATGTCTTTCCCAAACTAAAATCTTCCTGAATTTGTGGCTTGTACAGGAGAATGAATGGATTATGAAGATGTAGATAGGTTAGTCAAGACAGCAGAGCTATTACCATGGAAATGAAGGGAAGAGGAATGGGTAGCTTCATGCTCCTAAGAAGCATAACTTCTAAAACTATTGTTCAAGAGCTACAAATATTTGTGAGGAAGAATTCCAGCCAAACATTTTGACACTAGCTTCCCTGAAATGCATGTGTCAATATATCCTCGTGTCATCTAACCATGCCATGCCAAGCCTTCCCACAAAAATGGAAGGACAGTCCGTCCCTTGTCCCTACAAAGGAATAGCATATGCACCTTCACTAAGTAGCACCATCTCTCAACATGTTTCCATTTCAAGAAGCACCACACTATTCCTATGGATAAACTGAGGCAGATTCTACACAAGGTAGTGCTATATTCCTAGCATCCCACATTAGCAGTCGTATTCAGCTGCTCCTAATCCCAACATTCTGGATTGCAGTTTATTTTTTAAGAGCCCCTGTCTCCTTCCTTGGAAAACCAGTCAGTTAATAGTGTTTATTTTTTTTAGCTTCATTACAGAGACAAGCATGATGAGAATGGGGATGTCGCAATAGGTTGCCAACCCAGTTTTGGCATCCTCTTGTAAGCCAGGTGAAGGAAGTGCTGGTTAACTTTGGCAAATGGGGAAAGCAAAGGGTCTTTCTGAGACTGGAGAATATAGATACCAGCAGTACAGAAATATCCTTAGCTGTTCTCAGACCACAGAGGTGTCAAAATGTTTTTTTTCCTGGCAGGATGATAATGCACTCCCAACCAATTAATACTGTACCCTGTATTTCTGCCTTAGGGAATCAGCTGCTCTTCACAGAGCCCCATGTCTATGATTACCAGGTGCAAGGGGCCTTTGCCCGGGATCTGCCTGCCTTGTTGAATGCTTCTGAGGGAGAACATGTTCAGAAGGAGCCATGGAACTCCCAGGTGACTCTGACATCAAAAGGGGGCAAGGAATTTGTCAGCTTTGCAAAATTCAGTTTCTTTGATGATGGTAAGTAATGATGGAGGGTGGTTAGTCTTGGTGGGTGTAGAAAGCAGCCGAGTTACTAGAGAGAATAAGGGAATACGGCCACCGAGTTATATCAAAACTATCCTCATACATTCATTTGCTATTATTTCATCTCCCCAGATCTGTATTCTGGCTGGTTGGCCCAGGCTCTTGCTACTGATCTCTATGTTGAGTTCTGGCTCAAGTCTCCAAGGGTTTTGGCATCCAACTGCTCTGGACAATACAGAGTCTACAATGTGGAGAAACTTGCATTCCGGGACCCAGCTACCACCTTCTTTTCCACATCGGACCATTCCAAGTGGTGTGTTGGAATAGAGAGTGATTCGGGGTGGGCCTGTGTTGGAGACATGAACCGTAATCATGCAGAGGAACACCGTGGGGGTGGTACCATCTGTTGCTCTGATGTCACAATTTGGAAAAGCTTTCACTCCTTGGTACAGAACTATACCGATTGTGATACCACAGGATATGGACTCTAATTGGCTAAGATTGTCCGTTATTAAGGGAGCAGAATTCAGTTCATTGAGAAAAAGGACTAAGGATATTCGAAGAAGTAATAGTGTCCCTGCCTGTCTTCTTCACAGCATATTAACTCCCTACATAGCATAATGCAGTGAGTTGTGCTGTTGCTTTGCTCTCCTTTTCAGAAAGTTAATTTCCAGCAACGGTTGCTATTTTTTTCCTGTTACATGGTAACATTTCCAAGGGGTTACATGAGCTATACGGAAAAATACAGAAGGAAATTCTTTTCCTAAAGTAAAAATGTATATGGTGTTTATTTTGTATAATTTTCCAAAATCTGGGTATTCCAAGGAAACTATTTTTATGTAGGAAATTCTATGTGTGTGAGAGGAACGGGCTGATCTGAGGATAAGCCTCCCTGCCCCCTTCTAAGGAAAAAGCTTTTATCAAGGCCACTGTAGCCTGTTTAAATACAGCATCCCTGAAACCTCAGCAACCACAAACTTATTGAGTAACTTCCACATGTGTATCGTAGTTCTGTATTTATAGAATATATGGTCGTCTCAATTCTACTCAAGTAACTCAATTTGAAATGGAGTGACTTGCTCTTGTTGTTCTTGGCTAGCCCACGAATATAGTTTCATCGCCCAGCAGGTCATGGAAGACGATCTCCCACAAAGACAGATGTGGATAAAAGAAGCAGAGTCTTTCAGAATGAGAAAAAAATACCAGAGACAAAATGAACAAAAGCTAAAATCCTTTAAAGATGTGTTTTGATGTTTTCATCTTTAAATTCTTTAAATATCTGTTTTACAAAAACAGGCCTGGTCAAAATCTCTTGTGCAATCTGGAATGGTAAGATATTGCAACCTGGGCTGCCATCTCCTTTGAATAATACTACAGATGAGAAGCCAGATGGGAATTTAGGAACTTCTGGACAATTATTCTAAGCAGGCCATAATCATAGTTGAATGGATTCTCTGAATGGATCAGAAGATGGATATATCAGACCTTGCTGAGCTGATGGGAGGGGCTTTCCAGACGTTACCGTAAAAGAGAAGCACATTTAACAAATGCAGCACGGTGATGGTGGGGTGTTTGTTTCTTTTGCTTAATTTATTACTGTTTGAAATCCAGTGACACTGACACAGTTACTCCTGCCACCCTCTCCTTGCTTTGGGGGGAGCAGCTGGCTGTTTGACCTGTTTCATAAAATACAGTACTAGGAAGTGGACTGCTTACACACATGCACCCACAGGTTAAAACTACAGTGATTCAATACTGCAACTGAAAATAGTACTGCCATTAAAAAAAAAATCAAGTGTTCCCCCAGTCATAATCTTTTTAAAAAACAGTTAATGCTGTTACAAACGCTACTGATGTGAGGACAAGGCAAGACACAAATAAGTCCTACATCTTCACTGTAGTATAAATATGGAAGAATTTATACAGTTTACCCACATCCAATACTACTTTTCTTGCTACCCATTGCAGCTAAAGGACTAGAGCACCTCTGCTTTGGAAAAACTGATGCCTGAGGTCTCCATCACGGAATGTCACCTAGTCATCTTCTGTGCCACTTCCTGAGCGATCCTAGGAGAGAGGAGGAAAATACTTTTTAGTTGTACCTTAATGTATCAGATATCTTCCTGACTGTCCTGGGAAGTAATAGCCAGGCAAAAAAGCAGTAATCATTCAGGAAGTCTCATGGATGAACCAAGGTCTAATTTTTTTACTCATTGTACCATGTAGCTTTTTGAAAAGGAGAACTTGGTTTTGTGTTTCCGCTTATTTAAGCAGAAAAGGCCCTCTTCTTTCTTTCTTTGGCCATCTCTCTCCAACAGAAACACTCCTCCTGGGATCACTGATGACACTTTGGGGGAAAAATCTATTGTTTTACCTACCTCTTCTTGCTCTTCCTCGCTATCATCATCACTAACTACGGGTTTAGCTCGGGACCCACGGCTGGTGCGTCTGCGGCCTTTCATTCGGTCTGGTACTTTTTCCTTTCTGCCCAGTTTAATCTTCACTTTGACAGAACGAGCTGGGAAGAAGAAAAGACAGAGTGAGACTGCAAAACTGGCTATGAGATTATGTTCCTGTGCCGTTATGAATTGTGACTGAAACAGATTTGAAATATGTCCTGATTTTCATATACACATTACATGAGAAATAGACACAATTCTATTTATATATGTACTTCCAAATGCTCCAATAATCTGCTTCGCTGCATTCCTAATAACCTAGCTTTGTTTTGTGAAATAACCACGCCAAAAACTCTTTTTCTTCTTATGAAAAAATCAAACAGCCTTTTATGTACACATAAGAATGGTGCAAAAAGGGCAGGATGAGGCTTTCCTCACAAGCTCTGGATGCTAACTCGGTCAAATGTCAGTCTTTCCTGATGGCTCTAATTTCAGGCTTTCAGATACTTTTTCATCTGTCCATCATAATTTTCATACTTTTTCCTGATATTTAACAAGAAATACCTAGCCAGGTCTGGCTATCTCCAAAACCCAAAAAGCATCACACGTGGATGTGCGGTCAGAAATACCAAGAACATGGAATACCATATCCAGCTCTGAGCACCAAGATTCAAGAAAGGCAGCAACAAATTAGAGCAAGTTCATAAAAAGGCCACTAAGGCCACTAAGATATGAAATGTTTGAAAAACAAGCCCTATGAAAAATGGACATCTTTAGTTTAAAGAAATGTGACTTAAGGGAAGATACACTAGCCACCTTCTTGTCTACTGAGCCACAGGAAAGAATGAGGACCAATAAGTTAAAACTACAAGAAAGGAGATTTGGGGCAAATATCAGGAGGAACCTCCTGATTACAAGCTGTCTGCTACTAAAACAGTATATGCCATAGGACATGAGCTCTTCATGGAGGACTTCAAAAGAAGAGATCAGAGATTCTCTTATAGATCTAGCCCCGAGTAGGGGATTGAATGACTTCTAAGGTACCTTACAACTCTACAGTTCTATCACTGAAGTTGAAAAGTATCCCAGGGAAGGTACATTACTTCTGTATTGCTACCAGGAAAATGACACAGGTGTGTCCATGAAGTTACTGGGAGTTCAACTGGAAGAAGCCATTTAGATTTTTTGGGAAAAATTTGCACATTTGCTTTCCCAAAAGAATAATGCAGAATAAAAAAAACCACTCACATTCTGATTCAGATCCTTCCTCTTCTCCCTCTTCCTCCTCTTCACTCTCTTCTCCCTCGCTGTCTTCTTCTTTTTCAATTTTTTGCCTCACACTAGTAAAGACAGACTGTAGTACAATTGAGTCTTCATAAATCTGCAAGAAACCATAGAAGAAAGAAAGATGCAGAAATCATGACTGATCTAATCCTTTCATTCCACTGGGCTAAGTTCTATATTCTCAGTCCATGCCCTTACTTGTTATGATGGTTTTGTTTAAAAAAATGAGGTCATTCTTAATCCTATTGGGGATTTATACAACACTTTTGAGTGTCTACTGCTCCTATCATATATCTTGCTGTAATCTTCCAACAATCTTGTGTTCCATACTGAAATTGGGAAGAAGAATGGAAAAAAGTGGCTGCCCTAAGACCATTTACTCAATTGGTTGCAGTAGCATTTGAAACAGCATCAGATACATATTACAGGTAAATTGAAGGGAGTTTCTAAAGCTTGGTTATGGATGTGAGAGATAATAGAAAAGAGCTTTAAGAGATTCATAAAACTCATTATCTCCTGATAATTCTTACCCATTATTTAAGACTAATGATTTGTCATACCTCTGCAAAGGAATTCTTGCTATATGTAGTCTGCCCACATCCATGGTATTATAAAAACTACAGGCAGTCCTCAACTTATGACCACAGTTGATCCCAAATTTTATGTTGTTAAATGAGAAATTTGTTAAGTGAGTTTTGCCCCATTTTACAACTTTTCTTGCCATATTTGTTAAGTCAATTGCTGCAGTTGTAGCACAATCAGTAGCACAATTGTTAAGAGAATCTGGCTTCCCAATTGATTTTGCTTATCAGTAGGGATCACATGACCCTGGGACACTGCAACTGTCATAAATGTGAGTCAAGCATCTGAATGTAAATCATGTGATCCTGGGGATGCTACAATGGTCGTAAGTGTGAAAAATGGTCATAAGTCACTTTTTTCAGGGCCACTGTAACTTCAAACGGTCACTAACAAGCTGTTGTGTAAGTCGAGGACTATCTGTACTGAACCCATCTGCTTACACGACACAGAAACTAGGCATCTTAATTGTCCTAACTTAACTAGAGGCGAACTCGTTCAATTCACATGATGGGGGGAACCATACACTTAGTGTCAAGAACCTTCTCTAACTGCAGGGAGATGTCTTACCAGTGATCCTTCAAGATTGAAAGTCTGAGCATTCTGACATAGAAGCATGACGTCCTTCTCCAAATCGTTCAGGCTGCGATATTTGTGGTTCCGGATACGCTCCTGAAAGTGAAAGGGTAGGGGTGGGGGGAGAAACATAACAATGTTTTACTGAACAAAAGATTCGGATTCCTGCCTTCATACATTTGTCTTCAGAGTGAAATGATGTATGCATCTTTCAGCAATCGAGAGGAGAAAAAGGAGCAATTCTTAAAGCTGAAAGGGATAGTATCCTCAACAATTTTTTTTTAAACTAGGAACATGGACAGAGATAGATAGTACATCTTAGGACAGTGATGGCGAACCTATGGCACGGGTGCCACAGGTGGCACGCGGAGCCATATCTGCCGGCACGCGAGCCGTTGCCCTAGCTCAGCTCCAGTGCGCATGTGTGTGCCCGCCAGCTGATTTTTGGCTCGCGCGGAGGCTCTGGGAGGGCGATTTTGGCCTCTGGAGGGCCTCCAGGGTGGCGGGGGTGGAGCGTTTTTGCCCTCCCCAAGCTCCAAGAAAGCCTCTGGAGCCTGGGGAGGGCAAAAAATGGGCCTACCGGGCCCACTGGAAGTCGGGAAATGGGGGAGTGGGATGGGTCGCGCACACATGCACAGGGGGGTGGGGCAAGTGAGGGGCTTTGAATTATGGGTGTGGGTACGCATGTGCGTGTGATAGCGCGCGCGTGCACTATTTCGGCACTCGAGGAAAAAAAGGTTCGCCATCACTGTCTTAGGACATCCGTGCTATTAATTCACTTAGAAGACATGTAGAAACAACATCCACTGTACAATTATATTCAATTATACAATATTTATATACAATTATACAATATTTCAATAGTACTGATTTTGTAGAAGTATTGACAGAAACTCTGATTGTTGAACAAATGAACATGCACAACTGAATGAGCAAGATGGCTATCTGATGTTTGGCCCCTTAAAAGGCCTCAAGGGAAATCATTAATTGCGCCACTCAATTGATGATTAGGTGGATCTTTGGTAATCCACACTATCCCCTTTGTCCTGTAACTAGTTTGAAGACCTCAGATGAAGTAATGCTATCTTAGAAGGTTAAAATGCAAAGGGATCTAACATGCTCATGAATCTTTTTGTGGTTAAAGGGAGGGCATTTTGAAATTTCTATATTAAGACCTTAAAATCTAAATTTATCTAAACAAGCGAATAAGATTCATTGGAAGTTTTAAAAAGGTTACCTTCACTAATTTAGAATGGCTTCATTCAGTAAATCAGAGATACTACAAACTACCACAAAGACTTCCACCATCCTGTTCAGGAAATCAGCATGCTGTTGCATCCTTTGAATGTATACACTTTTAATGCATTAAAATATATTAAGAACTATTTAAGACATACTTTATAACACAGCTTAAAAAGGTACAATGCAATATTGATGGCTAATATCTCCATGTTTCAAGTGGGCTATATACCTTACTAAAGTTATAGTTATGTGCAACACAAGCCACTTAGCTTCATCAGAAAGTGTTCGCGGAAATAATGCAGAATGATGGGCATCCCAGAATTAGAAATTGAAGAGGCACATGTTAATTACATTGCACTGGGAAATCAGTTCACTAGCCTTGTAGGCATTAAACTACAGGGCTCAGCCTGTCCTTCTAAACAAGGGAACAAAAGGTAGGCATGTGATCTTGTCAGGAAACTGCAGTAGGTGGTTTTTCTATCACATGACCAATGTCAAGTCAGTCTTCTCTACCTGACTAGATATCTTCTGCTGAGTGGGTATGGGAAATGAAATCTGCTGTGGTTATAAATCTGCTTTCTCTCAGGTTTGTTGTCTCACATGAGGTGAAACTACCCGATTTGATTCAAATCCAAGGTGCTGCATCCTGCTTAAGATGGGCAACAGGCATATTTTACCACTCTTGTTACCAAGAGCCACTTTGGTATTAAAGTGTTGAAGTAGCAACTTTCTAGTCCCACTTTAGGAATAGGAGATAAAAGCTAGGTGACTTTGGGTCAGTCCTTTTCTCAGCCCAATCTACCTTAAAGGTGGTGGTTGCGAGGAAAATAGGAGGTATGAGCATTCTATATGTTGCCTTGAGTTGCACAAATAAAGAAGAGATATAAATCAAGTAAGGAAATAAACGAACATTGGGCCCATCTCTGATATTAGAGAAAGACAACAACTCCTAAGGTACCTTTATCTTCTTGAAATCCACTGGTTTGCGAATGAGTTCATAATATTCTGGAAGCTCTTTTCGAGAAGGCAGTTGAATGAAGACTTCACTAAGCTGACGTCCACTGCTGCTACAAGACAAGATGAAGGAAAACATCTAAAACATGGCTGTCATGGACTGAGAAGTGAAGTGAAATATGAAGACCGTTTTATTTTATATACTGTATTTTTCAGAGTATAAGACACACCTTTTTACCGCAAAAAAGAGGGAGAAAACTTGGGTGCGTCTTATACACCAAATGAGCCCCACCCAGCCACCCCCACCCTTTGGCCTCTGCCTCCCAGCAATTTACTTCCTTGCAGCAAACAGAACAGAGCCTGTTAAGCCGAGCAACTGATTATCAGCTTCCCGACTCTCAGCTGAGTGAGGCAGCAGGCCCAGCCACGTGCTAAACGGAAAGTGAAACTAGATGCAAGGAGGCAAATTGCTGGGAGGTAGAAGAAGAGGCAGAATTTTATTTTCTTGTGCTAATCAGACTGCTGAAACTTGATGCAAGGAGGTAAGTCAATAACTATAAACGTCTGTAGAATATTCAAATTATTAGACTTATTTTTTAAAGACTGCTTTATTATTGTTCTAGACAACTTAACAAAATGAAGAAGCTTTTTAAAATAAATGCTTGCTCTGAAGAGGCCCAGTGCTTTTGTATCTTCTTTTAAATAGCAGAGAATAATGTATACTTCCAGAAAGCCACATCAATTTTAACAGAATCTGTACAAGTATAGTCTGAAATGTAACAGTGTCCTGTTTTAGTATTAAGATAAGGCAGCTGAGTTAAACCCTGACTTAGTCATGTTTGGAGTAGATCTATTTAAATAATTGGGAGGAGTTAGTGTAACTACATTTAAGAAAACTCTCTGGCATTAATATACTGCCATAATGTATATTTCTCCAATTCTTTGCTATTTCTATGGGTCAGGCACACATAGAAATACACAACAAACAGTGTATATCATCTGTATTGTTTGCTGAGAGGCAGAGGCAGAATTTTTTCCCCTTGTTTTCCTCCCCAAAAACTAAGGTGCGTCTTATACTCCAAAAAATACGGTATTAATGGCTGATATGCTGGATTAGTAGCTAAGGAGGGGTGAAGAAAGAGCCTATTTTACTTGCAGGATTAATGTGTATTTGTTAATATGAGGCACAACAAATCAATATTTATACAATGTGTAGGGAAATTTAAATCTAAACCTACTTCAAGCTGCGAATCTGATGAAAATATTTTCTCCTGCTAGTTCATGTCATATTGGTTTTTTTTTTTAAAAAAAACATTGATTGAAAAATGTAATGTACCCCCTGCTTCCTTCAATACTTTAATATCACTGGGATTATGGTTGGAGAGAAAAAGTGGTATCTTATTCCGGCATGCTATCATCCTACTGAAAATTGCTTTCCTCCCCCAGTATTAAAGTTTAATCATACAAATATTGTCTGATGTGGCTCTGAAGCATTACATTAGCTGAGGAATTTGAAACCTTGGCATGCAATGGATAAATTCTTTCAAAATAGAGGAGAGCAACACTGAATCAGACCTGAGAAACAATATCTGTTAAAACCAAAGCTTCGTTTCACAATAGAGAAGAGGGAAGTGAACTGCTTGTCATAGGTTTATCAAGACTGGAAGCTTAATAGTTTTATCTACAATTAGGCAACAATTATGTTCACTATAATGGTAATTCAGAGCTTTGAGGCTCTGGCAGGGAGCAGTTTAAGAAGAATGGATCTATGTTAGCCTTTTCCAATATGATGCCCTCCAGATATACTGGGGCTATACTGGGACATCAAACTGGCTAGGAATTCTGGAAGTTGTAGTTCCAATTCAGTGGAAAGTGACATTGTGCAGAAAATTCATGCAGGGGATGGAAGACATTGTGAATGGTTTGCTGCTACCATCTCTGACTCTCTGAAATATTTAGCTTTTGTACTCATAAGGCAGGGGGTGCGGTGGCTCAGTGGTTAAAGACGCTGAACTTATCAGCTGGAAAGCTGACAGCCCTGTTCGAGACCTGAATGCCACACTATGGGGTGAGCTCCCATTCCTGTCCACCTAGCAGTTTAAAAGCATGCAAATGCAAGTAGATAAATAGGTACCACTTCAATGGGAAGGCAACAGCATACTGTGCGCCTCAGCGTATAGTCATGATAGCCACATGACCACAGAAATGTCTTTGGACAATACTGGCTCCCTCTGCTAAGAAATGGAGATAAGCACCGCCCCCTAGAACCAAACATGACTGGACAGGAGAAACCTTTAGCAATAGCAATAGCACTTAGACTTATATACCGCTTCATAGTGCTTTACAGCCCTCTCTAAGCGGTTTACAGAGTTCAGCATATTGCCCCCAACAATCTGGGTCCTCATTTTACCCACCTCAGAAGGATGGAAGGCTGAGTCAACCTTGAGCCTGGTGAGATTTGAACAGCTGAACTGCTGAACTAGCAGTCAGCTGGAGTAGCCTGCAGTAGCTGCATTTAACCACTGCGCCACCTCGGCTCCTCCTTTACCTTTTCTCATAAAGCAACTAATATATTGGTTCACTGTTCCAGCATGACATTCATACTCACTTCACACCACTCCATTCTAGTTTTTCAGTTCTCAACAATCTCTCTCTCTCTCTCTCTCTGACATGTAGAAGTTGGTCCTCGACTTACAACAGTTCATTGAATGACCGTTTAATTTAATTTAATTTAATTTAATAGATTTGTATGCCGCCCAACTCCCGGGGGACTCTGGGCGGCTCACAACATATCCAAATCTATTACAATAAAGACATTACAGTTAAAAAGATATAGAAAAATTAAAAAGAAAATCTCCAACATTCATAACAAGGGGGGAGACCCAGAGATAATATGCTCGGTCTCACTTTCACCCCGCCTGCCGGAAGAGCCACGTTTTTATTGCTTTCCGGAAGGCCAGCAGGGTGGGGATGGCTCTGATCTCCGGAGGAAGTTGGTTCCATAGGGAGGGAGCTCCCACAGAGAAGGCTCTCCCCCTAGGCCCCGCCAACCGACATTGTTTGGTTGATGGGACCTGGAGAAGACCCACTCTGTGGGACCTAACTGGTCGTAGGGAGGTATGCGGCAGGATGCGGTCCCGAAGGTAACCTGGCCCTGAGCCATGTAGGGCTTTAAAGGTAACGACCAACACCTTAAATTGGATCCGGAGACTAATGGGCAACCAATGCAGCTGCCGGAGGACAGGTGTTACATGGGTGTACCTGGGCACACCCACCACGGCACGAGCAGCTGCATTTTGCACCAATTGTAGTCTCCGGATACTCTTCAAGGGTAGCCCCATGTAGAGCGCATTGCAGTAATCCAGCCGGGAGGTGATAAGGGCGTGGGTGACTGTGAGTAGCGCCTCCCTCTCCAAGAAGGGTCGCAATTGGTGCACTAGGCGAACCTGTGCAAAGGTCCCCTGTTGAAGTTACAACAGCACTGAAAACAGTGACTTTTGACTATTTTCCACACTTAGAACCACTGCAGCATCCCCATGGTCACATGACCAAAATTCAGACACCTGGCAACTAACTCACATTTATGACGGTTGCAGTGGCCTGGGGTCACATGATCATCTTTTTGCCATCTTCTGACAAGCAAAGTCAATGGGGAATCCAGATTCACTTAACAACTGTGTTACCAACTGCAGTGATTCACTTAACAACTGTGGCAGACAAAGGTCATAAAATGAGACAAAACTAACTCTGTCTCACTTAGCAACAGAAATTTTGGGCTCAATTGTGATCGTAAGTCGAGGACCACCCGTAGTCTCGGTTTTTCACATAAAGCCCAGTATTTCACATCATGCTGGATTCCCTTTCAAAGTCCAGAGGCAGCAGAAACAATAAATATTTAGATACTTCCAAACAAGCATCTGTCCAGAGGAGAAATACTGATGGCTGAGGATATGAAATGTGAAATTATACAGGAGAAATATTCCTTCTTTCGGTTACCTGTCTTTATACTTAATGACAGCATCAACGATCTTCTTCATTTTCTTAGTGAGGTTGGGAGGATTCGGAGAGAGCTTCTCAGCAGGAGGCCGGCCACGCTTTTTCTGCTTTTTGCTGTCATCGTCTTTGTCCCGGCTACGAGTGCTGGTGGTCGGGGTGGAGGAACTGACATCCACATCTCTCTTGCGCTTGCGGGAGGATTTCTTCTGACGCACCTCCTCTTCGATCTCCTCTAGGGTACCCTCTTCTATGGCCTATAGATAAGAGCAGCAGTCAGTCAGCCAGGTACAATGAAAAGCAAATGGGACAACAGCACACTGTGAAATGACTGAACGTGAACACTCACACACAGCCGAGGCACCTAAGCACAGTGAGGAATGGGATGTCTACATGGGCTGCTTCCCCAAAGGCATCACTTCCCAGTGTAGTCAGTTATGGATCATGGAAGGCTGCAACACTAAAAGGTGGGAAGGAAAGCTAGTTCTCTTACCTACAAGCTTTTCTTCTCATGTTAAACAGGGCCAACAGGCAGAAGACTCTGTAGAAACCATGCAGAGCAGGTTGTGGGGATGCCCCTTCCTGCCAGTTCTGTTGCAATTTCTTCCAAAGCAGCAAGGAGACCTGAGGCTATTAACCACCCGTTAGCCATAAATTTTTATGCTTCAGATTGCACAGTAAGAGAGGAAAAGAAGCAAGTTGACTGAAGGCCATGTATAACAGAAGTAGGAAAACTCAGAAGTAAAACTACCCATCTTTCATTTTTATTGTCATACATGGCTACAGGATCTCACTTACTCAACAGTCAGAGCAAAGGAACCTAGAGTTGAAACTGCGACAGCTCTGTAATGTCAGCAAATCATGGAAAGTCTTTACGTGGAGAATGGCCTGCCAACATGGTTGTACTTCGTTCATCATTTGTTCCTTACATGGTAATTAAAGCAAACAGAGTTCCTGACCTCAAATAGCTTTGCAGAACCTCTTATGAGATGTACCTCATGAAAAAGAATGAAATCAAGGAGACCATTCTTTAATATTGCAACATAGACATAAAAAGCATTAACTCCTTAAAATTCTTAATTGGTGGCATCAAACTTCTAAGAGCCTGGGAGAAGGAAGCACTTAATCCCAGCACTATTTTTATACTACCTACACTTTTTCTTTGAAATAATTGTTTGACTCCTATTCTATCCATAATCTGCTAGTTCCGACCCTAACAGAAAACTGGTTAATTAACCTATAGGGAATTATGGCATACTGAAAATAGATGTGGGGAAAGGAATGATAGTTTAATTAATTAAGACATATACATGCAAATAGGTCCAATGATTGTTCACTCCATTTTTAACATCTGGGTTTTAAACTCAAGGCTCATTCAATTTATGACTGAAACCTCACTTTTTAATGAATAGGTGACAGCTCTGATCTTCTGATCTTGGATAGTGGGATATATTACAGGGTTCCTCAAGACCCATACTTCTTTTTGCCCAATAAATATATAGGGCTAGGAGAGAATCATTGGTAGACAAATATATAATATTAGACTCAATATATTAATGAGCTATTCTTGGCGGCTTCAAGCAAGGGAAGCAATCTATTTAATTATGCTATTGTTTGGAGGAATCGAGAACAGAAATGGAAATTATAGCCTGAAATTCCAGGGTCCCTTTTCATGACATTTAGCATCAGCCACCCTCCCTGCAACAAGGCAACACGTGTACAACCATGGAGTGTTTTCTGACCTAGAAAAAACTAGTCCATGGACATTACGATGCCAGCTGTTAAGGAGCTGAAATGTAGCATTTTGGGGCTTATATGGAGTCTGATAAATTTGGAAAGTGGTGAAGAACAAATCTAATAGAACGGGAAGACTCTTGACTGAATGTAAGCAAATACTAGCTCAGAAATCTCTTTTTGTTTTATTTTTTAAGGCTTGGCCTTTGGGAGACAGCTACAGCATCTCTGATTTACTCAATTCCTCAAAACAGTAAGAGTGTAAATTTGTACGTGAATTCATGGAACGAGTCCCTTTCATTAAACTACAAGTAACGTATTTCAACATTGGCTAATACACAGAGCAGTGCAGAAACCTGACATACACATAACTTCTTGTCATTGTTTTTCTCTCACAACTGGAACAAAAATACAAGGATAGGCAAGACTCTTCCTGCCCAGTTCCTTCCAATGTCCCAGCATTTCACCCCTTGGCTCAGCCAAAGTCTCTTCCAGAGAAAGGAGAATGGGATGTAATTAATCAAGGAACTATGAACTATTGTAGCTTCCATTTTGTCCTGGTGTCTCTGTGTTTATTAGTGATTAATCTGTGGATATCTGGAAAAGTTGTAAGAAGTGAAATACTGCTGGTGCCATTGGCTATGCTGTTCTGGCATTATTATTAAATATCTTCCTATAGGCTGAAATAAAATATAAATAGGCTAGAGCAGGGGTGAGCAAACTATGGTTCTTTGAGGACCTGTGGACTTCAATTCCCAGAATTCCTGAGCCAGCCATGCATGCATGGCTGGCTCAGGAATTCTGGGAGTTGAAGTCCACAGGTCCTCAAAGAGCCATAGTTTGCCCACTCCTGGGCTAGAGCCATATTGGAATCTTGAGAAGTGTCCTGTACATATTGATTGTATACTCCCAAGGATGCTGCCTGGGCCTGCAGAAGGTGTCATATACTTTTAAAGGCTCCAGGTATATAAGACTAACAGAAAACCAATAAAAATTTGCTGGGGACTAAAAATATATATATCTATGGGACAGAACTAGAACCTCCTTCCTCATGACTGTCACATAACAAAAGCTTGTCTCTGTTTTGAAGCAGAACTAATTTCACTTGTCTCTATTGTTGATGAGGTAGCCTGGTTCCTTCTTGATATTTTTGATTAACAGTTAGCCTCTCCAATGGCAAAAACTTGTAGAAAGTGTACTCTGAAACCCAGAGGGCACCAAATTGTGTCCATTTCGGAACACAACCTTCCTTCTCTTTGAATTCATAGCTCAACTATTCAGAGTTGCTGAATACTTTTGCCAGCAGGAATTCTCAGGGCTAAAAGAAAAGGAAAAACCATAAAGACCATGTAATTTAGACCATGTAATTCATATAATGTATAAAAGGTAGGTAAGGGAGCTATCATTCTGTTAGCAAGGCCCTTGCTAGAGATGACTGCCATCACTGAATTTGCTTTGTGGAGCCTTCTTGAAAAACCCCATTCAAATGTTTGAACCCCCCCTTTGCCAGCCAGCATTTGCCAAATTGCAGAGAGAAGCCAAAGCTCTTGATTTAACATGGTGTGGACCTTCACTGGTACACGAAACAGAACTGGAGAAAGGGAAATTTAGGCACACAGCTCCATTATATAATAAACCAAGTCTGAATAATTTTCCTCCTACAAAATGGTTAGCTTCCTGTTTTCTGTTATGGCAATTGTTGTTATCCTCCCAGCAAAACCTATGTAATGATTCAATACAGTTATGGGAAATGCTTTTGTTCCTCTTAGCTACAGCTCTTATTAGCTGTTCTTTTGTTAGTGGAAAGCCACAATGTTACTCAGAGATTTACAGTTCCCCTAATTTCTTTAACAGTTTTACCGATTTGTGGAAAGTGTCTTGTTTCTTAAAAAAAACTCTTTTATTAATCTACATACTGTGTTTCCCTGAAAATATGACCCTACCCTGAAAACAAGCCCTAGCCCGATTTTCCACACATGCGCCTAATATAAGCCCTACCCCAAAAATAAACCCTAGTTAAGTCCCACCCACCATCTGTTTGTACGAGGTGGGATGAGGTGCATGTGTAAAAATCAAGCTAGGGCAGGTGTGTGAGGGTGGAGCTGCCCCATGAATTCCGCACCCGCTTATGTTAGGACTGCTGCAGCCAGGCCTCCCACGCCCCAACACCTGTTGCACCGCTGCTCGACTTCTTCTGCGGGCACTTGTGGCCACTTGCAGCCAGACACATGGCACATTGTGCCGGTGCCGCTGTTTGTGGTGGGTCATCATGAGGTTTGTCGCGCTGATGCTGCCACTAGCGGCAGGATGTTGTGTGGCATGTCATGCCAGTGCTGTTTGCACACACAACGCACTTACACAAGTGGCAGCACTGGCGCGATGTGTCATGCGGCGTCTGACCGCAAGCAGCCACAGAAGAAGTTGGGCAGCAGCACAACAGTTGTCAAGGCGTGGGAGGCCTAGCTGCGGTGGTCCTAAGGTAAGCGGATAAGACATCCCTCGAAAATAAATAAGACCTGGTGTTTATTTTTGGGGCCCAAAAGAAAATAAGACCGGGTCTTATTTTCGGGGAAACACAGTAACGTAATAGTAGCATCTGATTAACTTTTTATATCTAACTTGCCTACCTTTGTGCAATTTTTAGATTAAAAAATGAACACATCCACCAAAAAATAATGAAGAGATCTGCAATAAAAGAAGTAGAGGCAAAAACCTTGTTTGGCAGGTCATTCTGATTTTTTACTTTATGTTTTTGTGGTAAAGTATTGATCGCCATTCCCCTTTGCTAAAACATTTTACTTTTTTGACATATTTTTCTGTAGTAGCAAAAAAGGCTAGGCTATCTTTCTCCCTGCCACCCTCAAACATGGCATAAAACAGAAAACTTGGTCTTACCTTCTTTGTTTCTACTTGTTTGACAGGTAGCAGTCCAGACAGAAGGCATATCCCCTGCCCAGCCAATGGGGGCAGATGCTAAGGAAAATATAAATGGGCTGGACTAAAAGGGCACCACCTCTTCCTCTGGACAACCAGTCACTCTTAGCCTAGCAATAAGGATCCCAACCACCAACAGGCTCCAAAGTGAACAGGTATCCTAGAACAGGCAAGTGCTGGATTACTGCCCATTAAAAAACAGAAGGAAAATTAATATTTAAGACCAAATTTTCTTTTCTATTTGTTGCTGGGCAGTGGTCCAATCACTGGGATGATTCAATAAGTCCATTGCTTTACCTACATACAAATGTTGTCACCATTTTGCTTTAGGCTCTGTTCTTAGAATTATTTCATTTGTTAAATAAAGGTGCTGAATGCCTCAGTAAGAAGGCACTCAAAGAAGCTTCTCTACTTTATCAGTAAGTCACTTGCAAATATCACATAATCCTATGATAGGACTTGATCTTGATCCATTGACGCTCTTCTTGTTCCCATTTAGTACTTAAGAAGTGAATAGGCAAGGTGTCCCTCCATAAACCAACACACATAATCTTTGCCTTCAATGCTCAAAGGCTGATTTGGTAATATCATGAAGTTTAAAGTAATCAATTTTCTTGACAAACACTAATTTGGAATAGTCCATATTTGATTGCAGAAGTCAACTTCTTTCCATAAAAATGATTATTAAGCAAATGTAATTATTTCCTTTTCATTTTAAATATTGAGCTGAAGCCATGAAAACTGCTGGTTGTGTGTTGACTTTTCTTTTAATCAGCAACTATCTTGTAGCATTAAGGCCATCACTTTTTAAAAAATCTGTAATGTATATTCACTGCTTTTTCAGCCATATAAGGAACTGCTGTTTCCACAAACTGGAGCCTACATGTAAAATAATGTTTAAAAAGCTAAAGAGAGAAAAGCCCAGACTTTCAAGTATATCTTCAGCAATGCTTTATGTTCACTGCCAATCCAAATTAATCCAGTGAGTAGTTCTCTTCCTGCTGACAGAGGCCCAAGCTGTTCTGCTAAGGATAGGAAAGTTAAGGAATTCTGGATGGCTCTAGATCAGAGGTCCTCAAACTTGGCAACTTTAAGACTTGTGGACTTCAACTCCCAGAATTCTGGAAATTGAAGTCCACAAGTCTTAAAGTTGCCAAGTTTGAAGACCTCTGCTCTAGATCTTGTATGAATTGAAGTTACAATGCCCAAGTGTATTTTGGAAGCGTAAAGGTGAAATCCAGGTTTCCCAGTCTTGTAGCCTTGTGCCTGTCAACATAGTTGTAGTTTTATGAGGACCAGCAATTTAAGAACCATCACTTCAAATTCTGTAACATCAATTAATCTCCTTTCCTTCACCAAAACAGGCATCCGTTTCAGAATCAGATGTTTTTGAATGAGGAAGTTGAATGAACGCTGATCTTCATAAAACCATCAATGTAGCAGTTTCATGTCCACAATAACTATAGAAGTGAAAATAAGGCTCAGCTAGTAATTCTGCCTGATATGTTGCAAACTTGCTGACATATCTGCTCTAGGCTTGGGTAAGAGTCTAGTAAAAGTATGGCCATTATTGATGAAATCATCATCATCACTACAACAAACTTGATAACTACCCTACATAGCTTAGCACTGCTATTTTATAGGTTGCCTTATGCCGTTATCTCTGAAAAAGTATGAACTTATAACAACAGAAGTTATAAATTTCTGCCCTGAAGGATTTATATACAACAAAGGAAGTTAGCACAAAAATGCCAGGAAACAAACTGCAGGTTACTTTGACTTCTTCGATTTCTTAAGACAGATAATTTTTCACATGAGGTCTTCTTAGTGACTGCTATAAAAAAAATCCAATTTTTAATTTCACACTGTTTTCCTGTGGTCCAGCTTACAGAACTCCAGCGAGTTAATGTTCTCCATGAGTAAGAATGTAGTACCTCAGGAACAAAGAGCAAGTGCTGAGTGGAGCAGGCACATCAAGCAGGGATGCTTTCTGTAGCTTATCCTTAGAAGTGTACACAAACGCTTGGAAGCCTGCCCCTTACCAGGATGATCTTTGGTAACAAGACAGAAGAGAGGAGAACATCCTAACAAGATTCTCTAGCTCCAAGACTCAAAAGATGAATTACAGCAAAAACTTTTGAGAATGTTGCATGAATAGCCATACGTCTCCTCCTTATTAGCTTCAATCATCTCTCTTTCCTCTTAACACTCTTCGGTGGTAAACAGATCAGAAGGATCGGGGTATAAGTAAAGCACAAACCAACAATCTCTGGGTTATTTTAAAAATGAATAGTGTCCTAGAAGATCACAGTTAACTAAGCCTCCCCTTTTCTCCTGCAGTAGTAGTGACTGGATCACGAAAGGAAGGGTGATGCCTCCTAGTCTAGCTCAGGGACAGCTTCTTCTTCCCATCCCCCACCCCCAGTCTGCCTCTTAATGGCCAAAGACGGAGAACATCCAATCTCTGGATCACTGCCCAGCAACAAATAGGATGAAATGTTTGCTGGGACAGGCAAGAAGAGGGCACACTCAGCTGCATAGTAAGTAGGCTTTCTGCATCTGAAATGTTTGACATCTGTCAAGGAGATCAATTGAATTTAAGTTTAGCAACATGATTCCACACAGTTGAGTTGATAATACCCAACAGAAGCTTTGAATGGCACTGAAGAAATTTACTTTTAAAACAATCCACCCTGTTTAATACAAAAAAGTAGGGATTAGCAGTGGAAGAGTTTCACTGCTAGAAATCATCAAAAGAACGATCAAATTGAAATTTGGTTGCGTAAACTCAGCTAGTCCTCAAAACTTCTTGTATTGGGTATTTTCTCAACATTCAGACACACAGACAACACAGAGATAGGTAGAAATAAAATTTGAGAAAATCATTGGAGAACGATGCTGTACCATGTATACCTTGAGCCATTGCTTCTCAGTCAGGGAATCACTATAATCCACTTCCTTACGGTGACGAGAACCTCTACCAAACATCTTCTCTTCCTCCTCCTCACAGGTTAGTCTTTCTACTTCTGCATCATCTTTAATTATCCAAGAGGGCAACTCATCCTCTTCCATCAATCGTGGCTTTCGCTTAGGATTGCGGGCCTCCTCTCGCCTGCGATCCAAATCCATGCGCTGCAGAAGGAGAACTGCAATTTAAACTACATGTGGTATTGCACTGGATTTTCTAAGCTTTATGCTCAGTATAGTCATTTATGGGGAACAGATGCAAGTCTACCATTTCAACATAACAAAATCCCCTCAACCTTAATTAGAGGGGAATTATCAGGTACAGGAAAACCATCAATCTTAAATGTTTGGCGTTAATTTTGCAAATTAGTTGGCAAACTATTAAGAGATTTTGAATAACTAAACAATACCTGCAATTTTTTGTGAGGAGTAAAGTGTATAATACTCAGTTTCAACATTCAGATATGATGGGAGTACAATGTTCATCACTACTAAGCAACATGCCAGAATATGAAAATATTTTAAAATCCATCCATCCATCCATTTCTGCCTTTGAGTGAGATTATCTTTTTTCATAGAATGGGAGAATCTTTCAGCTTTCCCTCTTTATTCTGTATTCCACTCGTTATTCTATTCTAGACTCTAAAACACAACAATATCAGAAAGAGAATTGCAATGACCCTCTGGGGCTTCCCATCTGACCCCACCTTGAAGTACACTATCAGGCTGGGAAAGGCTGCTTTAGATCATCAAAAGGTAAGTAAATCAAAACTATGGACAGCAAACTGGCTCTCTTCATTTAAAAAGTGGTTCCTGAGATCTAAGGGGATGAAGATGGACTGCAATCTTATTGGTGTCACCAAAATAAGTAAGATTTTTTCCCCCAGGTTTCTTGGTTTGATAGATTTCTGAAACCTGAAACATTATTTCAAGTATATTCCAAACGTTTTTCTTAAAGAAACAGATTTATACAGTTATATTAAAACGCATGATTTGAAAGCAGGGTTTTTTTCAAGAATGCAGAGAATTGTATTGGTCTCAAATTAACACCGCTATATTGATATACCCGTATTTTTCGGAGTATAAGACGCACCGGAGTATAAGACACACCTTAGTTTTTTGGGAGGAAAATAGGGGGAAACAATCTGCCTACCAGGTATTCATCTGGCTAGCGTCCTTAGTCTGGTCAGCTTCAGCACATTATTTTATCCCCTGGTTAGGGCTTAAAAAAACCTTCTTTGGAGAGAGTAACAATGAAAGAGCCTGCAAGCCAGTAAGAGCTGGGAAGATCGTTAGCACCTGGTTAGGGCTAGAAAGAAACTTATTCGGAGCAAGTAGAGCAATGAAAAAAACCCTGCAAAGACTTAGGGCTGGAAAAACCTTTTTCAGAGAGAGTAACAATGAAAGAGCCTGCAAGCCAGTAAGAGCTGGGAAGATCATTAGCACCTGGTTAGGGCTAGAAAAAAACTTATTCAGAGCAAGTAGAGCAATGAAAAAAACCCTGCAAAGACTTAGGGCTGGAAAAACATTCTTTGGAGAGAGTAACAATGAAAAAGCCTGCAAGGTAAGAGCTGGGAAGATCGTTAGCACCTAGTTAGGACTGGGAAAAAAGCTCCAAAAAAGCTACATTGAGAGTATAAGACGCACCCAAATTTTCAGCCACTTTTAGGGAGGAGAAAGGTGCGTCTTATACTCCAAAAAATACGGTACATACAATTTCAATATGCTACAATACGCATTGTTTTTTTAAAGTAAGCTGCCCAATCTGGCTAGTATTTTCTTCCCCATGCAATAGCTGAGAATGGAGAAGACGCCTGCTTGCCTTTGTCCCTCATCACTTCCTGTATAAATAGTTAGGCAAGTAGTTGATGTTGGCTCATCTCAGTAAGTACAGCAAGAGTAAATCTGGTTGTTCTTGGATGAGACCACCAGAGTCTCAGGAATACAGGTTAGACTGGTAAATTAAAACAGAAGAAGGCAGGGGATACTCACTTTTGGCATCAATGCTCACTTTTCCCAACAAGGATGTGCCCATAAGCCCCTTAGAGTCAAGTCTGACTCAAAAGAGACTTCACTGTCCTCCAGCACTGAAGACAGGGGACTGCTGTTTTCCCTCCTTTTCCAACTTCTTCCTCTCTATACTTGGAAGGAGAAGGACTTAAAACTATTGGACGAGGTGGGACAGAAATGGGTGAGAGAAGAGGGCATTTTTCCTAGGAAGGCAAACTGCAACTTGGAGAGATTTGGAGGTAGCCTAAAGTGAAACAGCTGTAGAGTGTTATTTGTCCCAATTCCATAACAAGTCATAAGTATCCATATGAAATATACATGCTTTTGACATGATTTTGCTTTGGGGTTTTGCTTATTCTTGCTTGCTCTTTCATTTTTTGGGTGGACATTTTTATCAATAACCACAATCTTCTCTTCCCCTATAATATGAGGCTTCCCGTGGTTCTCAAAACAACCTTAAAACAGCACAGAGAGTAACAAACTTCTCATGTGTGTGCATATGAAGGAACCCTGATACTTATATTGAACTAGGTGATATTTGGTTAATGCCCTGGAACTATTTTTCTCAAGTATTATGAAATCCAAAGGATCTGCAAAAGTCCCTTAAACATGTATTTCCTCTCTCTTTAGCACATATGTATGCCCTGCTTTCCTCTGGCATGGGTGTATCTATTACTGACTTCCTAAACAAAATTTAGCTAACTTAATGTACCTCAAGTAATAGGCTGAACTTAGAAGAATAAAGCTGACCTTTATGAAATACAACGAGCAAAATAGCCACTCTCACCATAAAAAGATCAAACTCTTCCTCGTGTCGGGCAATCATTTGGTTAACCGTTTCATCATCTGGAACTTCATCTTCTTCCTGAAAGATTTCAAAGTTTTTCCCATTTAATTCCTGCATGGCAGTTCGTGTGCTTGGAGTTTTATACTGATTGTTTTACCATCTCAAGTTTGATTTGGCTACTTGTGTGAAAATATATCTGGTGGTCTCAGTGGACAGTAGCCACGTGGCAGATGCTCCACATCGGCGTTGGCAATTTTGCTGACATTCTTAAAACAGTGAGGACTAAGGACTGGACGGGCGCGGCGACTGAATTACCCCTCTCACCTTTAAAGGTGGCTCCTCCGAGTCGGAGTTGAGGCACAGGGTTGAGGCAGTGTGGGGAAAGCTTGCGCTGCCACTGCCGCTGCCCGTGCTGTATCTGGTCTGTGGATAGATAGAGGAGTTCAGTCTCCAGGGCTGTCAATCCAGCACCTTTCACTGACACTCAAATTCATTTCCTAGGGTGACAAGGGTTCATGCCACTTCCTTCCAGCCCACAGTCCCTTGACCTCAGGATTAGAGAGAGCAAGGATCGAGGCAACACATTCCTCAGTCACGCACGAGAGAAGGAGAAAGCCATCCCTCGTCGCCTCTTACCTCATCTTGTTCTTCATGTTCTAAGATAGCCTGCAGGAAAGCTCGCCTTTCATGGCTGGAGGATTTCTGGTCAAACATTCCAGCCTGGATCACCTTCTGATCAACATTGAGCTTGTACTTGGCTGCAGCAAGTATTTTCTCTTCCACACTGTTCACAGTGCACAGGCGCAGCACTCGCACTTCATTTTGCTGCCCAATGCGATGTGCTCGATCCTGTGCCTGAAGGTCCTAGAGTGGTAGACAAAAACCTTCCTCACTGTTCAACAACTACGCTCAGCTTACTCTCAGCTACATCCTAAAGACAGAAGAGGCAGCAGAGGAGCCGAAGACTGGATAGCTTTCCCTTTTTATGAAAGCAGCATTCATGCCTTAAGACCAAAACACGCATCTGGAGACCCATTTCTAATCCCATAGATCAGAGGAAATGCTTCTGTCTAACTCTCTGCTCTTTAGGTCTCTGGCTGACCTGTGAACTGGCAGTGTGTCCCAACCTACCCTACTAATGCTTTGTACTGTAACCCATCGTTCAGGGTTATCCAGGTAATGTTTAGAGGACAGCAGCAACATCAAGGGATGCTCTTGGTCTCTAAATCTTTATTGGTATAATAATCCTTATTATATCTCTTGCTCGCTTGTTTATTTTGTTTGTATTTCATACTTTTTACCATCCATCTCCCACAGAGAGATTATTTTAATTGATAAGTATTTTTTGGTTTCATATGCCAGTCCTTTGATTTGGCACATGGGTACAATTTTGGTTTTAATTAGCAATTAAAGGTTCCTCTTTAACTTTGCTTCAAGATAGTTAAGGCTGTGCCCTGAAGAAAGACCAGACTAGAATGAGAGTTTATACTATCAGCTCCTGAAGAGATCTGTTATCAGATGAGATTTTTTTTTGTTTTTCTCCTAAGGGCACAGAAAAACTATTTATGACAATATTTTAAAACTGTAATCACCCATTTTGCCAGAAATCTTGTTGTAGATTGTAGGCAGAAGGGGAACGCCAAAGATTCAGATATTCTTGCAACTACAAACTACAATAAATATGCCTTATATTTATAATCCACAACTCTTGATGAAATATAAAAAGTCCTTTCTTTTGCATTAGTACTATATATGTAGCATTACAAACTTTAATCTCACCATTAAAGGTTAATGCTCTACTTATAAATATTTTTCCATTGAACCATAGTAAAAACACTTTTGTTACCTGGTGAGGATTCCAATCACTGTCAAAAATAATCACAGTATCAGCAGACTGCAGATTCAGTCCCAAACCCCCTGCTCGGGTGCTCAGAAGAAAAATGAAATATTCAGAGCCGGGCTCATTGAAAGTTTTCAGCAGCATGCCACGATCTTCAGCTTTAGTGGTCCCTTTAAAAGCCCAGAAAAGATAGGGTTTCCCCGAGTGCTATAATATTTTACTTCAGGATAAAAGCTATTACAAAAATTCCAAAACTCAGAAGAAGTAATAGAGAAAACACATATTTCAACAAAAGTGACATTTTAGAATTATTACCTATGGAGAGGTTACATAACACTTGAAGAGTTAAATCCGTAAGAATATTAGAGAATTTATAAGGATAAATCAGGTGATTTGGATTGGAAGACATTGTTTGGACAGAATCATCCTGATAACACATGGAAATTGCATTTTGTTAACTGCTTTATAACTTGCTTCCTTTCCCTTCTTAAACTTTACAACAACTGAAGAATAAGCTAAAACTGGACACTCAAGAGAAGCTGCAGTTAACAGATACCAGGTATTTTCCTCTATGCCATTCCCAAAATTATTGGGACAGGCCTATAATGCCCAGATCATAATATTAATTAACATCTAGACCTTCATTCGATATCAGCAATCTCAGGCAGTAATGATCACATGAAACAGATGAATCTCTCAGAGTACTGTGGCCGTTAATTATAGTCTTGTGGGCAACAAAAAAGAAGTGCATATTTCTAAAAATAAAATCGTTTATTCTTTCCTAAGCTTTTCTTGGTAGTCAGTTCAGTATAACCTGACCATCATTTTTGAGCAATGTTAGGAGTTTAATAATAAACTTTAACAGATTATGCCACAGGGCTCCATAATACACTAGACTGCAAATACTTCAAACTACATGGCATCCATGTATAGTTACTCTATAAATGCCTCTTTTCCTTCCTCCGCACAAAGTGTTATGGGGAGAGGGAAAAAGCTCAGTATCCACTTTTGATCTCTTTCTTTACAGAAGGGCAAATTAATTCTGGATTAAAGAACAAAACCTTAATCGAGTGTGGAAAAAGAAAAATTAAAAACTTTTGCCTTGGCTAAACCGGGCTAATCCATTGGAACTAGACCACAAATATGTCACTGTAGATTATACTTACCAGAATATATGATAGGCTTCCTATTCAATCAATGCTATTTTAGGATCAGAAAGAGATCCAAAATATCTCTTATCCAAAAGAGATTTATAATTTCAGGAAAGCATTAACAAAAATAGTCATTGGAAAAGTGACCATATATTATATAGTGGTTTGAGACATCAAAATGGCAAGTTGAAAATGGAAAAGTTAGCAATGGAAATAGGGAGGGAGGATGACAGCTTGATGAAGACCAGGGAAGCACAGAACCAATTTGCGCCGGCACTCAAAACCACACATTCTTGAATGGAACGTGGACTGCCCCAAACATCTCAGCGTTTCTCAAAACACCTATGCAGTTCTTCATTGGCTGAAGACAAACTGGTCATGGGAGAGGACTGGGACGAGAGGGACAAATCTGTAGCTTTTTATGCAGGAAACGTAGTTCTAGCCTGACTTTACTGCAGCCAGCAACCTTTAGTAAAAGAACTTATCACTTCACCAAAATGGAATTGAAGGTCTTTCTTTCATAAGGGACCTGACTGGGGCAGGTCTGACACATACTTTCAAATGGCACTGAAGGGAAATTCCCTTTGCCCATATTGAAAGAGAATGAGCCATTTCTACTTTTAAAAAGCAGCTCCACACTCACATTGGAAGTACGATTTTTTTTTAATGTGGTTTATAATATATCGCCAGGAGAGGTCTTATGGGGCAAAGGTATGAACCTAGAAAGCAACTAAATCCTTTTTAAAGGATTTACATCTTAAGAGAGCAGTTCTAAGCAGCTTGTATGTAATAACACTGTGAAGAACCACCCAGCTTGATTCCACCCATACTGAATGGTGTAGCCACTACCATATCACTCTTGTTTTTCTCTGAAGAGACATTCTGCTCTCCACAGAAATGATCCAGACCCTAGGCCTGAGAAAAACCTTGTGCAAAAAGAACATGACAAAGAATGGCTGCATTCTTAGTGCATGATCACTGCCAACACGGTGGCTTTAACATGGCAACTTGCACATATGTATGTGTGTGTATGTATGTATATGTGTATGTATGTATGTATGTATGTATGTATGTATGTATGTATGTACAACATTCCTACATGTATTTGTCTTTGATGCAGGAAAATTATATTCCACTTTTTTTATATGCAGTTCAAAACTTCATAACTTAGGTAACTCTTCAAGAAAACTCTGTAGCCAAGTCAAATTGGTACTTCCCAATACAAAATTTGCCCAGCATGTAAGTCTACTGACAAACTTACCATCTAGCCTGAGGTATTTGAATCCACGGTAGGCAAAATAATCTTCCATTATGGTCATGAGGGAGGTCATCTGACAGAAGAGCAATACCTTGTGGTTGGTAGCTCGCAACTTGGGAAGAATACGATCTAGAAGCTCAAATTTCCCAGAAGCTCGATAGAGATCAAGACTGGGTTATGCATGAGAAAGAGAAAAAGGAAGATTTTTCTCCCCACCAAAACAACCAGTTTCACATGTTTTAACTTCAGAATTCCCCTTCTATATCAAACCTTTGCAGAACAACCTCTCTTTTCTTTTTAGACCACAGAAGTCCTATATTCCTAAGTTTGAAAAACTAGGATACTCTAGTTGCTTTTATGAATAAACCAGGCCTTTGCTGTTGCCTTCTCTACTATTCTTAGTCGAGAATAGAAGCTATTTTCCACTATTACAGATAGCTGTCAGGTAATAAGAGCTGGAACTGGAATTTCCATTGCTAAGGAGGGCGGTAATAAAACACAATGTCATGTGATCATACTGCTTAGCAACAACAATCTCAACAGTCTTGGTTGATGCTGTAACCCCAAGATGTACAGGTCGTTAAGTGGGAAGTGGAAGGAATCCCAGGTAAACAATTCAGGGATGCTCCAGGGGAGTGAGGGAGGCCAGGAGAGATTCTGGGAGGGTTGATACAGGCTAGACGTAATTTGAGGGAGGCCGGGGGAGAGCTTGGGAGGTCTGGCACATGCTGTGTGCAAGTGCAAGAAGGGTGGGGGATGGATGATGTGCTGCATGAGCATTGGAAGGCCTTAGGGATAGATGGTACAGTGGGGCACGAGCACAGGAAGAGTGGGGCATGGACAGTACAGTGGGGTGCAAGTGCAGGAAGGCAAAGGGGAGTTACCAGAGTGACTTGTGACCTTCCCTGCCAGGCTTTCCCAATGATTCTGTTTGTGGAAAACCAGCAGGGAAGGTCACAAATGGCAATCACATGACTGCCAGGTCACTTTTATGATGGCCAATCACCATAAATGCGAGCTGGTTGCCAAGCACCCAAATTGCAAGTGTGTGACTGAAGGGCGCTGGGGCCGCTGGAGCTTTGAGAACTGGTCTTTGAGAACTGGTCGTAAGTACTGTACCACTGGTTCAGCACCATTGCAATTATGAATGGTCGCTGAACAAGTGATCAGTAAGTGAGAACTACCTGTACTGATCTTAAATTAATTAAATCCAGACAAGCTTTTAAGGGAGCCCAAGACCTTAAAAAGCATCACTCCAAAAACACTAATTCATATGATTAGAAATTGTCCTAGTGCCAGGATTGTCCATCAAGAACAGGTAGGAGATGCCTCTCGAATTTAAGAAGCCAAGTGTGAAGTCATTATTGATTCAGACTGTTGAGTCTTCACAAAGAAAACATACACATAGTCCGTGGGTGTCAAACTTGCGGCGTCACGTTGCCATCAGGTGATGTTTTGTGATGTTTTTTTCCCTTCCCAGAGCTGGGGTGGGGGGGTGGCCTGCGCGTAACACATCCGGCTTGTGGGCCGCCAGTTTGACACCCCTCACATAGTCCCAAAGTTTTAGAGTATGCAACTTACCCTTGCACAATGCCTCCAGTGAAGCCTAAGTGCTCAGAAAAGGACTCCTGTAACAAATTGTATGGAAACCAAATAAATATGAAGAAATGATGCCACATATAACAATAGACGGTTTTCTCGCCTTCAAAAGGCATTTTGATAGTCAATAATCTGGAAGGCTTGTAACTGCACATCTTAGGCTAGTAACTAAGATAGCCATTCTTTTTAACATTTAAATTAATACAGTTAAACAGTTTTTCAAATAAACAGATGTTTGAATTATAGTTAAAATTATTTTCAAAGCAGCTGGCGATTTTTGCTTGCTTATTTCATGAATGCAAACTTCCAAGTACTTAGGGTTTATAATGTTGCAAAGTTCTTCACAAATCAGCCTTCCTCTACTGGGTGCTCTCCAAAAAACTAACAGGAATCTATTGAAGTCCAACACATTTTAAGGCTTTAAATAGTATACATACAATGCTATATTGAGGAACCAAATATTAACCCCTGGGCTTCTCTAATTTTGGAATAAATCTGGAGGAAGGAGGGAAAGTCATGAATTATGACATTTTGGAAAGCTTCAGCCAATAAAACAAACTGAAGATTTCTCTTCTTCCTCGCAGAGTTCCATATATATCACTTTGGACAACAGAGTACAATGTCTACATTTTTGATGCCAGGGTGAGGAGAAAAAGGATAGACAACTGCTACAAAATATTCCTTGAGAGATATTTGTTTCAGGAACAAAAATAATAAAAAGGTATACAACTGCGTACCACTCTTAGATTCCCATGCCATTTGGCAGAGCCAGGTCTTTATGCTTTTCCAGAAGATCAGAAGAGTGGGGGCCAGCCTCACCTTTGGGGGCAAGATGTTCTATAGCAGTGATGGCGAACCTTTTTTGGTTCGCGTGCCAAAAAGGGGGGGGGGAATGCGGGGGATCACGTGTGTGCGTGCCCATACTCATAATTCCATGCACCCCCGCACATGCACGCATGACCCCTCTGCTCCCAGCATGCAATGGCACGCCCATTTTTCGCTCTCCCCAGGCTCCAGAGCCTTTCTAGGAGCCTGGGGAGGGCGAAAACGGCCTTCCCCACCCCCTCTGGAGGCTGGAAACAGGCTGTTTCCTGACTCCCAGTGGGCCCAGAAGGCCTGAAAATCAGCCGGCTGGTGCACACATGCACGCCGGACCTGAGCTCGCGTGCCCACCGATATGGCTCCGCGTGCCACTTGTGGCACCCGTGCCATAGGTTCGCCATCACAGTTCTATAGGGTGAGAGCAACAGCAGAGGTTCTCTTCCCAGACCTCGCCAGTTGAAATTCTTTAAGCAACAGGGTCTGTAATATGCCCTCCCTGCCAGACCAGGTGGAATGGGTCAATGTAATTGGGACAAGACAGTTTCTAGGTAGCCTGATCCTATGCCATGAAAGGCTTTAATGATGATAACCAACATCTTGAATTGAACCCAGAGGCAAACTGGCACCCAATGTCATTCACACAGCAAAGGTGTTACATGCATAACCCTTGGGATGCTCAAAACTATGTGTGGCAATATTCTGCACCAGCTGCAGCTTCCAGATACTCTTCAAGGTAGCCCCATGTAGAGCACACTGCAGTAGTCCATAAGGGAGATGACTAGGGCATGAGAGTTTGAAAGAAGAGTTTCTTGATCCAGGAAAGAGCACAACTGGTGCACAACATGAAACTGAGTAAAAGTCCTCCTGGCCACAACTGCCATCTGATGCTTGAGGAACCCCAGATTATGAGCTGGGTCCGTCTGGGAAATGGTTAAATAGGCATGGTAGTAATTTATCCACACAAGCTCCCATTAACCCATCCTTCAACACATTTGCTCCAGCACATTTCTCTTTGCTAGTCTCCTCTTTAACAATGCTACATCTTTACCTCTATATGCTGAAACATATATGGATGGTTGCAAATCTTCCGCAGCTGCATAATAGTGTTCATGAGCGTTTTTGTACCACCTTTGCCCTGCAAGGAAAAGTGTGAAAAATATCGAAGGCGGCAAACTATTTGTAGTATACCTACATTGCCAGGGGCCTGTTTCTTCCACACTGTTTAAACCATAGAGCAAATGTTGGATAGATATAGCTATATGAGTAGGACACTGAAAAAGGAACCAGACATGGGACATTCAATGTATTAAGATTCATTTCCCCAAAGTTTTTTGTTTTACTTTAGTCTTGTTTTGCTATTATTTGGGTGCGGCTTAAGTTCTCATCACATAAACTAAGCACATAAAGTATATGAGGAAGGTGTAAAAATCTATATTTACTTTTTTTAAGGTCCACAAATTTCTTCTACTGGTAACAATCTCTTATCATATTGCACTCTCTATCCAGCGACATCGTTTGAAATGGATTTCATGGAAGATCTCAAAAAACGAATGCTACAGCAGGGAACCCAACCACTTGGATACAGCTTCAAATTTGGGGGCAAATGAATGTTTTGATCATTGTGCTTTAAAATACTGTTATGATCAGAAATACATTATAATGATTTGTACATCAATGGAGTGCTAACTAACCCAAATATTTGGTTACACTTGACTATGCCTCATTCTGACTATCTACGGAACACTCCACATATTAGAAAATTAAACCTCCCATGCTGGCTCCATTTCCTATCTGCTGCCCCTTTCCAAGTTGGGATCACAAGCCTGTTTATCTAAATGTGAAGCCAGCCATTATGTCCTGTCCTGAGCTCCAAAAAGGAAGTAATCCGACTGGTTAGGGATGCTGAAGGTTGTATTCCAATTCAGGAATGTAATAAATCAGTCCAATAAAAGAATGGCCACCCTTTTTTCACAATAGTGTAAAAAATCTGCTCTCCAAACCTTTTTGTCTTTCTCAGATCCATCTGTAAGCAGCACTCCCTTTGCTTGCATATGCCTATAAAGCACTCTTTGTAATGCAGACATATCACACTTAATAACATATTCTACCTGTTTGGAAGAGAGAAGACACGTGGATTCATTAAAATGCAAACCATTTTCATATTGCATGGAATCAAACATTATGCTGGTGATTGACATTTAGCGCTTCTTCAAATTTTTGATCATATTTAGGCAGCAACATTTATTTGGTTAGGGATGTAGCTTTGTTGTAGAGCAGCGTGCATGTATCAAGTTCCAGATTAAATCTCCATAGTTTTTAGGCAGAGCTGAAAATGTACACTGGATCAATGTACTGGCTTTGTACATGGCATCTCTGTATATCTATAATATTCTCATTTTATTTTGTTTCCAGTCTGAGTAGATGTGGAGAATAGGATCCTGGTATCTTAGATGACAATTTGTAAAGATTTTGTCAGAAAGGTCAATTAATTATGCATTCAGTCAGGACAAGCATCCTTTTCTTTAAGGATGCTATATTCCTCAAGGCCACCTTTGTGGATGCTGCAGGTTAATAGTGGATAGGGTCAAAGAAGTGAAATAGGAGTTCTATGCTCATTTCTTAAAAATACTCATAAAGATTTGCATGTATTCTCGCATGTATTCTTAATGCCATAATTAGGCTTGAACATTATCTTTTCAAGTATCTTCTAGAGTAAGACATAGGGTTTAAGAAAAGGAAAATTAACTTTTCTGTCTCTAGCTTTTCTCTCTAATTGTGACATACTTTCCCTTGTGCAATACTGAGTGAAAGAAGTTTCCACAGGGGGAAACGACCTAACTGCATGCAAAGAGGGCAGGGAGAAGAGAGGAGAGATGAAGCTGAACTAGGAGATCATACGCTAGATGGTAAGCTGCGTGGATATTTGGCAATAGACCAGGGGCACCCACTACTGCAATAAATAATAAACAGGAGTTCAACAAAAGCTTTATGAATAGCTTTGAAATCAGTTGAGGTAAAATAGTATAGTAAAATTTTTAAACATCAATATATTGTTGGTGAACTCCTAGACAAAGGTGGCAGAGGATGTTTCTGAGTTGATTCTGAAGCAGGGCAAGCAAAATAAAAAAAACTTGATAAGATTTGAGGTGCAACAATTTTGAGACACTTTAGTTACTTTTTCCTCTAGACAGTGTAATCTATTCAGATTCATTTCTTGCAGCTGTGCAAGCAGCAGCAGACACCTTTTTCATAATAATCACAATGGACCATAGTAGCTGGTCATCCCAAATCCACTTGATTTGATCATCATTGCAGGCATTTCTAAAATGAGATTCCATACAAGGTCAAAAACCCATAGTTGTCAATCCATTTGGCGGAACTGTTGAGAGCCATTCTGTGATGTAAGAGCTGAAGTGGTGCAGTGGTTAAATGCTGCAACTGCAGGCTGACTGCTAGTTCAGCAGTTCAGCTGTTCAAATCTCACTAGGCTCAAGGTTGACTCAGCCTTCCATCCTTCTGAGGTCGGTAAAATGAGGACCCAGATTGTTGGGGGCAATATGCTGAACTCTGTAAACCGCTTAGAGAGGGCTGTAAAGCACTATGAAGCGGTATATAAGTCTAAGTGCTATTGCTATTGGATATCTGCTATTTTATTTTTATATAGCATGACAAATGGATTGCAGATGTCAGACCAATACAATTATGAACTTGAACATTGAAAAAATAGTGTTTTCCCCAAACATTTAACAAGAATTACCAAATCATACAAAATTTTCTGATTGGAAATTCCTCTAATATCACTAAAAGATGATATTTCATGTTTGGAGGATCCAACTATTCAAAGAAGATACCAAACTTTCAGGCACTGTGAACAATCTGGGTAATGTTGGTTATTTTCATAGGATTATTACAGCATTGACATAAAGGCAACCCAGTTCTTATTAAATGTTACAATGGGTTTCTTGATGAGAATTTGCTTTAAAAAGTCTTGAGTTTTGGGGTGAGTGGGTGGTTATGGACAGAGGTGGGCATCACATAATGTAACAACCGGTTCGCCCAGAACCGTACATGCGCTCTCCGCTTGCACACATGCCTTCGCTCGCGCACACGCCTTCGGCACGTGCGCACAATATCAAACACACAGCAATTATATAGGGCAGGATAGCGCCGAGGCAGGTGGTCGGGCCCAGCCACTAGTCTGAAATACCGGTTCACCTGAACCAGTCCGAACCGGCAGCAGCCCACCTCGGGTTACAGAGGTAAAAAGCAAAGATATTTGTAATATCATAACTCTGACTCTTTTGTATGTGTGTTGCAACACTGCATACAAATACATACGGGTTAGTTTGTCACATGACAACTTCATGAAGTGTGTTTTGGTATTCTGATATACATAGTAATATCCTTTAATGTCTATGGTCGAAGAGATCTAAAATTTTGGGGGGATGTTGTTATAGGAATCAGCTACTTCTGACATTTCATCTTAAATCTCTTATCAAAATCTAGATCAAAGCCGAAGCGAGTCTTTCTCTACTTCTTGCAGGTGTATACAAAAAAGCAGTAGAGCATTTGTTGAAAATGAGAGGTCAAACATTTATTGGCAGAGCTCTGACTCTTTTGGTCCACTATTAACTGGGATTCTATGTAGACACTTGCCAGCAAAAAAAGGTTTGTTGGCAGAGAAATCAAATGCACACGAAGGGGCTGCTTACCTCTGACATCTGTAGCAGCAATCTCTTTGTGCCCCCCACTGTCCCGACCCCATTTACACAAACACCAGAACCAACAAACCATCTAGCCTGGCAATATTCTTCATCCTTCCAGATTCATGTCCTTCTCAGCACTGCTATTCTAAGCCTTTTTTTATGGGCATTGAGTAGTAATGAACATCAACTCTTCTATTAAGTCATTAAGTCAGCCTTGAATATCACATCCTAAGCAACCAGGCACTTTTCCTGACCAACAGAATCTTTTCTAAGAAAATGAAATGGCAGCTATCAGATTCCAAAGGATCAACTTAATGATAAAACACTACTTTGCATGAGCCAAACAGATTCCAGAAAGAAAGTCTCCAGTGTATATAATTACCTTTTCAGGTAGCTGCGCTTCTACTTCCTTCTTTAACCTTCTTAGTAGGAAGGGACGCAAAACTTTGTGCAAACGACGGATAATTAGAATAGTTTCTTCCTCATTCAAATCCACCTGTATCAAAGCACACACAAATTCAAGGAAACACCAATATTTAAAATACCTTTCATTAATTATATATCCACACTTATAAAAAACAAAATATTGTTTCATATTATTTCCTCTCCAGATTTCTAAACTTAACATATTGCATACAACAATGAATGACCAATTAATTTCACAGAAAAGTTGTGTCAAACCAGGTTAGAACTATGGGATAATATGAGTAAAGTGCCTAATGTACCAGCAAACAGCTCCAACTGATACAGCTGGCTTTGGTTGGCTTTACTGGGACCAAGTGGAATACAGATATGATAAACAAATATACTCTGCCCATAATTCATTTAGCATTCTAGGTGAAACAGAAACTTGGGTTTGTATTCGAGAAACTATTAAATTCAAATATAAGGAACATTTTATTTAGCTAGAATAAATCCATGTTTAACACTGAAAAAAATGATTAAAATACTTAGTTTATGTAGCTGCTTTGGGTAACTAGCACAACCAATATCCAATCTTGTTAACAGCAATGTTAAAATTCTTTAGATTGCGACAGGTGAGATTTGAGCACAGACAATTCAAGAACATTTCCACCTTTCAAACTTGATCCTTTAAGAGAGGGTAGTCTTCTCAGAAAAAAAATCAACAATCTTTTCAAAAACAAAACTCATTAAAAAAAAGTCAACCATAAAATCCCAAGGTTTGGGCAATGCTATACTTTACTACTATAATCAGATTATTTGGAGTTGTGTACAATAGGCTATTATGATACACTGAGGAATCCACCACAAAGAGTAAGCAAATCCTGTTCTTAAGTGGAACAGGCTACCCTGCACAGGAGAGTGTGAAATGTCTGAGGCAGACTGCCATTGTTCAGACAGAACCCACTGGAGGGTTGTGCAGAACTTCACAAGGCCTTGGTTGAAGAACACAGTTAGATGCTTCTTTCAGCACTTACCTTTTCTCCAGTCATGGCAAATGGAGCATTAAACCACTGTTCAAATGTGCTACAACTTTTGAAGATAGTTGGAAGGAGGAAATTGAGCAGAGCCCATAATTCTGGTAGCTTATTTTGTAGTGGAGTTCCTGTCAGCAGCAAACGACGTGGGGCTACGTAGTGTGTATTCAGAACCTGGGTTAGCTTGCAATGGTGATTCTTCATCCGGTGACCTTCATCAACAATCATGTACTTCCAACGAATCTGACAATACGAGTTGGCAGCTGTAAGGATTTGCCTGAATTCCAGAATACAAGCTTCTTCCCCCAGGACACGTTCTCATTGTAAAGACACAGACTGGGTTAGGTTGTTTCAAAATGTTATTAAGTAAACAGTATATATTCTGAGAGGGGTGAAATAGGAGTCCTCAACGTGCCATTAATTTATTTATTCTGTATCACAGATGCTACCAAAAGTATTAAATAAGGAAAAATAAAATTATCTCATTTATATAGGCTATAAAGAAACACTATTTTTAGAATAACTCATTTAACTCAAACTCATAAAGATTATTCATTTATTATTTGGTAGATTTTGAGACTGGCAAACAACCACAGTTCCAGAGTTTGCCAAAACTAGGCTTAGTTGAGATATCACATGCTCCTTGAATTTAATCACAGCCATGAAGTTGTGAATCAGTTATTACAAACCAATCTTTGAAAATTTGTTGGAATGCTGCTAAACAACCTGTGGAAAATCAGCAGAAGCACTTCCAACACACACATACACACATTCTATAACTTCCTGCCTCCTCCCACCCTCTACCCCCAAACTGGTAATAGTCTAAAGCAGTGATGGCGAACCTATGGCACGGGTGCCACAGGTGGCACGCGGAGCCATATCTGCCGGCACGCGAGCCGTTGCCCTAGCTCAGCTCCAGCACACATGTGTGTGCCCACCAGCTGATTTTTGACTCACACGGATGCTTTGGGAGGGCGATTTTGGCCTCCGGAGGGCCTCTGGGATGGCGAGGGGGAATGTTTTCACCCTCTCCAAGCTCTAAGAAAGCCTCTGGAGCCTGGGGAGGGCAAAAAAAGGTCCTACCGGACCCACTGGAAGTTGGGAAATGGGGGAGTGGGGGGGTCGCTCATGCATGTGCAGGGGGGTGGGGCAAGTGGGGGGCTTTAAATTATGGGTGTGGGCACGCACGCACGTGCGATAGCATGCGCACGCACTATTTTGGCACCCGAGGGAAAAAAGGTTCGCCATCACTGGTCTAAAGTAAACAAAATAAAATCTGCTTGATTCCGGATGATTATACAAACACGCCCATGTTATCCTCTTGGTAATCACATGGAATTCATTTGCCACTGATTTCTTTCATAATGTTTTCACAACTTCCTAGGTTAATCTTAAAGTACATATAAAATATATTGACATTTAGGACTGGGACCAGGGGTGGGATTGAAATTTTTTAGCAACTGGTTTTAGCATCACGGCAGGGGGGTGCATTTTTGCCCTCCCCAGGCTCCAGAGGCTTTCCTCGAGCCTCCAGGAGGGTGAAAACGTCCTCTCCCGGGCTCCGGAGGCCCTCCGGAGGCTGGAAACAGGGCCATTTCCGGACTTCCGGTAGGCCCGTTTTTCGCCCTCCCAGAGCCTCCACATGGGCCCTACACTTACCTGGCATCCAAAACGGGCCACGTGGAGACTCCTGGGAGGGACGGGGCAGGGTGAGCGGGGTCAGCCAGTCCTTGGAACAACCGATTCAGTGAACCAGATTAAAATTAACATCTGGTTCGCCCGAAATGGTCCGAATCCCACCCGATTGGGACACAAATCATGCTTGCCTGAATAATCCACAGACAATGCACATTAATGCTATTTTCTTACTGCTCTATGGTTACATGTTCTATGGTATTTTTCTGTTGTTCTAAATCAGTGTTTGTCAAAAGTTTGCAACTTCCCCCCCCCCCCCCCCCCCCAGCCAGCATGGCAGTTGAGGTTCACATATTGTAAAGCTGCCAAGTTTGAAAAACACTGTTCTAAATCAGTTTCTTCTCAGTTGCCTTTTAAGAAAAAAAATTATAAATAGAACCACATAAATAAAAAAATATAAGAATAGGGAAATCTCACTTTTGCAAGAATGTGTTTATCTTTGATGATGTATTCATATGTAGTAAGCAAAACATTAAACTTTCCACTTCGAAGCTGAGGTACAAATGCCCGTCTTGCAGCTGGAGAGCCCTAAAAAAAGCACACACACACAAAAAAAAACCCTAAGTATATGTTTTGACATTTAATCTATGCTATTTATTGCATGTACGGCCATGAAATGAATTGACTGACCTACTTTATAAACTTTCCACATGATAGGTAAACAAATCAGTAGCCTAGAGACGGGCATGGAATTACACTTTTCAGAGGTTTTTATAGGAGAAGACAAGGCTGAGCCCGAGGGAGGGGTCAAACACGGCCCTGTGCAACCCCAAGAGATCTATGACTAGCCTTGAATGCCTCTCTTATCTCCAGCACATTTCCCTTAACCGTCAGTTGGCCAGATTCTTGTAGAGCGTTTAAGCTTGAAATAGATCTTCATACACATTTGAATCTCATGATTTCCTGGGTGCTTGACAGTTTTGGAGAGAGGAATAAGCTTTGTGGGACTGGCTGAACAGTTTGAGAAGCTAAGAGGCAACATCCAGTATTGAGGAGAAACATGAAAAAAAGAAAAATCTGAGGAGAAAAGGGAAGCAGAGGTGAGTAACTAAAAAGCTAATTGGAGGTGGAAGATCTGATGAAGACATTCAGGCCTTACACATAGGAGTGATATAGCAATGAGATACTTTTATCCATATATCCAAGAGGATAGCATTAAAATGGCACTTCAAATCATGAGAAAGAATATGAAAATCCCAATCTTGATATTTACCTTATATGAGACTTTAACCACAGAAGGAGCCCACTTATCAAATTCATAGGCCCAATTTGATAGAGTTCTAAAACAGAAAAACAGTGAAAATTCCATTTTATAAAATTATCTTCTGATTTCTTTCAAGAATTAAAAGTTAAATCTCATAACCATATGTTTAATGAATAAAAACTGTGCACTCAAATTTTATGTACTTATTTTAAATTAATTTATTTCAATAGAAGATGGAAAAAGATGAACAAATGTCAATAAACAAAGGATTTACAATTATAGAATTTAAAATTCACTATTTCGTTAATTAATGTACACAACTAAGTTCATTGTATCATTTTAAGAAATAACTAAAAACTCTGTAAAGCTGTAAACATTAAAGTTAATATTGGCATCACCATTATTTGTCATTCTTCCAAAAAGAAGCAACTTTTTAGAAGTGTAACAGAAAACTGTAGTCATATCTGCTGACTGATCAGATGGAACCTACCAGTGCATTTGTCCAAAGGGTTTTTATTTCTCAAAAGTTTTACCCACCCTTTTTTAACTGAGTCATTAAAAAAAAACCATTTGAAAGGGGCAGACAAGCCAGGGGTAGGCTTTTCAACCAGTCAGTGAACACCAACATGTATAATGCCTGAACCAAACTTGTAAATTTACTCATTCATTAAAAAAAATACTTTCTCAGACATTGTTGTTATTGAACTTTGTTATCTTTTTATTGCTCACTCTCTGGAATAGTTACTGCAGCACATCACACGCTGCTTCTGTTGCCTGGATGTTTCAGTCACGTGTGCTTGGACCACAGACTTCCGAAAGCTTTATTTATTTTTCCTATTAAATTGCATCCCACTAACACTTCAATCAGCACACAGTAACAGTGCTTTTTCACGGATACAGATAGTCTCAAAGTTGCCTATCTGTCTTCGAGATATACTTACGACAGAGGTACTATAATGAGGAAGGGTCCGTTGATTCGTTTGTGCTCCATGAGGTATGTAATTAAAGCAATGGTCTGGATTGTCTTACCCAGGCCCATTTCGTCGGCCAGGATGCCATTGAGATTATTATTGTACAACGATACCAGCCATTCTAAACCTTTGATCTGTGGGTGGGGAAAAAGAAACACAAAGACATTACAGAGCCTACAAAGAGAAAATGGTGGCCTTGTTCTACAGAGCAGCTCAAAACACTGAATTTCCACATCTAGGCTCAGCCAAACGGTAAGGACTTGCTCTCTGACTTTTACCTGATACTGTTTGAGGACACCGTTCACCATGAGGGATGACTGTTTGTCCACCCTCTCAGTGACTGCATGAGCCACAGCATAGTAAGACTGCAACCCCCGTGCCAGGGCCTGAGACACACCATACTCATCATCAACATCTTGCTTGGCGTTCCTAAGAAAATATTTTAAGGGAGTGAGAAAGAGAGAATGGGAGTGTTAACTTTACTGGCGGAATAACTGCTGTCATAAGTGAGTTCAAAAGGGATTAATTCTTGCTAGGTGTGGGAGACCAGAAAAAAACCCACAAGGATTGACTTATCTTTTAGGGTTTAATTGTGTATGTATGCTGTTTTTTGGAAATACTTACAGTTTAAAAAATCACTTGACAGATTATCCCTTCTCGCTACCATCTATTTTAGGGGCAGAGCCGTGGAGGTTTACATTCTCTACTTTAGTTCTGAGGCTTCAATTTCTAGAAAAATTCTGTTTGGGCCTTTGGACAACTGGCAGCTCAGATCTGCTCTGGATTTGTCCTCTCCAGTTTGGGATGGATATGACTAAAGTTCTAGCTTTGTGAAAGGAAAAGGGGTGTCAGTAACATAATGGGGAATGTTAACCGCTAAATTCTGTACTACACTATTGATTCTTTCTTTCAGGATCATTCAAGAATCTGTTTCCCTGCTGGGTGACTGACTGGAATCTCCAGTGAAGTTGCCCGGCTCCAGACTGATTGTGTCTGGAACCTCTGAATAATACCTAAAGCTGGGGATATTTCCCATCACTGTCTACTAGAGTCTTCCTAGTTCTTTCTTGCAGAAAGGCCTGGGGAAGAACCAGAAAATGCAGATGGTCTTGGTGGGAGCTGCTCCACTTCAAGGAAGCAAAGCTTGGTCCTTGTTGCTAGGCGGCACATATTCTCCTTATGGTAACCATGGAACCATTAAAGAGTGGCAGACAGAATGGACAATTTTTTTCCTTGTTCTCTTCAAGCCTTTCCAAATCAACAGTCCTTTATTATGTATAATTACATAACTTTTCATTTATTATTAGTTGCTAAGCAGGGTTGCTGTCAAGAGAAAGAAGGATAATAAAGAACAGCTCTAATTTCAGAACCTAGGATCCACAGCAGCATCTATTTCTGCATTAATATGAAGAAGAAGAAGAGCAATGCCTGGGATAGCACTTTCTGAACTGCTACCCTACTACAGTAACTGTGCAATTGTGCTTAGTCATTTTGCTATTCCTTTGCAACAGAGACTGCAGGAGGAGAGGGAGGGAGGGAGGGAGGGACGGAGGGAGAGAGAGAGAGAGAGAGAGAGAGAGAGAGAGAGAGAGAGAGAGAGAGAGAGAGAGAGAGAGAGAGAGAGAGAGAGAGAGAGAGAGAGAGAGAGAGAGAGAGAGAGAGAGAGAGAGAAGAATCTGCCTTATCTCTTTCTTTTTCTGCCATTTTGTATTTTGGCAGGCTATAATCCCCTAGGGCCATGATGGTGAACCTATGGCACGTGGAGCCATATCTGAGGGCACACAAGGCGTTGCCCTATGTCAGCTCCAGCACGCATGTGCCCGCTGGCCAGCTGATTTTTGGCCTTCCCGAGAGCAGGGTAAGGTTGTTTTTGCCCTCCCCAGGCTTCAGGAAAGCCTCCTAAAACCTGGGGAGGGTGAAAAACGGCCCAATGGGCCTACCGGAAGTTTGGAGGCTTCAGTTGAGGCCTGCGCGCATGTGCGGGGGAGGCGCAGCACTGGGGGTGTTGTGCACGCATGCACGGGGGGAGGGCATTGCATTATGGGTGTGGGCATGCACATATTGCACATGCACGCACCCTTTTGGCACCCGAGCAAAAAAAGGTTCACCATCGCTGCTCTAGGAACTATTCCCCCTAAGGAACCAAGGGGAATGCAAACCCCTAAGGGGCTTCCAAATTCTACTTTTTCCAAGGCAGAAGATGGGTATTTTCCAGTGTGAGCTGCCCTCCTTCACTCAGGAGAGATGTTCCATATGCATCCACCCTCCTTTTTCACCTCTGTTTAAAGAGAATGCCAAAAGAAGCAGCTGACCAACCCCCCCCCCAAACCCACCACTATATGAGTCTTACTCAATAATGTGCCTTGCATCCACTTCTGACACATCATCACTGTCTGGATCTGGAATCTTTTTCTTTTCCTCTACAGGCAGAGCAGACTGAGCAGGCTGAGGTTGTTCTTCCTCTTCCTCCTGCCACAAACCAAAGTAATTTAATGTAACTCACGATAACTTGCCACTGAAGGATCACCCCATCAGTTCCGCTCATTTGCCTTCTCCTTCGGTCCCCTCAAGATGTTAGCAGCAGCAGCACAAAAAAGGAGGGGGGGGGCAGGGCTATCCATTCCCTTTAAATTTTTCTTTTTAAGCTGTCTGTTATAAGAATTTTCTAACATTTGGTCCCTGAATATGCATTTTCTCCTCTTTCCACATCAACCCCCCCTTTTTTTCTTTTGATCTCAAAAAAATTCTCAGAGTGTTTTTGGATAAAGATTGGGGTAAAAACTGAGAACAGTTCAGGTCACTTTCAGCTCCTCACTGTACAACCATTAACCAAACAAAAGGGAAAAAGCTTTACATAAACAATAACAAGGCATTAAATGCCTGCATTAGAAGCAATACAGTCTTAATTAAGAAAGGAGACTGCAGAAAGATTTATATCATTATATTCCGTCTCACAGAAAAGGATCTATCTTAGATTGTGTGTGTGTGTGTGTGTGTGTGTGTGTGTGTGTGTGTGTGTGTGTGTCTAATTATCTTTTGTGATTAGAAATACAGATAGACAATTAGTACAGGCTCTCTGTACTGTCTTTGCTTAAAGGTTCAGCTATGTTTGCTAGAATGTTGTATCTCCTTTGCTCCTTTCCCATGTGTAATTTTTCACATGCATCTCCATTTATAATGGTACAATGCAAGGAGAAGAATGACTCACTGGAGATACAGTTTAATCCTGCTGGATTGATTTATACTGTACTTAAGTGAATAAAGCAAAATTTAATGGGAAGTAGGAACTGCTAGTTAAGTTCTGTTTTCCTGATGACAAGACGACAAGAAGGCTCTGTCTGAATATAGGTAAAATTAGATAAAATACATCAAATGGTTCTTATCAAAATTCTTTTCAATCCAGGATAAGAAATGCTTCAAATATAGCACATATGTCTGATTTTGATCTAAACAGATCAAATGGAACAAGTGAACATTCCTCCTCACCTCTTCTTCCTCCTCTGATCCACTTTCTTCACTGTCAGATCTTGGTGCTACTTCATATCTATTTAAATAATTATGACATTGTGAATTATTATAGAGAAATACCTCTGACAAGCCAAGTCAGTTAGAATCACTCCTTCCTTCCGAATCATTGGGAAACTGGGAGAAAGATGAAGGAAGAAGGAAAAAGGAAGATGAATTCAGTTCGGTCTAATGGTTAAGATACCGGGCTAGAAACCAGGAAAATATGAATTCCAGTCCCAACTTAGCCATGAAAGCTGGCTGGGTGATCTTGGGCCAGTCATTCTCTCAGCCCAACTCATCTGAGGTGCTAGCTTGCCTTGATAACAGGCGAGCTTGCTTTGATTCCAGACATAGAGTCCATTGCAACGTCAGCAAGTTCTTAGCAAACATACAGGCTACAGTCTTCACAAGCTTGAGGGCACCCACTCCACTGCATTGCTATGATTATTTTTTTTTGGGGGGGGGGGGAATGCACAGAATAAAACATATTGCATGTCGCTTTTCTTAGGGAAAATATAACAGTGAATTCTGCAAGCAACTTACCCAGGATTCATTTCTAACCAGGTATCCAGCTGTCCAGCCTTTGGTGCATCTGTGCCAGTAAGAATTTTCCCACTTTCGACATGAATCACTTTCACAGGGAGGTCACTCATTTGGCTGGTTTCATCTAAAGGCTGGAGAAATACAACAATATGTTGAAATGTATTTTTCACATAAAGTATGATTCTAAAGCAGTACAATTCTAATCTCATTTAATATTAGACCTCAGGAAACGGAGGAGAAAGAAAAAAAAAGATTATATTATGGTTAACCGCATGGCAAAGTTACTGCCACTGCAGAGCAGGACTCTCAGAAAGCTTGCATAAATATCTTTGGTGAGGTACAAACGAAAGTGTACTCTCTATTAGAAATTACTGAATTAAAAATAGGGACATAAATATGTGGGATGACTATAGAAAAAGTGTATATCAGATGTATCACCCCTTCCTTTTTTTAAATGAATGCAAAAACATTTCATCAGTGGAGAAATAATAATTGGTATAAATTGCAAGATTTATTTATTTATTTATTTATTTAATCTTTAAATAAACAAAGATGCAATCTTTTGATACTTGTCCTTGGTCAGAAATACCTAAATCGTTTCAATTAACTGCAATTTCAGTCATTTAGTTCAAATGAATGACAAAAAGAAAAAGGAACCCTCAGAAACCATGACTGAATTTCAAAGGTTTATAACAGAACATTCAGAACACCTGCTAGGATTTATTCATAAGTTGTTACCAAAATATGATTCAGAAGCAGAGATCGGACAGTTAAATGGATGTACAATTTAAACAGGGCAATTGATATGCAACAGTGGGACTACCAGTGGAAGATAAATATCAAATTTACTGTGAAGAGAAATTCATAATAGGAGAAAACAGATGCACCATGTTTTTGTTGGCACATTGTACCAGTGTTGATTGCCAAAATAGATATTTCAAACTGTTGCAAATGCAATAATCAGGCTGGATAAAGTTTTCTTGCTTGACGGTAATATCACAAAATTCAACAATTCTGGAAGATGATTCATTATAAGATATTGTCAATTTGGACTTTTCTGTCTTACCAGCATAATGAGACCTACAAATTACATGAAGTTGGCTTTATATACAATAATAGCTTAAAGTATAAAGCTGTTCCTTTCTGGAAAGGAAAGCTTTATACTTTATGTTTCTTTCTGGAAAGACACACAATTCCTTTCTTAGAAGAATGGCAAGTTACATTATGGGAGTATTAATATACAAATTAATTTGTATTTAAAAAAACAAGTCTGATCCCTGAATTTAAATCAACCTAGAAACCATTTATTGATTATAACTCTGCATATGGACTTATACAACATCAGAATAGTTGGGTTTTGTTAACATAAGGCTTTAAAATACCAGATTTTTGCCCATTCCATAGCAAATGTTTTCCTAGTTCATTATAATACAGCCAGACTTTCTGAGCTTAGAGAAAAATTTCTATTAATTGCTTATTCTGACTTATATTTTTAATAATATGAGCTGCCATATTAATTAATTTCTTTATTAATTAAAAGTTTTTTTAATTAATTAAAAGCTGCAATGCCCAAAATAAGACTGTCAGTGGCTTTGTTATTACAAAATATTGACTGGATTTAATAATGGTTTAAAAGTGCTCAATAGGTATTTTTATATGCAGTATTATTTTATATACTATATTTCCATATATCTAATTTTTAAAAGAATAAAATGTGTCTATGAGAGGAAGCAGACAAAAAATGGCATTGCTTAATTGTAAACAAACAAAAGGTAAGCACTTTTTGTCCTCTGAAGCTGACTCCAACCCCAAGATTATATTGGTAAAATTTGGGAGCAGAGTGCAAACCTTAATACATCTTTGTTAAGTGAGGAGTTATCAAAATGATAAGCAGTCATTTTTAGAACTTGTCTTAAGTATTAAGAATATGGCATTACCAGAGCAAACTAGATCCAGGAGAGCTTATGCCTGTGAAGGTGGGAGACTAATACAGACTAATACAGTTACAATCAAAGGCACAATGTGGCTCTTCCATCTTTCCTTCCTTAAGATTTTTTTTTACTATCTATACAGGATGGATAAAGTAATGGGACAGCAGCACAGGTTACAAATTTGACAATAGTGTTTGACCTCAATAAGAATCTAGCTTTAACATAGGACAAATACTTGCCAATACAGCTGAACAGACATTACAAACACTGGCTGGCTAAGCTGGTACATAGGATAACCTGGGCATGCTGTTTATCAAAGTGGCTCATAGCTTTCACCAACCTTATCCAACCTGTTAGCACTTAAAAAACAGATTAATCGGGCACAACTGACTGCTTCAAACATGTTCCTATGGTAGTTAAGTGTATTATGGTTCTGTTCCAATCAATGTGTTTATTTGCATCTGTAGATATTTGCAAGCATGTGCAAATGTTCCTTTCTTCCTTAGATTTTTATATCACCCTTGTTCCAGGAATTCACAGTGGCATCTACAGTCCTTTTTCCAGTTTTCCCCTCCATAACAACACTGTTGTGAGGTAGGCTAGATTGAGAGAGAATGAGTGGCCCAAACTCACACAGTGAACACCACCTTCCTTCTATCTGGCAATGTGTAACTGGGCAGTCCTATTTGTTGAAGCCACTATAATACTGATGAGTAGATGAAGCATCACAGTTTTTGCAAGAATGCAGTAATTTCTAACTGTCAGGATATTCATGATACAAACTGGACTAGAAAATATGTATTCCTACAAGAAACGTTTAGGAAAATTCAATTGGTGAAACTTTGATCCACCAACTGCAGTCTCTAAAGCAATTTTCAACGCCAGGTGCTTGCATCAGTGCATTCCAGTTGCTAGTCCAAATAAAAGCAGTTTCCCTACCATAAGAAAGCAGGTACTCATTGTGCAATAAAATCCATACACAATTTTATAGCTACAATTAAATTAGTTTGGGAGGAGGGAATCTTACTTCACCATCAGGTCCAATTGCTGGAGTCTGTCCTTCCGCAACCTCAGCCTTCTAAAAGAAATGAAGATCAGGAAAAACATCTATTACAATGGAGAGAAGTATTTTAAAACAGAGAAGTATTTGAAAGGCATTTAGGTTACTTTTTCCAGTTTTAATGCACAAAGAACCAACATTTTCATTCTGACATCAATTTAGATATTTGGACTTCTATATCATTAATGTAAAGAGGTTTATTTATATATATCATTTTCATTTGGAAGTGCTCTGGTTCAGTTTTCTAATAAATTTTGTAGGTGGGCAATACAGCATCAGTAGACACCATAGTTTAATGACATCTCAAATTGAGGCCAACATTTACAGATAAAAACATAAGAGATGTATTATTAAACATGGCAGAAATTTCAGCCCCTGGAAGACTGACATGGGACACATCTCAAATCAAAGATTTACGCAGGGCTTGCCTCTGAGTGATTTCACTGATCCGAACAGGTTGACTTAACTCACTTACCTTCTTTTTCTTCTTCTTCTTCTTCTCCTTTGCCACCTGTGCAGCCTTGTGCTGTCTCACCAGTTCTGTGAGGTTGGCCACATATTCATCTGTCTGCTGAAGCAGGTAGGCTAAGCGTTTATCTTTCTTTTGATCAATAAGCTTTCGGTACCCTTCTTCATCCTCAGCCTGTAAAATACACAGACGCAAGTTATAATTTTCTGAAATTATACTGGGAGCATTCATGTAAATGATCAGTCAGATTCATTCTACACACAGACATGAAAAATCCATACCATCAACCGGCGCATCCTCTCCTTCTCAATTCTCTCATTCTCCTTCTTTTGTTCACGCTCCGTATTTGCATGATAAGTGGCCACGGCCTTTGTCAGCTTCTGAATCTTGCCGGTGACTGATCGATGGTATTCTTTGAAATCCTTGGCATGCTGGAGAATGCTGTTGAGGTACTCCTAAAAAAAGAACAGTCAAGGGCTTAATGAATGAGGCATGCATGGGTTAGGGGCAGTGTTTCTCAACCTCAGCGACTTTTAAGCTGTGTGGCTTTCAACTCCCAGAATTCTCCAGCCAACATGACTGACTGGAGAATTTTGGAAACTGAAGTCCACACAGTTTAAAGTTGCTGACACTACACTGGATCAGAACTTGTTTGTATCACAAGCATGGTATCAGTAATTACACAGTATGCTGGTGTTAAATCCTTATTCAAGGATTTGAAAGGTGTTTCACTGGCCACAGCATAAGGCACATTTAGCTCATCCACATTTGACAACGGTTAGCTATTGTCCAAATATACATCTTCGTATCCCTTATTTATTATAATATATTTATTAACAAGCTAATAATAAATATATTGCATTGATTATTTATCCACTCTGGCATCCTATTACAGGTTGTCCTTAACTTACAACCATTTGTTTAGTGACTGTTCAAAGTTACCATGGCACTGAAAAAAGTGACTTACAATTGGTCCTCACACTTACGACTCCAGCAACATCCTCACAGTCACATGAGCAAAATTTGGGAGCTTAGCACCAGCCTGAATTTACAATGGTTGCAGTACCCCAGGGTCATGCAATTGCCATGTGTGACCTTCGCAGCCAGCTTCCGACAAGTCAATAGGAGAAGTTAGATTTGCTTAACAACTGCAAGGTACACTTAACAACTTCAGTGAGTCACATAACAACTGCGGCAAAAAAGCTTGTAAAACCTGCCATGATTCACTTAACTTAATCAAGCCTTGCTTAATCAATGGAAACTGGTCCCGACTGTGGTTGAAAGCTGAGGCTATCTGAATGAATGCCACTTTTTCAAAATGAAGTAGAAACCATAGGTACCTGATGTTTTTGCCGGCGTTTTCTTTCTTGTTCAATCTTCTGCTGTTTTTCCAACTTCTCAGTGATGCGAGCTTCCCGTAGGGATTGCCGTTTGCTACGCTTATATGCCTTAGCATTCAGTGCTGTTTCCAGGGCAGTATCCCTTCTCATACAGACCACGACTTCTTGCCGCAGCTGTGGAACAAAATTTTAAAAGAAAAGTATATGCCAACTGAGAATAAAGTGTGGTCCAATCAAATGCTTCACTTACTGTATATGTTAACTAAAACATTTTATGTTGTCTCTATGTTTGTTGTCAAATATCGGAATCACTGTTAAAATTTAAACATCTGTATTTTACATCATCCAGGATAATGAGAAATACTTCTGAAAAAGAGTTCACTATACCTGACACACCTCTGAGAACAGATTTTTCTGTTGCTTTTCCATAATTTAAATAGTTTTACCTATTCTTAAGTGTACTAAACTCTGCCTGGACGCAAAAGAAAAACACAACATCCATTGAACTATCCTTCTGAATAGTAGAACAAGAGCGGGTATTGACAAGCAACATAAGACAAAAATATAAAACTGATTCTAAAAATCTATGGGGAAGAGAGATTAACAAAAAGTAGCAAAGTGTTGAAATAGGAACATGTCTCAGTTCCAATTCGGTGCCTAAAACAACACCCAAACATTTATGTGAAACCTGGCATTGTTACTATGCTACCGCTATACTCTGGCTAAAAGAACATTTACATTTAAATATTATGTATATTTTGTGTAATTTACTTTCCTTTTACTTATTTGTTCTTCTGTGCTACACTTATCAGAGTCACATTATTTGGATTGGGTGGCCTTACAAATCTAATAAAATAAATAAAAGAAGGCTATTACAGAGAAACCAGCCAGCCAAAGCCACTACAGGATACAGAAGGACTAGACATGCTCTCTAGCTTGAGTTGCAAAGGGGCTTCTTTATCAAAATCTACTTCACTTCTGTCCTTGCCTCCTTGTTTTCTCTAGTCACGCTGCTGCGAAGATCTACTCATGTCAAAATGTACCAAAAGTTTAATGAACAAAATGAAACGCAAAACCCTCTGGGCCAGCAAAACCACTATGATTCTTTTATGCATGCTGTTGTTTTCTATATTCCAAATGCCTGTGAAATTACCCCACCCGTTCAGTAGGGATCATTTCAGTGGGCTGAGATAGAACAGGATGGTCCACTGGCATGTGAAACTGGAGCTCCGCTACAGCAGAAAATACAGGATCACTCTGTTGCACGAGAAGAACTATCTGCAAAGCCGCTTGGCACTATTTAGATAAGCCCCATTAAGGGGAGAACATTTTAAGAGTTTCTATAAGAATTTTATTTAAAGGAAGCTACTCAAGCATAAGCGTCATTCTTTTACAATATATGCAAACTCTGGAGATGACTGATTTAATTTCAGTATTCAGAAGTGTCCCGAGTAACAACATTTCAGCAGTGCACCACCGACCTGTCTCTGGAAATTTAGCAGTCGTAGGGCTTTAAGTTCAATGGTTGCTTTGGTTCGCAGGTCTCCAGCCAGGGACCCAGGAAGATTTTCAAGTTCTTGGATTCTATGAGCAATGCGAGCCTGCAAGCTGTAGACAAGAGGTTAGGACACCCAGTGAGCTTCAGCATGAAGGATTGTGTACATCAAACAAAAGATATCCAAGAAATCCAGTGCTGATCTCCGAAAACACCTGTTCCCAATACAGTGCCTTAGGAATGATGGGAATTTTAATTCAAAGCATTTGAAGGGCACTGCTTTGAGAAGGTCACATTTAATGCCCAACAGCTAAGGGTGAGAAAGAGACACTAGTTCAGGACTTGGGGGTTCCTTAAATATTTGGAGGTTCCATGAAAGACTAAAAATAACAACAACAACAACCCGCCCCCCCCCCAAATCCTTGAATGTAGCCAGAGACATACATAGCAAGTTTTTGTATATAGAGCAGAAAGGCTATGTTCCAAGTAATAGAATCTACCCTTGAAATCAGGTAGCTTTTAATAAATTGCTAAATTTATAATGCTGTCTTGGTGCCAAACAGGCCTACCTATTCCCTGTAGCTTGGTTACTTAATACAGTTAACACAAAAGCCTACCATAACATCAACAAGACCATTCATTCAAATTAATGTCACCCAGATATCCTATCAGGGCAATACCAGCAGAGTTGCTATTGAAAGCCATAGTTTTACCGGTATTCTCTCTCTTGAAGGATTTCAACTGGATCAAGTCCTCTCGGCTTCTGGATTGGAGTGATACGGTTCTGCTTCTGATGGAACTGCACCATTGGGGCAGGTTGGGCTGGTTGCCCGGGTGACTGAGTTTGGGGAGGCATGACAGGGGATGCTGCTGGAGGTACCGCTGGGGGTGCTGGTGAAGGACGGCCTGTTGGCTGAGGAGGAATCAGTTTCTGAGGTGTGCTAGTAGGGGCTGCAGCATTTGCCATTGGTCCTGTTGAAGAACAATGTTAGGAAAATGTTTGTGGGGTTCCTTCATATACAAACCTGGGGGCATATGTGCAAAATAATAAAATCTTCAGAGACTGGCTTCAATATTTAGGTGAATGTACTTAGGCACTTCAATAAGTTGATGCTTTTTATTTAAAGAGCAAAAGGCAAGAATATGCTAGCACCGTGATGGCGAACCTATGGCACGCGTGCTAGAGGTGGCACACAGAGCCCTCTCTGCTGGCACACGCGCCGTCGCCTCAGGACAGATCTCCGTGGCGTTTCTTTCGTGAGCTTCTGTTTCCCTGCAAACCACGAAACAGAAGCTCCTGAAAGAAAAAGATCTTTCCTCTTGCCGCACTGCCAGTGTTGGGATGCCCCGCCTTCCGCCGGCCAGCTGGTCTTCGGGTCTCTGCTGTGCATGTCTGCGCATGTCTTTGCATGACTGCGAATGTGCATGACTGTGCATGCGCATGCACGCACCTTTTAGTTTGGGCATGCGCGCGCGGTTTGGGCACTCGGTGTCTAAAAGGTTTGCCATCACTGTGCTAGCACTTCCCTGCCTTAGAAATTTCATCTTATAGCTTCATCTTGGGAATGGGAGGGGGGAAGTGTCTATCACTGTCCATCTTAAAATGTGATGCCCCTCTGCATCTGATGTATGGCCATTACATTATGCTGGTTCCCAAAGCAGTAAGTGACCTGAGAGGCAATTAACAAAGATCCCGTTAGTCTTTCATAAGGCTCTAAAGACTTGGCTGATTTCCCCAGACAGTTGGTCCAAGTTAGGTGAGCTTGTGTAGTTTTTTTTATTGTTTATCTTGGGCATCGCTGCTTTAACCATTGTTTTAAGCCCAATCATTAAGACAGGTGGCTATGTAAAAATTGTTTAAAAATAATTATTTAATAATTAATAATTATTTAGCCTATCTAAAGAGCTCTCAATCAAAGCTGCATAAATACAAACAGAATTGCTGAGAATTATCCATGTAATAGGTTGAACAATATTTGATTATAATTTTATCTGATCATAGGTTTTCTCCAAGCTATTCATGATGTCCTGTCATAGCATTCCAATGAGATACTGACACTGACAGAAGAATTCAGGGTTCCTGGGTGTTCATGCATTATTTTTTATTTATTTTTATTATTTCTACCATATTGTTAGCCACCTTGATGGTCGTTTTGAATAGAGTATGGGATATAAATCTTGTGAATAAAGAAAAAATTAAAATTTTCTGATAAAGTAGATAACTTTATCCTTGAAAGTAAAGATACTACAGTGGCTTGTGGGAATGACCTTGGGAAACCGAGGCATAGCCGGGGAACAGTGGGATAAGAGCCAGCTTAGTCTGGAGAAGGAATGTGGGAATGGCAATGCTCCAGAAGGAACCCTCCCTAGTTTCTTGAGGTGCAAATGCAATGGGGGAGAAATGTACTTTCAGGCTACCAAGATTCTGTTAATGTAACTTACAAAAAATAGAATTAGTTCATCTAGAAGTACTTCCGGTCTGGATTATTTTGCAAGGCTGACAGATACCCATCCTCAAACACAGTAATTTTTGTGGCAATTTTCAGACTGGTTTTCAGGTACTAAAAGTCATATGGGTATCACTGAAAAAATGTGACATGGTAGCCTCTTACAGCAAAAGCCAGGCTGAGGCTTGGAAGCCTTTAATTGTTGAGATGCGAATGAAGCAATGTAGCAATGAAAAACCCAAGTCCCCTAATCCACAGCCTTACCTTCTGGCCAGGGCTTGGGTGGTCCACCAGGGGGCTGCCCAGGCATTCCTGGAGGAACTCCTGAGGGTCCAGGAGGGGGCATATTAGGCCCTCCCATACCTGTGAAGACATGGGAAAGCATAGGGACACATTAAGCTTTTCACTCCTCTGGTCTAAGCAAAGGAAAGACATCCCAGAGGAGACCTAGGAGAACCTCACCCTAGATGGGTCTCGAAGACTTCAGCGTAACTCACCATGAGGTCTGTTGTAGTTCGGAGGTGTTGGTCCAGGTGCAGGCCCTGGTCCTTGCACTGGTCCTGTTCCAGATACAGAAGGTGGAGGTAGAGTTGGCATTTGCTGCTGCATTCCAGGCATTGGCCTTTTTCCCTGCACAGCCATGTGAAGATGGTCGGGCAACGGCTGCCCTCTGGCAAGCATCTTGTAGGCCATGATCTGAGCCCTCAATTGATGCAGCTGATTCTGGTTAAAAGGAGTTGGGCCTCGATTCTGCTGCCCTAATGCTTGGGGGTCAGTACCATCTAATGGGACTCCACCAGGGCCAGATGGCATCTGGGGGCCAGAAGAAGGGCCATTAGCTGGAACTGGACTTGATGCATGCTCGGAACCACCAAGTGGAGAAGGGTAACCTGAAAAAGGGCAAGACAAGAAGAGAAAAGAAATGAAAATGGGAGAGAGAGAGAAAGAAAGCTTAATTTGCTTTGTACTTTCCACAATCAAGGATAAAGCAGTTTTATCTGGAGCACCTGCTTGCATTTTAGTAGACAAGGCTTGGTAGAAGCTACCAGAATGATACATTTTGGGTTTCTGTGTGTAAAATAAATGATGACATGGGGTAATATGTCCTGTGTTGTTCAGCTGATGTTGTATTTACCTACTTTTAAGAACTGCTAAAGACCAGATGATTTTTATTATGTCCTGATATGCAAAACCATAGAACTCAAAGAGGGTGTACTTTCTTTTTCACATGACTATATAGTAATTCCAAAAGGATGTAACTTTCCTTATGAGAAGAATGGTGTCCTTAGGGAGTAGGGCGGCATAGAAGAACCTCCAAATAAAATAAATAAAATAAATAAATATTCCCCCATTCCTCAGGTTGAATCTTACCTTCAATATGTTGAGGGCCAGTATTTACAGCAGAGAGAGAGCCTCCTTCTTGCAGGCTTAGAAAATGTGGCTCTAAATTACACAAAAATCCTTTACAGACAGAGAAAGCTTCTTGTAGAAGCCATTTAAAGTTATGAAGAATCAGAAGGGTAGAAGAAGGATATTTAATTGCAGAACAAATGCTACATTTAACCAGCAATGTGCTTTACACAAATCCTGAAAGCATGCCATACCTTGAGAATGCTGATCCATTGGACTTGGTGGGGGTCCCATTCCTGTGTGCCCACCAGCCCTCATTCCCATGCCCTTCATTTGACTGTAACGAGGGTCTTCAGATATTCCCTTTTCATGCATGGAATCCATTGGCTGCAATAGTACAAAGCCCACATAAAGAATTCCTCTAAACAAATTTGTTCCAATGGAAGAACTATCATAAACTATCCATAGAATAGTCAGCAAATACTCAGATGACACAAGAATTAAACAAGACTGAGATAAACTAGAGAGACCAAGCTCAAATGCCATGCCCTCTACCCCAGAAATAAGTCTCATTAAATATAACTGCATTTATTACTTAGCTGACATGTATGAGATTATACTTTTAATGCCCTATTTATATTTACATGATAAATGTATTTATTAATCGGCATGTGCTAAATATACTTGAAACGGACACATTTTTTGAGATTGTATGGTGATTAAGAGTTGACACAGATTTGAAGGCACATAATGAATGAAATAAGTCCAATATATAAATGAAAATATATTCTAGATCAAAGTCATATTCAACTCGAATTACATTTGTATGACATTTTAAATCAGCTTGTTAATATACATGCCACATTTTTTACTCTTGCCCTCCATGTCTTCTTAACTACACTCAGCATCCTTTTTATGGTTTACACTGACATGTGATAAATTGTCACAGTAAACCACAAGAGAGCTGCTGACTAGGTTTAAGGAGCCATGCAAAAGACAGTAATGAGGCATTCACACTAACCAGCCAGGGTGATTTAATATATTGTGCACATACACTTACTATCTACCTCCCAGAATTCACAAATACTAAATTGTGGAAAATTGATATATGTATATATCATGCATGTAAGATTTTGGACTACTTTCTCAATAGCACATTACTAGAAGGCAAAGGCCTTATTTATAAACATGTATTTTATACAATCTCTTTCCTTTGCCTTTCTCACTCCAGAAACTATATTATTTTATTTACTGTATTTTTTGGTCTAAAAGACACACTCACCCCGAAAAAGTGGGTGGAAATGTCTGTGTGTCTTATAGAGCAAATATTGCTGAAGCCCCGCCCACCCGCCGGCCCCCACACTTCGGCCTCTGCCTCCCAGTAATTTGCCTCCTTGCAGCAAACAGCAAACAGCCTGGTCAGTTTCAGCACAGCCTGATTTAGCAGGAACAGCTGATTGGCGGTTGGATTGGCCTTCCGGAATACTGACGATCAGCTGTTCCAGGCTGCAGGGATCGCTGCCACCCATCGCTGCCTCCGCGCGCCCCATTTTCGGCCAAAAACAGGACGTGCGGAGGCAGCGATAGGTGGTGGCGGCGATGATCCCCGCAGCCTGGAACAGCTGATCAGCGGTATTCCGGGAGGCCGATCCAACCGTCAATCACCTGATTTGTGCTAAATCAGGCTGTGCTGAAGCTGACCAGGCTGTTTGCTGTTTGCTGCAAGGAGGCAAATTACTGGGAGGCAGAGGCAGATTTTTTTTTCTTGTTTTCCTCCCCAAAAGCTAGGTGCGTCTTAATAGTCCGGAGCATCTTATAGTCCAAAAAATATGGTACATATATGCACTAATACATCTTTAGTGTGCTGGTTTCATATAACTTGGCATCCCAAGACCAGTATTATCTCTCACAGGATGTTAAAGTATTTGGCTTGGCATTTTGTTAATAGCTTCTAGTATTATTATGATATTCACTCTTACTGCCCTAACATAAACCTTCTGTTCAACTCTTCTCAGTGATGGCTCTTGTTTCTATCACAGAAAATTCCCTCCCTATTATATTTTTTAAAAAGAACTTCAGAAAAGCATTTGGGAACAAATAAAGATCACAATGCCTCCCAAAATGGTGGTGCATCAGAGCAGTGATTGTCTTAAATCTAGTTCTTAATAAGCTGCTCAGTGGTTTCAGAAATGGAGTAGCATAGAAGCCAAAGAAATCAATAAAATATAGTCCAAAGTAATGTAACGAAAACTACTTGTAACACTAACAATCCTATTACAGGTAGTCCTCCACTTATGACCATTCATTTAATGATCTTTCAAAGTTACAATAGCACTGAAAAAAGTGACTTGTAACCAGTCCTTGCACTTATGACCATCACAGAATCGCCATGCTGTACAAAATCCAGGCTCTTAGAACCAGCATGTATCTACATCCCAGGGTCATGTGATTGCCGTTTGCAATCTTCCCAGCCAGTGTCTGACAAGCGGTTATAATTGGGAAAGCCGGATTCATTTAAGAAGCCCATGATTCACTTAACTACCATAGTAAAAGTTGTAAAATCAGCTCACATAACAACCGCCTTGCTTAGTGACAGACGTTCCAATCCCAATTGTGGTCATAAGTCAAGGACTACCTGTGCCTCATTAGCTTGGACTGTGATCCATCAAAGCAAGTGATAATATATGTAAGTGGTGATGTATGTTAGTCTTACGGTATGCAGAATATTTTCTTGCTTCCACGACACAAGACTAACACAGCTACTCTGTGAAAACGATTCCAATGTAGACTGTTCTCTTTGCAAAATCCTTTTTTGTGGAAAGACATGAATGCCTTCCATTCTACAAGACTTCTCCTTGGTTGCTGGTTGCACATCTTAAAAAATAAGTTTGTCACCTTCTCTTATTGCAAGTAGTCCTCGACTTACAACAGTATTTTTAGTGACCGTTCAAAGTTACAACAGCAGTGAAAAAGGTGACTTATAACCATTTTTTCCCCTTACAACCATTGCAGCATCCCTATGGTCACATGATCAAAATTCAGATGCTTGGCAACTGACTCATACTTGTGACAGTTGCAGTGTCCCGGGGTCATGTGGTCCCCTTTTGCAACCTTTGGATAAGCAAAGTCAACGGAGAAGCCAGATTCATTTAACAACCCTGTTACTAACTTAACAATTGCAGTGATTCAATTAACAACTGTGGCAAGAAAGGTTGCAACATGGGGCAAAATTCATTTAACAAATGTCTCACTTAGCCACAGAAATGTTGGGCTCAAAGTCGACGACTAATTGTATGTTTTATTACTTATTACATTTTTGGGAGGAAAAATAGAATGAAAGAGTTCTATGTTCAGCCTGAACTCCTGAATAAAATATAACACAGAAATACAACATTCCCTCCTCACCCCCTTGTTGAAATTTAACATTCTGCTGTGCTACATTTCATCACTAAAATAATAAAGGAATCGATCCCCCTATTTCCTTTTCTATTTGAGTAAAGCAAGCTCATATTGTTAAAGATGTAGACAGATGAAAGAATATCAACCTCGATTACCTTATGCATCTGATGCATGTTATCCTGAGTATAACCTCCAGGCCCTTGTGGTGGTATAGAGTGCCCTGCTGATGGTGGTCCTGGGCTGGGACCCATCATACTATGTGCAGAACCCGGGGATGGCCCAGGACTAGGGCCCAGCATAGCACCAGGAGAAGGCCCAGGCCCAGGAGAAGGCCCGGGACGAGGTGTCCCTCCCATTGGAGGATCAGGAGTAGACATTTTCAGAGATGTTCAAAATAATATCCTGGTGAAAGAGAATTTATTATTAGGGGAGGAGTATCTGTTAATTAAATGCAATCATCGTTAACAATATAGCATACTCATAATACTGGTATTTCTAAAGATGCCACCGCCTGTTGTCAGGGAAAAGAAAGCACTAAAACTAAGTTATGAAACCTTTCAAGGACTGTATTGAACAGTATTGAACTGGACTTACTTTCTTTTCAAATAAGTATCCTTGGGATATTGGGGAAAATAAAGGACTGTGTTGTCAAGCTCCCAAATATCAATTCACAAATCATCTACCTATTTATTGATGGCAAATTCAGTGTATTTGAAAGCACAACTGCGGGAATCTGGATGACAAGATGGCAGCAAAGAGATACAGAAAATTCCAATGCTTTATCCAGCTTTTTTACCATGTTTTCCCGAAAATAAGACATGTCCCGAAAATAAATCCCACAGGGCTTTTCGGGACATGCGTTGAAATAAGCCACCCCCCGAAAATAAGCCCCCACAACTACTTCCGGGCGAAGGGGGGGGGAGACATGCCGGGAGCCGCTCTTTTTGCGGTGACACTCTTTTGGCCGGGAGAGAGAGATCCCTCAAGAAGTTTCCCTGCAAAGACCTGCCGAAAAAGAGAAGCGGCGAACTGCCAGATGCTGGTAAGATGAGCGTCTCGCAGCCCGGTCCTCCCCCTCCCCTGCCTCCCCCAAATTGTGCCTGACGATCTTACCAGCATCTGGCAGTTCGTCGCTTCTCTTTCTTGGCAGGTCTTTGCAGGGAAACTCCTTGAAATGTAAAGAAGTTATTGCGAGTGCGAAAAGTTGTTAATTGCTCGCACTCGCGATAACTTCTCCTTTACATTTCAAGGAGTTTCCCTGCAAAGACCTGCCAAGAAAGAGAAGCGGCGAACTGCCAGACACTGGTAAGATGAGCGTCTCGCATCCTGGCCCTCCCCCTCCCCTGCCACCCCCAATTGTGCCAGGTAAGGCAGGCATGGTTCGGCGGCGGCAGCAGCAACAATGCTGGGCCAATGGGGAAGAAGAGGAGGCTAACTCGCGGCCAGGCGCAACGGCCATCTCTATGGACCCAGCCATGCTGGAGGCTAGGGACTACTCCCAAGCGTCATCGCTACGACTCCCAAGCGCTCCCGCTACAGCCTCCTTCTCCTCTTCCCTGCACCGGGTCCGTGTGTCACTGTGAGGAAAGGTTCCCTCCCAGCGATCAGCTTGCATTTCAAACAACCTCTCGATATTGTTTCTCCTCTGCTCCTTCCAGTCCTTGTCACATAAAATGTTTTTGTTCACTTCCCGTCCAGGCAGGAATGCCGAGGGGGGTGTCTGCCCACGGCCCCAACTATTTCCAGACCCAACAAAAGGACATGTCCTTAGGCTACCGGTGAAAAATAAACCCGAGTCCAGCCCTTCCTGCCTTGGCTCTTTGCAAGCCTCCCTGGACTGAAGACTGGGGTGGGTGGGTTTTCATCCAGGTGGAGCACTTGCAGCTGTAGCGTCTTTTTGCCCCCCCTGCTATTCCCGATCCGGCAGATGTGGCATGCTTGCACAATTATGTGGTTGCCCTTGAAAGACTGACAGAGTGGCCACCTCAGATCCCCACATGCAAAGGAGAAGGGACCGTCAGCCTCCACTGCTTGGCAGAGACAAAAGGCCGGCCTCAAATGCCCCAACCTTTGAAAACCATCCCTCCCAAGTAGGGCAGGGAAGAGGCTGCCTTCGCCGGGACTCATCATGCACCACTAACAGTTGCCATTGTCACCACGGCGCTGTGGAAAGCTGCAGCCGTTCAAAGCTTTGCTGCTTTCCTCGGACTCCCACTCCGGCAGGAACGGGACATATCACCCCGCCTGCCAGAGGAGGGGGGGAGGAAAGGCGGACTTTCCCCCATGCGTGCTGAGCCGCGGCCCCCGAAGCTTCTCCCTTCTTGAAGGCCATTCCCTAAGGAGCTGTCCCCTGTCTGCATGACGTAGGACCTCCTGGGAAGCTGACATCTCGGAGATGTCACAATGTCTTCTTCGTCCCCCCATAAATGTTATTGGTACGTTCCATTCCTTCCTCCCTACTCACTTGTAGCAACCCAAAGGGGGGGGGAAGAGAGGGGGGAATCATTGCTTTTCTTTTCTCTCGCTTTTTTGCTTCAGCCACATTTTTTTCCTTTCTCCGTAGAGTATTTCTGTGCGTTCTTTGTTTCTAACCGGTGATATAGTTTTTGGCCATAATTTCCTCCTTCCATCTTTTTCCTTACTTCCCGGTCCTTATTTTTTTCCATCCTCTTCATTTACTCTTGGCATTGTTACTGCAAATCTCTCATGATGCTGGAAAACTTGGCTTGCTGACAAATGCCTTTGCTAGCTCACTCTTTCACTTTACCCCTGGGATAATTGTGTCCTCGCACCCCGCCCCGCTCCCGCCCTGCTCGAAAAATTATCTGTGTGTCTCTCAGCTGGTCTCTTTAGGGAAAAAAGGCTAGCAAAATACAGAAACTTCTCGCTGCCAGAAGTTGTTAATTGCTTGCCCTCGCGAGAAGAGTTTCTGTATTTTGCAAGCCTTTTTTCCCTAAAGAGACCAGCCGAGAGACACACAGAGCTGCCAAACTCCAGTACCGGTAAGATGCCCGTCTCTCGCCCTGACGCTGTCGCCTAGTGGAGCAGGACTGTGCAAGGCTTGTGCTGTTGCATGCACGAACGGCAGGAGGACCCCAGCTGTGCCGGTATGATGCTCACAGCAGTTCTGCAGTTTGTGCATACAACAGCACAACAAGCCTTGCAGAGTCCTGCTCCACGAGGCAGCGGCGGCGGGCCAGCTGCTCGGCCGGCGTCAAGAGCAGGGAGGGGGAAGCGGCAGCACCCCCAAATTAATAAGCCACCCCCCCAAAATAAGGCCAGGGGCAGTTTTTTTGGGGGGGGGTGTCAAAAAAATATAAGCCCTTGTCTTATTTTCAGGGAAACACGGTATTATCTGTATTTTTAAGATAAGAGTTTATTGCAGTAATTAATTTTTCATTAAAAAGTAAAATGCTTCCCAAATATAAGCAAGAGAAACTTCTCTAACTGAATACTACTTCAGTTTTAACTAACTTCTATTGGATCATCCACTTATAAGTGGATAAATAATTCCAAAATATGCTATTTATGCCATGCTTTAAGTCATCTCCATCCGCTTGTTCCTGAGCAAAGTGTGGTTTTATATACACTTAACAATTTTAAATCTTAACAAAAATTCCAACCCACCCAGGCTACCCAAGGAGATTCCAGGGAACCAAAATTAGCCTAACTTTGTATTTCCATGAACAACTGAACTCCAGCAGCTGAATTACATTGTCCCTCCATATATTACACTAACAGCAGGCTTCCTCTGGTTAAAGGCAGCCTGCTTATGGAAATGGATATTTTGCGATGTACTTGGAGGCTAGTTCTCTGCAGGGATGCATACGATAGGCCAGAACTGTATGATGCAAGCTCCTGCTTACACTTTTTGTAAGTTATTGCAAAAGAAATCATGGTATATATCTCCTTCGGATATGAAATGAAAGTGTTCCACTACACCAAATATTAGGTGGTGATCCTTATTTCCATTCTACTATTTCTACCTGGTTCCCTTATTGCATTTTCTCTCATTCAGGCCGAAATCCACTTGCAGTCATGCCAGGAAACATCCCATTCCAAAACACAAATGTAGACCAAATGTTATATTTTAATCAAAAGCTTCAAGTGAAAGAATGATTAGCTTATATTTATAAGAAAAAGTAAAACCTTTTGAATTAAAAATGGAGTGATCTCAATCACTCAAAGTGGCTAACGAGTGAAACAAATTAAGACCAATTAAATTATATCTAAAATTTAGATATCTAAGCATCTAATTTTTTTTCTAAATGTGCTATTTCCAGTGTTTTAATAAATACTTTTTTCCATTTTAACTCATTAAGTGGTTGATGTTACACAAAATATATCACTGAAATACCTTCTATTTATATTTTTAAAAATTGGAAACAGGGCATTCTTTGCGTACCTGGGAAAGTCAATATGTCAATTAATTCATAACATCAGTCCTGTATAGTGAGGCAAAGTCTCTCCCTCTTCCCAGTACCTATTCCAATTCTATTGGGGGGGGGACTGTACTTATTCTTCTATTCAAAATATCTGCAATCTGTCAGTTTCAAGTTGTGAAATAGTCACCATCTGCCTGTCTAGGATTATGCCCAACACTAAAGGTTACAAGATTCCAGTTCTGAAAATCAGTTCATTCAATCTGATGCACCCAAAATAGAGAGTAACAATACACATACACATATACCATTTGAAATATATTTGCAACATCAATCCACAAAGAAAGAAGACAATCCTTTCTTTGAAGTACTGAATAAACTCTATCATTTTTTAGCAGTAGGGAGGATGAGAGTTGTTAATTAACACAACTGGAGGTTATCTGGTTGGGAAAGGGTGAATTTAAATACTCTATGAGTAAATTGACTATTGAATTACAAGATAAAGCAGAAACGGAATTCTATAAGATTTGGGAAAAATGGTACAAATTTTTGAACACAAAAAGCAAATAAAATAATAAATGAGAAAATATGAAATACAAGAAGACAGGTAGATAAACTCAAATGGATAAATAAGATGATGAAACTAATAACAGAACAAAATCAAATAAATATTTTGAGATAGATAAATTAAGGAATCAAGGGTACAATTGATATAACGGTACACAATGCTACACATTTTTTGATATTAATTGTTCATGTCTTTTTTGTGTCATGTCGATTGTTTGTTTTGTATATATGTATATATTTGCTTTTAAAAATCATTTAATAAAAATTATTTTTTTTTAAAAAAATAAATACTCTAGTACAGGAGTGTCAAACTCAAGGCCTGGGGCCCGGATCTGGCCTGCAGAGTGCTTAGATTTGGCCCACATGGCCGTCCTGGAAATAGCGAAGGACTGGCCCACAATGCCTCTGCCACCTAAAATGTTTTCACTGGAAGAGGGTTGCAGGAGGCCATTGCAGCTGAAAACGGAGCTCGGGAGCCCATTTTCTCTGGCAGAGTGCTTGGGCCACCACAGGTGCCCCCAACACAAGTGACGTCAAGCTGGCCACGCCTACCCTGGCTATGCCCATTCCACCCTAAGGTCAAACACAACCCTGATACGGCCCTCAATGAAATCGAGTTTGACACGCCTGCTCTAGTATCTCTACTGACAGCCAGTTAAAGGGATCAAGCTAAAAACTAGACTATGAGTTCCAATTCCACTAGACTATGAATTCCAGTTTCAGCCAGCTGGATGACCTTGGGTGAGTCATTGTCTCTCAGCCCAAGGAAAGAGGTAAAGGCAAACCGCTTCCAAACTCTTGTAAAAAAAATTGCGAGGACTTGTGCAAGCAATTGCCATGTCAAGATTAACTCAAAGGCACACCCAATAAGAATCTATACTGGACTGGACAAATAATATTCACATGAAGGAAAGCATACTATTATATGCATCATTTAAATATTATTTTGAAAGAAACTACACATTCCTGTGTTTATTCACATTCCATATATAGAACAGAGTGGCAGCCACATTTCTTTCTGCTTTTGTTAGTTTATTTTAGTTTTGGTTCCAAGCAGACCATCTCACCAAGATGAGCGATCAGAATAGGTCCCATTTTGCTTGGAATGCCAAGAATACTACTACTGCAATATCATCTTTGTCTCTTTTTTAAAATCTTTCCTCAAAAGGAAGGAGTTACAGTGTAAGAAGGATTCACGACAAGTTGAGCAATTGCAAAGAAGCACCATGAACTGGGTCAGGGGATTGGAAACAGTTTGCAAGAAATATCTTTCCTATAATTCACTCTTCATTTATCACATTAATCCCTTGTACAAATTGCTCTCCCAGCCAATGTCTTTCCAGTGGCCTCTTTATTTTCACACCCAGATAATACAACACAGAGAGTTGATATTATCCTACTGGTCAAATTTAAATGGTAACCTCTCTAGGGTGAAAGACTAGCCTTGTTTTGCTTCCTTTGCTCTGCCAGTTACATATACTACAGGTAGCCCTCAACTTACAACAGTTTGTTTAGAGACTGTTCAAAGTTACAAGGGCACTGAAAAAAGTGAGTTATGATCATTTTTCACACGACTGTTGCAGCATTCCATGGTCATGTAATCAAAATTCAGATGCTTGGCAACTGACTCATATTTATGACAGTTACAGTGTCCCAGGGTCATGTGATCATCTTTTGGACTTTTTAACAAGCAAAATGAATGGGGACGCCTGATTCACTTAACAATCATGTTACTAACTTAACAACTGCAGTGATTCACTTAACAAATGTGACAAGAAAGTTCATAAAATGGGGCAAAACTCACTTAACAAATGTCTTACTTAATAACAGAAATTTTGGACTCTAGCTGAAAGACTTAAAAAAGTTTTACATGATTATATACATGAAGACTAGTGTGGTTTCTTACCTAAAAGACAACTAAAAGATAACGTAAGATAATTTTGAATATAACTGAATATTTACAACAACGTAGTGACAAACAGGTTGCATTAATCTTTCTGGATGCCAAAAAAGCATTTGACAACTTAAACTGAGCTTTTGTGTTTAAAGTAGTGGAACAGATGGATTTTGGATTGGGCTTTAAACAGTCCCATCTATACATTCCAGAAAGCTCGGTGAATGGAGATTTTACAAAACCATGTGAAATCCAGAAGGGAACAAGACAGGGGTGTCCTTTATCCCCTTTATTATTTATTCTAGTGTTTGGAACTATTAAATAGAGATATTAGACAAGATAACAGAACAAAAGGACTATAAATTAAAGTACATAATTACAAATTACATGCATTTGCCTACGATTTGGTATTGATTGTGCAAGACCCGCTAGAGAACAATGAATATGTTATAAGGAAGATGTTTGGACAAATGGTGGATTTAAAAATAAATAAATCAAAGATGACACTACTGACTAAGAACATAAATGTAGAAGATCAGAAACAATTGGAATTTAAAACTGAATTTAAATTGGAATTTAAAATTTTTAAAGTTGTGAAAAAGGTATAGTACTTGGGGGTTACTCTTACTGAGGAAAATTCTAAGCTTTACAAAAAAAATTAATGTAAAATATGGAAAGAGATAAAACTGGATTTAAATAGATGGCAAAAGTTAGAGTTGTCATTAATGGGAAGAATTTCAGTAATTAAAATTAATGTACTACCTAGAACAGGGGAGTCAAACTCGATTTCATTGAGGGCCGCATCAGGGTTGTGTTTGACCCTGTGGTGGTCAAGTGCTAAGGCAGGACTTCCCTCAGACCCCCCCTCACTTTCATTATACTCTCCTTCCTTCCTTCCCCTCTTCCTTCTTCCTTCTTCCTTCTGCTTTCCTTATTTTTCCTTCCTCCCCATCTTTCCTTCTTTTTCTTTGTCTTTCCTCTTTCCCTTTCTCCTTTTTTGTCCTTTCTTGCCTGCTCAAATAGAACAGATATCAGTACAAAATGGATGATGTATTGAGACTTACTGATATTTGAAAAAGAGGGATTCAAGATAAAGACAAGAGAACAATTAATAAGTGATTTACTTGTGATTGGTTTAATTATTGTAGAATTTTTGAAAGATTTAAATTTGATAAAAAAAGTTTTGTTTTCACAGGAACTACCGTAAATATGAACTGGACGTTAATTTATGTTCTGGAGATGAGCATTTGATTTCTAAAGTATATAAAATGTTACTCAAGATGAATCTAGGGCAGGCCTGTCAAACTGGCAGCCCCCAGGCCACATACATCATGCACAGGCCACGCCCACCCTGGCTCAGCAAAGGCAAAAAAGTCGCAATACATCACGATCCGGCCCGTGACACGATCGAGTTTGATACCCGTGATCTAGGAGTATTATATATGTTCACCACCTTGAGATACTTACAATTAATAAAGGAGGATAAAAATCTAATAATAAAATAAGCAAACTTCTTGCAGGGTACATTCTGGCCCTAAACTAAGACATAACCTTCTGTCAAAAGTATTGTATTCTTCACACTGTAGAAAGCAGAGCATGAATTAAACTAGGAGCAGTGATTTTTTTTTCCTGTGAAGGGCCACAATTATTTTAGCGGCTGATTTGATGGCAATGGGAAGAACCCAATGGCAATAGAAATACTTACTAAGCAACAGCTTGTCTCAGCAGCAACCAGCCTACCCTCCTGCACCTGGCATGAGAAACATTCAAGGAATACCTGTTCTGTAGGTTAGACTGGCAAGTCGAAAAACATCCTGGGAGAAGGCAACTGTCAAGTATTTTGTACTGTTGCCAAGAAATCTACAGGGATGCATTCATAACAATGACCAGGAATTAAGTTTAACTTAGAGATTGGAACTCCCCAGATTAAAAGGTAACAGGAAATATGGCTAACTTAAAGAACAAGAAATTAAGACTTTAGATGATTAGGAAATAAAAGTGTCATAGTAGATACAATAAGTTGATTTTTCCTAAACTGGTTCTTGGAGAGGTAAGACTTTTACTGCAATTTTCATACATATTCTGCCTACAAGGGTGAAAAAACGTTGTCATCACTTTCATGCAACAATGGTCAGTTGAGGCTCTAGCTACAAAAAAAAAACCTGGGGGCCACATATTGCTCACCAATGGCTTTTAAACTTTAATTCTTCCATAAGTCTATACATATTTTAAGAAGCAGTTTCCAGAATTCAATAGGGCAAACATGCACAGGATCGCAGTCTTAAGTACTGTTATTATTTCAACCATATAACATCAACCTGTATGGTTACATAATAACTATGTGATCAACTGCCAACTGGCTCAGCAAGAAATAGCCCTGGAGCTTTTTGGACACATCAGCCAGATTATGAAATGTCCAACTGTGGAGGCTTTTGTTATCTCTTTCTTAAAGTGCCTTAGAGTTTCTTCCAGCATTTTTTAAAAATCAGCCAAGCCTTTAGAAGGATCTCCAGTTTCTATGAGACAGGATCCTGGGGTACATTCAGGAAGGAGATTTCCAATCTAGATGGGAGAAATCCACTCCTGGTTTTCCCCTTCCTAAAAGTGGTTCTTCCCAAATTGGAAATTCCCAATCTCCAAAATACCCCAAAGGCTACGTCTCAGTAGTGGCTGGGTGACGATCTATTGAAACAGATGGCTCCCAGATATGCCCACTAAAGTTGAACAATGTTAGCTTAACAAATTTTCTCCCATGGAAGAGAGCCTCTTTCCTCCATATAGGGAGGGAGAACTGTGGGCATAGGCATCTAAAGAATCTTGCTTTTATGAAGATGACAAAAGCAGTATCACGCTGCAAGTTCCACTATATTTGGAGGCATATGCAATGCCACAACACATTTACAGAAGCAGGCGGAGCTTGCTTCATCTGATGTGACGCTACCTTTGCCATTCAGTTCCACCCAGGTGATGCTGACATCATTCACCTGCATTCTATTGTTGGAAAGTTCCTTGAAAACGTGAGATCAGGTGCTCCAATCAACAAGTTAAGATTATTCTGTTTATCTCTGCTTTCTGAGGATAATTATTAGAAAAGCTTAACTGGAATTACTTAATTTGAATGCATTCATTATACTATTAATATTCTGAAACAAAGCATTTTTAGAATTGGATTTTTCCCCACAGAAGAATATTATTTTAAAAATATTGCTTTTTTATTAAGCAACCTAAAAATAAAATAAAATAATAAAAACCTTTTATTAAGCAACCTAAAAATAAAACCAAACAGAAAAATAAACTAAACAGAAAAAGAAAGAGCCTGCTCCTGCAAAAAAAAAGAAGAAATAATGAAGCTGATACCCTGGGAGTATTATTTCTATATAATTGAAGAAAGTATAAACATTAAGCATCAATATTTATTATATCAATTCCAAATGGTAGTAATTATAATTAATAATTACATTATCCAGTTGCCCTGACACTATCCCGAATTAAGGGATTACAGGGTCATAAAAAAGGGGAAATAAATTATTACTTATTACCAATCTTTAGGTACCTTAGTAATATCACTAATAAATGGCATCCACATTTGACTAAATCTATTTTTTATTATAGGATTTTAAAACAGTTTTATTGTCAAGTTAATTTTTCTGCCAATGCAATTTCCCTCAATTTATAAGGGCATTGTTTCAATGAGAGCTTCACTAGGAGTTTCTCAGTGACTCCTAAGCACTAAAAATTGATTGGATTTTTATGTAGCATTTTTATATTACAGAAAATTACAGAATTGTTTGCATACATATTGCTAGGCATATGTATAATTTTACAATTTATCATTTATATATAAATTAATACTGATAGAATACTAGAGGAGCAACTGATTTACCTATTAGGTGTAGTGGATTTAAATATTTAGAAATAATAATTTGCTGCAATTAAATTGCTACTTAGGACACAATTTAAAACTTGACAACATAATTTTTTATCATGTGTAGGAAGAAAAGGAAGAGCAGAGTGACTATTCCTGCAATTTTTTTGTTTCCTTTTCAGATACTCCCTATATCAAAACCCTCTAAGTAATCTGGTAGGCCACAAGGAATATCATCATGTACTGTATTTGTAACAGAGGTTGGGTTCCTCCCAGTTTGGACCGGTTCGCCTGAACCGGTAGCAAATCGCTGGTGATGTCACGATGATGTCATGGAATCAGTTTGGTCGGTGCCGGTCCGTGGGCGCCGTCATCTTTTTGAATTGTTTTTTGAATTGTTTTTATTTTTCCCCCAGGTTTTTTTTCTTCTGCGCATATGCAGAAGCTGAGTTTCCAGCATTGCGCATGTGTCGCCATCTTGTTTTTGGCTCTTTTTTTGGCTTTTTTTTGGCTTTTTTGATACTGTGCATGCAGTATCTATCAGCCACATCAGGTCGAGGAAGCTTTAAAACATTTGGGCAACAGGATTTGAATTCCAAACTTGAGGGATTTCAATGGAATTCTTTAAGAATCTACCCCAACAAATTATTGAGAAATTTTACATAAGGAGTACAGAAATAGTAGTTGTACTGCAGGGACTTTGTCCAGGCAACTGCCAGGAGTCAATGCTGCTTTGCAGGCACAAAATAAAAAATAAAGTACTAGTAAACAATTGTCTTGTAAGTATAGCAATAGAAAAACAAATTACTTTTGTTCGCTTTTAGCTAATTTAATTCAATCTCTTGATTTAATTAATCTGGCAAGTCAGAAAGATGAACTTCAACACTATTATCATGTGCTGGGTCTCCTTTTTCCAATTGTTTCAGTTCTGAATCACAGTCCATGCAATGTCCAATTTATCTTATTGTGAGTTCTGATTTGTACATAGTATCAAACATCACAGTTCAACAAAATGAAAAAGGAAGACAGGAAGCTTCAGGATTATACAGAATCAATTTTCCGCTTCCCTTTCAGATCAAATATTGTTAGCTCTATGTGTGAATCTTAGACTGTTCTTGATTTAACTTTAGTGAAAACAAATAAATGTATAACTTATAATTTAAAATGACTTGCCTTCACTAACTTTAGTTAATACCAATCATGGTTAGCACAGTTTGAATATCATGATAACATTTAGTTAAAAAATAAAACAGATTTTTTAATTATTATTTTTTCTGCTTTTAAGCGAAAGGGGAAATGTACTCCATTGTATGTCTTATTTTGGGGGCCGAATAATATAATATAATATAATGAAGGAAATAGTGGAAATGTTTCATTTTCCAAAATGTTCTATCCTGCCAGTCTGTTTTCCTCATTTTGATAACGTATTGAGGAAAAAGAAAAAGGGACATAAGAGCAACAAAGGAGAAACTCTTCTTGGAGAAAAACAAGAAAAATTGTCTGAGCACAGAACAATGTTCCTGTTTGCTTCAGTGCTCTTTTGCATGTCAGTCTCAACTGAAGCAGTTTATACATTTATAAATAAATACAAATAAATAAATAAAACAAGCTGGGGAGAGACAAATAAGAAGAAAAAGCATGTTGCCTTTGAGAGTCACTGAGTGCTTGATAAGAATCCCTGGATTTAGAAGACCAGTTTACCTGCAGTTGAAAAAAGAAAAGAAAAGCAGAATACAATTGCTAGAAACCATTAGGTCCTTTAGAATATTTCCTGAGAGGCTAAGGAGCACTTCTAGTGCTAGAAGTGGTTGAGTGAGACAAATCTTTTAGTTCTGTGTTGGGTACAAAATGACTGTGACTCCAGACTACAACCATAAAACGAGCACACACACCTTATTTTGCTTCTTCCTATGTCTCTTCAGTTGGAAAAGGTAAAAATAACAGATCCTCTTTTCATCCTGTTTTTAGAGACCACAGAATATTTCCACCTTATGCTAGGTTCCTAGACTAGTTGGAAGTAGCACCAGGCTTTCATGTTGAAAGCAAGCAAAAGGCAGTAGGGTCCAACTCTTTCTGGGCCAAGGGCCATATCTGCTCTCTAAGCAGCATGCGAGGATTGTACGTTGGACAGTAATAGGTGGGAGTGGGGAAAAACCGTAAATTTGATTTTATATCCATTTAATTAAAGTAAAATATAGTTAAAGCATTTACTCCACAGGCACATATTTAATCATTTTGCCTATTTCTCAAATTATATATTTAATATAGCAACTTTTAGAGGCATATGAGGGTTAAATTTAGCACATCTGAAGGCTAGCTGAAGCCTCAGAGGTTTTGCACATCTGATACTAGATGACTGATCTTGAGCATGTAGAAACACATAATTCCCTCTATTTACAGAAGGCTTCTAGATAGAAATTCACAATTATTTTGAGCAGTATATCAAGGAAAACCAAAGCACCTTGATATGTGCTTTGATAGCACCATCCCTAAGACCCTTCTTCAATTGTTAATAAAGAGCTTCCACAAATACAGCTCATCTGCAGGGCTGCATATTCAGTCCAGCTCGAGATTACACAATTCCAGGCTCCATAAATGAGAATATCTATGCTGGTTCACCAAGGAATAAGGAACCCTAAAATCTGAGTCATGAATGAGAGGGAAAGTCTCTGTAGATAAAGATGTCTTTGCATTTTAACCCCACTACATGAGGAGTCCATAAGAGCTGTGCAATTTGGAATAGGACTAAATGCATGGTCCTTGATTTATGTTGTATTTCTAGATCAGTCCTTCTCAAATAGTGGGACGCCCCCCACTGGGGGGGGGCTCGGAGCGATGCCAGGGGGGGAGCGTATGACCCCGGGGAACATGCGTGTTCCCTTTCGATTAATTCCCCAGACAGGGAGTGTTTTCCCAGTTGCTGCTCCGAGCCCGGAAGAGAAGGCAACCAGGCGGGGCGGCTGCATGGGTTCTTGTTGTTCTCGGCGGGCGCCGCGGTAGCCATGAACAGCGTGGCGAACCTGCTGCTGGACAAGGAGGAGCATCCTCTGCAGCTGGGTGAAAGCTTCGAACAGCACACTAAAGCCTCCTTCCACACCATTCGCTGTGAGTGCCTGGCAGAGGCAGCAATTATGGGCCAGGCCGGCGACCCCAAAACATTGGCTTCATTAAGCTGCCCTGGCCCCGTGTCAAAAGAGGACCCTAACCACGGTAGCCTTTGCCTGCCTGCCTAACCAAAAACAGGCTCCACTGAATTCAGTGTGACTTACTCCCAGGTAAGTGGGTAGAACAGCCTTCCCCAGCCAATAGTTTGCTTGCAGCTTATAATAAGTGAAATAATAAATATTAACACTAAAATTCCATTGGGGCCCAGATTGGAAAGTTGGGGGGGGGGGCGTGAAATATTTACTTCTTCCTGGGGGGGGGCGTAACAGAAAATAATTGAGAACCACTGTTTTAGATCATCATCTTTTTACATCATCTGAAAGGGCTATATGCTTCTTCTTGTATTCTTGGAAGTGCTACACAGATTCTTTATCTCATTCTCAGACTAGGCTGGCATTCCTGACTGTTTCCAAGAAAAGCAGAACAGAAAGGTGAGAAATTTGTGCAACATTTGGCCTTTGTTTGCACAAAAACATGACCATGTTCTCCAGGTTCTCAAAGTTCAGAAGAGAACTTGGTGAATGGTTGTCAGTTGGGAAGAACAATATATGAATGTAAAGAAAGCAGAACAGAATAAGGGAATTGGATTGGAAGAAAAAGAATAAGGGTAAGGTAGAAAGCACTTCCATTCCTTCATTACAAGGGACCAGAAATGAGTCTTAGAGGACATCTTTGTTAAACCCTTTTCACTGAACAAGGTTTAGTCCAAACCCCTTCAATATGACAAACCGCACTCAACAAGTACTCCTTAATGGTACTTACATCCACGTGGAGGAAAGTAAGCAGTGGGGTACCACAAGGTTCTGTCTTAGGCCCAGTACTCTTCAATATCTTCATAAATGACTTAGATGAGGGAATAGAAGGGGAATTTATCAAATTTACAGATGACACTAAGCTGGCAGGAATAGCCAACACCCCAGAAGACAAGCTCAGGATCCAAAAAGATCTTGACAGACTTGAACAATGGGCTCTATCCAACAAAATGAAATTTAATGTGGAAAAAAGCAAGGTTTTACACTTAGGCAGGAAAAACCAAAGGTACAAGTACAGATTAGGTAAGACCTGGCTCTAAAACAATAACTGTGAGAGGGACCTTGGAGTCTTAGTGGGTGATCACTTAAACAGGAGGCAGCAATGTGAGGCAGCAGCCAAAAAAGCTAATAAAACCCTGGGTTGTATAAACAGAGGCATAGAATCAAAATCACATGAAGTATTAGTACCGCTTTATAAAGCCTTAGTAAGATCACACCTAGAATACTGCATCCAGTTTTGGTTACCACATTACAAAAAAGATGTTGAGACTTTGGGAAAAGTGCAAAGAAGAGCAATTACGATGATTAAAGACCTGGAAACCAAAACATACGAAGAAGGATTTGGGTTTGGCTAGTCTAGAGAAAAGAAGGACTAGGGGGGACATGATAGCACTATTCCAGTATTTGAGAGGCTGCCACAAAGAGGTGGGGATCAATTTGTTTCCCAAAGCACCAGAGGGCAGGACAAGAAACAATGGATGGAAACTAATCAAGGAGAGAAGCAACCTGGAATTAAGGAGAAACTTCCTAACACTGAGGACAATTAACCAGTGGAACAGCTTGCCTTCAGACCTTGTGGGTGCTTCATCATTGGAGGTTTTTAAGAAGAGACTAGACAATCACTTGTCTGAAATGGTATAGGATCTCCTTCTAGCTCTATTCTGATTCTATTCTGATTCTAATATTCTAGAATTAGCCCATAGGAAAGTGGAGACAAGAATAGGAATAATACCTATTCACACTTCCTAAAAGAAAGGGGATAAAACTTGGATGAGACAATACAAGAAAACAGTACCAAAGTTAAAAAACAGTTGGAAGAATCACATAACCAAAGACTAGAACCATTTTTTAAAAAGGGAGGGGGTAGAAGAAAATTGAATTATTCTTCACAAGAATGAAAACCAACAGAGGAGATGAAGAGACATCAAAGGTAGCTGGAAGAAAAGCCATATTGGAGAGCTCTTTGAATTAGTCCCTGAGAAAGTAAGTGTGAAGGAAACAGCTGGAGTGATACATGGACTAACTTTACTGTGTACAATCAACTTTAAACATCACAAAACCAGAATTCTCTGAGTCAACTACTGTGTTTTAAAAAAATTAGCAGGATTCCTTAAAATAGTGAAATATGTATCAAGCAATCTTGAATAAGCATCCTTTTGTCAGAGCAATAGACAACTCTTAAGGCCTGCCTGGTCCAACATGGTTCACAATAATCTCAGCATCAAGATCAGATAGCAGTATATGATCCTTTACAATTGTGATACACAAGCGGACTACAATCTACTTTTTCTTCACCATTACTGGAACCATTGGACTAGCTACGGTTACCACAGAACAGCAGTGGTAACACAGATTCTGGGGATTTTGCTTTGTGGGGATGCAGAATGGAAGGATGGAAGAAAGAAAGAAAGACCAATGGTAGAAAAGGTGAAAAGAAGCTTATCAGAAAAAGATGGGCACTAACAGAGGAAGGACTAAGAACAAAGGGAAGTGAATTTATATGTTGAGCATTTAATCTAACACTCTGAAATCCAAGCTAGCATTTACTATCATTCTGAAATATTTCTGAACACGAAGTTTATGTTGTGATCAGGAAAAAATAATCTGATTTTCTGTGTTGCCATATTAATTTAATAAATTATATACCCCAATTCTACATTTTTCCAACTCTATTTTCTCTACAACCAGTTTGTGCTGGAGATCTGGGAGGGATAACTTGAGAAATATCGAAAGAGCAGGGATATAAAATGAATAATAAATGAACTACTGAAACCTAAATAGGACACATCAGGAAGGAATCCATTCCCACAAAGAGCTTCAACAATCAATAACAAGGATGCTTAGAAGTACCAAAAAGGATGCAAAGGCTAGGGTGGGGGAGGGAGGGAGGAAGTATTGTATGCTGGTAGGAGGAGAGCAGGGGGGCGAGAGATGAAAAAAATGCCAGGGGGCTCTAAAGAGGCGGACTCGGCACACCCCCGCCTGCCTTTACCTTCTTACCCTCAAAGCCGATCGCAGAGATGAGATTTCGGCTCCAGACGGAAAATAACGGCGCCCCCACATCCGATCAGGATGTGCTGATTTTGCTGAGGTTGCCCCCCGCAGTCTCCCGATTCATTCTAAAGCATTCACACGGTCACTCACTCACTCACTCACTCATTCATTCATCCACGCGCGTTCGCGATCAACGTTCTCCCCACCACCACCACCACCTTACCGTGCCGGCCCCCGCCAGCCAGGCTGCCCGAGAGCTCTAGAGCGGTCTGCTGGGGGGGGGGGGGGAGGAACAAAGGAGGAGCCGCTGCCGCCGCGCGTGTGAGAGAGATGCTCTCCGGCTCCCCCTCCTCTCCTCTCACGGCGCGCTCCCGCAATAGGTAGCACCAAACAGCGCGCGCGCGCCCTCCCAACAGGCTAGACGAGTTTTCTCAGGAGCGCGCACTCATTCGTTCGTTCCTAGCCGGCAAGGGGGCGCGCTCGCTCTGGTCTGAACCTGCTTGTCTTTTCCACCAATCAGAGAGCTCTTCCCTAATAGACCTCCCGAATCTTAACACCTTCCAAAGACTTGCTACCTATTAGCCAATCACGAGAGGGAGGAAGTGCGAGCAACCTTTAGAGCATTACGTAGCCATTAGTGGACCAATAGCAAAACGTCTCACATTTTTATTCTGATCCTTCCATTTTCTCTCTAAGTGACTCGAACTGATTTGTTTAAAAAAAACCAGCTCAAAAGCGCTGGATATAGCGGAGATACAGTACAGTAGACAGAAGCAGAATGGCAGACATAGATGCTATTTAGGAAAATGGATTGATTCTGTTTTTTTCCTAAGTCCCACCTCTTTCATTAGCCTCAGCCAATAAAGTGGCGAAGGAAGGCTCTTTCGCGATCCTTTGAAAAGGGGAGGAGTTAAGGTGGAGACGCGCTTGGCTGGATGGAGACGCGCGCGGACTTGCTTTGCCTTCCCAAGTTTCTCTCCCCATCCCCCAACGCCCGTCCGAGCCGGCGGTGGCTGTCGATGCGCATGCGCATTGCTGATACCACTGCGGCTGAGGGTAATACTGGGGGGAAGGGGCTTTAATCATGTAAATCTGGCAGTCGTTGAAGCAAAGCAATTCGCTTGGCTGCTTCCTTAAGGGCCCCTATCCAGTGAGTTGCCTCTGTTTCCTTAGCCGACTGAAAGGCCAGGTATTAAAAGGATTTCACAAAAGTTCAGTTCAAAAGAAGATGGAGAAATGGAAGCGAAACGAGGATGCTTTACTACTGTAACATTTTGAATGGTTAATAAGAGGTTAATAATAATGATAAATGGTTAATAAGAGCCACGATGTCGGTTTTCGAGAGTCAATAGAAGTTAAATCCCCCAAGGGGGAGTAGTTCACGAATGTACAATATCTGGAAGTGTACAAACGTAGGTTTGGGGTCATGAAAGGGTAGTCTGAAGAATCCTGTCCACTTAAAATATTTCCATATGTTTTAATTTCATGAGGTTAAGCAAATATTGTAGGTGGTGGAGAAAAACTATTGTGTGTGCTTTTGCAAACAGGAAAGGATGATTCTAAAGACAAAGATAAACTGCTGTCTGCTCTGAGATGAGATAATTGAGAAAGTTTTACAGAAAATAGCCTTAGAATCCACTGCTGCTTCTACAAAAATTCATTTTACAGAAGGGCCTATTCATGTTGAGGCTAAACGTGTCCACTTGACTGACAATATGTGCTGGAAAAATCTCTGCTCTAAAACGGTGGTCCCCAACCTTTATGGCACCAGGGACAGGTTTCATGGATCCACAGTTGGGGGGTGGGGGGGGAATGGTTTCCTGCGCTGTCTAGATCCCATGTATGCACAGATGAAGCTTTGCTCTCTTGAGCAGCCTGGCTTCTAACAGGCCACAGATTGGTAATGGTTCACCGCCCTGGGGGTTGGGGATATATGTTCTAAAACACACATTTGGAGTTTCTGATTTTTTATAAAACAAATACTTTTCACGGAAAGGTGAACTAATACTGTTAAAATCTAAACAATGTGAATGTAAAGCAAAGGTAAGATAATAAGCCCCAAGTGCTCAAACCCCAGTTCTCTGTCATTTTCTGCCATAGTCTTAGCTGATGTAATTTAGCCATCTTGCTCTTTTGTGGATCATCACTGTGCATTAAATCTCTTAAATGGACATAAAACTGCCACATCCTGTATCCATAGACAGGCTCCTCCACCCATCCAGATGAGACTGCTTCTCAGTCTCCTTACATTCATTCATCTGCTCATTTTTTGTCTTATTACATTGAAGTCTGCAGATCGCCTCCATTTTTCCAACTCTTGTTATGGAACAGCTTGCCTTCTGAGATGAGGGTGGCTTTTATGCCTATGGCCTTTTGGAAGCTTGTAAATGTTTTCTTTTCCCCAGAAGGCATGTGGGATATATAAATTATATTCAGTTGAAGTCCCATATTGGGTATATCTGGTTTATTGTGGACCTGAATAATTCTGTAAGGTAAGACATTTGAACTTTGGTTTTTATTTTAAAATTAGATTGGGGGCCTGGATACTCCTTGTCACAACAAACTTCTACATTTAAGTTTTGTTCTAAACTTCATAGAATAAAACAAACACTTTCCATTTTACTAGTGGAGTATGCTGGGAACCACTGTAAACATGGTTGCTGAGTGCCCAAAATGCCATCACATGGCCATAAGAATGAGGTGGCAGTCAAAACTTAAAATCCCGGTTGTAAGTACCTTTTTTTGGGATCTGTGGTAACTTCTATTGGGGTTGCTAAATGATCAATGATTAAGTGAGGTGTACCTGCATACAAGGTTGGTCTGGTGGAGTATAGTATGAAAGAATGCTCCAAAAAATGCTGATTTCAAAGCTTCTGGTTAAATAAGAACAACTGAAAAACATATTTACAGAAGTCATGTTTTTTAGAAAGTTGTGACACAATCCAAAACTTGAGAAATATATGAAATAATACATTTGTTAGGAAAAGTATTTAAGTGCGTTTTGCTACAGAAAAATTGTTTGCAAAATACATTTCACGTGGTACAGAAAAGTACAAAATATTTTTTTGAATTTTGCTATCCACATAAATTTATACAGAAATAAGGCAAAACAGAACATAGCTAGAAAAAAATCCAAATGTGGGATTTGGTGAAAATGGAAGATAAAATTATCCTATATCCTATTAATTATCCTATTCCTATCATTCTAAAAACATGGTAATTATGTGGTAAAAGGCTGGAGACTAGAGAGACAAGATAATATTGCTGTTTTTTCCTCTCAATCTGATGAGTTTGCTACTGCTTTGGATGTAAAATGTCACTATATTAAATGAATTAGGATCCTGCATGGTGTTCTAATTGCCCCTGAAATCTAATACTCTTTTTTTAAAATGAGTTTATATTTTAAATGTTTAACTACAGATATTGTGCTTTGCAACGTTTAAAACTGAGATATACGGAGAACTGTAAATTATCTAGATCTGCCGCCAAGCCAAATCTCTTGGCTGATTTCTTCACACCTTATCAAATTGAAACCAACTTCTTAAGAAGTAGTTGGAGCAATGGTTTAGACCTGTGTGTCGGCAATGTGCGGCTCCCAAGCCGCATGCGGCTCTTTCGTCCCCCCTCTGTGGCTCTCTGTCGGCTGGCTGGCCCCGCTCCTCGCCCTCCCCTCCCAGTCACTCCTCAAGTGGCCTGAGAAGGTAAGGGCGACAGCGGGGATGGAGACTCGCTCCATATTCCAGAGCAGAAGGGAAGCGCCCCTGTACTTGCCTCTCATCTCACGGTAGCTTCTTGGTGCTGCACGCACACCTCGGTCGCTCTGGGAGACGCGCAACTTGATCTCTGCTCTGAGACACTGGCCCAGCCCAGCTGCGGCTGATGTGTCGTAATGGGCTCCAGAAGGAGGAGGGGACGCCGTCTCCCCCATTGTGAAGCACACTAAATTTAAGCACGCTAAATTTAAGAGAAAAGAGGAGAAAAAGAGAGAGAAATGAGAAAATGATGGAGGGAGAGAATGAAAGAGGGAAAAAAACAAATGAGAGAAGGGAGAGAATGAGAGAGAGGGAAAAGAGGGAAACAGAAGGGAGAGAAAGAAAGAAAGCTAGAGAGGGAGAGGAAAAAGAAAAACAAATGAAAGGGAGAGAAATGAGAGAAAAGGGGAGAAAAAGAAATGAGAAAATGATGGAGGGAGAGAATGAGAGAGAGGAAAAAGAAACAAATGAGAGAAGGGAGAGTGGGAGAGGGAGAGAGAAATAAGAGGGAAAAGAGGGAAACATGAGAGAGGGGAGAGAAAGAAAGGAAAGAAAGGAAGGGGGAGGGAGGGAGGGAGGGAGAGGAAAAAGAGAAAAACAGAAGAGAGAGAGACCCATTTCCCATAGAAAACAGCCGGAGACACAAAACCCGGGTAGGCGTGGCTGGGGCAGGTCATGTGACTAGGTGGAAGTGACGTTGAGTTGGCCACACCAACCCAGGTTTTGTGGCTCCCAGTGTTTTCTATGGGAAACGGGTCCAAATGGCTCTTTGAGTGTTTAAGGTTGCAGATCCCTGGTTTAGACAAATGCTTGAAGTGTGAGCAAATATAGAGGTGGCCATGATTTCTTGAGATCAACTTATTCTAACATTGGGGAATTTGGAACAAGTTACTCCAGCTTTGTTTTCATTGGCTTCTAAAACCAGGGGTAGCATGCAGCTTCAGCCAAAGGGTTTTAAACCTCTTTCTCCACTCTTTTCAAGTCAATGAGCAGGGGTGTCAAACTCAAGGCCCACGGGGTGCTTAGATCTGGCCCGTGGGGCAGTCCTGGAAACAGTGAAGGACCGGCCCACAGTGCCTCTGCCAGCAAAACAGAGCTTGGGAGGGTTGTGCGACCCATCCAGCTCTGTTTTCATTGGCAGAGGGTTGCAGGAGGCCATTGCAGCCGAAACGGAACTCGGGAGCCTGTTTTCGCTGACAGAGTGCTCGGGCTGCCACAGGTGCCCCCAGCATGAGTAACGTCGAGCTGTCCATGCCCACCCCAGACCCCCGAGGTCAAAAACAGCCCTGATACGGCCCTCAATGAAATTGAGTTTGACACCCCTAATCTACTGGATGTTCTTTTCATTTTCCCAGGTTTGAAATTGGAATGCCCCTTCTCCACATTTACACAAGTCTGAACAGTGCTTGTTCATACCTCACCAGTTTAGGTTTTTCAGTAAAAATCATTCTGTGATTAAATCTGCAAAAGGAAACAGAAACAGTTTGCATGCTGTAAAATCTGATCACATAATGTTATTTTTAACTAATTTTAATTGTTCATATTCAGCTCTCAGTAAATGACAATGTTAACATCCTCCAATATCTAAGATATACTTTTCTACCAGGAAAAGAACTGATAAAAGAATGTAAGTACCGTAGAATAATTATATTTTTGGCAGTGGGATTTTAGATTATTTTATATTTTAGAAGATTTATCTCTAAAATAAATGTAGAAGAAATTGTGCCAATTCCAGGTGGCGGCGATAGGCGGTGGTGGCGGGGACCCTCGCCACCTGGAACAGGACATGCGGAGGCCGAAAACAAGACGCGTGGAGGCAGAACATGGGGCGCGTGGAGGCGGCGATAGGCGGCAGTGATTACTGCAGCCTGGAACAGCTGATCGGCGGTATTCCGGGAGGCTGATCCAAATGCCAATCAGCTGCTCGTGCTAAATCAGGCAGTACTGCAGCTGACCAAACTGTTTGCTGCAAGGAGGCAAATTGCTGGGAGGCAGAGGCAGATTTTTTTTCTTGTTTTCCTCTCCAAAAGCTAGGTGGGTCTTAAGTCTGGAGTGTCTTATAGTGCAAAAAATACGGTATATATAGAAACAGTATTTATTTTAAAAACCAATTGCTTTTCATCCTCAAACAAATACCAGTATGAAAATAATGAAAAATAATTGTTTGTGATATTTAAACAAATAAAATAAGTTTAAAATCACAAATAGATTCAAAACTATGATATAGGGCAGGGTGTCAAACTCAGGGCCAATGGGCCGGATCCGGGCCGTGGGGTGCTTAGATCTGGCCCGCGGAGCCGCCCTGCAAACAGCAAAGGACTGGCCCGTGGTGCTTCTGCCAGGGAAAACGGAGTTTGGGAGGGCTGCATGTACCACTACCACCACCCCGAGCTCCGTTTTCGCTGGCAGAGGGTTGCAGGAGGCCATTGCAGCCAAAAATGGAGGTCAGGAGCCCATTTTTGCTGGCAGAGTGCTCGGGCCACCACAGGCATGAGTGATGTTGAGCTGGCCATGCCTACTCTGGCTACGCCCATCCCGGCCCCCAAGGTCAAACACAACCCTGATGTGGCCCTCAATGAAATCGAGTTTGACACCCCTGATATAGGGCAATATAAAACTAGATCAAAAAGTCCCACAATACCCATGTGGAATTGTGAATTGGCTGAATAGATACATTTTAAGCTGATGTTAAAATATGGCAAAGGGAATTCCAAAATAGTGCTGTAAAAGCATTTTTTAAAGGAAAGGATAACCTGCTTTGCTTTTTATTCCATCTGAAATCTGACTTTTAAGAGACCCTCTCTAATTTTTCATCCAACAGTTATTTTGGATTGATATTTGCTCCTTATAACAGCAATTATGTTTTTGTAATTATTCTGGATTTATTGTTGGACTGGGTGAGCATGCCATGAGGCTTGTGTACTCAGAGCTAGAGCTCTGCCATGGGTGAACTACATTTTTCCCTACCGGTTCTGTGGGCGTGGCTTGGTGGGCGTGGCAGGGGAAGGATACTGCAAAATCCCCATTCCCTCCCCACTCCTGGGGGAAGGATATTGCAAAATCTCCATTCCCACCCCACTCTGGGGCCAGCCAGAGGTGGTATTTGCTGGTTCTTCGAACTACTCAAAATTTCCGCTACCGGTTCTCCAGAACCTTTTAGAACCTGCTGAATTTCACCCCTGTAAATCTGCCAGGACTCACCTCAGACTTGCTCAAATAAACTAGCTGCCTGAATTTGCATTCATTCTGCCTGGACAAGCCAGTTATCAAGTTCTGACTAGATCTGACCCTGTTTACCTTTCTCCAGATTGGCCAAATCAACAGGCCTGTAAACTTGGAAAATGCCTTCCTCAAAATTCTGTAGCAGAATTTACCAATAGTGGGGAGGAAGAAATATTTGGGGCATTTATTGGATGAAGAGTAAAAAAAGTGTTTTATAGCATTTGCCTTCTCTTCTCCACCTTCTCACATATCAGCTGGGTTAGTTATTGAACTTTGGCAAACAAACCCTGTTAAGGAAGTGTCAAGAGCATCACATAGCATTTTATAATTTCTGATTTCTTGGAGGTGAAATCCGGAGATGGGAGGTACATTTGGCCAATTGGTGCAACAGGAACAATTGTAAGGATCATCAACTATGGTTGCCTGGAGCTGCTCAAGTCTCTGAATTCTTGGAAGAAGGCTGCATGCAGAGAGTCATTCATTCTTTGTGTGCAACTCTTGAGCAAAGAAACCCATTTGCTCATTCTTTTTTGTCTCTCGACACCTTGTCCAAAGATAGCCTGACTTCTGCTGATGGCAGCCTCTCATGGTTTAGACACAATTGTTTTCTCCCCATATTTGCAAAAAGGATTGGCACCTCTTTCAGATACCATGTGCAGTCCAAAATGTCAGGGAAACAGTAAAGGTCACCAAATTTAAGGAAGATTCCACTGTGCAATTACCACACAATGCTTTTTTGGAGCATCTGGGAAATCAGCTGGGGAGTAGTTTTTTGTGCTTCCTCAAAGCCTGCAAGAAACTGTAAGAGTTAGTTGTTACACAGTCAATGAAAAACATAATTAAAACAAATTCAATGTTACAGAAACAAAAGAAGATAAAAACAAAGCTCAAAAGACAGAAACAAGAACTATAGTTTGTTATATAAGATGGGAAAGAAAAAGATATACAAGACATTTTCAATATTTTTATATACTGTATAGAGCTTCATAAAGCAGCAGTTACTGATATATTTTTGATGAAGGCTTCCTAATTTTCCTCAATAAATGTTACTTATCATAAATTCTTGTAATCTTGCCTGAATAATTAAGTTCTGCCTTGGGGTGAAACCTGACATTGATAGTGCCAGGCTGTTTCCCGCAGCCAGCCCTATGTTATTGTGCCCTGCTTTATCAGGCCTGAGATTCCCCTTCTTGTAAGCACCTGCACCTCTAAATGGCTGGCAGAAGCTCCTGGTGGGGTAGGGCACCAAGTAACTGCTTTGTGGGGAGAAATGACATCCTTTCTCTGAGATGGGAGTCACTAGGTGCATCCTATAAGGCTGCTACTGAATGTAAACGTGGTTCTTGGTTTCTCCAAATAAAATGGAGAGGAAAGTCCAGAGCATGGTCTGATAAGGCATTGGCATTTGCTTCCACTGTCAAATTTACACTCAAGTTTGAGAATGATAACTGTATGTACTAAGAGTTTACCTTGGTAGCAAAACCAGAAGCAGATGTACAACATTTGTGCTAGACTGCCTCCTTTAGTATTTTGTGATAACTATATAGTTGCCAAGCCAAGCCCAAAGTAATTCCATATTCAGCACTTGAAAAAAATCTAGAGATTATCAGTACACATAGATCACTGTGCCCACCCCACCCCACCCAGAAAACAGCTAAATAAGCCAGCACTGTTGAAAGAGCACTTATTGACATGGAGCCACTTGTGCTTCCACTGATATTTCTAGGAACATTATGGATCCGCTCCTGAAGGGTCCACTTTGAATTCAAAATTTTGAATTCAATTTTGCATATTGAAGGGTCAATGTAATCCTATCCAAAGCAGTAATCTCTTTGATTTCTGGACAAAGGAACCCTATGCATGTGCTTTTTTAAGAGTTTGATTTGTTGAAATTAAACTTCAGGAATTGAACCACAGCATTTTGGAACTGTTGATTGAAGAATTCTTTTTTGTAATCTTTCATTGATGACTTTTAATGTTCTTGTTGCAAAAGTAATGATACTGGCTTCATTATTATGTTTTCACCCACAATCTTTTTACTGGTTCTGATACATTCCTCTAAACATCATAGCTGCCAAGGCAACAAGCTGTCTGCTATAAACAATCAAGTTTTGTAATGGATTGTAATTGATGAACATTGTGAAATTAAAAAAAACAAACTTCAATGAGCTATATGTCCCTTCATATGTGAACTATATAGTGAATACATATTCTCCTTATTTAACCTCTAATAGATTCTAATGTGTCATACTTTCAAATTAGTGAGGGGTTTTATAAAGCAGAGCATGCCATAGCCTGAGAATTCAATTCCAGGTAAAGTTCTCACATTAATTATAATGGTTACATGTACCTAAGTAGTCCCAATAAGGACAAAACTGATCACACACTGCCTCCTGATGGTCTGTAAGTTACAAAAACTTCCTAGGAACAATAATATACTGCATAGTATACTATAAAATACGAAATTCAAGCTTGCTGTTTAGGTAAGCAGGGATACTTATACCTAAGAAATGTTGATGATATTCACTTGTCAGTTGACAATAAGTTGGATCTAATGGAGCAGGAAGTCTTAGAAAGGATCTGCCTATATGTCCCTTCAGCTTCCCTGCCTTTTTGTCTCCTGCATGGTTTTCTTACTCATTCCACTACTCACTGGGTGAAAAAACTGTTTGCTAAATGTCACCTAGGTTATCTCACTTTTTTCTTCCTTGTGCCTTTCATAAGCAAATCTCTACAGTATTTCAGACTTTAGTACAATGTAACTTAGATCTCTTTCCGTGACTTCTATAAGTGAGTCTCTTTTGGTGACAAAGGAATGGAATAAAAAAAGAGTCGCATTAAGTTTGTGGCATAACTTTTTGTCTCCTAGACATAGATATTCTTAGAATAAGAATTGGAGAGAAATTTGACATGATCACATTTGGCAATATTATAATTATAAATATAAAAAGTTTGGATAATGGCATAATAGAGGCAGCTCTCTTTCCAGATAATTTCCAAATTCTTCTCTTAGATAATCGATGTAAAATTAAAGGCCATGTCATGTTGCATGTGGGAAACAAATGGTGCAATGCAGTGACTGTTAGCAACGAATACTCAGAAAAGTTATTTTAAAGACTTGAAGTCATTCAAAAGTCAAGGTTGACTCAGACTTCCATCCTTCCAAGGTGGGTAAAATGAGGACCCAGATTGTTGGGGGCAATATGCTGACTCTGTAAACCGCTTAGAGCTGTAAAGAGCTCTGAAGTGGTATATAAGTCTAAGTGCTATTGCTAAGTGCTAAGAGTTTGGATGACAGGTTTTGGACCATCTAGGCACACATTGATCCAATTTGGCATAAACCAAAATATAACTACATTGAAAGCCATGGTAGACCAGCCTTCTGTTGCAAGAATGTCATTAATACTGCATACATAGCCTTCAAGTCTCTGCTTAAACATCCTTGATAAAGGAAAGTCAGTTCCACTACAGAGTGGTTGCCGGCAGAAAGTTCTTTCTAATTTTGAATATATTTTTAAATAAATTGAATGGATTGGGTTCAGAGGAATTTAAAAAAATCTTCTAAGATGTATTTTCCAAATGTAATTTCATACCAGAACAATAACTACTGTATATGGATATTAACGGAGATACCTGCATAAAATGATAGTTGCTTCTATTTCTCATGATAAAAATGCTCCTTACTTTAGGAATTGCTCTTCTGAGCAGCATCCATTCTACCTTCTTAATGCTTTTAAACAATAAGAGATCTTAAATGTTTCTTGGATAGTATCCCCAGAAAAGAGAATTCAGAGGGAATTATAGTCCAGAAAACTGTAAAACACTCTAATTCTGAATAGCATCATTAAACCATGTAGCCTAGTGGTATATGTATTTTGTGCTAATTCCACTTAATTTCAGGCAAAAGTTTTGTTTCAGTATATATTTTTTAATTTGCATCTAGAAATCTAAACTGGAAATCCTAGAGATTAAATTGATACAACATTGGCAACTCAGAAAAAGTGTTTGGTTTTGCAAAGTTGTTTTCCACAGAAAGAAGATAATTATTCCCTGGTTTGGAGGGAAGATCCCAGGAGTTTCAGTGCCACATATAAACCATTTCCTTTGTTATTCATTACCAGTAACAAAGAAAAGTCTGGAGAAGTTGCAACCCAGATTTCAGACAAAGCATAGTTCTACAGCATTCTACAGTCCGTTGGATAATGGAAAATTTAAAAAAATAAGAACTACATGCTGGAGTATGCAGTTACTATAGATATCCAAAAGGAACCTACTTGTTCTTACAAGTAATTTTGAAATTTTAAAGAAAATAGTTTCTGTATTGTGAATTCTTACAATGTTGTTTCCTCTTTAGAACAGGCACAGACACACACTTTACCAGGATGTTATTTCTACAGTACCAAGTTTATTAGACAAGAACATGTATTGGGGGGTTGGGGGGTAGGCAGGATCTGATGGAGGAGAAAAAGGCAGGAGAAAAATAGTTGATAAATAATAGTTTTTGCACATGAGAAAACCATTGAGTGTGGTGATCTCAGCAATATTCTGAATAATCCTCTTCTACATAATTTGCTGGGAACCAGCCAATCTGCAGGGAGAAAACATAGGCAAAGACTTATTAGAATCCAATAAACAATGAAAATATTCTAAGCCAAGGGAAGAGTCGCTGATCCTTGATGTTGAAATGTTAACTATGCCTATATTGATGCCAACATTTTCTAAACTCTAAACTAGCAAATTGTTAACGTAGATTTTTGTCTGATCATCCTGCAGTAGGAGCCTAAGATTTGCAACTACAGCTTATCCTAATTGAAAGTTTGATTTTTAAGCAGCAATGTTAATGGAATACACCACAGCATGTCCAAATAACTAGCTGATCTGTTTGTATATGAAACCTATTTTTATCCTAAATTCTGCAATCAAACTATTCACACTTATATGGATGCAAAGATACTCACTCGACCATAGATCTCTCCTTTCCACCATCCTGGCTGTCCTTTCTTATTGAGAATCTTTATGATGTCTCCCTCTGACAAGGACAATTCAGTCCGATCTCGTGCACAGAAATTATAGCGAGCCTTGGCTGAGCCAAAGTACTTGAGACTTTTCCCTGTCAAAGAAACAATATGAGTTTAGTAGCAGTCGGACAGCACCGGAGAAGATTCACCAGGTCCCTAGAACTACAGAGAATCTTAATCATTCTATGATTCTTATGGCATGACAATAAGAAGGCCAAGTAATATGCTGTTGGAAGTATATGTATGTACTTGCAAAAATGTACATCCATGTTTGTTTGCAAAATCTCAAAAAGCATCTCAAATCTTATTTCAAACTTCTCTGCAGCAGACATATTAGCCCACAATAGTGAAAATATATCTCTTTTATGCAATGGCCAGTTAAGAGGGAGCTTAAATGAGCCAAATAGGATTTAGCAAGTAGAAGGAAGATAGAGAATGCCTAGCAAGGTTACAGACAATCTTGGCTAATTTCAAAAAGCTAAGCAGTGTCAGATCTGGTTAGTATAGGAGACCATTAGGGATATAAGACAGATCGAAAAATTAAAAGAAAAAACTGCAATGGCAAACCTATATCGTTGCCAAGCAGACTATGTAGACATATTCATGAAGTCACAGACAATTGAACTGCCCTTGAAGACAACTTTGTGATGCAGAATAGCACATCATCAAATCAGATATTTTGCATAGATTATAGAAGATAGTACTCTATTTGTGGTTTCCCCCTTCTTAAGATGTAGCAGACTAATAGGTACAGGAAAAGCCAAATAACCACTGAAGGAAGATAGGAAATTATCTATGTCCAAGAGTTGCCTTCCCAATGTGAAAATTGACATTGATTGGACTTTATTGCTGTACAGTATATTGGTGAACTCTAGCAGATTAACAGAGTTGGAAGGGACATTGTAGGTCATCTAGTCCAACCTCCCGCCCAAGCAGGAGACCCTACACCATTTCTGACAGATGGCAGTCCAGTCTCTTCTTGAAAGCCTCCACTGATGAAGCTCCCACAACTTTTGAAGGCAAGCTGCTCCATTGGTTGATTGTTCTTACTGGCAGAAAATTTCTCATTTCTACGTTGAATCTCTCCTTGATCATTTTCCATCCATTATTCCTTGTCTGGCCTTCAGGTGCTTTGGAAAATAGTTTGACCCTGACCTCTCTGTGGCAGCCCCTCAAATATTGGAACACTACTATCATGTCTCCCCTGGTCCTTCTCTTCTCTTCTCTTCTCCTCTCCTCTCCTCCCCTCCCCTCCCCTCCTCTCCTCTCCTCTCTTCTCTAGACTAGCCATGCCCAGTTCCTGCAACCATTCATTGTATGTTTTAGCCTCCAGTCCCCTAATCATCTTGGTTGCTCTTCTCTGCACTCTAGAGTCTTAACATCTTTTTCATAGTGTGGTGACCAAAACTGGGTGCAATACTCTAGGTGTGGTCTTACTAAGGCTTTATAGAGTGGTATTAGTACCTCCCTTGATCTTGATTGTATCCCTCTGTTAATGCAATTTAGGATTGCATTGGCTTTTTTGGCTGCCGCCGCACACTGTTGGCTCATATTTAATTGGTTGTCCACTAAGACGCCAAGATCCCTCTTACAGTTACTGCTATTAAGCCTGGTTTCACCCAGTCTGTATTTGTACTTTTGGTTTTTCTTGCCTAAGTGTAAGACTTTACTTTTCTCTACATTGAATTTCATTTTGTTAGATAGGGCCCGGTGTTCAAGTCTGTCAAGATCCATCTGGATCTTGAGCCTATCATCTAGGGCCGTGATGGCGAACCTATGGCACGCGTGCCACAGGTGGCACGCGGAGCCATAGTGAAGGGCACGCGAGCGTTGCCCACCGGCAAACCGGAAGTGCGTTTTCCGGTGGGCAACGCTCGTGGAGGCTTCCCTGAACCCTCCGGAGTGCAAAAAACGGCAAAATGGCAAACCGGAAGTGCAGAAAACGCACTTCCGTTTTGCCCGTTTTGCTGTTTTTTGCATTCCAGGGCTTCAGGAAGCTTCCCTGAATCCTCCGGAGTGCAAAAAACAGCCCAATGGCAAACCGGAAGTGCGTTTTTCCGCACTTCCGGTTTGCCCATTGTGCGCATGCGTGGGGGGGGGGGGACAATGGGCGTGGGCACGCGAACCAGAAAAGGTTCGCCATCACTGATCTAGGGTGTTGGCTATTCCTGCCAGCTTAGTGTCAGGGTTCCAAGTAACAGCCCAGATGAAATCAAAACTCCAAGGCCAGAGGATTTATTAGGCATGTCATATTGGCACAACTGGTGAAAACCTGACTCTGAAGCTCCCCGGGTTTTCCCCAAGCAATTCAAAATCCAAAGTTCTTCCCCCCCCCCTATTTCACACAACCATCACATGCCCCAATCAGGTCACAGTTCCACACTCGGATGATTCCCCTCCGTGCCCCGCCAGGTGCTGGTGAGAGTATCCTTGGCTCCCAGAGAAAGAATGTTATTTTGGCTACACATTTCCCCAGCTATCTCTACTCCCCCTCCCTTTCCCACAGCTCTACCCAGCCTTGCTGTGGCAACCCTGAAGACGTTCCAAGATGGCTCCAGCGTTGACACTTAGTATCATCTGCAAATTTGTTAAGTTCCCCTTCTGTTCCCACATCTAAGTGGTTTATGAGGATATTGAAGAGTACTGGGCTTAATATGGAACCTTGTGGTACCCTACTGCTTACTTCCCTCCATGTAGCAGTGGTGGGTTCCTACCGGTGCGGTCCACTCTATAGCACCGGTAGCGGCCCGCTGGTGACATCACCGTACCGGTGCTGTCGGTTGCCGGTGCCTGGGCGCCGCCATTTTTTTTAAAAATTTTTTTACATTTTTTAAAAATTTTCTTCAGCGCATGCCAAGAAGCCGAGCTTCCGGCACTGCGCATGCGCTGCCTTCCTACCCCACAATGAGTCCAAGCAGGGGAGGATGGCTGAGGGAGTGCGTGAGACGCTGAAAGAATGGGCGGCAGGAGCTATCTCCATTCCCCTACCTTCAGCAGTCCAAGAAGCCATGAACGCGCGGTGATGATCCTAGGCATTTTTGCACGTTTGAGGCTTCTCAAGCTGCTGAGGGGAGGGGGAATGGGCGGCAGGACCTATCTCAGTTCCCCTCCCTTCAGCAGTCCGAGAAGCCATGAACTCGCGGTGATGATCCCAGGCATTTTCGCATGTTCGAAGCTTCTCGAGCTGCTGAGGGGAGGGGGAACAGGCGGCAGGAGCCTAGGATCATCGAATGGGGAGAAGCATTCAGACCGGACGGAGCCTCCTAGAAGCTGCCACGGTCTTGCTGCCCCCTCTGTGGGGGGCTGCATTGTGGTTGGGCAATGCCCCCCCTCCGCTTCTCCAGCCACTGCCAAGCTCCCAAGGCCCACACCCACCAGGTCACATGGCTGGCAAGCCACACCCACAAAATAAGCCACGCCCACAGAGTGGTAGTAAAAAAATTAGGAACCTGCCCCTGCCATGTAGACGTACCATTAAAGACTCCTCGTTGAGAAGCAGACTTGACCCTTTTCCTCCCAAACAAACTATCTAAATTTCGATGGCTCTCATTCCTTTGGAATGTACTCCCTCCCTCTTGGGAGTCTAGATTACACCCCACCACAGAATACTTGTCCACTGTCACAATCCAAATCGGAAAACAGAGCCACACAGTGATCTCTATTGCTTTCCTAGTTAATTCTTGTTCCACATTAGGTCACCTGAATTTTGAAACTAAAGGTAAAGTTCACATACCAGATGGCTTGGATCCTATTTTACTTTCTGGCTCTTTGAAAGAAAACTGCAGAACCGTATCAAGAGTCTTAAAGCAATCCTTCAAGGAATTTTCTTGGTAGAACTCCACCAGCTCCTAGAAATAAAATGGAGAAGTGCTCTTTGAAGTATAAGACGTATAAGATGTATATTTGTCGTTAGCATGATGTATCCAGCCCATACATATGAGAAAGACATGGAAGGAAAGCACTTATTACAATGTAACCCAGCAAGTTAGATCCTGCTCTAAACTGAAACTTTAATTATCCTTTCCAGAGTTTCTTCCTTGATCTCTGCGTTACAAATAGAGAAATATAAAGTGGCTCCGTGGTGATACAGTATTATATCCTGCATAAGAGATGCATAGTCTGTCCACAACTTGGGCTTCATTTTAATGAAGAGTATCCACAGTAGATTGCCAGTTAGAATGGAGAAAATACAAATGGATGGGATTTCTGTAATTTGCTAAACTGCTGTACCACCTCTGACCCAGAGGTGGGTTCCTCCCGGTTCAGACCGGTTCTGTGGAACTGGTAGTAACTTGGCAGCCTGGGTTGCTGGAACCAGCAGTGACCCAGGCCTGCCACGCCCCCGAACCGGCTCTCTCGGCGGCGCCATAGGCACCTCCATCTTGTTTTTTGCTTCTTCGCACATGCAGAAGCTGTGTTTTGCTTCTGCACATGCACAGCTGTGTTTTGCTTCTGCACATGCGCAGAAACTGGGTTTTTAGCACTGTGCATGCATACGCACAAAGCGTGCACGCAAAGTGTTCACGCAATGCGCCCACACCTGCACGGCGCATCAAGGAGCGAACCAGCAGTGAAAAAAACAGAACCCACCCCTGCTCTGACCGTTTTGTTCAAAAGATGCATTTTTTTGAGGGCAGTCATTTATTTGAAATTGGCATAAAGCTGGATTTCTTTTTCCTGCAATGTTGCAGCTAAACACAGCTAGTGGAGAGTTTGCATTCTCATTGACAGGAACTTCCACCTCACCTGCTTCCTGTGGTCAAGCAAATCTCTTTCCTCCCTTCCCCATAGACGCTTAACTTCCTTTTGTCAAGTTTGAATATATTGTATGCACCTCTAAACCATCATTAGAGTGCCCTTCCTATAAAACTAGGATATGCTGGTATTTGAAAGGCACAACAAAGCAATGTTCTCAAGTGGTCAAGATAACATCATCCCTCACAGTCACAACATGGAAGTACACTCACTTTTAAGCAATTTCTCTTGTAGAGTGCTTTGGATGAGATATTTTTCTCTACTTCAGCATCTGCACTAGTTTGGGATATGGGGCACTGACTGGCCATTTTTGAGTTCTTCAGGTCAGCTGGAGGAAGCATTAATTGGCTCATATTATTATCTACCTATTTGGGTGACCAATTTCAGATAGTTTGCAGGAATAGTGAGTAGAAATAATGCTGGGGAGAAGGGCCCTGAGTTTATCAAAGGCCCTACTTGTTCTAAACCTAGAATGGAAATACAAGTGCTATAATTTTTATGTTCCCTTCAATTTTCCCGCTTATTTCCTTTCTTCCTTTTTTATTTTAATAAGCTCATTTTTCACTTGTGCTTGAAAAATAATTGTGGTGAAGATCAATTCTTACTATAAGTCCTTTGAAGGCTTTCTTCTCTGTAATGCGATACAGCTCCTCCTTGGTCTGGATTTTGATGTGCTTGACTTCAGCATTGAACCTGTAGACGAGAAATACATATAACAGTAGGTTTCAACAATAGGTTTCCTTTGAATGGTAAGCAATGATAACACAGATTTATTGAAAACAGATGTACCTGTAAACTGAACAGAATTAAACTGTAGAAGAGGCCAAGGACTCTCATTCAAATGCAAATTGATAGAGCCCATAGTCAAGTTGAAAACAAACCAACAATGGCTCTAGAGTCTGTATTTACATTGCTTGAGTTGCATAAGCCTAGTCCAAACAAAAAGCCAAGTAAAATCTGGAATCTCTTTTTTAGCATTTACCTATCTTGGCAACTACCTGCCTTCTGAATAAACTGATGAAGCTCCTGCCTGTGGGCCATCTTCTTTGTGGATGATGCATAGACCTTGTGTGTGCATTCAAGACCTTGGTATCTGATTTGGAAACTGCTGGTTCTGAAGCTGGAATGCCAGGTTCCAAAGTCTCCTCAAGATCCTGGCAGCCTGATAGGGAGTTCTATTCCTCTTTGAGATTCCACTTCTAGACCCAGGTAGGACTGAATCCTGACAAGAATCTACACAATGACTGCATGCACTCTGGCTGACTATGAACTCAGCTAGATTCTGGTACCCAAAACAGTCTTTGCACCAGACCTCATGATGGTTCTTAAAACTGTAGTAAAAAAATGAACTGATCCCACATCTGATATCTTTGCTTTGGTATATCATGAACCCTTGCCCGAGTCTCTTACCATGGTTGGAATTGGACTTTCTCTAAGTCCAATTCCAACCATGCTAATTCTGTTCCATATGGGGTTCAGAATGGAACATTTTGTAAACATAGCACATATTCTACCAGATTTACATCCCCCTTTATAACTGTACTGTAGGTGCTATGGAGAAAGATAATATGGTAACATCCAAAGAAATGAGTCACAAGATTCTAATGAAAAGCAAATTATAGGAAAAAATATATGCTTCTCTGTTTCTTTTAATTCTCTTGGCCCCTCTCCTTTATTATTGTAAACACCCAAATCTTCATTATCTTATTGTAGACAATTCTGACAGGAATTAGGCTTACTTGATACTGATGGCAAATTCGGTTGCATCTTTGATTCTCTGCCGCACCAGGTAAGTTCCATCTGACCGACTGGCAAGGATTTGTTCTGCTTCTGCCCGCTCCATGGGTCCCGCATACCTGTGTAGGGAGGGTTATTTCTTATTAGCAGTACAATGTTCAGTCACTGGGTGTCTCCATACTCCGTATAATCACAGTGAGACAATGCTTCCAAGTGGACAGATTTTACCTCAAAAGAATCTAATAGACATTCCAACTTTCCCAATAACAATGATTCTTTTTTATTTTCAACAAAGGAATAAAAAAAGTAGTATGATGGAATTATAGAATGTTATAAATGGAAGATGTCTTTCTTTGGGCATCTATAACATTCCATGAATGAATCAGGCTGATTGCACTTTAAAAAAAACCTCTGGAAACATTCAGTAATTTGGGAACCACACAAAACAAATATATGACTTTTTCTCAGTATGAATATTCTTATAAAGTATAAATATTCTTATTCTATTCTTATAAAGAAATAAAATTGGGGGCTGGGCAGGAGAACAGGAATGTGCAGCCAGTTTCTTCTCCCTACTATACTCTTATTTGACAATATCACAAGGGGTAATACTACAGTATTATGTAGTGGGAAAATGTATTTAATAACAAACTTGGGAAATTCGCATAGCAAATACTGCATCATATCTATCTGCAGTGGAAAAGTACTGTATACCGAATGCAGTTGAAAATATAGGCATAGATACATCCCCAAAGTTAAACCCAGCATAGGCAAATCAAAAGCATTCACGCTTCATATGACAGCACAGAATGAAAACATGATTAACAAGATGGTGGAAATCTGAATTAATACTTACCAAAGATAAACAGAGAGATCTGGACGAGGACTCTGGGGAAGAAAAGATATAATTGTTGTTTGTGTTTTTCTTGAGGAAAGTTGTGTTTAATGAAAAAATGAACCATAGAAAATTATTTAAAGATATTTTTCCAAAGGGAATTACCATACCAACCTTCCCTAGCTCACAGCCATTTGCCTATATTGCATTAGCAATTATTTCAAGCCAGGAATGGTCAGCTAGGAGACTTAATAACTCCTGCCCAAGTCCTCTTGTATCAAATGGAGTATGCTTACTGACTTTTAACCAAATACACAAAGAAGTCCAAATCCCAATACCTCCAGTGATATGCTACTTACAGAGATATAAGGCTTCACTTTCCTACAAGGGAACCAGCCGACTTCATTGCTTGATGTGTTCCTTCCCTGCAATCCAATTTGAAAACAAAGGACGTCAGATAGAGTTTTTTCAAGTATAATTTTTCAGCTTATTTAGCAAAGGCTGTTATATAATGGGAAAAAATTACAATACATTATTTTATGTAAGAACTAAAATTTATGTTAGAACTATACTGAAATGCCCTGAATAATTTTGCCAGATTCATTCACTTGATAAGTCTGCCATTAAAATAGACAAGTTAGCTAGCTTTTGATGACAGATGTTAGTATACTTGAATAGAGAGCTGAACTCTTGACTAAGCTCACTTCCAGACCGAGCAAACTGTTCTGAGATAAGCCTAGAGATGGTGAAAAGCAAACACTTAGGCTAAAACAATCTCAAAGAGATTGTTCTGCTCAGAAGAAGAGGTTTGAGTGTTGGCTGCCATTTGGGCCTTTCCCTTTGGTGCTCTGGTATGTCAGTGATCATTTAAAGCAACATGTGCTCTTCAAATGTACTTCAAATTGGAGTAAATTTCCCACCATCTCCAGCCAGCTTGATTGCCTAAATTATGAGTACTTCTTGAGTAGGGCTGTCAAACTCCCACCTCACGGGCCGGATGCGTCACACGCTGGCCACACCCATGCCCGATTTAGCGAAGGGGAATTCCCGATACACCACGTGATGCTGCCGTGGCGATGTGAGTTTGACACCCCTGATCTAGAGGCACTATGTAGAAGAAGACTGATAGAAAGAACCAACAAGGAAGGTTGAAACCTTCTCCTCTATGATTTTACTCTCCTTTAGGCAGCGTTCTCTAAGAGCTCATCATCATGACCAGGGCACAAAAAGTGTCACAAAGTGTTCTGAAGGGTCCTATCCTCATGATGTTACCATCTTCTCATCTTGAGGCCACCGCATAGTTTTACTTACTTCCTAGAAGATGTTTCATTTTTAAAGTAATGTTTTTCCTTTTCTTCCAACACAAATGTTGCTGAATGTATTTATTTTATTAATCAAATTTGTATAGCTATGCATCTCACCAAAAGCAACTCTGGGCAGCATACAATCAGCAAATTAAGACAACAGATATAAAAATAAAAAAAATCACAATTAAAGATAAATCGTATAAAAACAGAAAGGACAGTTTATGATGCTTTGTTGCTGCTGCTGCTGATGACACAGTCAAGGATAGGAGTCTACCTAACTCCCATTGGCTCTTGAATTGGACTGATAGGGAGACCAGATAATGCTGCAAAATGCCTGACAGTGCTTTCCAAAGCCCTTTCCCCCACCCCATCTGCAGCCCTCTTTTTCAGTTGGGCTAATACAAGCCTCTCAAGAGCTGGTCCCTTCTCCCCCCTGCCTTCCCTGCCCCTATCATCCAAGACATACCAAAAGAAGGAGTTTCTTGTGAAATTAACTAGAGAGGACAAAACCAATCAGTTCTGCATCATTAACAGTCCTACTTTTTCTTTGTCCCTTCTTCCTAAATGCCAATCTGTTTGAACACAGAGACTTTTCCTTTAAAGCTCAGGAAAAAATCACCCAATTCTCCTCCCATCTCCAAGATATAACCTTGAAGTCTCTTTTAGAATTACAGGAGGTGCCTTTAAATGCAGTGAGTGACCTTTGGGTTTGAGGATGCCTCTGTTTTAAATTTTCAGTTCAGCATGAAGAAAGAAAAGAGGTATGCATGTGTACCATGCAAATAAAAAAGACAAAACTAATACTTGTTGAGACTGACCTTTCACCCTGTTGCAATTGACCCAGTTTATTTCTAAATTATTCCCCTTCTCAAAAAATGTCTTTTTAAAAAAACCATAGATTTATTATATTAAAAATGGTTAACAAATGCAGGAAGGCACTGCTCAATGCAGTAGGAGATCTCCTTCCCACATCACCTTGCAACTTGTTAATATGTCAGTTGTTTTATGGACTACTTCTCTACATTAGTGTTACTCCACAATCCTGTGTCCTTTAATATCATGTCCAAAATGAGACGACCATCAGCTAATAGTTGCCCTTCCTTTCAGTGTATTCATGAGAACAAGAATCAGAATATGCAAAACTTAATCTCATCTTCTCCAAAATCCCAGCCTTACTTCACATTAATGTTGATGTTTGTTCTACTGGCAGGTGACAATGGGAAGGAAACAAAACTAAGGGAATCCTCCAATTGCTTTCCTAAACATGTCCAACATTTAATCTGTAAGGACAGCACATTGATCGTCTTCTTCCTGAAGATGAACAAAACTTGGCCGTAAGAGCCATGCAATTTATATTGATCTATTTTCTTCTGTGGACTCAAGACTGAAGGAATGCATATTTGTGCAACTAGGAGAAAGGATTCCTAAGTGAAAACAGCTTGGGTGAAAACAGCTGCTGTCAAATCACTATAATAGGCACTTACCATCCTGGTGTTCCTTTTGGCATTTTGTATTTTAATATGGCAGACATGGTTTTAAAGATTCAAGGTGCCTTTCATAATACACAAAGTGAATCTTAAAAAGTAAATACTTCAGTACTCCCATTTAAGATGAAGTACCATTCCAGTTTAATTTAGGGTGGATATAATGAGCTAAAACAAGTTGGGATGAACCAATTTACATACTTCTTTCAGGGGCAATTTTATATAAAATATGCATCTGCAGTGTCATCTTAGTTTCACCTCCATTGCCTGATGGTGCCACTCCTAGGCTTCCCTTGGACAGTCCTGGGAAAGACATTTACCTGCCACCACAGCTGCTCTGCCTCAGCTTTGTTCAGTTCCACAATGTCCCCTACACTGAGCCTCAGAGGTGGACCAAATGCTACTGGTGGAGGAGGGACACCATAATACTCCTGGCAGACTTCCAGTTTGGGCAACCCTGAGGAGTGAAAAAATAATCGCAGTTGAATTGTGCCTGAAACAAACCAATTTCTCATTTTTTGCACATTCCATACATGTGAGTCCTTTCAAATAATTAAAAAGAACAAATAGGCAATGAAAATACTACAATTATTGGCTGTGTTCAAATGATAGAGCTAACTGGGTCATTCTTTCCCGACATCAAGTTTTTTTATCTCCTCGTACAAAATCTGTAGGAGTTGGACAGCATATACTTCTATTATTATTTCGGTTGGTTGCAAATCAGTCAGTTGTTTAGACTGGGTTTAGCATTTTTATCCACTTATCAAGTCCTTCCAAGGACTGGGATAGGCAGATGTTGTTTGATGGTGTTAAAGGTATCACCACAGGATGTAAGCTGTTCCGAATAGAGTTGCCTTTTGCAACTGACTGTTGGCAATTTTGTCAATGTTGATGGTGTTCAAATGGTGCTCCAGATATTTTGAAATTGCGCTCAAGATCTCTATTATATTGATACTATATATGCCTTTTTTGCCATGTTCATTCTACTTCTATTTGCAGGTCTGAAGTTCGTTATCTTCTCTTGTTCTTTTCTATTCTGCTGTCTCCAGGTACTGCAATGTCCACTCTCCAGATTTTTTTGTCTTTCTTATGGACAATTATTAAGTCTGGAGTGTTATGTCACAATTCCTTCTCTGTTTGAATTCTAAAGTTCCAAAGTACTTTAGCGACTTCATTTTCTATTGATTTGCTAATTTTGTGGCCCCACCAGTTCTTGCTTGCTGTTCTGAAGCAGCAAAATAAAAAGAATGCCATCAATGGGATGGAATACAAATGACACAACAAGAACCTTTCTATCTTTTAATAATGGAAAAACCAAAGATGAAACAAAGGATAGGGGAGGAGAATCTCACTGGCATTGCTCTTAATGCTTTCTGAGCTGAACCTAACAGATCAATATATCATGCCTTCTATATGGTCCAACTTTATTTAATTTTCCTTAGGAATTTCCATCAGTTATGATCCCCATTATCATGACAACTAAATATCATTCTTCTGTGTTCTTCACAGTAAACTAACTGCCAGGATAAAAACAATAACTTACCTAGATCTGTTTTGTCTCTTTCCGTTGTGTGTCTGTTGGATTTATTCTGCACCAAAAATACAGAAAAATAGGTCCAAACAATAAAAATGAAGTCACAAATCTAGAAAAATGCCCTACTTGGAGGTTGCTTCTATGTGATTCATTAACTTTACACAATGTACACATTTTAAGTTACAGTCATTTGGTAACAATGGCTTGTAGACCTTTCTTCTTCTCTATTCTTGCCTGTTTTGTACATGTAATATTTAAAAATACCCATACAGAGAAAGATTCTACAGATAGCATGAACGCAAATCTCTGTCATAGAAATTGAACTGTAAAATAAGGGTTCATATCCTTTCCAGAATGGAGGTGAAGATCCAGCTATGGAACAAGTTGAATTCCTCTCCCAGTTATTACAAAAATAATGCAATTATATCAAATCCCATCATCCTTCTGTTTCAGTTATATGGATTTGGGCACATAGGTTTGGCATCCTGGGAATGGAGGGAGTGGATGGGTCTGATCTCACTTGATGTACTGCTTTTGGTATTAAGGACAGAAAACAGAATCTTGGAAAACTGAAGAGGTAAAGAATTGAAGAGGGAGGAATACAATAGGAAATAGAAGGTGGAGATATACAGGAAGATATACCGTAAAGCAAGGAAGAGGCTCAGACAGAGATATGCAAAGGATAAAGGGAATAGGGAAAAAAAGGAAAATAAAAAGAGCCAGAGATTCAAATAGCAAGAAAAGCCAAACTATTACGATAGTGATTGCATTTGTACCACATGCTTAGCTGTTATTTGTTTCAATCATGGTTTGCTGAACAAGCCAAAATCAATCCAGTGGAGGAGTAAACTAATAATGGTTAGGTTGGCCAATTTCTTATTAGGTTTTCCTTTTTTAGATGCTCTGGCCTTTCACATAGTATGCTAAAAACCTGGGAGGATATATAGTCCGACCAGAAACAAATCACAATTTCCATTCACACATTACAGCAAGCTATAGATACAATCAATAACTATTGATTTATAATATACACATTTACATTGCTGAAATTAAAAATGTTCTGCTGTAAAGCCCTAAATTCATGCACAGGCTTTAACATTTGGACAGAATAAGGAAACAAATCCTTCTTCTATTACTCTTTAATTTCCTCACACCAGAATGATTAGGGAGGAAAATTTAAGGTTGATAAAATATATATTGTCAGCCTGCCTTCCAATCTAGCAAGTGCTTTTCCTACCCATCTTTAGAAATGCAGTGATGAAGTTGCCGAGGAAAATGACTAAGTTACTATATTGTCTTTAACTAGTGGGTTTTTTTTTATTTCGTGGTTTGCCAAATCAACATTAGTGATCTGATTAACACATTGTGCTAAGCCACAATGGCTGGCTTCACACATTCTGCTATAACCAAAACCAAACTGCATCATTAAAAGCATCTATGGGACAGAGTTTTCAATCATCCAGGCCTTCCACCATATTGGCTAATGTGTAAACCAGGCCCATCTGTCTTTCCACCATTTATCCATCATTAATTTCCCAAATTTTTAAACTTGTCATAAATTTAAATTTAAACTTTCTTTTTTACCTTTTTTACAGTAAATCCAGAGTCACCTTTAAACAGAAAAAAACAGTATTACAATTGTTACAGGGACAAGAGAATCTTGCAATTAATATGATGGAACAGAGGTGATGCGCCACCAGCAATAAAGAAGGGAAGGAAGAAGGAAATTAAGCAGGCACATGCTATATCAGAAGTGGTATACTCTATAGACAGAAGGGAGCCACTCAAGTGCAACACCATCTTATAGTGTATATTTGCCCTGCAGGAAAGAAACATTTCAACTCTTTCCTAATCCCTATAATGAGAGCATAGAATAGTAGGACCATTTCTTTGCATTTTCAAAGTATAGTCAAAAGCAATCTCAATAGTTTGATGATTTGTGCACAAATACTTGTAACGGGTCACATTCACTATGGCAACTATTTTATAAGTAGTCAACCTCACCCCCCAAATAACTATTTTATAAAATTGTTTCCATCAAGCTGTTTCCCTGCCACCTCAAGACATTTGGACTAAAATTGTCCAACCATTTATAGCCCCAAATATATAGAGGCCGCAGGTAGCCGGCATTTGCTGCATATTGTCCTAAAGAAAGCCTAGCTTCCAAAGGTTGAGACCTAGGCACACAGGCTCACAGGCTTTCCCCATTCCTGTGTAATATCATAGCCCTTTTAGGGACTTCCCTACTACTGATTTAATGTCCTGAGTCAGGAAGAAGAACTGCTGTCATAAATCAGTGGCCTTGCCTGTGGTCTTCCTGTAGAGCTCATAACACCTTGTTAAATAAATTAGAGTCCTACAATAGACGGTGAGAACACTGGGAATTGCCAGATTGTTATGGAACATTGTTATGCAATATGCAAGCAAGAAGGATTTGGCTACTAGAAACTTACCTGAACTGGACTTTCCACATGGCGACACCCGGCCAAGACATTCTTTATGAGCAGGTAACCTGCATTTGCTGCAACGATAGCCCTGGTAGAAGGTTCCTCTGTGAGCAGATAGAAGAGTATGGAGAGTCCACATATTTGACTTTTCAGGATTACAAGGAATATGGCCTAGTTATTTTACAAGGCTGTCTGCTTCTAAGTATAAAATGGCAGCTGTATTATTAAATATTTAGAGTTTATTCAAGCAGGGATTGAAGTATATGGCATAGCATACATACCTCAGCAGCATCTGGCAGGCTTTGCAGGAGGTGGTATCTTCAAATGAATACATGTAGAATTCGTGTCTATTAGCCTTGGCATTTTCAGGATAGATATTGGAGCTGTACCAGGGAATAAGAAGAAGGCACTTAGGGGTTCCGGTTTGGCTCCGCAGGCATCGCGGACGCTCCTTCCCGGGCGCCTCTTCCGAACTCCGGTAAAAGCCGCCAGATCAGCTGTCTGGCGGCTTGAAAATCTTCTCCCAGGCGTAGGGGAGAGATGAGAGCTTGACAGGCAGGGTAGAGCCCCCCTAGTGCCCTAGGAGTCAACCAGGGGCGCAAAGGGTGAGGGCTCCCCAGGTAGCCTGTCTCCTGCTCCAGGAGTTCGGAAGCCTCCGCTTATGCGGAGCAAGATGCCGCGACCACCGCTGCTTTCATAATGGGATTTACAATTACTTTAAAGACTAAAGAAAGCAGACAGAGAAAGGCAGGAGTCCAGAGGGCAAGTATTTAAATCTTTAACTCCACTGCTGACTTTCACTTCGGAAGTAACAAAGAAGCGCTAAAAAGTAACAAGCAATAAAATGGCGATCGGAGATCATGGGTATGGAAGTGAAAGTGATTAAGTTTCGTTTTGCCAGCAGCTTTTTTAATGGAAACTTTTGATCCTGAGAACTGGCTTTTTTCTTCTTGTTTTCTGATTATGGATTAAAATAATAACTTATATTTTTTAAAAAATAAAAGACTAACTGGTTTTGCATTTGGAAAGAACTTTGGCAATTAGAGGCTTGGCTTTCTCTTTGTACTCTTCTGGAAATATGGAAATGGCTTCTAAACCTGGAAAGATTGTTTTGAATAAAAGAACTGAATATTCCTCTGGTCATATTTCAAGAATGCAACTTACTTCTGACTTAACACCTTCACAGTCTTTAACACCTGAAAAGTTATTTAACAGTTTAAAAGTTATGAAAGATGAACTGGTTATAGAGTTTAACTTAAAAATTAATGAAATAGATAAAAAAATGCAGGCTGCTTTAAAGGATGGACCAACAAGTGAGGGAGGATGTGTTGGATGTTTGTAAAGGATTAGCAGCAAATATGGAAGTTTTGGCGAATGATCTGGAAATAACTAAACAAGCCTTTATAACCTCGGGGGAAAATATAGACAAAACTCAAAATGACATTGCAAATCTTGAAACAGAGGTGTTAATGACTCAATTCAGAAGCATGGAATTTGCTATAAGGGTGAGGGGTCTGAAAGAGAAAAAATATGAAGATCTGAAAAGAAGGATGGTGGAGGCTTTGGAGCAGGTGTCTGGAACGCTCAAAGAGGAACTGGCTATGCAAATTGATAAGATATACAGAGTCAACTCTTGGTTTGCAAAACAAAAACATCTGCCAAGGGACATTGTAATATATTTTACCACAAGGGCTTTACGGAACAGAATTACACAGGCGACGTTCAAGAATAATCTTCAGGTAAATGGCCAGGAAATAATGATACTGAAAGAAATTCCTCCTAAAATGCTTAAAGCCAGAAAAGATTACACCTTTTTGGTAGAAGAGTTTAAAAGACGAAACCTACAATATAAATGGGATGCTCCAACAGGGATAGTGGTAAAATTTTTGGGAAAAAGATACCGGCTTAATACGACAAAGAAAGCTATTGATTTTTATGTCAACGTTTTAAAGGCTGATACATCTAAAATTCCAGAGGAAAGAAGCATGAAAGTAACAGAGGAGGAGAAGGAAAAGCCATCTATATTTGTTCAAATCGAAAGTGCTTCGAGGATTCAAGGTGATTTGCAGAGCCAGACAGATGTGTACAATGTGGAAAAGGAGACAAAGGATCAAAGTCAGAAGGGAGGCGAGCTGACAAATTTAAAACCATCAAGCTTCAAAAGGCTGCAATAATCAGATTTAAAATTTGATTGAGAGGAAGGACTGGTTAAAATTTGGTGTTAGTGTTGAAATTTATAGGATGGATGGAGAGACTAATATGTTTGTTTTTCTTTTTTCTATTCTTCTTTTTTATTATTAATATTTTTTAATGATCTGATATATTGTAATATTATGTTAGTAATATTGTGTCTGATTTTATGATCAAGTTTAAGATTTTTGAGGTATAAGGGGTTAGAAATTTTAAAACACTGGAATTAACAACCTGATAGATATTTTAAATATTTAGGTATTTTGAATAGGTATAAATACTTAATGTTTATTCATTAACTACGTAATATTTACTTAAGTTTTATTTAATTTTGAGGAAATGTAGAGTGTTGTAACTGTTTGAATTGGGGAGGAAAGATTCTTTCTTTTTTTTTTCTTCTTCTTCTTCTATTTTTACTACATTACATATAGATTATATAAAGGATAGATGTTTAGTGGTGTAAATTACCAGCCTGAGATATTGAACGGTGTTTGATTAATAATACGCTTGCTCTTTTTTTTCTTTTGACTATGTTTTAAAAAGTTTTGAATAATTAGGAGTTAAAGACTCAAAGAAATGTGGAAGTTAAGAATTTCTTTTTAACTTAATTTAAGTTTATTTTATTGAATATTATGCCCTGTACTTTCTCTGGGAAGTCCGGGGGGGTGGGGGGAGGGGAGAGGGGGGGAGGGTAAGGGGGTGGGTTGGGGTTAGGGGGGAAGGGGGGGAGAAAAGAGAAAAATGTTTGTACTTTGTACTTATAAAACTTTTTGAATAAAAAAAAAGAAGAAGGCACTTAGCAAGCAAAATGCAATACTTCTGCTTGCTATGTCTTGCTTTGTAAAAGGCATTAGGAAAGCAGTATATTGATTGTTTGGCCCTCTTAAATTAATTTTCTCTTTTTGTTCCTGAGTAGTTCAGTTTGGTTTTCTACACTCCAGCTGGTAAAAAATTAAAATGCTGATATTCTCTGAAACACTCCTATTATTTCATTTTAAGAGAAAGCAAAAGAATTATAGGCTAGTTTGTGAAAAATTAAGAATGAATAAAAAAAGATTCTTAATAGAAATTGTCACAATTCGAGAAGTCCTCTTATCTTATTTTCTGAATCCTATTTCTCATCTTGCTTTGTCAAAAAGAACTCCAGGAATTTGCTGAACTTCATGAAATAATGAAATGTGGGGAATGTTATGGTTTTTGTTGATTAGCTAACAGGAAACACATGTTTAATGACTATAACTATCTAATTTCTGTAGAAGCCTTCTGATTAATCAAGCCCTTCCTTCTTCCTTCCTTCCTTCCTTCCTTCCTTCCTTCCTTCCTTCCTTCCTTCCTTCCTTCCTTCCTTCCTTCCTTCCTTCCTTCCTTCCTTCCTTCCCTTTAATGTGCCCTGTGAAATCTGGAATGGATCCATCATGCTGAAATTGGTCCAAAACACAAAAGGCTTGGAATGATAAAGGTCATTATGCCAAGGCTAGAGGAATAGAAGAAACTTACAGAGCCATTTCAAATTGTTCCATCCACTTCTTTTTCAGCTCTCGCGTCTTGAAGTACAGTTCATAGCCCGAGAATCCATTAAGCTCAATTAGAATGAACATATGAGTCCACTGACAACAAAAATTGCAGAATAATTTATTAAGGCAAAATCTGGGGCACTTTAATCCCATACTCCTTTCCCCCTATTAATCCCTTTTGGAGGGGACATAGTACAATGGTTTAAAAAGGAAGCACAGCATTGTCCTATTGGACTAAAATAAAATTTAATTCTAATTCTAGAGCAAAGTAGAATCCATGTTTGCCATTCCTTTCCCAGGTTTTCCCCCTTTGGATGTAGTCAGACTTTACCTTCTTGTTGTCTTTTTCTGCAGAAGAATCATCTCGGACCTGGTAGTTGCACAGATCAACAAATATCTTCATTTCATATGAATCCCCTTTTCGCTTGCAGATTAGCAGAGCTTTATCCAGGAGAAAACCATATCTACAAGAGATGGTTAACTTTAGAAAGTCCGGCAAAAAATGTATTTTAGAAACAAATACAATGCTGAAACAGACCTGTCTGGATAACAACTGTAGTCATCAAACAATGTTGATTTGCTCAGTATTCTCTTGAGATGTATGCACATAGAAATTAAGAGCATCCTCAGTGATGACAGAAACCTCTAGCCCTTCCCTCATCAACTCATAACTGATTAGATCCATGATGATGCTACTTGACAAAGAATATTGGAAATCTAGTTAGATGGACAATTCTATTCATGAATGAAAGCAACTGTGGGTGCTTGAAGGAGCAAACATTCGCCCCTCCTTTCCTCAAAAAAAAAATTGCTATCAGTACAGAGAGTAACTATAATGGCAAGTATAAACCAAGGCTTGACCTATTATTAGGCAGAGGCAGCAGATGTTGATTGCTATGAAAAAGAAGCAAATTGTTGTGGAAGATGATCTTGTACATGGGATAAGCATGAAAAAAGGCACAGAGGTATGAATGAGCAGACAAACCAGAGCTATCTGCTTACCCTGCAGAGAAAAGACATAGATAACAGAAACCAGACTGTTGTCTGGTGTGAAGGGATGCAATATATGGGCACAATAAATTCCACTCATTGTGGTCCATGCTGTTAATAACTGTAATTAGGGTGGGCTAAAATCCTTTTAGTAAAGAAGAATGTAGGTGGGTAGCCGTAGTAAAGTCATCCTACAGTATCATCAGATGTTACATTCCATGTTACATCACAGCTGTAAAGAACACAGTTTGATATATTGCTTTCTTTATCATTCCTGTGTAAGAGTTCTGGGGTACATAACCCAGTAGTGGAATCTAAAACCCTTTACTACCAGTTTGCACGTGCGCATGACACTTCTGCGCCTGCGCAGAAGCATCCCAGGCAGGTGGGCAGAGCCTCCCACCGCCGGCGCTACAGGTTCTTAGAACTGGGCCGAACCGGGAGCAACCCACCACTGACATAACCCATAATCTTGCCTACTTTGGGGCTCTTTTGCATTCTTTTGGCTAGGAGCCCAGTGCATGCCAATGAAGGACATTTTGCTGCATCTATCTCCAAACTGTTTGGTTCCTTATTTAACGTGGGCATTTTCCACTTTAAGTCCTATTTTGCTTTAAATATTTTAAAAATATACAAGCTCCCCCCACTAATTTTCAAATAAGATAGCAAGTACAATAATCCAATCTTGTTCTGATCAGAATAGGACTACCATACCTGGGCTGCAAAAATCATTAGATGTCAGAAAAGAAATGCAAAATAAAATAATTTCTTTACTGTCATTTAGTGACAGATTTTTGCAGGCTGGACATGACAGGCCTAATTCAGAAGCAAGTATGATTGCATTGAGTACAAGAAATGTTACTCAAGTGGTAACTGACCATTAGTTCTCCCACCATATCCAGCAGAAAGCAATAAACTGAAGCAAAGCAATTACCCAGAAATATCTGCAAAGAAGTCCCTTAATTCATCGTCTGTACCAGGGGTTAATAGTACCGGTTCCCACTGGTTCCTGAGAACCGGTAGCGGCGGCGACAGGTGGTTCGGAGAACCGGTAGCGACAGCAGCATGAAGCTCCGCCCACCTGCCCAGTCTCTGCTTTCCACCGTCCCAGCCTGCCTCCCCTACTCCCTTCCCCGTGGGCCACAGTCCTGCCATGCTTCCCTGCCTTCCATGCGACCTTCCCGATGTCCCCGTGGCCACCTTGTGAAGGCAGGCAAGCGGAAGGCCGCGTGGAAGGCAGGCAAGTGGGGCCGGCTGGCCGTGGGGAAGGGAGCTAGCAGCCTTCCCGGCAGTCCCCCATGCCTGCTTGCCTTCAGAGGTCGGCGTCCAACCCAGCCCAGCCAGTGGGTAGGTGGGTGGTCCTTGGTGGAGACTCAGCTGCTGCTCTGGGGCTGAGGGGCAGCGGCAGTGGTGGTGCTCCAGGATGGCAAGCGGATGTCCCGGGCCTGCACATGCGGTGCGCCTGCTGTCCCGGAGCACTGCTGCCACACCTCTCAGCCCCATAGCAGCAGCTGCGTCTCCACCAAGGGCCGCTGCGCACCCACTGGCCGGGCTGGGCTGGATGCCGACCTCGGAAGGCAAACGGGCATGGGGGACCACCGGGAAGGCTGCTAGCTCCCTTCCCTGCGGCCGGCCGGCGCTGACATGCTTGCCTGCCTTCCACCGGCCTTCCGCTTGCCTGTCTTTGCAAGGTGGCCACGGGGGCACCGGGAAGGCCACGTGGAAGGCAGGGAAGCATGGCAGGGCTGCAGTCCGTGAGGAAGGGAGTAGGGGAGGCAGGCTTACCAAATAACGCCGGGCGGAGGATCTAGAAGGTAAGGCCGACGCTGGCGGGGGGGAGGAAGACCTGCTGCACTCGTCTGAGGAGTCACTTCGGAGGGACATGGCGAGGCTTGCTCGCCTTTGGGCCTGGCGCACTCAGCTTCCGCAGGGCCTTTGGCCGACTGCTGCTTGCTTGCCTTCCCCTCCACCTCGGATCCCGCTCCCCACATCCAGCCCATGATAGGGGATGCGCTGCTGCTGGGCCAGGCCTCCCACCCTCCCAGAGCACTTTCTTCCTTCTCCCGCCGCCGAGAGAAAGAGAGAAAGAAAGAGAAAGAAAGAAAGAAAGAAAGAAAGAAAGAAAGAAAGAAAGAAAGAAAGAAAGAAAGAAAAAAAAGAGAGAGAGAGAAAAGAGAGACAGAGACAAGGAAAAAAGAGAAAGAAAGAAAAAAGAAAGAAAGAAAGAAAGAAAGAAAGAAAGAAAGAAAGAAAGAAAGAAGAAAAAGAAAGAAAGAAAAAGAGAGAAAGAGGGAAGAGAAAGAAAGAAAGAAAGAGGAAGGGAGAGAGAGAGAGACAGGAAAGAAAGAAAGAAAGAGAGAGAGAAAGAAGAAAGAAAGAAAGAAAGAAAGAAAGAAAGAAAGAAAGAAAGAAAGAAAGAAAGAAAGAAAGAAAGAAAACTTATGACCACAATTGAGCCCAAAATTTTGGTTGCTAAGCAAGAGCATTGTTAAGTGAGTTTCACCACATTTTACAAGTTGGTCATGCCCACCCAATCACATGACCACCAAGCCATGCCACCAAGCCACGCCCACAGAACTGTAGGGAAAAATTTTGGATTTCACCACTGGTCTGTACTAAATAGGTTTGTGCTATAAGGCAGCAGAGGAAATACTGGGTTGCTTAGATTTGATTTTTAAGAAGTGTCACTCTTTCTATAAAAAAAATCTAATAAAGAGTAGAAAGTCCAAAGACACATATTAGTGTGGAGAAGACATTGCTGAGACACACTATCCAGAACTAGGATATCAATAGCATAAAAGCTCCCTATCTCAAACTTTTTTCTTTTACTTCTGACCCTTTCAGGTTTGGCAACAAAAGCAGAACAGTTAATAAAATGCTTTCACGTTTACAAACACTACTTTTGCTTTCAGTATTTCAGTAAACATCATAATATACAGTATCTGATACATTTGGCTTTGGGACATATGAATTTATATTGCTACCAAAATGTTCCTGCTATCCATCACCTGTCTAATTTGGAGCGCTTCTCCCCAGCAATAATCTTCAGCTCTCCATCAATTTTCGGCCTCCCAAAGTGAGCCAGGGATTGTGACTAGGAGGAAAGAAAACCATTTTATTTACAAGATATAAACTCTTTACCTGCAGGAGTTGCTTGGGACTGCCAACTCCTTCCAGTGGCTGGTTTCCAAAATAACATTAATAAAGGGAAACATGAATGATTTCATTCTCCAGATTTCATTTTCCAAATAGCAGCCATGAGCTTCTGCATTCTGCATGAAGGCACAATATAGTTTGCTAAATAAAAATTACTTCTCCCCCTCCCTCAGACTAAGAATAAGAATGGATATCAAATGGAGGGAACAAATCAGGGCTGGGAATGAGAGAAAGGATATTTACTGGAAGAATGGCGCAAATGCCCTTTGTTCTTGAGGCCAATTTTGAACTAAAGGTAGGCATTAGCAGATTTGCAGTGCAGCCAGCAGCAAAAGAAGAAAGCTCTTTGGAAAAAGTCATTGAATCAATTGATTGGGAGTCATGGAAGATGAAAGAAGTAGGGTGGACTATATACAGTGTGGAAGAAGGTGAAATGCAGTGGTAGAATTCTACAGATGAAAGTTCAAAACAAAACAAGTTTTGGTGAAAAGAGCACTCAAGGAGGCAATGGAAGGAGGAGGGTGGGCAGAGGCTGGAGAACAGGGTGGACCGATAGACTGAAACTACCCAGCAACATTCCTCAGAGATGACAAGAGCTAAGCAAGACGTAACAGCCTGAAACAAAAACTAAGAGGAAACCAGAAGAAGGTAAACAATGGAACTGTCAAAGGCAAATTAGAGGGTCACAGAATAAGTGAATGGATCTGACAAGATATGGAAAGAAAAGACCCCCACTAGTAACTTTCAGGATGAATTTGAGGATACAGGAGGAACTTCCAAAACACTGGATAGCAAGAGAACTAGCATTTGGGGAAGAAGGCAGGTAACATATTAGTAGGCTGTTGGTGTGTGCTATTTTAGGATTTTCCTTCTAGTGATTTCCCCTTCTTAGACTGAGCCCACATAGCCCACCAATTGGTGACCTCTTGATATGATGGATTATAAAAGCCACAATTCCCAACCAAGATGCTCAACAGCTGGGCTAGCTGGAGACAGTGGAACTATAATATATTTGGACCAGTGAGTTGTCCCATCGGTTTGGTATTGGATAGAATTAATGTACGGGATTAATCTCAAAAGGAATTGAAAATGTTCAAATCTAGATTCTACCAAAGTCCCTCACAGCAATACTCACCAGATTCTCTATTGAAAGTTGGAAATTAGTTATTTGTTTCAGCGTTTCATTGTCTCTTTTGACCTCATTCACGCATTGAGCCAGATCCTAGTGAAATAATTAATTAATTTGGTTTTCATTCAGTAACAGAAAATTAAGGAACAGTTGAAATAATTGTCCAATAGAAAATATAAGCTTAAATAATTATTAATAAACATGTAATTCATCATTTGGCTTAATTTAGCAGAATAAGTCTCTTTTGTGTAAGTACTTAATTCCCACATACATTCTTTGCACAGTCAAATCTTTTCACATCAAGAGGGATTGCTATTTCTTCTTCCTGAAAAAATACCATTCCCCCCCACTAAAAAAAACCATCCTTGCTCTGATTTCTCTAGTGATGTCATCTTGACCTTACAGTCAAATCAAGCTAGATCAATACTAAGGCAAATGAATTTAGATATAGAAGGTCAAACATACATTTCTGCTTTCTCTTATAATATAATTGCAAATAACCAAATTTTAGTGCCTAGATCAGGTATATTTATGTCACATCACAGTTCCCAAATTTAGAAGGGCCTTATCTTTAGCTCAATTCAATGCTCTCCTCACAGCTATCCTGGAAGGGAAATATAAGGAAAACCCCATATGAAACCAAATTCTGCCCCTGTCTTATGGGTGCCATAGAAACCACAGCTCATGTTTTTCTGCACTGCCAGTTCTACAGGGACATTTGCCACCAATTGATTATCCCTCTTTTATTTAACTTCCTGGGGCACTCTGATAACTTTTATTTGCAGTATCTCTTAAACAATCAGGATGGATTTTTATTTATTTATTTAATTTGAATATTTATATTGCTGCCTACTCGTACATGGTGACCCAAGGCAGTTTATAAGGATGTAAAAACACAATATAAAAGAAATAATAATAAAAATAATAAAATAATAACCCCTCAACCCCCCCATTAGAGACTTTTTCTCTTTAAAATTAGCGAATTTTTGCCACACTTGTGTCTAAGTTTTGCCACAAATGGCTGATAATAGTTCTTATTGTTAGGATATAGTTTTGTGTTATTTGTTTTATTAAATGTACTATTGGTCAATAACTGAAATAAAGTTTCTGTCTATCTATTGATCTGTCCATATACATTCTTTGCAGTCAAATATTTTCATATCAAGATGTTTCCTTTTTGAAGATAATTGCTCTGAAATTAACCAGCATAATGTTGTTACAAAAATTAGACTCAAGAGAGCTAGCCAAGAATTGAAGGAGTAGAAATTATTTTTTCTAGGAAATCCTGAACTTCTTCTCTGAAGAGTTTGTAAGGAAAGAAAGCTACTCTCTTGCTTTCAAGGGGGCTTGAAAGAGTTGGGCAGCTAGAGCTGTTTCCTCATTCTAAACTCATCTCAGAGTGAGTGATCGTGTTTTTCCATATGAGGTAGAAGCACAAAACTTAAGGTTGTCTTGGGCAACTTTCTTCCAAACAAAAAAAAAGTCATACATTAAAAAAAAAACTCCAACAAAATTATATCCAAACTTTCCCCCAAATATCCAAGATGTAGTGGCTTACTTCCTAAACAACCTTTTGCTGAACTGAATATATTATCTGACTCTGAGAGAATCCTACACTATAAAAATAATGTACGGTAAATCAATTTTGACTTTCAAATATTGTTTTGCAACAATTCAAATTTTCCTTGGCAGCTGGTTGATGAGAGTTATAGCCCCAAGTTGGAAACCCCTTGGGTTAGAGTGGGAGCAAATGTTCTATATGACTCCTCCTCCCCCTCCCCCTCCCCCTCTTTCTCCTGCTCCCCCTCTCCCACTCCTCCTCAGTTTCTTTCCTGGTCACTGAGGTTTAGACTATGGCTATGGGAGATCCAATAGAGCTACAGGTTCATAGTAGCTGCCATCAAAGAGATCAAATTCCCAAACTCCTTTTTAACTATGCCCAGAAAAGCCACAGATATTTCTCTTACCCGCATGGCATCTAGCGCTTGTCTCAGGTTTTCCTTTTCAGTTGGGTCTAGTGTGTATTTGGTTAGCTCCTGGAAGAAAGAAGGAAACAACAGGCGTTAACACAAATATATGATAAATTAGTTATTGTGTGTTCTCTGATATTCATGTGCCACATCTCCACACTGACAGTTGAAAATAAGATGGATTTTTTGACTATATAAATTGTAGAGTCTTGTCCCAAGGAACAAAAGGGTAGGGATAGTCTCTGCTTCGAAGACGTCTCTAAGAGAAAGAGACAGGAGACTCAAGGTGAGGAGACCTTGTCTAAACAAAGTTAAGATTCTTGGCTTCCAGCTTTTTTGTCTTCTTCCTTCAAACTCCCTTGCCCCTTGCCCCCCACCAACCGCCAGGTTTCTGAATTTGATCAAGGAACTGACTGCAGGCACCTGAGCTCAATCTTCTGGGAATTTCTCCAGCCCAAACTCAACAGGAGAGAAAGCTGCAGAAAAGACCTTGCTCAGGTTTTCTGAGCATCATTCCTCCTTTCCCCATTAGTTTAGTTTAGTTTAGTTTAATTAAATTTATATACCGCCCTTCTCCAGGGGACTCAGGGCGGTGAACAGCCAAGTAAAAAACACAATATAAACATTAAAATACATTTAAAAGAAAATATTCAATGTGGCCCTAATTTAATACAATTAAAATTTAGTAAAATCTTAAAATTTTAAAACCCCCAAAAACTTTTTCACGCCAGCCCGGCTTGATAAAAATAATACGTCTTGAGGGCACGGCGGAAGGTGGACAGGTCGTGAATGGTTCTTAAGTCTGGAGGGAGCTGATTCCAGAGGGTGGGTGCTCCCACAGAGAAGGCCCTCCCCCTGGGCGTCACCAGCCTACACTGCTTGGCTGATGGCACCCCGAGGAGGCCCTCTCTGTGGGAGCGCACTGGTCGATGGGAGGCAGTTTGTGGCAGCAGGCAGTCTCAGAGATACCTAGGTCCAATGCCATGGAGCGCTTTAAAGGTAGTAACAAGCACCTTGAAGCGCACCCGGTAGACCACCGGAAGCCAGTGCAGCTCGCGCAGGAGGGGTGTTATATGGGAGCGCTAATTAGCCCCCGAAACCACCCGTGCGGCTGCATTCTGGATCAGTTGGAGCCTCCGGGTGCTCTTCATGGGGAGCCCCATGTAAAGAGCATTACAGTAGTCCAGACGCGACGTGACCAGGGCATGGGTGACTGTGCACAGGGAATCCCGATCCAGAAAGGGCCGCAACTGGCGTATCAGGCGGACCTGATAAAAGGCTGCCCTGGTCACAGCTGTCAGATGGTCCTCTAAGGACAGCTGTGGATCCAGGAGGACACCCAGATTGCGAGCCCTTTTGGCGGGGGCTAGAGACTCGCCCCCGATAGTCAGAGATGGAATCATCTGATTATATCGAGACGCTGGGAACCACAGCCACTCCGTCTTGGAAGGGTTGAGCCTGAGTCGGTTTCTCCCCATCCAGATCCGCACAGCTTCCAGGCACCGGGACATCACTTCAAGGGCATCATTGGGGTGGCCTGGGGTGGAAATGTACAGCTGTGTATCATCGGCGTACTGATGGTACTTCACCCCAAAGCCATGGATGATCTCACCCAGCGGCTTCACATAGATGTTGAACAGAAGGGGCGAGAGAATCGACCCCTGGGGCACTCCATATGTAAGAGGCCTCGAGGACGACCTCTGCCCCCCTGCCAATACAAACATTCTTCATTCTCTCTCCTCGACATGGGGGACATAATCTGACAAAATGCTGTTACCTGAAGGAGAAGATGATATTTCAAGACCCGCTGCATGGGTACCATAAGGAGATCACGCAGGCTGAACCGGCCGTTATTGGCCCGTTGGGAACATTCCTGAAAGGCAAAAGCGTGATTTATGATTCATTCATTGCCATTTATACTTCTCCAGTAGCGGGGGGAAATTATTGCACAAGACCAAACTATAACTTATCAGCTATGAGGTATAGTTTCTTTATACTATGAGGTATCAGGAAACCAACTCCACAGGAAAGTTAGAACTTACCGGTACTTTATTGAGATAGGCTTTAATTACAGAATTTTGCAGACCTGATTGTGCTGTCCCTCCATTCTATTTTACATCCCAGTGGGTCAGAGAGGAGCATGCCTGAATCTCTATAGAATATTACCTTGTACCCTACTACCATGTATCCCAGGACTTAAGGAATGTCTCAACTTTCTTGACCTATATAACAATTCTTGCCTATTTCCCTCAAGATCATCTCCCTGACCCTCCACACCAGCAAAACCACATTTGCCATTCCTGACTTCTTGTTTTTAACTTAATATGCCAGTGGTAAGACCGCATGTCTGCATCTAGAGCCTTGGAGTAGCTGCCAAACCCACCAGTATTGCATCAAACTAGCAAGGCTTCTGTTCACTTGAGGCACCAGGACATGGCACTGTCCTTCCTCTTTCCATTCGTTCTGGGGTTTTATTTTGCACATCTGAGTTTTGCTGGAGTGGCTTTGTTCTTTAGATTTTTCTCCAGTTTTGTTCAGGATCACTCATGACCTGAAAGTCTTGGATGTGGGGCAAGGGACTCAGAACTTTCCAAAAGTGGCAGTTGAATTTTTACTTTTAACGTAACAGAGAAAAAGGACCACTACTAAATGTATTGGTATATTAATTTGATTGTGCATTTTTGTACAATTCTATTGCATAATGACAGTATGTAACAAGAGTCATATAGTGTCAGCTTTCCAAGGTAAACCAAATGGGAAACAGATCAGATGAGTTAATTCTACTTTATTATAAGGCTACATTAACAGAATCTTCCAAATCTAAACATCCTGTCATCTCTTCTTACAGTCTGATAAGAGGATCCATTTTGATCCTTTTATTCTTTCTCTGCTAATTATGCAGCTGCAGGCTGCCCCTCCCCTTAGCTGATTGTTCCCTGGGCCACATCTCTTTCCTTGTTTACCAATGTTATTCACACATACTGTTACATAAAGCAATGTACGCTGATTTTTTTTTAAGTTAACCAGTCTTCCTCCATTTGCCCTCCAAGCATGCTAGCTGAGAATTATGGGAACAGTAATCAGGTTGATGAAGCTGGGTTATATCATTGCTAAAGTGGAAAGGCCAATAAAAGGATTATCATCTGTGCTGCAAAATGCTTGAATGATCACTAGAGGGCAACAAAGGGAAAGAGTTATATCTTTCTTTGTTGCCATCTAGCTGTCATCCAGTTCTTGTAGCATAGATATGGAACCTGTAGAATAGATCATCATAAAAGCAATTCTCTGCTCTAAATATGATACATAAAGCAACTTTTTGGTACAATGGGAGAGTCTAGCACATGTATGAAATAGCATCTCTCACCTCTAGTTTCATGCGCACATCCACACTAATATTTGATACCTGGTCCAGGTATTTAGTAGCTGCTTCTATCTGACTGCAGTAGCGACCATAGAGCAAGAACCTGTAAGTGATGTGTAAAAAACCAGGGTAAATGAAAGTTACATATCTATAGAGAAATACTCCAACTCCAACTTAGCTGTTACTGTCAGTATAGCTTCTGTACTTGTGCATATTGCTAGGGAGTATTGGTGTTTGCGTGGGTGAAAAGTCCAGTTCTGAATGTTAAACAATACTCAGTGATTTGATTCAAATTTTATATTTCTCTGGGAACACAGGGAAATTAAGCAATTGAGCTACTAGATCTGGGCTCCAAAAATATGAATAGCTATTAGATGGCAGCTAAAAGGTATCTATATATCTTTGTCTTTGTCTTGCAATCTTGCACTGCAAGAAGGTCACTCATTCAATTGCAGTTGAAATAGGGCCAGACTACTCACAGGAAGATCTAATAATGAAGCTAAAGCTTAAATAATTTGGACATTCAAAGAGGCAAAAAAGATACAGGACACACATGAGGAAAAATTGAAGGCAACTGAGAAAGGGAAAGGACAGAAAACAATGTGGCTACATACTATTTCTCATGACATTAGCAAGCACTTATGAAAATAACTCAAAGAAATATTTATTGAGACATGATCTTGATGAAATTATGTCCAGAGTTGAGTGAATGACTGAATGACCCAGTGGATATGCTGAATGTCTGCAGCCATATTAGGTTGTCCTAATTTAAAATACCTGCCTCTGGGATGGGCATAGAATAACCTGCCTGTTATGTTAGATATCAGCATGGGGCAGTATAGAAATGGCATCTTTCCAAAGACATGGTTTATATATCAATAAAGGTCAAGGCATCTGGTACAACACTATATCAATCTTTTTAATCTGGTAGTGCATTTCCACTGTAACATTTATCTATTCACAAAATGGAAATACTTCTGCAGGTCATGATACATTGCACATTTTGTAGCCCCAAAATGTATGTGAAAGAGAAAATATGTCTGTCTACAGTCTCAAGTAACCTGTAGCATGATGGATATGATAAGGGGTTGGGCCAACTTTCCCCCCATAATTTGGGGGGAGCTTTAGACCTGTTGAGGAAGGCGCTTACCGTTCTTTGTACTTGATAAACACTTGGTAGAGATTCTGAGAGTGGCTAAAAGACAAAGCATTCTTCAGCTCCACTAGAAAGCACCGATGAACTTTCAAAAGTTCCTGATTGAGTAGAAAAACCATTGATAAAGTATAACTCATTTGCTTGGCTTGTTTACATCTGGTATTTCTACTAGCAAGCATAAAAACTGAGCAAGGATAATATCTATCACCAAGGGAGAGTTTTCAGAACTCTATAGTGTTTGCCATAGCAATCAAAGTTAGCCTTCAACAATCATATCTTGTCCTGATTCTCTTCTCACTCCTCTGTGTTTAGCTGTTGAATGTTAGTTGGCAATCCAGGAAAGACCCTATATGATGTCTAAGGAGACAAAACTGGACCAGCATCATTTGAGCACAAGGTAAAATTGGGGGAGCCAAGTTGTTTTGATGATGCTTTAATGGCTCTGGAATGTCTTGCTGTAGCATTCTACTAGATCTCCTTGCTTTGTTTTTGGCAAGTCAAGTTCCAACAGGTTTTTAGGTGTTATTTTTGACTGGATGTTTTAATATTTGTATTTTTATACTACAGTTTTAGCTTAACATTTTGACTGCAAATTTCGTTCATTCGATGATATAAGAAGTTATTTCCCACTCTGGACAAGTACTGTGCTCTCCAAAGTCATACAACCCTAAGTGGTGAAGGGACTGGAGTTTTGGTAAAGATGAGCCACCACTTCCAAGGTCCTGTTGGACAAGACAATAGGCAAATATGGCAGGGTAGAAGTCAATCTTTTTTTTTCTCTTATGGCAAGCCTTTTTAATTTTTTAAAACAACAGCAACAGCAAAACCCTCTTCCAATGATATACTAGTAGGAAAACCACCCACAATAGTTTCTGTTTTATTTAGGATTGACTCAATGGAAGAGCTACCCAGCAGGGCCTTTATTATATGGAAAATATAGGGGCATTTCTGTTCCAGATTAACTCCGTCAGGCAATTGTCTAAGAGGCAAGGATTGCTATGTCACAGTTGTGCTAAGTATTTAAAGAAAGGTCAGATAAAAATATGAAAATAAAGACACTTGTTTTAATAATTGTCTCTGTTTTCCTTCTTTTTTTCTTTTGGATAATTTAAAAATGTTGAATTTAAATGTCATGGAAATTCTAATTTCTTTCCATTTTTTAATTTGTCTTTTGTATATTGGCTATATCTTTTTTTTTTTTTTTTTTTTTCCAAAAAGTTTTATTAGTACAAAATTACATAGATAATAGCTAAACATTAAATAGAAAGTACAAACATTTTTTTTAATTTTTCTCCCCCCTAACCCACCCCTTTCCCTCCCCCCTCCCCCCCGGACTTCCCAGAGAGAGTACAGGGCATAATATCAATAAAATAAATTTAAATTAAATTAAAAAATTTTGACTTCCACCTTATTTTTTTAAAACTTCAACTCCAAATTGTACACTAATAAAAATTCCTTCCTCCTCCTTTCAATCATCTACCCTTCACAACATTTCTTCACTGTTAACTAAGAATTAAATAATTATTACATAAATGATGACTAAGTATTAAATACAAAAACCTTAAACTTCATCATAAAATCAATCAGTATATAAATAACTTACTATTACTATATATCAGATTATAAGCACTAATTCCAAACTTTAAATAACCTTCCTCCCAAAAAAAAAAATGTTAAATCTAATTGTAATATTTTATAACTGGATAGATAACAATTCCAAATCTTTCTCACAATTAAATAAAACTTAAATTGATATTACACAAAAAATAACTAAATAATAATACAAAAACCTTAAACTTCATCATAAATTCTACCACTCTATTAGTAACAAAATGTTACTATGTATTAAATTATTAGGTTCAAAAAAGTTCTAAATCTTTAAAAAGAATTAATAATACTTTGAATAAGCCCCCCAAAAAAAACAAAAGAAAAAAAAAAGAATGCAAGAAGTAAAGAAAAGAAAAAAAAATTAAGGAAAGAAGGGAAAAAGAAAGGTACAGTCATAATGGCAACCATCTGTCCAATAAACTTCAACACTGCATCTTGTTGTATCTTGATGATGGTTGCATCTTTTTGTAACTTGATAATTTTGTAGTTGACAGCTCGCCTCCCATCTGACCCCGATCTTCCATCTCCTTTTCCAGACTGTAGACATCTGTCTGGCTCTGCCAATCATTTAAATTTTGTAAATCTGTTTCGATTTGAAGAGGAAGGGATGGCTTTCCCTCCTCCTCCTCTTTTGTTTTCATACATCTTTCCTCTGGAATCTTGGATATATCAGCCTTTAAGACGTTGACATAAAATTCAGTAGCTTTCTTTGTTGTATTAAGCCGATATCTTTTTCCCAGAAATTTCACTGCAACTCCTGTTGGTGCTTCCCATTTGTAATGTAAATTTAACCTTTTAAATTCATCAATCAGAAAGGTATAATCTTTTCTGGCTTTGAGCATTTTAGAGGGAATTTCTTTCCATATCATCAATTCCTGGCCATTCACCTGCAGGTTATTTTTAAACGTCGCCTGTATAATCCTATTCCGTAAGGCTCTTGTAGTAAAGTATATTACAATATCCCTTGGTAGGTGTTTTTGTTTTGCATACCAGGAGTTGATTCTATATATTTTATCAATTTGCCTGGCTAGTTCTTCTTTAGACAGTCCAGACACCTGCTCCAAAGCTTCCACCATCCTTCCTTTCAAATCTTCATATAATCCTTCTTTCAACCCCCTGACCCTTATGGCAAATTCCATGGATCTGAATTGCGTCATTAACACCTCTGTTTCAAAATTTGCAATGTCATTTTGTATTTTATCTATATATTCTACTGAAGTTGTCAAAACTTGTTTGTTTTCTTCAATGCGGTTTGCCAAAACTTCAATATTTGTTGCTAGACCTTTACATACCTCCAACACATCATTTCTAATTTGTTGGTCAATATTCTTTAAAGCAGCCTGCATTTTATTATCTATTTCACTAATTTTTTGGTTAAATTCAACAATAAGTTCATCTTTCATAATCTTTAAGGTACTTATTAAATTTTCAGGTGTTAAAGACTTTGGGGGTGTTAACTCAGTGGTAAGTTGCATTTTAGAAATATAACCAGATGAATAATCCATTCTTTTATTCAAAACAATCTTTCCAGATTTTGAAGCCATTTTAGTATTTCCAGTGGTGAACAAAGAAAAAGCCAAGCCTCTAGTTAAAGTTCTTTTAAATTTCTTTTAAAATTCTATCAAATTCCAAAGCCAGATAGAATTTTATTTTTAAAAAATTGTCAGTTATTATTTAATCCAGAATCGGGAGACAGAGAGAGTAAAGCCAACTTTCAAAATCAAAAATTTCCATAAGAAAAAAAGCTGCTAGGGAAACAAAAGTTACTTTCACTTCTCCTCCCACTTTCTCCGATCGCCATGTTGTAGCCTAATAACTGTTACTTAGTTTCTTCCGAAGTGAAAATCAGCAGTGGAGTTGAAAGAAAAAAAAAATCTGTACTTGCCCTTTAAAATCCTGTCTCTCTCTGTCTGCTTGTTTAAACAATTAAGTAGTTGTAATCCCATTCACGAAGCAGCGGGTGGTCACAGCATCTTGCTCCGCAAAAGCGGAGGTTTCCAAGTCCCCGGAGCAAGAGACAGGCTGGCTGGGGAGCCCTCACCTTTCGCGCCCCCAGCTGACACTTGGGGCACTAGGGGGGGCTCTACCCCACCTGTCCGGCTCTCATCTCTCCCCTTTGCCCGGGGCAGAGACTTTCAAGCCGCCAGACAGCTGTTCTGGCGGCTTTAACGGGGAAAAGGAAAGGCGCTCAACGAGGAGCGTCCGCGATGCAGCGATCCGGAACCGGAAGTCGGCTATATCTTTTTAGTAAATATATATTGTTGATTTAAAGGAGAAGAAAGAGAAGGAGGAAGAGGAGATGATCATATATCACAGATGGAATTACTTTGAGTTAAGCTTTCATCCTAGCCAGGCCATTTTGAAATGAAATTTCATAATACATGCAGAGACAAAAGGAAAGAGAATGGAAATGTCTGACTTCCCAGGTAAATTAGACAGGAAACAGAACTAGATGAACTAATTCCAATTTATTTCAAGGAAGCATTAACAGAGTCTTCCAAGTCTTGAAAGTAAAATTTCCCACCAACACTTTTAAATGCTTGATCTATTAGGGTGGGTCCTTCCTAAGTTTCTTTCTCTGACCATTAAGACACTGAGGGCTCCTGCCTCTCTGATCTGGTTGTTTTCTAGGCAGCATCTCTTCCCCTCTTTCCCCAGAGCCATCCACACATTCCTTTACAGCAAGCAAATTCAGCCTTTATTCTCTATGAAACATTTTTAAGGAAACAATTACGGAGGAAGATTCTGGAGGAATATAATAAGAAATGTCCCATAGGATTTGGATGTTGGTATGAAGTAGCCAGATAAAATTATTGCAACTTAACTCATGTCTGAAAAGTTTTTGATATTCTTGATCTGACCCTGTGTGTGGCAGATTAAAGGAAAGCTCCATGTGTCACTAGGACAATCCATGCAGTATTTTACATAAACTGGAGTCAGCCAAAACAAGCTAGAGCCAACATCTGGGGAGCTCTGCTTTTTTCACCCTTTGGAAGGGAAACCCCATTCACTGGAAAGGATAATGAATCCGAAGGCTCCTCCGCTGCTATTTCAGGATTGAGCCACAAAGCTCTTGTCTAAAATAAATGGCTCATTTTTGCAGGTGAGTCACTCTGGCCGTGGAAAGAGAGAAGGGAAGTGACACATAAGCAAACCCAAACCAGCAAGGGTACAGAGGACCTAGCAAAGGAAGGAAGTCTAGGCCACAAGTGTAGCAAAATGAAAGCCTGTCCAGGAGGGAGCTTATTGGAATCCAGCTGTCCTGGGGGGCCATAGGCAGAGTGCAATTCTTTTAAATGCACTGCAGATGAGGTTTTTGGCGCTTTGTGGTCATGGGATCTGAGGACTGCATCAACATAATGCATGGGACACATATACTGCAAATCACTACAAATGCATTATGATTATTTGTAAAAACGTAGCTGTGTGTTGGTGGCAAAGGGAAAAAGGCCAGGGAAGGCTTCAAGGTTGGAGTTGTCTGGCTCCATATGGAAAGACTGCCAGGGCCAAAGGATATTATTATACTATGGAAGATATGGAAACCATGCTGGTTGGCCACTAGAATCCAGCCCCACTCTTCCCCTGCCTAGTAATATAAAATCCATCACTGGTCAGGCTGGTTACAGGATGATGGGCCCTACTCCCCCAGTCTGCAAATAGTGTCAGCTGCATAGGACAGAAGTAAAAGGGATTGAGATGGTTAGAAGCAAATTAAATATTTGTATTCATTTATTTGGTCATTACATAATGAGGTAGAGATAGTTATATTTATAGCTGAAAATAAATTTTATAACCATTATTTTCCTTCTGCTTATTATTTATTTATGATATTGATTTATATGGACAAACGACTGGCAAACAACTCAAGGTGGCTAATAATAAAAACCCCACCATGATTAAAATAACAGCTCACCCAAAGAGCAAAACCTAGAAAAGAACAAAAAACCACTGTGTGAAAACAGGCTCAGTTAGAGCCTGGGCACAATGCTCAGGATCTCGGGACTTCTGGCTGCTTTTGTTAATTTTAATCATTAAGTTGTCTCTTTTTTTAAAAAGATGGGAGTTAATTTTATTTGTTTCTTTTTTTTTTTTTACATTCCACTTGGTCAAGGAGCATGCATAGCTCTCCTTTCTATTTTACTTTCTGTATGTATGTATGTATGTATGTATGTATGTATGTATGTATGTATGTATGTATGTATGTATGTATGTGTTTTTATAGACTTTTCATGAAATAAAAAAGATATGCTTTATGATTTGTTGATGTGTTGATGATTAAAAAAACTGGATATAGAGAAAAGTGAGCTCTTTTTTTGTAATCATAACATAAAAGTTAATATTGTAAATGTACTTTTATTTATGCAGAAGAAATGGCAAGCTTTTTAATATTTCTTTTGTTTTCTCTTTCTGCACTTTTTTCTTTCTTCTTCTTCCTCCCTCCGTCCCTCCCTTTTAGTTTTTATGTAAAACTTTTAATAAAACCATTAACTTGTTTCCATTGCCTCCCTTCTACAGACTTGATTTACCTCATTTCTCCATCTTAGTGATGTCTTATGGCTGTGATGGCGAACCTATGGCACGTGTGCCACAGGTGGCACGTGGAGCCATATCTACCGGCACGCGAGCCGTTGCCCTAGCTCAGCTCCAGCGCACATCTGCGCGCTGGCCAGTTGATTTTCAGCTTGTGCGTAGGCTCTGGGAGGGCGTTTTCAGCCTCTGGAGGGCCTCCGGGGGGGCAGGGGAGGCCATTTTTGCCCTCCCCAGCTCCAAAAAAGCCTCTGGAGCCTGGGGAGGGCGAAAAATGGGCCTACCGGGCCCACTGGAAGTCAGGAACAGGGGAGCAGGGGGGGTCGTGCACAGGGGGCAGTGTGGTGGGGTCACGCAGCATGTGGGGGGGGCGGGGAGCAGGGGGGCATTGAATTATGGGTATGGGCACGCATGCACGTGCGATAGCACACGGGCACACGCTTTTGGCACCCGAGGAAAAAAAGGTTCGCCATCACTGTCTTATGGTGTGAACTATATCAGTCAACAGTAAACTTTATCAGGCATAATGGAACTGAAATCTACATGTTTCTTTGCCATTGTCAAGATTTCTACACGGGAACTGATTCTGGAGTTTGCATTGCAAACTGTATTGGAAGCATATTTACTGATGTCAACTGCACATTTCTGTCTGTAGCTGTCAGACCAGTGAAATCCTGACTATGTTCATAGAAATCTCTCCAAGGTGCCTGCATGGCAATGCCTTGCCTGCTCTTGCACTAAATTAATTAAATCTATCTCTTGGAGCCCAACTATAAAGAGGTGCGTTAAATTTATGTAGGATTGCTGATACTAAATTCCTGAAAATTAGTATAATCAAAAGCATAGGAAGATCTTACCTCAATATTAATAAAAATATTCTCAAGGTCCTGAGGTTGCAAGAACAATTGCAGTGGTTTCATAAAATGCTGCAAAGAACAGATCCTGGTTGAAATGACAAGTAACAGTAACAGTAATGGTAACAAGATAATTCAAGAGAGAAGATACTGAAGAGAAATAAATATACAGTGTTAACTAAAAGAACACTTCATGTTAGGAGGAACCAAGACAATCCTGCAACCACATTTGTACAATCCTCATCAAGATCTTGTGGAAGAAGCTCAGGAGACTCAAAAAATGACTGAGTGCATGTTCTGACTTCTTCTTTGAAATGAAAGTAGTTGACATCTCCATTGCTGGATTAGGAATAGCATGGAGACAGGGAGGCATTTTTCCCATGACTATGGGAGTTCATGCCACCATAACAGATCTCCTAGAAGACATGTCTGACTAAGGGATTTCCAACCCCATCTTCTGCACCTGCAAATCAAATGCAGCTGTGGAGAACCCAGGAGCATATAGACTTCCCTTGGACCTCATGATGTTAAAAGTAACACAGCATGTCCATTTTTTCAAAGTTGCTGAGTTCAGCATTTCCATGACAGCATTAAGTAATGAACTGGGGAGACAAAGCCCTGAGGGATTTCTGTACACAGTCAGTGGGGCTCAAGATCACAACTTATATTTTTGCTAGCTATGAATAACGGAGTACTAAACATTGTGGCAGAAATGGGCAATCCCATTTTTATTTCTTTTCTGAAACTCAATAAGGTCCCGATTCATTGACTTTCTGTTTCTTATCTTCCATATCAATTAATTCTGTTCCAAGGAAGCTGCTCTTTTCAAATATATGGCAGAGAAAAATACAGTACCGCCTGAACTATTGGTAAAGAAGAGGTGGATTAGATGGATATCGAGCATAAATACCTGGTGAATAGATTCTAGTGTGCTTGTGTATTTTTCTTCTGTTTGTTGGATCTCCTGAAGGCAGCATTTCCTCTTATCGAGTTCAGTCATTCGCTGTTGCAAGACACAAAACACAGTGAAAGTCCTTGTTTATGGAAAAAGGGTAAGATGTCTATTGAATATCCATGGCCTCTGCTGTTGAAGCCAGGAGATTACATTTCAAATATAAGTCCATCTATACAATGGAAATGAAAATAACCTTCCTGTTTTTAAATTGGTTTTGTTCTTTCTCAAAGTGCCTACAATCTGTTGGGGACATAATTATCCTCTACAAAAAGGTATTAACACATCAATTGCAGAAGTATATTTTCTTTGGATAGATTGCTGAAGTGTTTGAAGGTTTTGCAGCCAATTCTGCCTCATAGAAAAATACCACTTCCTAGCTACTTACTGGCGTGACACTTGGCTCTGATCTCATCAGGTCCTGGTAGATCTCATCCCCTTCCTCTTCCTCATTCTCAATACAGTCATAAAGGTCATCATCTTCCTCCATAGTGTCACTGGTGAAAAAGGAAACATAAAAGGAAAACCCACATTGTAAATATTACAAGATCAGCCTTTTCCAGAGAAAGGTGGTAAAACCAACATTTTAGAAAAGCTCGATCCAAGTGGCAGTCTGATTATAAGAAATCATCTGGATAATATTAGAGGCTAGTGCTCCCAAAGTGGCAAAATGTGACTTCTGAAGGTCTGTATCTCTATCCCTTGGTATTGAAATATATGATGTATAGCTAACAGCTTCCTCCCAACAATAACATCACTAAACAAGATCTTAAATGCACTTCCAGTATGACATTTCCCTTAAAAACAGAACTTTAGGTTCTTCATATCTTTCATTTATTCTAACAGCTTATTGCATTTCTCCAGACTCTGTGGAAGATGCAATTGCACGTTAGTTAGTTTAGGAACCTACATAACATATGAAAAACATTTCCCCCAATATGCTCTGCTTTGTTAGAGAAGCTAAAGATTCAGTGGCAACAGTTCTTAGAAGTGTTAATTTGAGGACTGATTTTATTTTAACATGAAAGGGATGAAGCATAGCACCATAGTCCTTTTGGGGCATAATCTTTTCTCAGAAATGAAGACAAATATACGTGTCCCAGGATAATGTTGCAGAATCCAATCTGAGCTGGTCACCAAAGGTTTATTCTTCCAAGCTTTAGGGCTTGGGCTAAGGATGGGTTCCAGCACGAGCTTGAAAGCTTGGAAGAATACACCTTTGATTCAGGTGACCAACTCAAATTTCATCCTGCATATTTTTTTCTCCCAAATACTCTTTATTCTGTAAATACTTTTTTAACTATGATGTGAATAATGACCCCAAATCTACAAGTTTAGTGCCGGTGGGCTAGATGACAGATTTCCTAATGCTTCAAGAAGCATGGCTAGGTCTGAAAGCCTACAACAGTAAACAAATCTGCAGCTTTTCAACATGCAGTAATACAAAATGCTTTACTTGTTGAATTTGTAATTGTACTGTATGTATTCAAGACCTTCCACCCCGTATCCACCCCAAAATCAAAAGCAATTCCAGTCCATGAATGTCTTTCCCTTCTCAAAGTAAAGTGCTTCTTACTCAATTTGATCTGATAAACCACTGTAGATGTCATCATCTGCAATGCTATCTTCTGTGGGAAATGGCCTGTAGAGTAATAAAAGTGCTCAAGTTCAGGCAAACATAGCCACAGTGCAAATCATGCAATTATAGAATATTAAAAGTAATATTTACAATATTTGGAGATTTTAAAGCCACCCATTTCACAAAGCAAGTGATTCTGGGCCGTGTAATATCTAAAATCATTAGCATTAGCAAACATTAAAAAGCTATACAATAAACAGCTAAAACAAGAATAATAGATGAAGGGAATCCCTAAGGTCCCCTGGCCCGCTGGCACAACTGGATGATGAGAGACTTTTGGAGGGTTAGGAGCAATGAGGCCATCCTCGCTTCAATGGGGGATGAGACGACACAGCATAGGGGCCCGACCAAATCAGAAAATGCCAGTCCACCTCAGGCAAACACTCAGCAGGGACTACTGACTGTGCAGGATGACTGCAGCTGCCTCCCAAGCCTACATCCTCCCAAAGTAAGTCAAAGGGAAAACTGCATGTTTTGTCTTTTTTACATCAAATAGAAATTAAAGTATGCTGGAAAAATAGTTCCAAGGTTATGTGTCAAAAATCTTCAATGAAATCATAGTCAATGTCCTTATTGTATGGATGTCCCAAAAAGAAGCAAGTCTGCTTCTCATCCTTAATCTAAGTCATGGTGAAAAGGAAGACCAAGGTTTTCCCACCTCACAGTGCTATTAATATAGGAGGTCTATGGCATAAATTCTAGAGGGATAACACTGTTCACCCAATAAAGAATCCCTGGGCACTTTAAAGGTGAATGCATTTATTAGGTACAAGTCCATCAGCTGCATCTAATGATTTAGTTAGTCAAAGCTTATGCTGCAATGAAACTATTGTGCCATAAATTTTTCGTCATAAAGCCATAAGCTGAAAGTGATTATCCATTCAATATATCTGTCTATTTGGATGGGAAACTTCTGATACACATTCTCTGGGTTCTTCCCCCAGCTAAGTTTAAAGTACTATTCATTACCCTTTGATCTTGAAGAAAACTAGAATAACATAAAATTTCCTGCCCCCACAGGCAAACTCAATCCTGCCAGACATGCAAGGCTGGCAAATGGTGCTGCTCTTATTTACAGTATAAATGGAGCCTTAAGGATAAGAACTGGTGGATCTGCCAGCTTTGTTGTCATTTTCAACCAAAAGTTGTTAGCTGACAGGAAGATATCCATCACACTCCTTAATGTGGAATGGGGATGCGCAAGGGAAGGAGGCAAGTGTTCACAGGCAGCTGGACTGATAGGCTTAGTCATCTAACAAAACTTTCTCTAATTCTAGAGTATCCGTTGCTTTTAAACATGGGCTTAGCATTATTCCAGAACAGTGCTACTTTGGAATTACATAATCACAATACAATGGAAATCAATAATTCATGGTTCTTTGCAATTATCCTAAATCAAAAGGACATTGAAATAAGATAATCTTCACAGTCTTGCAAAATTCAAGTAGGTCCAGGACCAATTGTACCTGTATAGGAAGAATTATCCAAAATGCAAAAGTCACTGCTGAAAAGACTTAATGTCTAGTCAATGCCACCTGTACCTCCAGGGAGTATAGTATCCTCAGCAAACCTTTTTTCAGTGTTTGGACTGAGCAAACAAAATTACATCTGGCAAGGAGGTTCCTGATGTACTTTGATGCTATACTATATTGGGATGAATAACTGCCACTCAAATTCAGCCAGGAGGCAGCAAGGTCCATTCCTCCTAATGGTGCTGCTGGAAACTGCCCCCCCCCCCACAAGGGTGGCCCTGAGCTGAACCTGGACCAAGTGACACCAGGCTGAGATGACAAGCCTATCAGGTAATTCCTGTCTCAACACATGGATCAACAGCCATATATTATGAGTAGCAACCTACTTTGCCATCTGTACTGTCTGCCAGTTAACACTGTTGGGAAGTGTCCACACAGAGGACCAAAGTAAAGGTGGCAGGATACAACTGACATGGACATGAAATGGCATTCATTGATCTGAAACGGAATCCTACAAATTGTGGGGAGAAACTAGGAAGAAGAAGATTTCAATCAGGTCAGGAAGCCTATTGGCAAATAATGCAGCAATTTCAAATTAGTTCTGCCCTGGAGTAGCAGGCTTTCTCTATTAGCAGCAAACCACTATTTTGGTACTACCTGTAGCTTCTGAGACTTACATGCTATATACTGTAAGAAGCTTAAATTAAAGGCAACTAAGATTAAAAGCATGTTTTAAAATGAAAATTGTACAAATGTCTCTGAATAGCTATACATTAACTAGTTTTGCACTTACACGAACCCTTTCTTTTGGGCAACTTGAGTCCATGAGAGTATTGATAAAGCATCAATTACCTGCAGGGAAGAAGGGAACAAAAACGACAAAGATTCAGAGATGTGCAGATCATGACATAGGATTTAATTACTAAATCCTCATTGACTTAAATATTACCTTTCAGGTCAGGATAGGTTTTGCAGATTAAAATGATAAGTTTATGTGCCTGGACAGCACAAATCTGACTGATGATAGATTTAATGTCCAAACATGGGAGCAACCAATGTCCTTATCCCCAAAATAATTATTGCCTGAATTCCTGTTTAACCTACCCGTATTTTTCGGAGTATAAGATACACCTTTTTACCTCCCAAAAAGAGGGTGAAAACTTGGGTGCGTCTTATACACTGAATGTAGCCCCACCCACCCAGCCACCCCCACCCTTTGGCCTCTGTCTTCCAGCAATTTACCTGCTTGCAGGAAAGAGGGAAGAGCCTGTAAAACCAAGCAAGTCAGTAGCAGTTTCCCGATCTACAGCTGATTAGGTTTGCCATGTGGGAAAATGAAAGTGAAACTAACTACAAAGAGGCAAATAGCTGCGAGAGACACGCAGATTTTTATTTTTTGCTGAACTGGATGGAAGGGGGTAAGTGAATAACTATAAATGTCTGTAGAATGTTCAAATTATTAGACTTAATAATAGATTGTTCTAGAGCAGTGTTTTCCAACCTTGGCAACTTGAAGATGTCTGGACTTCAACTCCCAGAATTCTGGGAGTTGAAGTCCAGACATCTTCAAGTTGCCAAGGTTGGGAAACACTGTTCTAGAGCCAGGGGTCTTCAACCTTGGCAACTTTAAGACTTGTGGACTTCAACTCCCAGAATTCAACAGCCAGCTTTGTTAGCTTTGCTGGCTGTGGAATTCTGGGAGTTGAAGTCCACAAGTCTTAAAGTTGCCAAGGTTGGAGATCCCTGTAAATCTAGACAACTTAACAAAATAAAGAAGCTTTTTAAAATAAATGCTTGCTCTGAAGAGGCCCAGTGCTATTATATCTTCTTTTAAATAATAGAGAATAATGTATACTTCCAGAAATTTTAATTAATTTTAACAGCTCTGTACAAGTATAGTCTGAAACGTAACAGTGTCCTGTTTAGTATTAGATATTAGTTACCTTGGAGTAGATCTATTTAAATAATTGGGAAGAGTTAGTGTGACTACATTTAAGAAAACTTTCTGGCATAATGTACATTTCTCCAATTCTATGCTATTTCTATGGGTCAAGCACACATGCACAGAAATACACAGCAAACAGTGTATATCATCTGTGCTGTTTGCTGTTTGCTGTTTGCTGTTGGGCAAACTGCTTGGAGGCAGAGGCCTTTTCCCCTTGTTTTCCTCCCCCAAAACTAAGGTGCGTCTTATACTTCGGTGCGTCTTATACTCCGAAAAATACGGTATACACTCCCCAATTTGTCTCCAAGCCGTCTTGTAAACCATACCTAGAGGTAAGAGTCACATACTTTAACCTGGTTGTGATGAAGGTTGGTGGATTATCCTCTACTGCCTGTTTCTCCGTTTTCTTTCTTTGAATAATGTCTTCTGCATTTTATTACTATTTTAATCTTTTAAATTTAGCTTCCCCAAGGTACAGAATAATACATCACGTAAAATATGATTGAATATTAAACATTTAATCCCAGGTATATCTACAGTAGATATAATAATTTAGATGACATTCTGTTCCACCTTGATTATACTCACTTATTTTGCCAATATATCTAAAGTTTACAACAGTTAACTATTCTTCAGGTAACTGCTCTGTTCAATATACCTGACTGATTTATGGTGTTTAGCTATTTATTTCATTTATTTATTTACGTTCGACAACCAGGTCACAAGTTGATTATCAGCTGCTGATTCATGTTTTTTAAAACATGTTAACATGTAGCAATTTAAAAAAATTACAGCAAAACAGATATAACCTCCCTACATGGATGTGTGTGTATATGTACATAAAAGATTACGGTATATATTCTTTAAACTGTGTTAGTTTTTCAACCAATACTATTTCCCTCACTGTTAAGTACCAAAGAGCCAAATAATAATATATTGTAGGTTTTCAGTATTTTGCTTTATTTTAAGCTAACAATATATTTTGAATTAGTCTCTTCTGTTACGGTTTTTATACGGGGGGATGGGCAAAATAATTATACTAGCATTTATGATTAAAAATAGTCATGCAATTTTTCTAATATCCTCAAATACTTTCATCCAAAATGAGCATCATTATGGCTATTTCAATAGAGATGGTAACATATATTGGTTTGCTTGCAATCCTTCCAGTTCAATCTAGAACACTTTAATATAATGCAGTGTTAAGAAATTGTTATAAAATCTATGACTTATTTTTGCAGTCAATTTCTGATGATATCATTATAGGTTTAAAAATATACCAAGTTTCAAGTTGACTCATCTAGTTCAAATCCCAAGTCTGTCTTCTTAAAACTTTATTGAGGATTTTTATTTGGTCTCAGAGAATTTTTATAAGTTTTTACATACTGTAAGCAAAGTAAATGCACCATACTGTTGAATGTTCCCATTACTTGAAATAAAAACTATTTTAGATCTCATGTCATACAATTGTCATATAACTTAGCCGAGCCGAGCCGAGCCGAGCCAAGCCGAGCCGAGCCTAGCCTAGCCTAGCCGAGCCTAGCTTAGCTTAGCCTAGCCTAGCCTAGCCTAGCCTAGCATACCATATAGATACATAAATACAGTATTTTGTAGAATTGGCCTTGTACAATGTTTTGCAGCAGCAAAGTTCCAATGCTTTGTCTCCAGCAGCAAAGTTCCAACGCTTTGTCTCCAGCAGCAAAATTCCTCAGATAGTCATTATATGAAGAGTGGCTGCCATGATAAATACGTTAAGTCTTCAAGATGACAAAAGGATTTTTCTTCTTTTTATGCTTATTATATAGAGTGGGTATAAGATGGTGATTCAGAACAAGATATGGAAATCCCCTACTTCAAATTTGGCCTCAGCCATAAATTCAGTTGGCAAATCACTCTTTCTCAGCCCTTAACTCTTAAACTAGCTCTTAAGAGTTCTGAGATGATGAAGCTTTTAATTAGGAATATCAAAATTCACTATTTTGGAAACAGAACATTTCAAAGAATTTGGGAATGCTCACCCTTTAGCCCCTATGGTTCTGCCTCTGGACCAAAATGACAATAATATAATTCAAAATAAATAAAACCATTACATACTGTTAATAAAACTATTTTATTTTTATTTATTTATTTTATTTTGGGATTCTTATAGGCCGCCCTACTCCCAGGGTACTCAGGGCGGCGTACAGCATATATAAGAACAGCCAAATACTATTAAAAAAATACAATAAGACAACAATAGTAAAATAGTAATTAAAAAAATAAAAACAACACACGCAACAGTCACAATCACACCGCCTGCAGGAAGAGCCATGTCTTAATAGCTTTCCGGAAGGCCAGCAAAGTGGGAATGATTTGGATCTCTGGGGGGAGTTGGTTCCAGAGAGCCGGAGCCCCCACAGAGAAGGCTCTCCCCCTAGGCCCGCCAACCGACATTGTTTGGTTGAAGGGACCTGGAGGAGACCGACTCTGTGGGACCTAACTGGTCGTAGGGATGTATGAGGTAGAATGCGGTCCCGAAGATTCCTACCACTAGATAAGATAATCTTACCTGAATGCTCTTTCAAAGAAGTATTTCATAATTTTTCTAAATACCATAAGGAGTGGGCACTGGACCTTAGAGAGCCAGACTGGCATGGTAGTTAAGACATCAGGATAGAAACCCTGAATTCTAGTTCTGTTTTAGGCATAAAGCCAGCTGGGTGACCTTGGGCTATCATACTCTCAACTGTAGGAAGGAGGCAAGGATAGAATACTTATAAAAATCATGCCAGGAAAACTCCAAACAATTACCAGAACTCAAAGAAGAAAAAGAAAGAAAGAAAGAAAGAAAGAAAGAAAGAAAGAAAGAAAGAAAGAAAGAAAGAAAGAAAGAAAGAAAGAAAGAAAGAAAGAAAGAAAGAAAGAAATGCAAATAAAAATGCAAATAAAAATGCAAACAAAAATGCAAACAAAAATGCAAATTAAAATGCAAATAAAGAATACAATAGTTGAATAGATGTTTGATTTGTAGATAGAGATAGGTAGATGATAGAGATAGAGATAGAAAACAGTAATGTATTGTAGAAAGTTAGCACCCATCCCCTCCTAGAAAAAAATGAAATATCGTAGGAAATATTGAAAAAGGAAAGAATATGTTTCCCTGAATGAGGAAAGGAGAAACATGTTTAAATACAAAGCAGCTTCCTGCAGCTCCCTGCCCCCACCCTTTGCCAATGGGCCATTAAGGACTGGGCCCAGCTCACACATTCCTCTCACCTAGCCTGGAGCAGTCTTCTGCATAACAAAGAACCACAATAGGAATCCCAAAGCCTTTTAATTATACCACATGGGGCCTGGGAAAATTACATCAGTCAAGCCTAGGACTTGGGACAGCCCACAAGAGTTGCCCCAGCATGCCCCTGGGGGTCTGACAGCCAATGGAATACATTTCTATATAGGAACAGGAAACAGTTAGGGAAGGGCCCAAGAGAGAGTATAAACCAAGGGACTCAGCATCTCTCTTCCCTTTTTTTCCTCTTCACCCACACCTGGAAGCATGTAATCTACCTTTTCTGTACAGGGGCTCCTGCCATGTGCTCCTGTCCACCATTAATAGCAATAGCAATAGCACTTTACTTATATACCGCTTCATAGTGCTTTACAGCACTCTCTAAGCGGTTTACAGAGTTCAGCATATTGCCCCCAACAATCTGGGTCCTCATTTTACCCACCTCGGAAGGATGGAAGGCTGAGTCAACCTTGAGCCTAGTGAGATTTGAACAGCTGAACTGCTGAACTAGTAATCAGCTGAAGGTCGCAATGCTGCTTTTAACCACTGCGCTATCTCAACTCCTAACTTAAAACCTTCTTTCCAAGCAACTTTCATGAATCCAGTGTCTTTTTCCCCACTTGGAACTGAACCCAGAAGGATATTCCTTACAACAGTATTCTGCTAGCTGAAATTACAACATCAGCTAACTAATTTTACTAGAAATGGGATTTGGTTTGCAAGGGTCTGAAAATTGCTTTTAGGAGCAAATAGTAGGAAGAATAATGAATATTAATAATTAAAGTTGTTTTTTCCAACATGGCGTCATTACTAAAACTAGTATTCATTGAAGACTGAGAATCTTCCATTCCATCCATCATTCCACAATGATTTTTTTTGCACTGATGTAAAACATTCAGGATCAAAAGGACTTTGATGACTATCATATAGAGCATATAGAAACTGTTTTATGGGAGAGAAAAGTACCTTTGCAAAATCTTTTACGTCAAACAAATCAAAGACCTCAAAAAGATCACTTTTCCGCAGACCAAACTTCTCACAGCAGGTAGCAAGGAAGGTTCGGATATTCTTTAGGCACAGGAACTGGAAAGGAAATGTAAAGAACAGACATAAGGCTATTGGAAATAGGTGATATTGAGTAAGAACATTAGCAAGTAGTTCATCGTACTAAATATATAGTTAATTCAGTCAAAACACTAGCTTCCAGTTTCTTCTGAACAATTTCTGTTTGATTACACTGGGTTGCCCTAAACTTTGAGCCAAGTTATCAATAAATGATGCAGATGAACTGCAGTGTTTATATTAAAAAAAAGGTTCACCCTAAAAGTTTCATTTCTTCTGTTTTATTTTTTTAATCTGATACCTATTTAAACCAGAGACCTGCACCTAAAATTATGACACATTACATTTTAAAGCGATGCATGTAACTCTAAAATGTGTGAATTTATAAATACAAGGAAGGTTATTGGAGCTAGTGGCACAGTAATTTTCCTCAACCCAACTTACTAATTAGATAAATTCTAGCAAAATCTAACACATTCATCCAAATGGGAAGGCAAAGAACTTTGATGGCATTTCCTTCTCAGGTCCTTTTTCATTTCATGTAGACAGAATTGATCTAAGAATATACTCCTGATGGCACAATTAGGTTGTATAAAAGTGTTGCCTGAATAGATACAGGCAAAGAAATGACATCATGGTTAACATAGGATTAGGAAAACACAGGCTAATGTTTCTACTCAGCCATGATGTCTCCTACTAATCTTTAGCCACTTGCTATCTATTAACATAATTGATCTCACATGGTTGTTGTATGCATAAATGTAAGGTAAGAACCATGTATGCTATCGTAATTTGAAAATATGCAGGATGTAAATCACTAGTGGGTTCTAAATGCTTTTGCTACCAGTTCACACGCTCGCTCGCATGTGCACGCAATGCTTTTGCGCTTGCACAGAAGCATCCTGGGCGGGTGGGCAGAGCCTCCTGCCGCCGCTACCGGTTCGGAGAACCGGGCCGAACCGGGAGCAACCCACCGCTGATGTAAATGTAATAAATGAATGCATTTTAATTTGTTGCCAAAATACTTAACAAAAATTAGGGTAGTGTGACAAAATAGTACAATCTTCCTTAACCTAACTGTGTCCAGATTATCCATTGCTTGTGCTGTTACTATGAAATCAGCACAGAGGCAAAATGGCCATTATTATGACAGAGAGGAACAGAGGAAGTCAATATAGGAAGCTAATTGAACGGAAGCCATTCTCTCATACACACAACTGACTTCCCTATACACTGAAGATGGGAGGAAAGAGTTATATTTCCCCAGCATATTTGTTTATTTCCGAAAACTGCTGAGGATCGTATCTGGTGCTGGGAACCATCCTAATTTCACAATTATGCTATAATATTGTTTCATATTTCATAACATTTGGTGGGTGAGAACAGATTGGAGAGTTCCAGTTCTTTCAATTGTTCCAGCCAATGTATCCTAAACAACCAAGGTGTAGTGACAGTCTGGAACAACAAAGGAATTAAAGATTCCTACTTCCATCCATTCTTTGCTTTCCTAGCCATCAAAACAATAGGAAATCTGGTCCCACTTCTTACTGCACTACACTGTACAGTAACAAGCACTTCCATTTGCAACAGAAGCTATTTTGAGGTAGGAAGAAAACTATGCTGACCTGAATGTTAGGCACTTTCCAAGCAGAATGTCGAATGCTGTAGAAGATATATGAAAGAAGGCTACTGCACTGTGGATCTTCTGACCATACATTTTTCTAATTCCATCTCCTTTGTGGGATTCTGTGCACATACTGTGCCCTATTCACAAATCATGATCTCTGATGTACTAATCCCTGCTGGCCTATACAATATATGAAAAAGATTCCAGCAGCAACGTAAGGCAGAAAAAGAACAAAAGGGCAGTTCAACTTCTCCTTTGTGAAATTCTACCACCACCATCTGTACATCCTGCCTCACCAAAGATGCTAAGATATTTTCTGAGCAGTTCTGCTCCCTCTCCCCACTTTTTTTTTTGCTTTTAAAAAATTACTACAAACTTTGGGATTCTACAACCCTGATTATTTTGACTTCTGTGCTCTATGAATTTTTGATGCCATTAAAATATCATTCTCACATTCTGAAAATAAACACGCTATAATACAAAGAACTGTAGAGAAAACATCATGCACGCTGCCAACCACACCCTTTTCCATTCCTCCTATTCCATTTTTCATTTCCAATAGGCCTAGTAAACCTTTATTTTGGGAGAAGGAGTTGTTAAGCATTTGTTGTGTTTCTGCAAAACCTGGGATTTACCCATCTGCTGATACAAACGTTTGAGTTTCCTTAGGGCCAAAGTTGTACACATTGGTTAGTTAATAAGAATACAACAGATGATTCAAGAATTATTGTTCATTAAGTTATTCTATACAATAAAGATAGAATATATTATTTATATCATGTTCTGATTCAAAGCCAATCACATGCATATTAGCCTTCCAAATTGCTTGTTGAAATGCTTGGGCTAAAAGACAATGGAGAGATTATTCAGATAGACCCAGATCCAGAAATCTTGCTTTGAATTATTTTTTTTTATGGCAGAGAAGGACAAATTCTGGGCTGCCCACTGGATGAAGTACAATAGCCAGGGTAAGACGTCCATTTTGTAGAAATGGAATATTCTGGTGACCCTGAAAGACCCATTAGACTCACAATTTTTGGGGCCTGAGTAAAGCAACTGCAAAGTTCCTCTGTTATCCTACCTTGCAAATCTGAATCATGAAACAAGATTAAATGCCATAAATGGCTAATCCTTATGTTTCTATGTATCAGTTTAAAAAGAGGGAAAGTATTTGAGGAAATATCAAATTCATTTCCATTTTGCTTTGCACCTTACCAAAGGATAAGAGAACTTGTTACCAAATTATACAAACACGTAAACCATTTGCCCAATAATCTGCCAGCTACTTTTTAGTATTACAGAATTTAGTATTAGAAAGCAATTCTAAATAGGAGTGGATATAGTAATTATCCATAACATCAAAATTTTAACTTTAAAAATCTGTCTCCCCACCCCCATCCATTGAAATCAGTAAGAAAATGAAATTTTGCTTCACAGGACTCCATTCATGCTCTTCTACAAGAAAATACTTCAAAAGGAAGCACTAGCAAGATTTTGCTGAATCAGAACTATTGATTTCTGTCACTCTACGGGAGTTAAAAAACATGCTATCATATTGTCACTGGTTACTGACAGTAATAATTAATCAGATATTTTTCATGTTTGCAGATTGAAACTAGTTATGAGTCATTAGCTTGTCAAACTAGGGCCCAGAAACCTGAATCCAGGTTATCCCTTGGTGACCGTATACAAATCATTCTTCCTGCCTTAGCTACATTGCAGAATTGGAGAAATAGTGGAAAAAGTTCATGCATATCAAACTGAGCTTGGAAGAAGTAATAAACTTTGCATTTATTTGCATTTTACTCAACTAGTGTTGTCTCTTAAATTTCTTAGTCCTTTGACCTCATCTCTGACTATTTCCCCCTGCAGCCATAAATCTGCCTCTAGTGTATAGAGAGACCAAATGAGAATAACCCCATGCATATGGCGAAATATGCTCTTATACTGTGAGAAAGAACAGCCAAACTAGATTATTTTTGGTCCTTTGGTTATCAGCAGGAAGCAATATAGCTGGGATCTCGACCAAATATACAGTAACCCCGAAACCACTATTCTAACCCAGATAAAAAGTAAGCAAATGCCGTTTTCAGATATCGACAGTATTAGAAGAGAGACTTTCTGTTAAGATGAGAATCATTCATACATTGTACAAGGGACAGATTTATAGGTCATGTTCATCTACACATGAAGAATAATTCAGTTTATTATAGGTGCAACACCAAGCAAATACTCAAGCAAGGTCCTGATAGCAACAGGAGTATCTGCAGATTTTGGACAAAAAGAGAGACCATGACAGTGCAATCAAAGCTTTGCCTGGTTTTTCTTCTTCTGTGCATCACATAAAACCAGTAATTGGGTGACTGGTTCAGTTTAGTAAAGTAGAGCTGCAATTCTTTTTTGGGAAGTAAATCCCACTGAATTTATTCTTCCCATACAAGAGGATGAAAATCTTTGCAATCTACAAATACATTTTAGTCAGAGGATGGAAGTGGGGGGTTTGTTTAACACCAGAAGTGCTGTGTTTTAAGAATCTGCTGCTAATCCCAGAATCCTTGACAGTGCTTCAGAAGATATTGAAACCTTTGTTTGCCCTTTGACTATGTGCTAGTTTCAGTTTCTAACCACATTCATTTCTCTACAGCTGTCAAACATGGTTAAAACCAAGAGTGCTGCTGTTAAATGGATGGGAAAAGGAAATTAGAAGCAAACATGCCACCCTCAGTCTCTGGGCAAACTCACTTAATAGTTTAATGGCTAACTAACTTCTGGGTATTTCCAAAGCATGTCTGAATATCATATGACCAGGTAGGGAAGATCTAAATAAATTTCTGAACTAATCTCAGCCACTTGTTAGGTTGGTTGAGTTTCTGAATCACGCTGTAACCATGGTTTGTTAAGTAATCCCCAGAGCCTGATTCACGTGAGCTGGTGAAGGCAAAAACTATCCGACGCACAACAGCTGCATCAAAACTGAACATAACATATTATTGTTAAGTGCAACCCACTTTAAGTTTTGAGAGCAAGATGAATAAATGATATTTCCCTTCTTTATCCTTCAACAAGACAATACTATCAGCTTCTAAAGGAATCACCCAGAATGAAAACATTGGGAAAAGATGTCCATAAAGGAATCCTTAGACTTAAATTTCCCCAACAGCCCCAAAGACTCCCCCACTCACCCAGGGTGTAATCAGAAATTGATAACTGACTTAAAGAATCATGTAAGTTGCATAAAATATCACACAGTGGGCCAGCTTGTTGGGCTGTCCAGTACAGTATTGTCTGTTTTAACTGACAGCCAAGAAATAAACTATATATGACATTGGCATATGTGACGTGTACTAGTTCCCCAAATAAAATCCCCTTGCAGATGATAGGAAAAATAAGACAGCTGCTAATATGGTCTCTGATTTCTTTTCTTCTGCAACCAGCAGCAGGTAGGGAGAATTACTGTCATTGGGGAAACCAATGAAAACCACAGATGAGATAAGATAATCTCCAGCAGCAGATTTGAGAAACTATTTGGGGGCAGTTCCTGGAAATTATAAGAATCAATTTTGATTGCTCTTGTAAGATGGATATCATGGCCAACATTTTACCATAAGGTATGTGTCTAGCCATCTATGAAGAAGGCAAATCAGAGGTGGGTTCCTCCTGGTTCGCACTGGTTCTATAGAACTGGTAGTAAACAGATGGTGATGTCATGGAGCTGGTTCTGTCAGTGCCGGTCTGTGGACGCCGCCATCTTTTTTTTGGATTTTTTTAAAAAAAAATTGGATTTTTTTTTGCTGGTTTTTGCTTCTGCGCATGCGCAGAAGCCAAGTTTTTGGCACTGTGCATGCGCCGCCATCTTGTTTTTGGCTTTTTAAATTTTTTGCTTGTTTTTTGGCATTGCTCATGCATCGTGTGGTGCGGCCACATGGCGCGCAATGCGCACGCAGCCACGCAGTGTGGAAGGAAGCGAACCGGCAGCGGGGTAAGTTAGAACCCACCCCTGAGGCAAATGGCATATCTCCTCCCTGCTTTTCTCTCAGTCCAGATTTCTGTTTCTTATTCTAGCTTAGCTTTGGCTTTGGCTAGACACTAAGTTGTGCATTAAGTTCAAATCACCTGCCATTATTACTTCCTAAGCAAGCCCATGGAGCCCATGGAGAAGAGAAGGTGTTCCCAGAGGGGGGGGGGGAGAAAGAGGATTGTTACCAATTTTTCATAGGATGCCAGTTTTCCATCAGTTTCTTTGAATTAAAACTATATTTGAAGGTAACTTCAAAAAAAATCAGATGGGGCTGGCATTCCTACCAAAGGAGTTTTCTATGGGCATATCACTGTCAGTGGGTATCATGTTACCTAGCTGTATCTGAATGACATCTGAGTGATCTGAAGTTCTTTAACTGAAGACCTTGAGAAATGAAAGTGGGACCTTCTGCAAGTAAGAAGACACAATTATGCTCCTTTCCCCATCAAACAATCGGGGGAGGGTAAAGGCACAGCAAGTGATTTTTAAAAAAACCCTTAATCTGAGCTTTTCTCTCAAACAATAGCAATTTGTCCTTAGTCAATGCTGCTTTATGTTTCCTCGTAAGGCTTTCTGTACTTGACTATGTTCTGTCCATCTATAGCATCATTACCAACCCTGTTGATGAGCTCATAGTTTGGGTTATAGTTTATTGCACACGATTCCTGAAAGCTGTCGTGAGAATTTGCAAGTTTCATTTCTAAATGATATTTATTTGGGTGTCTTATTGATAATGGACAATCAATTTCTTTCCCATGTTAATATTTTTCCTTTGTATCATCAGGGACACTAATTTAGATAAAGGATGTTTGGACTCATAATCATTTTTAAATAAATTATTAATTTTCCTATTCCACTTCTTCGACAAGGTTTCATAGAGAATAGGAAGGAATCTTCCTAGAACAGTGATGGCGAACCTATGGCACGGGTGCCACAGGTGGCACACGGAGCCATATCTGCCGGCACGCGAGCCGTTGCCCTAGCTCAGCTCCAGTGCACATGTGCGTGCACACCAGCTGATTTTTGGCTCGCGTAGTGGCTCTGGGAGGGCGATTTTGGCCTCCAGAGGGCCTCTGGGGTGGCGGGGGCAGTGTTTTCGCCCTCCCCAAGCTCCAAGAAAGCCTCTGGAGCCTGGGGAGGGCAAAAAACAGGCCTACTGGGCCCACTGGAAGTCAGGAAATGGGGGAGTGGGGGGGTCACGCACGCATGCGCAGGGGGGTGGGGCAAGTGGAGGGCTTTGAATTATGGGTGTGGGCACGCACGTGCGTGCAATAGCGCGTGCACGCGCTATTTCGGCACCCGAGGAAAAAAAGGTTCACCATCACTGTCCTAGAATATATTGGCTGAGAGCAGTGGTGGGTTCCTGCCGGAGCTGTCCAGTGCATAGCTCCAGCAGGGAATGGCCGATTGCACAATTTGCGCATGACTGCTCCGGAGCCCTTTCCACCGGTCCGTTGTGCGTGTCGCCATCTTTTTCTGAGAATTTTTGGGCGATTTTGCTTCCGCGGATACGTGGAAGCAAAAACGGGGCGAAATCTCTCTTGTGCGCATCCCCTTGTGAGATTTCGGCGAGATTTTGCTTCCTCGCATACGCAGAAGCAAAATCGCACCAAAATCTCTCTCTCTCGCATGTCCCCTCACAAGATTTTGGCAAGATTTTGCTTCCGTGCATGCGCAGAAGCAAAATCGCACAATGGGGGGCACGTAGCGAGTGCACCCCTCCCGAAATGTGGAGATGCGCACGCAGCACACCGGCATCGGTAAGTGAGCAACCCGCCCCTGGCTGAGAGTGATTCTGGGTTTTCAGGTCTGGGAAATTTTGCATTTCTAAATGGAACCACATGATCCAGAATTTCCTCTCAGGATACCCTGCACAGCCTTTATGGATATAATCAAATATAAGGACACCATAGTGTGCCTTGAAACATTCCAGTAGATTATGAGCACATTCTGCAGAATATTCCCTAAATAAATATTTGATTTACTTGTTTATGCTGGGCCTGAATACGTATTGATTGTATTATGTGTAATATTATGTAATATGAATGTTGCTTGTATATGCTGGACCTTCATAACAGCAGTATTGAATAACAGAATAACAGAGTTGGAAAGGATGTTCTAAAATGTTCTAATCTAACCTCCCACCCAAGCAGGAGACCCTATACTATTCTGGACAAATGGCCACCCAATCTCTTCTTAAAAAACCTTCAGTGATGGAGCACCCACAACTTCTGAAGGCAAGCCATTCCACTGGTTAATTGTTCTCATTGTTTCTCTTTTTGATTAGTTTCCATCCATTGCTTATCGTCCTGCCTTCTGGTGCTGTGGAAAATAGGTTGACACCCCCCCCCTCTTCTTTGTGGCAGGCCCTCAATTGATTGCTTTCCTGAATTGATTGCTATCCTGAGTCATCTAAAATCTCTGAATTGTCGATATAAGCCTTCCTACTTGTATGTGAACTTAATACTCTTTTGGTATTTCCAACCCTAGGAATGAAGACTTCCAAGAGCCAGTTCTAATCCATGGAACTGCATAGGCAGAATTATAGGTGACACCTGGCTTAGCAGTAGTACATTTGAGAAAGATCTGGGCATCTGGGTAAACACAGCTGTGGTTGAACCAACAGTCTGCTGTGGGTATCCAAAGAGTCAAAGCAATCCTGGGATGCATGAAAAGAGGTATAAGAGCAAGATCATGGGAAGACAGTTACTCTCTATGCTAGATTGGTCAATACAAAACAGAGAATACAATACAATAAGAATAGCCCTGGAAAATAGAGCAAATATGGCAAGGGACTTGGAAGCCACATTCCATGAAGAATAGTTAGCCTAAAGAGAAGATTAAAAAGAGATATGTTCATGATATTCAAATACTTGAAAGATTATTACAAAAAAGAGGCTATGGATTCAATCTACTTAGTGCCTAACCCTAAGGGTAGGACAAAACCACTGGGTAGATGTTTAACAGAGAGAAATCCAAACTCAAAATGAGAAATTTCCTAACTGTTGAGTTCCAATAAAGAAGAGGCAGGAGGCAGGTTGAGTGACTTCAGCTCTTTATTAGTTACAGTGAGCAAACTTCAGCAAAAGCCCAGCCGGTGACTTTGGTTTAAATTAAAGTGACCAGATTTTTTTTTCTTCAAGCGGGACACCATTGACGGGGGTGGGTTTCTCCATTTGAGTTTTGCCCTCTGCGCATGCGCAGAACGCTGCGCATGCGCAGAGGGCAAAACAGCAAATGTCGGCGTCCAGGTGAGGTGGGGGGGGGAGGGGGGAGGGGGGACGCGGGAGGCCACTGTACGTCCTACCTACCTGGGACTTTTCCCGGTAGCTTCAGTCGCTTTCCTTGCTAATAGCGCCCAGAGCAGAGCAGCCCCTCCCAGAAGATCGCGAGACGTTATCTTTTGGAAGAGGCTGCTCTGCTCTGGGCGCCAATTAGCAAGGAACGTGACTGAAGCTACCGGGAAAAGTCCAAGGTCGGACGCGCGCCCCGTCCCGTCCGCCAGTCCTGCCCCGCCCCCTCCAACCCCCAGCGCGAGATGCGCGTCCGACCTGGGACTTTTCCCGGTAGCTTCAGTCGCGTTCCTTGCTAATTGGTGCCCAGAGCAGAGCAGCCCCTCCCAGAAGATCGTGAGACGTTATCTTTTGGAAGAGGCTGCTCTGCTCTGGGCGCTATTAGCAAGGAACGCGACTGAAGCTACCGGGAAAAGTCCCAGGTAGGACGCACGCCCGCCCAACCCCCAGCACGAGAGGCGCGTCCTACCTGGGACTTTTCCCGGTAGCTTCAGTCGCGTTCCTTGCTAATAGCGCCCAGAGCAGAGCAGCCCCTCCCAGAAGATAACGTCTCGCGATCTTCTGGGAGGGGCTGCTCTGCTCTGGGCACCAATTAGCAAGGAACGCGACTGAAGCTACCGGGAAAAGTCCCAGGTCGGACGCGCGCCCCGTCCCGTCCGCCAGTCCTGCCCCGCCCGCGGGGGCTCAAAAATCGGGACTTTTTAAGAGGGCGGGCGGGACGCGGGACAAATGCCGAAAAAGCGGGTGTGTCCCGCCAAAATCGGGACGTCTGGTCACCTTAGTTTAAATAGAGCGCCCCGACTGGGGAGAACCAATCAGAGCTTACCTGCTCTGCTCAATAGAGCAGACCTGTGTGTAAACCTCTCAGCTAACATGTAAATCTCAGGACACTACACTAACCATGAGAGCAATTAGGCAGTGGAATAACCTGTCACCTGAGATTGTGGATGCTCCATCAGTGAAGGTCTCAAACAAAGGTTGGACAGCCATTTCTCTGGGATGGTTTCAGGGTTCCACTCCTATGATTCCATGACTCCATGAACTGCTGTTCACAACATGCAGCTGAATATGGCCAGGAATGGAATTCCCAGTATTCTATTCAAGGGAGGAATTTAATTATCCAGGAAATGTTTCGAGGGGATAAGATTACATCTCTCTTGGATATTCCTCCTGGATTTCCCCTACCACTCCTTTTTTCTATCTTTCCAGAATAAAATATATTTACCTGGAAGCTTCTCAGAGTTTGGAACATACTTAAGTGGTGCTTTGAACTGCAGCAAGTGTTTGCAAACAAAACTGCTTTTCCCAACTGCTATGCTAGCTCAAGGGATTTGCTGCATGGGCTGGCACCTTTTCGAGTTGTCTACTCTCCAGCATTACAGAACCACTTTGTCAGCAGAAATCCTCTTGTTGACATAGCCCTGCCCTCTGTCACTTTCGTTTCTATACAATGTCCCAGAATGCCCTGGCCCAACACCAATGCATCCCTAGAATCCTGGAAGGAAATTAACAATAAGCTGTAGCTGCCATGTTTTACCGCAACTTGGGCTCAACAATATCATGGAAATGACCATCATCCCCCTTAAAGAAGGCTTGCACCATCAATCTGATACAGGTTCCTATGGTGCTGCCTGAAGCAGCATCAGTGGATGAATATCTTGTACCCTGCTACAAGTCCTTTCCTCTTTTCTGTAACTCACTGTAGTCATACTTGTCCCCATGCACTCTAGAGTGGAAGAATCAGGTAATCCAAACATGAAGAATCTAAGAGCTCTGATTAATAGTATGTATTAGAAGAAATGTTAGAGTCACAATTTAAAAATTTCAGCAAAGTGTCCTACTTTCAGATGAGACAAATATATAGGCAACCTATGGGCTGCAAAATCCTTGTCAATTTCGGCTTCTCCCCCCCCCCCCATGTGGAACAAGGAAACATTCCAATTTTATGAAGGGGAATGGCAGTCTGCATCTGAGCATTGTTTTGGTAACTGCCTTTCCTTTTATCAGCATAAGAAATAACTTTCACAACTGCCCCTTTCTCCCTCTTCCCTACAAGAGTAAATTCCTTCCCACTAAGACCTTACTGAAAGCCTTGCAAGCAGCATTGTTATAGTGAAACACAGATTCCTCCTTCCTCTTTTGTTCATGCTCAGGCCTCATTAGTCTTCCTCATTAGTTTAAGAGAGAGAGAGATGGCCCTTTATGTGCTTTTGCAAACCATGATTTACCCCAGCCCTATTAAGTTATTCTTGTTTCTCACTGGCCTTATTCCAGTAGAAATTTTTGCTGGTTCTGATCTTCTGTAAGCCTTATCAGAAGAAGTGAAAATGTTAGATTTAATAATTTTCCTGAAAATACAAGTTAAGCTAATGGATGTATTTTACCTTGCCCTGTAATAAATGGAGATGCCTAGAAAGAGGATTTAGTTTTCATCTTTGCACAACTAGATTCTGCAATGGAATAGCATAACTTATAGATGAGAGGCCAGCTAGAGAGAAATTGTCTTTGCTGGTATAACTGACACCAGAGAGTATGTTTAATCTAGAAATATATGTACTGCAATACTGCAGTTAGGCAACTGAGCTCTAGTGTTGTAGCACTGCTGAAGTCTCATCCACATGTCCTGGTGGCTAGGACACAAAATTTACCCACCAACCATTTGCTGAAGGTAAGTCTTCACAATAGAGCCTCCATTTTACTACCAGCCAGTGCTGAGGCAGGCTGAAGCTGTTCCAGCAGGATGTTTTCCATTTATGCCAGCAAAAAACCATCCATGTGGACACTCCAGGCCATTTGGAGGAGACTTTTGAGACTGGTGATCTGGTGGCCTCCAACTGGCCCCTCTCATCTGGCTAGTGGGCTTTCTACTTCTCTGACAGAGGACTCGACCTCTCACTGGCACCGTGAGATTTTTTGTTGTTGTTCAGAATGGGGATATTAATCTCAAAAAAGATTGACAGCAAATCTACCAACAGCTCAATATTCCCTCAATTGGCAGAACTTCGTCAATCGTTTTTTTCCTGTTGGAAGCTGAGGTAAATGAACAAGTGGAAAGGAGTGGCTACAGGATATCACAGTTGGTTACACAATTCTGAGTTTGTCCATGTGTAAGTACATGTAATGTATAAATAAGTATGTACACACATATATGGCAGTCTGTGTCTGTATGCATGTGTTTGTGGTGTGTGTGTGTGTGAGAGAGATCTATAAAGACATTCGGAAATATTCTTCCTTTTCCCTAACCAATTTGCAAGGTAAATTACTCCACCAGCTGCATTCCTCAGCATTTCACCACTCCTATGTATTAAGGTAGTATCCATTTGTATATTTATTTTGAGGCAAATCTGATGCATTCTCTGTATTTTTTGAAGCACCTGTGTATAGAACAACTTAGGGAGTACTTGGGAGTAGGGGGGGAATGGTTTCCTAGTCAGAAACATTTAGATTTTCCAAAGAGGAGGACTTGTTTCAGTAGGAGGGAGGAACGACACAGAGTTGGAACTGCAGGACTGTCCTCATTCAAGAACTCCTCTTTATGTGCAGGCAGCAAAACTGACTGGCTCTGGGGCCAAAGCATGGCAAGATAACCTCTTGGGAGCTATTGAAGCCTACACTGTTTATATATAGACACAACATCCCTCTTGACTCCAGGGCAGGAGGAAGAGTTCCAGGACACTCTTCCTCATTAGTTCTCCTCAAATGACTTTCATTGACAAAAGCTACCATATCCACTGGTATAAAAAGCTGCCGGAAGGGCAATACCTTTGGGTGATTTGCTTTGGGCTCCTTCCACTATCAAGGAAGCAATCTGCCATGCAATTTGCACCCTTCTCAACTTTCTGCCAAACAATTTGCCAAGTGAAGATTATTGCAAGTGGCAAGTGGCATTTTAAAGGAGAGCATTTTCACCCAGCAAAACAGGCCTATTTATTTTACTGACAATGAAATGTTTTACAAAAAGAGGGACTTTTCTGGCCATGTAGTAAGTATTTTGTATCAATGTGTATATATACTGTAGATCACTCGGGTAAAAGTGGCTTGTATTCCCCATCCATATTTGGTACCTTCTCTTGTTCTTGCTCCATTCTTTGTAACCTTCACAATTATGGGAAGTGGGAAATAAAATCACATTAGCTAACCCTGCCCTTATCATGCCCACCAGCTCAGCATCATACCCTCTGCCCTTCTGATTGTTCATATGTTGGGAGAAGACAAAACAGGGAGGGGGATCACATAAGACTGAATCACAAACCCCAAGGACAATCAATATTCTAGGCACCAGGAGGTCTACAGCCACTTTTCCTCTGGAGATCTTCCTACCAACACCTGGATTCAAGTGGGGCCAAGCAGAAATGGAGGTGATGGAAGGGCCAGCTGACATGGCCATGTTTTCTTTGTATTACCATTATATTTGCCCAAAGAAGTATTCCTGAATACAGCTCAGATTGTTTCCTGATTCATGTTGTAGCAGATTAGTGGAAGTTGAAAAGAAAGTGGCAAAAAAAAAACACCTGCAGTAACCAACAGGGTTGATCTTTGAGTTTAGAAACCAGGTATTTAAGAAAAACAGCAGGCAAAGCCTGCTGGGCTCTGTGGAAGCAGAAAAGTGTTTTCTTCCTATAGAGGGCAGAATGTCTTGCATTCCAGGGCATTCCAGGGCAAGAAAATACATGCAATGCCCACCCCATCTCCACTGCACCTGCAAACTGTCACCTACTGTTGCTCTTAGTCCAACACACTTGAATTGAGGGCTTTTTCATGGCACTGTGTGAAACATTGTGTGCAAGAGCAGGAACTGGGAATTCAAATATGGGTGCTAGGTAAAATTGATCCCGAGATCTGCTGGCAGCGTACTCAAGAGTCATCCTGACCTAAATAAATTCAACAGAATTTTATTCTCTACATTCTTACACCATCTTTCACCCAAAAGGTTTTCAGAAAAATCCACAAAAACAACATGGCCCCTGGCCACCTTAACAAACACCCTCTTTCCCTCAGCTGAAGAGCTGCTCCTTTCTAAACTAAGTTAAGATATAAGCTCAAGTCATTTAAGAGAGTGGAAGCCATGAACTGAATTAGGGTACATATGCACAATTGATTGATTGACTGACTGACTATGTGCCATCAAGTCACATAGATATGGTTTTTTCCATGACATTCATCCCTAATCTGTTCTTTCAGATCTCCCAACAGTGCACTCATTTTCCCTGTAACTGAGTTGAGCCCCCTTGCTGCTGGTCATCCCCTTCTTCTTCTTCCTTCTACCTTTCCCAGCAGTGGAGTCTTTTCTAGAGAGCTTGGTCTTCTCATAATATGTTTCAAGTAGGATAATTTGAGCCTGGCCTCGAGTGAGAAGTTTGGGTGATCTGTTTGATGATCCATTTTTTGGTTTTCTTGGTTGTCCATGGTGCTCTCAGGAGTCTTCTCCAACACCAACGTTCAGAGGTATCAATGCTGTTCCTGCCCTGCTCCTTCAAAGTCAAACATGCAAGTTTCCTCCCAAATAAGCCTCAAGTTTCCCTTCACCCAGAGCCATACAAACTAGCTAGAATTGGCAGGTGGTCAGTCATACATTTGGGGTTGGAACAAAATGGAGACAATAAAAAGTAGGGCTTAAATTTACATTGTTAAGGAAAAAGTAATAATGGCTGCATTATACAGCATCCCAGAATCCTTGAAGTACTGGGCACTAGGCTGTTTACCCAAAATGGAGCGCCAAGGGAACAAAGGAAAATTATCTGACCCAAAGGACCAGGTTAATTCAGACTGGATGCTTGGGTGATCCTTCACAGCCTCTAAATGTCATTTAATCTAACTCAAAGTTCCCCAAAACAAAATGAAGATTTCCCCAAAGGTGCTATGTCAAAAGGCAACTGGACTTTCTTTATTTTTCCTTGAAGATGTTTCACTTCTCATCCAAGAAGCTTCATCAGTTCCAACTAAAAAAAACACCTTTGGGATCACCATGACTTGGATGACTGAGAATCTCCATAGACAAAATGAAGATTTATATCTTGTTTCCAATACCATCCCCAATAAATTGACCCTTCTTGTAGCTGCTTACCCAGATGTTTACCCATAATTTTTGTGCAGCATTCATACAAGGAGAATTTTAATAATAATAATTAGATAATATTTAAAAGAGCCCCTAATAAAAAAGAAATGTATTGACTACGTTCATATATTGATCCATGCTTAGTCTATTGAATGTTCTCATTTCACATAGCCTCCTGAACCATAAATTATAAACAGTAGCTGTTTTTTATACATATTTATTGTATGTATATCCTATCTCAAGGTAGTGCACACAGCAACACTCCCCCCCCCACAAAAGCAGCCTTGTGAGGTAGGCTGGGCTGAAAGAGAGTGGCTGGCCTCATATCATCCAGGCAGCTTCCACAGCTGTGGGTGGACTTGAATGTGGATCTTCCCACTCTTAGTCAGATCCTTAGCAGCTACAGCACTCTGGTCTTTTCTTATGCAACCATCCCACTTCCTTCCCAGCATTTTAAGGTTTTGGGGAGATGAGATGCTCACCCTGCATTTGTAAACCTATGCTTTTTATGGCTTCTCTTACTCTCTTTTTATGCAGGCAGACACAAAGAGCTAATCTGGAAAAGAGAACAGCTGCTCTCCCTTTGACGGATGATCTGATGATCTGTCCTTGGTTTGTGTCAAAAATGTTCAAACTTGATTGAGATAAATAATAAACAAATAAAATTAAAAATAATAACTGGTAATGTATTTTGTGTAGTTGTTTCAGCTTCTGTAGAAGTTCAAAACTATATATATTTTTGGCAACTGCTTTTTGTTGGGAAAAAATGATTGATTTCAAGATTGGCCCAATTTTGAATTAGTAACACAAATCAATGCATTAAAACATTCTTCCAATTTCAGTGCATTGACTGATAGCACTAGGAGCTGCCTCTTTGGACGTCTCACTCTCTGCATTTATATTTTAAACTAAGGTCAGCTTGTATGTGTGCCAGATGTGAGTTTTGTATTATAATTCCTGTTTGGGTACAGTATATAAATTCTGGCTTTTTTTTAATGGGCTAAAACTACTTAGTTTTTACATTTTAAGAACAGCAGTGTCTTCTGATGATACTGCAGCTTAGAGAAATTATATGGAGACAAAGTAAGCCAATTCTAGTAATTACAAAATACTGAGATTATTTCTTTCTCTTTTTCCTCTCCGTCTCTCTCTTCTCCTTCCTCTCCCTCTCCCTCTCTCTCACAGACAATACTATAAGAAATGTAATTTGCTGGAAGCACTATAGTTTATTTTCTTCCAGGACTGCTTTTTTAAAACATTTGAATCTAGCAACACTGTGGGGGAATTTCCTGATTGTCCATATCCAAATACCAATCAGATTTAACCCAATATATTTGGGAGTAAGGGCAGGAATCAGCCAAGGCTGGCCAAATGCCACTTTTTCTTTGCAAAATTAACACTCTCTCTCTCTCTCTCTCTCTCTCTCTCTCTCTCTCTCTCTCTCTCTCTCTCTCTCTCTCTCTCTCTCTCTCTCTCTCTCTCTCTCTCTCTGTATGCATGTATGCATGTATGCATGTATATATGTATATTCGGTATGTATATATGTATATGTATGTATATATGTATATATATGTGTGTGTGTGTATGTATATAGATAGATAGATAGATAGATAGATAGATAGATAGATAGATAGATAGAGGTAGGTAGGTAGGTAGGTAGGTAGGTAGGTAGGTAGGTAGGTAGGTAGGTAGGTAGGTAGATAAAGAAGCGATAGCCATCACGATCTCCGGAACGTTTAAATTTTTGTTTAAAACTACTAATAAAATTACTAAGCTTTCGTCAACCCCTGTTGACTTTGTTAGAGTGTAAAATCTCCATAGAAGAGATGCTTGCTTTTATGTAATGCCTCTCAATTTAGACTTTGCACGCTTAACCGGCCCACACCCTTTTTTCTCTCCTGCAATTGACTTAATTGTTTCTGCCTTAGTCATGCTGACAGATGACGATGCGATTTCTATTGCCTCTTTCCCCATTGTGTATTGCCTCTTTCTCTCCCTGGGGGGGTAAAGCAGGGCTATCAGGCATTGCTTTGAAGGTGTTTCTCCTGGCTTCCTCCCCCTCATTGTTATTCCTCTCCCTTTTAGGCACACACGTTGCCTCCTCTAAATTCATCTGTTTTGCCCATGATCTTGTGATGGGTCTGCGTTGTTCTTCAACTACCCCCCCACCCCTTTTCTCTCTTGTTCTGCTGTTGTTCTGCTGCTGCTCTACCGTGCTCCCTTGCACACAGTTGGGGGTTGTCACACCTTCATTGGGGCAATTTCTATGACTAAAGGGGGTAATTTGCCCCATATCTCCCTTCAAGCATAGTGATCGGTCCCCCTTAAGTCCTTCCTGGTGTCTTAATGCCTGGTCTGCCAGTGGTATTGTCAATGTCAATTACAGGAGAGAAAAAAGGGTGTGGGCCGGTTACGTGTGCAAAGTCTAAATTGATAGGCCACGAAGTCAACAGGGGTTGATGAAAGCTTAGTAATTTTATTAGTAGTTTTAAATAAAATTTTAAATGTTCCGGAGATCGTGATGGCTATCGCTTCTTTATCTAGAACTATACCTGGAACTCGCATTTTTAGGACAATTCTATCTATCTATCTATCTATCTATCTATCTATCTATCTATCTATCTATCTATCTATCTATCTATCTATCTATCTATCTATCATCTACCTACCTACCTACCTACCTACCTACCTATCTAGTGGACAGTTTGATTTCACAGAAGTGTGATTGACCTGGACTTACATTGTGTTGTTTCAGTGTTCCCTTTATTTTTTTGAGTAATACACACACACACACACACACACACACACACACACTGAATGAGGTTCTTTCCATTCCATTTGTATGGCCTCCCACTTGCAGACATTTTCCTTCTCATTTTAAATAGCAAGTCTCACCTATATTACCAACAAAGTCAAAGTGAAATCTACACATCTGTTCTCTGCCATGCACTTTAGTAACTCCACCCCATCACTACTTCAAACATAGCTATGAGCAAACCAATATTCCCCACCCACACATATATGAACACTCTGCAATTACTTCCTTAGATGCACATTAACCATTTTGCTACTAGATTATTGCCACAAGCACAAGCCAAGTGGATCTCAAGATCCTCTTAATGCCCAGTACCCTATATTATCTCACGTTCCACTGGAAGTATCACAGCTCATTGATTCTGGTTGCACAATATCAGATTGTATCATTCAATAATGCTTTTGTTGCTGCCTGGAACTTCCATCTCACCTCATTTATATGCATATGTTGGCAAAATTACAAGATTACACAATCACACATTCATCCACTTCCACTCAACCACATTCTCAGTGGCCACAGTGACTAGTCCGGCTCTGTGAACTTGATACTTTTCTGGTGAACTTCGGCTCTGCCCCCTCTTTCTCGGCACTGAGGGATCTGCCATCCAGATACCTCTTCTCCCTTCCCCCATCCACTCACCTGGGACATTTGGGGGCGCAAATTGATTTCCCGAAGGTTGACGGCATGAGGGATGAGATTGTTGAGAAGCTGGCAGAGGAGGACACCGTCACGCAAGGCCTGGGCCAAATCACAGACCTGGGCCCCCTCCAAAGTCACTCTGTGGTTAGGCGGCAACACCCGGCACTGGATGAGCCATTGAGCGCACTGCTTCCACAGTTCCATCTCCCGCCACCCCCAAGTGGCTGCTTCAGCTGCTGGAAGAGCTTCTTTCCACTACCTTCCTCACAGCTGGGAAAGACAATGAGAAGCCACCAGCTTCCTCTTCTGCAACTGACATCAGACCACAAAGACAAGGGCCAGGGTGGGGGCTGGGGAGCTTCCTCACCCCACCCCTGAGAAGGAGGGGCTGAAAAGGAGAAAAATGAGTTCAGCCCTTCCTCCTTGAAGAGCATTGCAATAGGGTTTTTTTGCAGGAAAATCTCCCTCCCCCCCTATATCTCTGATGTTCAAGGCCTCTTTTCTCTCAAAGCAGCATCATAAAAGTGTTGGGTTGACAACTGCTAGGAATAGGATACAACATGAAGAAGACACATGTTACTGCCAGATTCTTAAGTCTGAGGCAGACTTTGTTGAATTTCTTTTGTTGAGAAAATCCTTCAATTTGTTAGATAAACTAAAAGTAACAGGAAAGAGGAAATAGCCAAACAAAGCCACAAGAAGCAATGAATTGTAAAAAAAAGGCAGTTAAACAATAAACACAAAATTGAAATACTTTAATTGTACCATATTGTGAATCTCTTGGCTAATACTAACTTTTGAACAACTCCCACTGTGGAAACACTTTCTTCCGTTCCTCTAATATAAGCTATTCACCCAGGATATATTTAGTTAGTTGGACTGTTGGGATAAAATGTTAGTTGGGAAAAAATATAATAATGTCAAATATTATATTTTTATTTTGGAAGATTATATTATGCCACCTTATTTTTGGAAATGCCATTCTGACATGTTATTATAGTAATTTAGATCTTAGAATTAATTAAAAATCTATTATATGGAAAAGGTTGATGCAAGACAGGATTTATATTTTGGGTTAATTAGTAGACAAAAATGATTACTTTATATCATTTTCCATTTTAAATACCTAATATTATCTGTTTAGAATCTTTCAGTAATAGTGATTCCCAGTCACGGCCCAGTATTTGAGCCAACTAGGGGGGGTGAAATGCTACCAGTGCGGCTAAGCTGGCCACCGAGCAACAGAGTGCCTGGCACCGGCCCCCATCCCACTGCCGAGGGCCAAGCCACCTCCAGGCCCCAAAAGAAAGCCGACAAAGTCGCCGGAGCTAAGGCAGTTGGCCCTGCAAATGGAGGAGCCCCCTCCCACTCCTGACAATGCCAATGCATTGCCGACGGAGGAATCGACCCCACGATGGGACGAAGGGGGCAGTGAAGAAGATGACCCGATGGTGAGTGAAGCGGTTCGCCCCTTTCTCATAAAAACCAAGATTACAGTGCCAGAGACGGGGAGAGAGGGGGAGGTAGATGCCATAATAGACACGGGCTGCTCCAGGTGCCTAATCAGCAAAATAGTGGTAGAGAAGCTTGGAATTTTCTCCAGGCCCCTAGTAAGCCGCATCCGATCCCAGCAACTGGACGGATCGCTGATTGGGGGGGGCACCAGTCTCCTCACCGAACCAGTAGAATTGAGGTTTGGACGCCACCACAAACTTGTCCGGTTCATAGTAGCCCCCAAAATGTCAGAAGCCTGGGCCTGGTGTGGCTAGACAAGTGGACACCCACCATAAGATGGGAGGATGGGTACTGGAAGCTAACTGTGCATGTCGGGCCTACACCCCCCCTGGGGAATCAAAAGCACCATGAAGGGCTAAAACCCGTGGGTGCGGCCAACCCTCAGCTGGCCGCCCCCTGCGAGGGAGACCACTCCCCCAGGCTCCCAACGAGTGCCAGCCGAATATCGAGACCTGGAGAGGTTGTTTAGTGAGGAAGAATGTAATGACCTTCCCCCTCACTGGCCTACGGACTGTGCAATAGAATTTGAGCCCGGGGCCATGCTCCTGAAGCCCAAAATGTATTCCATGACCCCAAAGGAGCTGGGAGAGTTCAGAAGATACATCAATGCCAACCTAGAGAGGGGCTTCATCCAACCAGCGAAGTCAAGGGTCACCGCCTTCTCTTCAAAGAGAAGAAAGACGTGGGGGTCAGATTATGCATGGACTTCCGGGGGTCAATGCGGTGTGCGTGCAAAACACCTACCCCCTCCCTCTCATGAAGGACTTGCTGAACCATTTATCCAAAGGAAAAATCTTTATCAAGTTGGACTTGAGAGAAGCTTATTACCTCATCCGAATCAGGGAGGGGGACGAATGGAAGACCGCCTTCAACTGCCCACTGGGAAGTTTCCAATTTAGAGTAATGCCCTTTGGACTGCAAGGGCCCCCCGCGATCTTCATGCAATACATTAATGAGGTGCTCCACCCCCACTTATACAACAGGGTGCTTGTTTATTTAGATGACATTCTCATTTTAGCGAGACACTAGAAGAGCACATAAAATTAGTGCGGCAGGTATTGGAAAAACTCCTAGCCGCCAAGCTATATGCAAAGCTCTCCAAGTGTGAATTCCACCAAACTTCACTAGATTACTTAGGGTACCAGAGACGGAATAGAGATGGACCTGGGAAAAGTGAGAGTGGTGCTGGATTGGCACCCCCCACGCACAAGCAATCAACTTCAAAGCTTTCTGGACTTCGTCAACTTCTACAGGCAATTCATCCTGTCCTTCGCTGAAGTAGCACTGCCACTAACAGAACTGCTAAAAACGGGACTGACATCCACCAAACCAAAACCTAATCAGCCAATTGGGTGGACAATTGACTGCAAGTGCTCCAGCGAAGTCATGACTCCAGGCTGGGAGGACACTTTGGGTTCCTGAAAACCCTCCACATAACACGAAGGCAATTTTGGTGGCCAAAAATGAAAACCGAGGTGGAGGACTACATGAAAAGCTGCGCCACCTGTGCCACCCGGAAACACCGGCCAGGAAAACCGCCTGGACAGTTGCAGCAGGTGGCTGATCCAATTAAACCCTGGGAAGAGATAGCTATGGACTTCATAGTGAAACTCCCAGACAGCAAAGGAAATACCGTGATCTGGATGGTCATTGATTTGTTCTCCAAGCAAGCCCATTTTGTTGCCTGCTCTGGATTACCATCCGCCAGACACCTAGTAAAATTGTTCCTCAAACACATCTGCCGCTTGCATGGTGTCCCAAGGAGGATCATCTCCGATAGAGGGGTGCAGTTCACCACCAAGTTCTGGAGAGAATTCCTATGCGCAGTTGGATCCACACAAGGACTCAGCTCAGCTTTCCATCTGAGTACAAATGGGGCAGTAGAACATACCAATGCAATGGTGGAACAATACCTCCGTTGTTATGTAGATTATCAACAGGAGAATTGGGCGGAGCTGCTGCCGTTTGCAGAAGTAGCTTATAACAACACGGTCCATAGCAGTACCGGGTTAACCCCTTTCCAGATCACCAGTGGCCAGGAGTTCGTTCCCATGCCAGAGCTACCTACAGAAGCCCCTACTTCCATGTCCCTAACGGAATGGATGGAAGCGTTAAGAAAACGATGGGAGAACACCAAGAAAGCGCTGACTGACGCTGCTGAAGCCTATAATACTGAATATTAAGGTGATTCTTTTTTAAAAAAAGTTTATGTTTGCGCTGTATTTTCTTGGACTTGATGGTCTGGAGGCAGTATTAACAGTATTAACTAACCAGATAGACCCTTTCCAAGCTTGCCAAATTGTCCCAAGAAATTGCTCTTTCTTCTCAGCTAACATTTATATAAAATTAATAGAAAATAATGTATAAAATATCATTATACCTGGACCCCTATTTGATGGCTTTCCCAAAATCATAAGGAAGCATCTCCACATTTGCAAAATAAATAAATAAATAAATAAATAAATAAATAAATAAATAAATAAATAAATAAATAAATAAATAAATAAATAAATAAATTCCAAAGTAATTCTGAACTAGCAGAATGGATCAAACTACTAATTTTTTTTACTGTGATATTTTTGAAATGCAAATATTCAAGAAGTCTGGGATTATCACATTTACATATTGGCATGGCTGAGTAAACTTGATCTCACTGAGGAAATGCAAGAATTATATTCAGCTACCATTTGGCTGCTTTAACTACATTTAGTCTGTTGCTAATCTCTTCTCCTTCCTGAAGTCTGATGAGACGAATCTGCTCTTTCTGTAGAAATCAGGCATTTCAGTCTTCTGGATCAAGGATCTGAGTAGAACAGGCTCCAAGTGGCAGAGTAGCTGCCATCTGGTGGATGGGAAAAAACAGGAAACTGGTCTACCGCCACTATGCTTCCTCATCTTCTGGCAGGTGGCAAATGCTCAAAAGGCACATGAGAGGAAAAAGGAGCAACAGACTAGTAAAATTATGGGGAGACAACGCCTTGAAAAAGAAATAATAGAGATGTAAAAATAAACTCAATAGTACATAAATATTTTAAAATATATTTGAATATAAGTAGCTTGGGTTGGTAGTTGGGCTGTTGGTCTGAGCTCCGAGCTTGGCAATTTGGTTGCAAATGTTTCATCACTATTTGAGGAGACATCATCAGTGCGCTTTGAATTGTGCTCATCTGTCAGAGCACTGGCCTTTAAATACCTTTTTATGTGATGCAAATTAGTGTGCATCAGAGGTGGGTTCCTCCCGGTTCACATCAGTTCTATAGAATCGCTAGCAAACTGCTGGTGACATCAAAGAGCTGGTTCTGTCGGTGCCGGTCCGTGGACGCTGCCATCTTTTTTTTGGATTTTTTGTTTTTGGATTTTTTGGTGGGGGAATTTTTTGCTGATTTTTTTCTTCTGTGCATGCGCAGAAACCGAGTTTCCGGCACTGCGCATGCACTGCCATCTTGTTTTTGGCTTTTTGGGGGTAATTTTTTTGCACATTTTCAGCACTACACATGCGCACACGTGTGTGGGAGAAAGTGAACTGGCGACGAGGTAAGTTAGAACCCACCCTTGGTGTGCATGTTGCTTGTTCAGCTACTTCTGAGTCATGGTCTGACTTCAGACTGTTTGATTGGCTGGCTGTTGTTACCGAGGCATGGTCTTTGATTTTAAGTACTGTCTGTGTGATGTAAATTAGTGTTGTTTGTTTGGATAATCTTTCTCTCCTCTCTTTCTTTCTCTCAAATTTTGGAACACTGCTATCATGTCACCCCTAGTCCTTCTTTTCACTAGATTAGATGTACACAATTCATGTAACTGTTCTTTGTACCGTATGTGCTGGCGTATAAGACGACTTTTTACCCCTTGAAAATCTTCTCAAAAGTCGGGGGTCGTCTTATATGCCGGGTACTGAAAATTCCGAGCCGGGGGAGCTCAAAAACGGCCATGGCCACATCCCCGCCATTCTCCAGCCAAGCGGCTGAAGAAGCCCCGGAGCCCCGCCGCCAACCTGCGTCTCCTGCTGGGAAGGAGCCTCTGTCGCTGTCTCTCGCAGGGCTCCAGCCACCCTACTGAGTCCCTGACCGCGGCACCGGCAGGGTTAATGCGCATGGGAGGGAAGGAGAGAGCGCGCTACCGCCGCCACTGCTGCTTTCACCGCTCCGATATTTCTTTGGTGGGCGCGCGCGGGAGGGACCATGGAACAGAGGCGCCCGGCAGCTTAAGGCAAGAGGGGGTGGGAGACGCGGGCAGGAGCCTGCTGCCACCGCCACTTCTGGCATCCCCACACCTCTCACCCCGCTCGCCGGGTGCCTCTGCTCAGCGGTCCCTCCCGCACGCGCCCACCAAAGAAATATTGGAGCAGTGAAAGTAGCGGCGGCGGTAGTGCGCTCTCTCCTTCCCTCCCATGCGCGTTAACCCTGCCGGTGCCGCGGTCAAGGACTCAGTCGGGTGGCTGTAACCCCGCGAGAGACGGCGACAGAGGCTCCTTCTTCCTCCAAGGGGAGGGGAGCAACCCACCCACCTACCTCGCTTGGTGCGGTTCCCCGCACTTGGCGTCTTGGAAGAGGGCTGGGCAAGGGAGAAAGGAACCACGGTGGGGATTGGTTTGCAGGGAGAAAGAAAGAAAGAGAAAGAAAGAAAGAAAGAAAGAAAGAAAGAAAGAAAGAAAGAAAGAAAGAAAGAAAGAAAGAAAGAAAGAAAGAAAGAGAAAGAAAGAATCATTACCAATGCTATGATGGAAACTACCAACTCAAAGACAAATATCACTTTGGAGCAAGGAAGGTGCTACTGCAGCAACAAATTAAACAGCACAAAGACAGGGATTCTCTCAATATCCCATTGTCCCTATTGGACAATATTGGAGGGTTGCCAGAAACTTTCTTCATTTGTTCTACAGAGAGCAAAGTAGTTTTCACAGTAAAGACATATGTTGCCTAATTGTCTATCACAAAGCTTGCAATTGTGAAGAAATAAAAAAATCCAAGGTAGAAGAAAAGGGTTCCTGTTATTGGTTCTTTGTCATAAAATGCATAGCAAAGGCATCAGATGGATTCTTACTTGTAGGAAAGTATGCAATAAAGTGTAGGAAGGAAGGAAGGAGGGAAGGAAGGAAGAAGGAAAGAAAGAAAGATGGTAGGAAGGAAGGAAGGAAGACAGATAGAAAGAAAGAAAGAAAGAAAGAAAGAAAGAAAGAAAGAAAGAAAGAAAGAAAGAAAGAAAGAAAGAAAGAAAGAAAGAAAGAAAGAAAGATGTTAGGAAGGAAGAAAGACAGAAAGACAGAAAGATGTTAGGAAGGAAGAAAGACAGAAAGAAAAAGAAAGATAGTAGGAGGGGTAGTCTTATACGGCGAGTATATCCCAAACTCTATATTTGAACTGGAAAAGTTGGGGGTCGTCTTATACGCCCAGTCGTCTTATACGCCGGAATATACGGTATTTTTTAGCCTCCAGCCTCCTAATCAACTTTGTTAGTTATGTCAATGAGGAAGCATCATGGATCATGTACAGTATATGGCAAAAAACATGTCAGGAGAAAAAAAGAAAAAAACACTAATATCTGAAAAAGCTAAATAAATATTAAATTGCCATAAAAGATCTTTTTAGAAGGGACCACAGTACTGTTTGCCTGCCAATGTTTTAGTGCTGCCAAATAAAGATATAAGAAGCAAATTTTCAAAAAGGATTGGTCTGAAAGTATTGCCAATAAAATTTATTCTTAGTATGGATCTGAATGCTTGCTCATTTTCTGAGGTCAAGCTATTGCTACAGAACTGGCAATGGTTTCAGGTTTACAGTTTAAAAGACAATAGTTCTAGGAATTACTGTAATCATTTGTAATAGTTGAAACTTAATAGTATAACCCTAATTCAAGTAGACATAGTATGTTTGTTCATTTTTGAAAACATAATATCCACATAAAAACCATAATTATTTTGTCTATCACTATCAATCTGCAACAAGGACAAACTACAAAGTGGGATCATTTCATCTGTCCTCCTGAATTACTAGCAGAGCACTTTTTGAGTATTTAAATCCCTGAAGATCTTGTCCAAGAACCTAGTCATCTGAGAAACACATTCCTAAACATTAAGAATCCAAATAACATAACTGTCCGTAGATGTCTTGCACATGTCTACAGTATGTTTAGGGGTGGCTTGTTCATTATTCACGTGATTAGCTTGCTCAAAGCAGTTCTTACATGATGGAAATTGGATCACACAGTACTTCTGCAACAATGTCCCTCTGCTGAAATTCTTTAAAGGGTGCTTCCTCCTTTTTTTTTGGGTCCTTTGTTCTTTGTCAGCATTTTTTGGACAATATTAATGGACTTTTTAAAAGGACAGATTTAGAACTTCCTTGTTTTAACAGTCAAATGGTCCCATCAATCATACAACCACATTAATAGAGATGAATTGTGTAATTCTATGCAAAGGGGACAATATGGCAAAACAATATGGCTCCTTGATGAGGATTCTTTGGCCAAATATGGAACAGTGTGCTTGTGTGCTTGAAGATGTATTTACAATTGTCAAATATACACAGAAACAGAAATACCCTGTTTTTTTAACCTTGTGTTTAATATACCCTCTGTATAATAAGAGAAAGTGTAAACAAAACATAACCCAGCATAGAATAAATGAAAAAGCTAATCAGACAATAGATTTGGCTGGAAGACAGACCTCAGAGGACAGGAAGAAAAGCAGCTAATGCATAGGCCGTGCTAAGTCATGATTTGCATGACTATGGTTTGATGGATTAAACATAATTAATTGATATTGTGAACTTTGTTGTCTTACCAACTGGCAGAACTCAAATATTCCTAATAAACATTGGCGTGTGTCCACCCGTAGAGTTATAATCTACATTTCCATGAGACTCTTTGTTATGAGAAACACACTGCCTCTTCCCTTTATTCTATGAAAAGAAAATTTGCTTGTCTTCCAAAAGGCAAAAGCAGAAGTGAAGGAATAGAGAGAAGCAAAGATGAAGTTGGGATGTGTGGCTAACATTTTCCCAGTGTCTCAGATTAAAGACTAGAATTTCCGGAAAAGAGGGAAATCCGAAAAGAAGGCAGGGAGGATTTTCTAGTTTCAGAAAGTCTGCTACAGTCAAATGAAAGGGGCAAGTATTCTAATGAAAAGTTGCATTAGTTCTTTAGTTTCGAATTTATTGTGATTGTGCTAAATCAAGTTTGATAGTCTTATTTCTATGTACAAACATTTCTATGTATACATTATAACACTGAGTTTTGGGTCAGCCTTGAATCAAACTTCAGGCTGTATAGAAGATACTGATTACATTTATAATTTTCCTTGATTTTTTGATTATGATTATTAAGAATTATGATTCTTATAGTCATAAGAATTATGACCATAATTAATAAATATTAATAAATTAATATTTCAAATTTCTAGGTTCTACCATATTGCAAGATCTAAAATGGACACTTAATATCAAAAACATCATCAAAAAAGCACAACAAAGAATGTTCTTTCTGCGCCAACTCAGAAAGCTCAAACTGCCCAAGGAGTTGCTGATACAGTTCTACAGAGGAATTATTGAGTCTGTCATTTGCATCTCTATAACTGTCTGGTTTGGTTCTGCAACCCAACAAGACAGACACAGACTTCAGAGGATAATTAGAACTGCAGAAAGAACAATTATTACCAACCTGCCTTCCATTGAGGACCTGTATATTGCACGAGTCAAAAAGATGTGAAAATATTTACAGACCCCTCACATCCTGGACACAAACTGTTTCAACTCCTACCATCAAAACGACGCTATAGAGCACTGCACACCAGAACAACTAGACACAAGAACAGTTTTTCCCCGAACACCATCATTCTGCTGAACAAATAATTCCCTCAACACTGTCAAACTATTTACTAAGTCTGCACTACTATTAATCTTCTCATTGTTCCCATCACCCATCTCCTCCCACTAATGATTGTATGACTGTAACTTTGTTGCTTGTATCCTTACGATTTACATTGATTGGTTCCTAATATGATTTGTTTGCTTATTTGTACCCAGATTATCATTAAGTGTTGTACCTTATGATTCTTGATGAATGTATCTTTTCTTTTATGTACACTGAGAGCATATGCACCAAGACAAATTCCTTGTGTGTCCATCACACTTGGCCAATAAAAAATTCTATTCTATTCTATTTGCACAATGTGCATACTATTCCTCTTTATAGATGACTTTTTATTTTTAGCGGAGCAGTACCCCCCCATTGTCCACTAGAGCATTTCTTTTGCATTTGCATTTTCTATTTAGTTAATTGACCCTGATCCAGATAGCTCCATAAGTCCTTTTCTACAAGGAAATAAGTTTGCCTTTTAAGGCTTAACATTAAAGAGGAAAGGGTATATTTTCTCTCTCTTTCTTGTTCAATAATAAAGTTTTGTTTTGTTTACCACTGTTGAAATTGCTGTATTTCTAATAAAGAAGAGAAGGGACGAAACCTCTAGTCACACATTTTAAAAAACAACTAAATTATTTCAACTTTTATATTTTTAACCTTTTAGTCACTGGAAGAGCAGCACAGATTATGAAAGGCTTTTCTTTCTCATACATCAGGGGTGGGGGAAGATGATAAATAAGGCCCTCCCCAGAAGATGGGTGGCATCAGGGAGAACTACAAGGCTATTACCCCAAAGCAGATATGACCGTTACTAGGAGAGGCCTTCCACTCTACAAGCTCAGCGGTTCTACTATAACTGGTTCACACAGCTCAGTAAGACAGGTCTAAATTAACCTTACCATGGATTAGTGTAATAGGTGTAATAAGTAAACCCAATGCATGAGTGTTAATAAATGATGGAGTAGTGAAATTACAATTTGGAGAAAGAGCCATGTCTCTTACTCACCTACAAAATCAAATTGTGACCAGACCTGGATGCAGTATTCTAAGTGTGATCTCCCTAGTGCGATATAAAAGTGGTACTATTTATTATTTATTTATTTATTTATTTATTTATTTATTTATTTATTTATTTATTTATTTATTTATTTATTTAGTTAGTTAGTTAGTTAGTTAGTTAGTTAGTTAGTTAGTTAGTTAGTTAGTTAGTTAGTTAGTTGAGAAATTTATATGGCTGCTTACTCCCTTAAAGCGACTCTAGGCTGCTTACAAGCAGTAAAAATAGTGTCTAGAAAATAAAAAATAGAAAACAATATCCCGCCCACTCCAGCAACAACACACAGTCAAATGAGCTATTTGATGGGCTCCATCCCACTCTGGGTTCCCAGGTCTGCTGGAAAAACCAAGTCTTCAGAGCCTTATGAAAGAGTGACAAAATGAGGGACAATCCATATTAGTACTACATTTTGAATCTTGAGTGTCCTTTTCTCATTAGAGCAGTCCTTCTCAAATAGTGCCCCCCCATGGGGGCACAGCGTGCAACTTGGAAAACACTCCCCATGGGGAATCGATCAAGAGGGACCACGCATATTCCCTGGGGTCACACGTGTGATCCCAGGGAATATGCGTGGTCCCTCTTGATCGATTCCCCATGGGGAGTGTTTTCCAAGTTGCACGCTCCTCCGAGCCCGGAAGACAAGGCGGACAGGCGGGGCGGGGTGGCTACATGGGTTCTTGTTGTTCTCGGCGGGCGCCACGGTAGCCATGAATGGCATGGCAAACCTGCTGCTGGACAAGGAGGAGCATCCTCTGCAGCTGGGCAAAAGCTTCGAACGGCACCCTAAAGCCTCCTTCCACACCATTCGCTGTGAGTGGCCAGCAGAAGCGGTGCTTATGGGCCAGGCCGGCGACCCCAAAACATTGGCTTGATTAAGCTGGCCTGGCCCCGTGTCAAAAGAGGGCCCTAACCACAATAGCCTATGCCTGCCTAACCGAAAACAGGTTCCACTGAGTTCAGTGTGACCTACTCCCAGGTAAGTGGGTAGAGCAGCCTTCCCCAGCCAGTAGTTTGCTTGCAGCTTATAATAAGTAAAATAATAAATATTAACACTAAAATTCCATTGGGGCCCAGATTGGAGAGTTGGGGGCCGCAAAATGTTTACTTCTTCCTGGGGGGGCGGCGAAACAGAAAATAATTGAGAAGCACTGCATTAGAGTCAGCGACTACATAGCTACTTGTTTCCCAGTCTTTTGAAGTTCTGCACCATCTGTCCTTTTTTTGATACCCATGTATTCTTAGATAGAGATTCCTTGCTAGATGTGTGTGAAAAGGATGGAACTTGAGAGTAACTTATAAATGGTGGGCTTTATAAGCGATATGAGGGATTGGCAGGAAGGTTGAGTGTCAAGAGTTGCTCTCAATCAGGATGAGAAATAGCTGGTAGATGGGAACAGCCCAGAAGACTCCTAAGGATATCAAAGGGCATTGTGCACCTATTATGTGGATGTATAGAAGAAAAGATGGAAGTGCAGTAGAAAAGCATGGAAAAGCTTTTTTTCATAGAGGAAGAAGACATTTAAAATGTCTGATCTTTGCCCTGGATCCATGAGAAGTCAATTAGCTGCACCCCATGAATTTAGAAACTCTATGATTATTAAGTGAGATGCATGAATTGGACTGTGACTTCACAGGATTAGATTACTAATAAATCTCAGAGACTGCTAGTTTTCAGTGTAGGAATGCTACTCTTTGTAAATTTTTTCCTCTTCCTTACCAGTTACACCCATACGAGGTCACTCTTCTCAGTGAATTGTTAGCTTTCAGAGCTCAAATGATTACAAATTATGTATTTAACTGAGAATTAAATTCTCTTTTGTTGCAAGACCCAGATCACATACAACCAATTGTAACTCTTGCAGCTGTTGCATAGTTTATCTCTTATAATTCTTTTTGTTTACCACAATTCTCTCTGCTTATTTTTGCTTATCTTTGCAGTTCCTTTTTCTATCACTTCCTGTGTAAAAGTGCTTTAAATTGGAGAATGTCTTGTAAGTTTGGTTCTTTTGAGTTGATCAATACAAAAAGGTAGCCTAGCAAGTAAAACTTATTTGTTTACTTTTAAATAATAACACTTTTTACATTAATCTGAAATTATCTCCCGTACTAACAATATAAAGGCCTAAAGTGAGTGCATGGATATGTTCCCACGTTTCAACTGTAAGGAGATCCCTGGTGATTGATAACATTATGATAAAAAATTATTTACATATAGATTCAGAATGAGCATAGCATGAAAGTTTACTGCAGGCAACAGATGCTTTTCTAGATTAGAATTCCTAGTCATTGTAAACACATATTTGCTAGGAATTATATTCCCAATAACTCTGGAAGGTGCTAGGTTGGAACTGGCTGATTTACCAAATAAATAAGCAATACATCCAACAGTTTCTAAGGGAACTCACAGAGTTAAATTGATCTAAGATCATAATACAGTTGCTTCGGCATAGGTTAATTTCTTTTAACAAGAAAAATTGGTTACTTCCTTTGCAGGCCTATTTCTAGCATACACCCGTCATGAGATGTCTAGCCTGTCCTGGCATCATCATGTACATGGAGATCCAGTGCTAGAGAAATAATCAGTGGCTGCTCCAGTCATACTAGGAATAGCCAATTTGACTGGTGTCCAGCCCACCTTTGCAGCCATCATTTTCTCGTCCACCATCCCCTTTTGGGATTTAATTCAGGAGCAGAAAGAAAAAGTGGCCAGGAAAGCCCTATTTAGCAGCTCATCTGGCTTTCTATGTCCCAAAGGCTGAAATAAATGTTTAATGTAGTGACCATGTCTTCTGAATTCAGGTGAAACAGGAATCTAAGGTTAAAATATCACCATCAAAACCTGGGTTCCAAACTATCCTACCTTAGCCATATTTTGTCCAAGGTCAAAATTAAAATCATATGTGTCTATTACTGACCTTACTCAGGATTAAGATGCTTGGCCTGAGTAGCTACTGCCTTTTTGTGTCTACCAACCTGGATCATTCTTTCTTCTCATTTAGCAGAGTTCAACATCTTCTATCACTTTCTACAATTTCTCGGGCCATAAAACGCAGTCTTGGGAATTAGCTACCCTTTGTCAGTTATAGAAAGACAAGGCATTCAATGTTACTATTTTGTTAGTACTGGAAAACTAAGTTCAGAAGGGCAGGCCTGGAAAGGGTCTTATCTTATGGCATAATTCTGATCCAACCCATACCGTGTTTTCAATTTCCATTTAAGTTGGCAAATGTCATACAGTTTCTATACAGACTCTTTAATCCAGTCATACATGTGCATTTAAAATCTGGTTTTGTATGCTGGATGGCAGAGTTCAACAAAAAGGGTTGTACTTTGAAAAAGCAGAACAGTATTCAGGATGGGTTCCAAGAGCTGAATTCAGTTTTCCTAACCATTTTTCAAAAGATTTATATATACAGTATATATTTAAAGAAAACGTATGACACAATTCTAACTAGTCTGCATACTCTGTATTGGAGTTTTTCTTGTAAAAATAAAAATACAGGTTTTGGTTATACATTTCATGTGAATGTTTATCAAATACTAGAACTGATTAACATTTAATGGGACCATTTGAACATTTATTGGGTGAGTTCAAAATAGACTGGCTTTTAAAAAGTCCTTATAAAGTTATCCATCACTGGAGTCCTCTGCCCTCTAAATTTTTGGCAAGAATTACAGCAACGTCCATGACAATTTTTAATAAATGATTTCCCCCCTAAAATATCCAGACTAACATTCTCCAAAACTGAGTCATCACCATCGGCTGTCAGCATAGAGGGGAGAAGAGCATGAAGAGGAAGCAGAGTGAATCAATGTTACAAAACACAGCGAGTGTTGTGAGAATATGTTAGACGACCTGAGCGTAACGAGAGTCCTGCTGTTTCATGCAGCATTTAACTCCCATCTGGGCCAGCCAGAGACTTCTGAGAGGTCACAGGCAGGACATCAGCAGAACAGCACATCCTGATCCACCAAATGACATCAGTAGGAACAGCCATGCCGGTTCAAAAGGGGATGGTTATGACAACATGGCTGGCTGATACTCTACTTTGACTGGACCCCTGGGGAACTTTTTTGGCTTTTTTCTGTGAAGTATGAAGCTGATTCCCATGTCCTCCTTCTTTGCTCTATTAAGTCTTTTGCATTTTCTGTCTTGCCAGATATGGGCTGTAGAAAATTTCTTTTACATTGAGAAGTAAGTCTAAAAGTATACTGTTTTTAAAAATTCCAGACAATCATTTAATAATTTGTCATATTTCTAATCATTTTTGTTCAGCTTAGCATTGAATCAAGTGTGTGTGGTTCTTATAGATTTGAAAAATAACTCATGGAAATTTCCTTCTGACAGGGATGAACTGGGACAATGAACTGCCTACAATACACGAAAGCCTGATAGCATCTGTTAGCATTGGCTGCAAATAAAAACAATTCCAAACTCATTTTTAAAGCTGTAACTAGAACTTCACTCATTAAGGCATAAACTCTGAAAAATCCAGTGTGTGTTACTTCGGAGTAAGCCTCTGTACATTTCTGTCATCAGAAACTATGGAAGAAAGCACCGGCTGGGATGTTGTATACACTTATATGGAAGCACTGTGATAAACAAACACACTTGCTTGTCTTCCTTGGAGAACCCTCTCTGTGCTTAAGGCGCTGGAGAATTATGCATACGAGTTCACTTTTCAAAAGTATTCCCATCCATTTCCTCACATTGCAAAGTTGGGCTTGCCTGGAAAGAGCTGGAAATAAAAGAGAATCCCTATCAAGTGGGCTGGATTGGAATACAGTATTAATTTACTCTCAGCCCCACTAATTTTGATCTAAACCCATGAGAGTCTTAAGTAGATGGGTCACACTCAGATTTAAGTTGACTTGTCCTGATAGACAAACACACCGGACGTCAGACCACACTTCTATGACAGTAACGCAAAAATGAATTTAGAAAACGCCTTCACGAAGGTGGGCTAGAGCATCTAGTCTTAGACAGTTGCCATTCCCTCCGGAGGGACGCTGAAAAGGTACTGCCTTGAAGGGAGTCAGTGCGGCTGCTACTCCTCCCTCGAGGGCTGTACCTCAAGTTTCCCTCTTCCAGTCGCGCAGGTTTTCTCCACACGAGGCGTGCACAGCGCCGCCAGAAACTTCAAATCGGTGGGTGAGTGGCAGCAGCCACGCTTGAGGTGGGGTCGGTACAGATAGCGGAGGAATGCGAGAAGCGGGGAAGGGCGGGGATCCTGACTGGTGGAGAGCTGCGGGGGGCGGGGGGGAGGAGGCAGGCAAGTTCCGCCCCAGCTGCGTGGCGGGTCGCACCTCTAGGTAGCCGCGCGGAGCCCGGTGACCTCTGGCTGTATCTGGGCTTAGTGCGTGGAGCGGAGGGTCAGGGTTTGCTTTTGCCCCCGAGGGGATTAACGCCGGCGTGAGGTCGAGGGAGTGGGAGGGCCCTCCAACTTCAGTCCTGCCTCTCCTGGCGGGGCGGGCGGTTTTTTTTTCCGGGCGCACCTTTTCCGCCGCCTTCTCTCGACGGCTGCCTGAGGACCTGCCTTGGTATGTTCTCTTTCGACATAATTTCCACATTTCCTCCTAACTCAGCGGAAAAAGGTACAGTACGTGCCTAGTTGTTATTCCTTAGGTGCAGGAGGTCTTATTCACCTGAACCTGCGTTTTCGGAATGGTTATCCAGGGTTTAGACTGAGAAAAGCACGTATCCTCCCTTGAGCAAGGCAGAGAATTCCCACACCTGCTAGCCCTATTATGGGGCTTACCTCTGCGCCCCCCTTTTTTTGCAACATTGACTGCGTTCTTGGCATCTGGCGGATGCAGCTGTGTTCTTCCTCTTTCCGCAGCTAGGTAGATAGGAGAAGGAGAATTTCTGATGTATTGTTTTCTACATGTTCGGTTTAAGTGTGTTTTTATTGTTGTAACATGTTAGTAATCCAGAGAGTAATTGTGTATAAATAAATGAGAAGTAAGCTATTCTGTGTTAGTGGTATGTATTCCCAAGCTAGTATGGATGGGTGGAATGTGTAAAATATTCTTAGCCTGAGTGAATATGGTAAGGGAAAATATCAGACCTAAATATGACATAAATCAGTCTGGAAAAAGATTTGTTGAACAACATTCAATCACAAAATGTCATAAAGACATTTTAAGAGCCAGTTTGGGCTCGTGGTTAAGGAACCGGGCTAAAAATCAGGCTAGACTTTGAGTTCTAGTTCCACCTTATCCATGAAAGCCAGCTGGGTGACCTTAGGCCAATCAATCTTTCTCATAACCCACCTCATAGGGTTATTATGAGGAAAATAGAAGGAAGGAGTATTAGCTATGTTCACTGCCTTATTTGTTAAAATAATAAAACCGGGATACAATTAAATAAAGACGAGAGGAGCATTTTCAGATATTGGAGGGGGGTTAATCATTATGTGTTTATGAGATAGACTGTTCTTTCCCCATCTAGGTTTAACATCAATTTAACATTGTTATTGTGAAGATAAAATGTGGGGATTTGAAAAGAAAAGAGGACTTAAGTATGTATTATAATAAATTAAATTTATACTTGTAATTTATATTTGAATGTGTAGAAATCGGTGTAAGTTTTGGGATTTGGAGATTGGCGCATACAAAGTATGCAATTTAGAGCTTGAAGGCGCAAGTCGTCCTCCCTTTCTTCATCTTTGGCTGAGCTCTCCTGCCTGTGAGACCATGTTTGACTGAGTTCTTTCATGTGTAAAAAGTCCATGCCTTCCCCACAACCGCAATAATCCTGGGCATGTGTAGCTGAATTTTTGTCTGATCTCAATTGTAACCTCTGGGCAGGTTTTAAGTTTACAGTGGCTCCTCCTTTCTAGAAGCAAATTGGAGTTTGAATGAACGACGTTGTGGTCTGAATACAGAAGCTAGGAGCAAATTCTGGGGAAGGGCTATCTCACTAGTCAGTTGGAAGATGATTCAACTTAGTGAAATGACAGATAGTGTGTGGAAACTTCACCAAATCACTGCAGTGGCTTGATTTAACTCTGGAGGAACTGAGTTTATTACAAAGCTGGGAAGTATCTTTTCTTATGTTCCCACAGATTAATCATATGAGAGCAGAGGTGGGTTCCTGCCAGTTTGGACCGGATTTATAGATCCGGTAGCGGGGATTTCCCCCAGCTCGCCGAACCGGCAGCGATGGCCAGCTGGACACGCCCCCAAACCGGTCTTTTGGCTTGAAATCCGTCCACCGGAGCCAAATTTAAGCAAAAATAATGCTCTGCGCATGCGCAAAGCCTGCGTATGCGCAGACCAGTTTAACCCAGTAGCGATGGGTGAGCGTAGCGAGCGAGCACGTGCAAAACGTGCACTTCCGGCGCGACCCTGAATAAAGGGAAGGTAAGTAGAACCCACCCCTGGATGAGAGGAATTATTCATGCCAAGTTTAGAAAATGCCTTAGTACCCTTTGATGGACCCCTAACTACGTACTGGATATATATTATGATTATCATTTTATGAACCACTGTGTGTGGACATTCTGCCCCTTTCTCAAACTGATTAAAATTAGATTAAAAACAGACCATGCCAAATAAAACTTGTTGCATGTGTTGACAAAATGACTAAATTAGCGGACCAGTGAAAGGCTGTGATATTTTGACTTCAGTAGGACATTTGACAAAGTACAGGTAGTCCTTGAGTTACGACTACAATTGAGCCCAAAATTTCTGTTGCTGAGACATTTGTTAAGTGAATTTTGCCCCATTTTATGACCTGTTTTCCCACTGTTTTTAAGTGAATCATTGCAGTTGTTAATAATATGGTTAAGTGAATGTGGCTTCCCCATTGACTTTGCTTGTCAGATGGTCCAAAAGGTGATTGCATAACTTCGGGACACTGCAATCGTCATAAATATGAGTCAGTTGTCAAGAGTCCATATTTTAATCATGAGACTGTGGGGATGCTGCAATGGTTGCAAATGTGAAAAACCTCCATTAGTCGCTTTTTTTCAGTGCTGTTGTAACTTTGATTACTAATTGTTCTAAGTCAAGGACTACTTGTAGACCACAATCTACATCTTGGTAAAATAGAAAAATGTGAAATAGGCAGTGTCACCACCAGATGGATTTGTATCGGGCTGACAAATCATACTCAATGTGTAGTCCTCAACAGAACTACATCCACATGGAGGGAAGTAAGTAGTGGGGTACCCCAAGGTTCAGTTTTAGGCCCAGTACTGTTAGTTATCGACCTACAACCACGATTGAGCCCAAAATTTATGTTGCTAAGTGAGACAGATGTTAAATGAACTTTATCCCATTTTACAACCTTTCCTGTCATAGTTGTTAAGTGAATCACTGCAGTTGTTAAGTTAGTAACACCATTGCTAAGTAACTCTGGTTTCCCCATTGACTTTGCTTGTCAGAAGGTCACAAAAGTGGATCACGTGATCATATGACCATGGGAATGCTGCAACTGTTGTAAGAGTAAAAAACAATCATGTCACTATTTTCAGTGCCGTTGCAACTTTGAATGGCCACTAAACGAACTGTTGTAAGTCAAGGACTATCTGTACTCTTCAATATCTTCATAAATGATCTAGATGGAAATAGAAATGGAACTCATCAAATGAAGGTGACATGATACTCAACTAGGGGTAACATAGCAGTCTTCCAATGTTTTAGGGGCTGTCACAGAGAAGAGTGGGTCAACCTATTCTCCAAAGGAAGACAAGAAGTAACAGATGGAAGCTTAACAAATAGAGATCCAACCTAGAATTAAGGAGAATTTTTCTGAGAGTTAAAACAATTAATCAGCAGGACAGCTCACCTGCAAAATTTGTTGTTACTTCATCACTGGATGCTTTCAAGAAGAGATTGGAAAGTCATTTGTCTAGAATGTTATAGGAAGTTGGACCTCCAAGATCCCTTCCACCTCTGTTGTTCTGTATTCTGTAAAACTGGGCTGTAAGAATGAAAGGGGACAGAAATTGGGGAAGACCAAGTAAGGAAGAATATACATTACATTCAGCTATGCTCAAACTTAGTTATAAAGTCCCAATTTATTTCTGCATTAGATTCCTAGCCTGACTTTTTTTTTATAGGAATGCAAGGTGACTTCCATGGTGGTCTCCATTTTATCTCTGTAACCATATCTCTGTGGGGTAGAATGGGCTGAAAGAGTACAATTGTCCCAAAGCTATCAAGTGGATTTCTGTGGTTGAGAATGGACTTTAACCCGAGTGTTTTCAGGGGGAAGATGAAAATGTTCACGGGGAAAAACATACTTGAGAAGGAGTTTGGAAGAAGTAAGGGTGATAACATCAGTTTGATGTTCTGTGAAGCAGTTCCAAATATGAGGAGCACCAAGAGAGGAAGAGTCAAGTCTTTCATGAGTCGGTCAGAAGTTTGTTGATGGATGTGAATGCAGAGCAAAAATTCCAAAGTAGAGACATAGCTGCAATTGACCAATATATGGAATATTTTTTTCTTTGCCTTTAGGCAATAAATCCTTTTTGTATCAAACACTTTTGAGAGTGAGGGAGTCAAATCCTCAGTAGACCCCCCCCCCCCAAAAAAGCTCTCTCCTCTGGTTTGCTGTTTCATGATGGAGAGAAACACACAAAAATATCCAGGGGCCTACTCTTCAAGATTCAACTGAAGGTGCTAGGTTAGAAGAGAAACTCACTGGTTTCAAGAGAAAATTATTCCAATTATATATTTTAGCAAAATAACTATTTTAAGTATAGGATCTCCTGCTTGAGCAGGGGGTTAGACTAGAAGACCTGCAAGGTCCCTTCCAACTCTGTTATTGTGTAAGTGCTTCTCAGGAAAAGATAAATATGTCTTGAAACTACTGTATGTATGTGCATTTGTCATCTCTCCCTAAAAGTTGTTGCTTCTAAGGGTTGAGCTCATTTAAATCCTCTAATCTAGAGTATGTCTTTCCTACATATTTGTTGATTTTGTTCTTATGTTGGGAAAAATGTTCAAACCTGGGGAAGAGAGTCACATAAAGCGTTTCCTTTCTATTGTATAGCTCATCCGTTTCTCTCTGTTAGTTCCGGCCGTGGAGCTATTAGAGTAACTATCAAATAGCTTGGGACAAACATAATTAATTCTGCATCAGTGAGGTACATCTCTTTGTGTGAGTTTGGAATTATAAAATGGATTTGTTAAAGTTATACCTACTTGTCAGTGATATAAATTCCGTGAAATCTCTCTTCTGGATGAGAACAAGTTTTAGGAAGATTGAAAGCATTAATGTTGTCTCCTATTTTTATCTTGTTGAACAAAACAAGTCAATTGGCTAAAACAAGCAATCAAAACACAATCCATCTAGCATTTTCTCAGACAAGTTGAGTTCAGATTGGTTGGACCACTTTTGCAGAACAGATTAAAAAGGAAGGACCTAATCCACAATATTTTTCACGAATTGACGTTGCAACCAAATCATTAACTCTTCCTAGATTGTCTCTATTGAAAGCTTTCTGCTTTTTTCTTAGTTTTCTTTCTTCCTTTCTAAGTGGATCAATTGGTGTATCTTTTAAAAGGCATTTTAAAAACATGATAAGCTCTCTTGAAGTTTGGAGAGTTCAGAAAATCCTGCTCCCCCCCCCTCACTTATTTGACTCTATTTCCTCTTCTGCTAAGTGTTTAGCCTGAATCTTGTCATAGCCTTTCCAGTTCTTTTCAAAAGGAACAATTTTCCACTGGTTGTTCAGAAGCACATGCTGGATTACAGGCTGATAGTCTCCCCCCCCCCCCCCAATGCAAAATGGTAAATGTTCCTGAAATATAGTACTAAGGGACACTTCTGGAGCTGGTATTTTTTTTTCTACAAGAAGATAAGCATCTGTTGTTTGTTTTATTTTTAAGAATTTACCCCTCCCCTGTTAGAAAGTAGCCTACTTTCTGAATTCAATTTATGTTCTCTAAGCAAATACTTAGATTTAATTGTTGGGTTTCTGTGGATTTCTGCTGGGAGAGTTACGGTATGTTGTCCTCTGGTATAAGTTCTTTTCCCCCCCTGAACTCAGGAAAAATAGATTTCTCTCAACTCAGACAGAAGCTAGCTTTGTACCAGGCTGGTTATCCGTGAGGATATTACCAACTCACCCTTTCCTTGGAGTAATATTTTTCAGCTTTTTCATTTGTTATTTTTTAAATGGATGTTTCTTCTTTGTGTGCACACCTAGCATGAAGCCAATTGGAGATGAAATCTAATTTATCCTTGAGTGTTGGTGAAAATAGCTGTATTAGTAGCTAGCTAGAATGTTCTGGCAACCAGATATGTTTGGAAAACTCTTTTAAAAAATGCCTTTAGATTGCTTTGATGGCTTAGCTTTTGATAGAACTACTTTATTTTTTAGAACAGCACTGAAAAATTGTCTCCCAAGATGGGAGACAATTTTACTGAAAAATCTTGACCGGCTTGTTTGGAAAGGAGAATTTGTAGCATTCATGTAGGTAAAAAGTGCAATTTGGAAACTGAATAGCTTTATTTTCCATGTCTTTCCCCCACTATTGATAGTTAATTTTGTCCTAGGTGGCACTATTAACTTGTTCCTGCAGGGCAAGCTCTATAATGCTGCTCAAGCAGCATGGGGGCAATCCAGGAACCCACTTCTATAAACTCCAGTGAATGCTGGAAGCACAATTGAGCACACGACTTCATGATCCACACGTTGCACTGCCACTTTCCCTGTTGCATCAAGATGATTCAGGAAGGTCTATATAACTTGCATATGCCAGCAGCTTGTATACCATACAAGATAAGTGGCATTCTGCTCGCTTTCAGAGCAGCAATCAGAGGCCAATTATTATGAGGTCATATTTGTCCACAATTAGTCATTTTGCATTCTTATTACCGGTAAGTCCTTCAGTGACTCACTGTGAACTTGGGGAGAGCAGAAGCACATCTTCATATTAAATTGTAGCATAAGAACAATAATGTGCAGAAAATTCCCTAATGATGGCCTTTTCTTGGTAGATTATCATGCAGTACAGGTAGCAATGAAGCTACAGTACTTTATTTACTGGTTAGAATCTTTGTATGAAAGATTCTGTTCATTCTCCCCCCCCCCCCCCCGGAATTGATCAAGCAATGTGATTGTTATCTGAGTTACGATTTAGAGCTATCTCTTTGTAGTTATTAAGAATATAATTATATATAGAACAACTGTGTAATATATGGAACATCTATAGAATATACAAATATATGCAGAATTTTCCAGGCATCCCTTATGGGTGGAAGGTATTTAGGGATGCTAAGGTGTGTCATCGAATGTTAGTTTTGTGGGGAAACTCTCTTTGAGAAAATAAAGGAACTAAGAGAGAACATAGGTTGGATGGAATAGAATGCTGACATGGTTCTGAACAAAGACTTTATTTAGAATAGAAACAAAATAAAATGTAAAAATAAACAGTCTAACCAGTATTTGAGGGACTTTCACAGAGAAGAGGGGATCGATCTATTCTCCAAAGCACAAGGGCAGGACAAGAAGTAATGGGCGAAAGATATTTAAAAAGAGATCCAACCTAGAACTAAGGATAAATTTCCTTAAAGTAAGAGCAATTAATCAGTTGAACAGTTTATCTCTGGAAGTTGGGGGTGCTCCATCATTGGAGATTTTCAAGAAGAGATTGGACAGCCATTTATCCAAAATGATATAGGGTCTATTGCTTGAGCAGGGGGCTGGACTAGAAGACCTCCAAGTCCCTTCCAACCCTACTATTTTATGTTCTGTGTTCCCCCTGTTGGTCCATAACAAATAATCTGAAAGTTTAAAAGAGAGGAGGAGGTAACACACATCTGGTTGAAGAGAATGTGGAAGAGAGGCAACAAGAAAACCATTAACAGCCAAAGGAACTTCAACTACAGGCTTCAGTGTGATGTTTGAAAATAAAAGAATGAGAGGAGATAGAGGTCACAGTAGTTTAAACATTAATATACCATGCATCAATTAAAATAAAGCAGCATGATCAGTCTGCATGAATCCTTCTATTTTTTTAAATCAAAATCCTATGTTATCTCAACCTGATTAGTTGTAATTCTCCATTCTGAATCCAGGACCTTCTAGCCCTGCATTTCACATTCCTGTGGCCATCTGTGCCCTGTTCTGGCCTTTCCTTGTTACCACGAGATAAGATCCCCAATATGATGTGATGCTGCTTTTGTGGGATTTGCTTGTGTTTGTATTGGGTTTTGGGTAATGTGCCCTGCTGTTGCATGTTGTGTGGAAGGATTTTCCTCACCTCCCCCCAATGTTCCTGGTACTTTTCAGGGTCTTCCACTGAAAATTCTGGGACTGGTGATCCTGAGGTATCTGCGGGGCTCAGATTGGGAAAAACTGCTCCACATTCTTTCTGGCTTTTTAAAATAGATACTGCCTCTAAAAGTATTTGAAATGCCTCATTTATACTTGCAGCATTTATAGTTTTCTTTCCTGAGGTGAACATTCCTTCTGCTATTTTTTACTTTGATAATAATCCTTTGGGGTTGAGTAGGCCATTTAGTGAATTTCATGACTGTGCAGAAATTTAAGCCCTGTTTCTTCAACCAGTACAACTTGATGGCTTCAACTGAGTCAAACTGCATGAGCAGCTGTTTCCAGGGATCAGTTCTGTTTGTGTCATGTGACTGCTTAATCATGCTTTGCCTGCCCAAGGAAAATTGGGATATAAAGATTCTTCTCTGCTTTTTTTTGAGCTTGTTGGGGATATAGCCAGTGATGTTTATAAGCTCTCCTGATTTTTCTAGATTTAATTCTTGAAGAACATGGAATTGGTCAATGAGAGACTAAGAAAGGAGCTGGAGGAGGAGTTGAAACTTGGTACTGAACAGTTATGCAGCCATGCATGGTACCATGGTTGCCTGCCACGGAAGGTAAGGCAGCAAAAATCTGTTACTTGGTTAGCTACCGTAGTTGTCATGCAGTCAGTGAAAAACAGTATAGTAGCAAAATATAATTATAGAGGCAAAGGGCAAATTGAGACAAATCAACCCTTTCAAAAAGAAGAGGCCAAATTATCAGTTTTGGAGCACGGCAAGAAAAAGGAAAGCCAAGGGCTTACATAAATATCCTTTCTATACTGTGGCTCCTGGATGGTAACATTTATTGCATTTGTTTCAATTCTGTTCTTAGAAATATCACTATTATTCCCATGGAAATCTCCATAAATTATTTTATGCCTTTTCTTTTGTCAGTTTAGTCATAAATAATTTCATCACATTTTAGTGTCATTTAACTTTGCTGAAGGCTTCTTGCTTAGCCATTTTTACCCATTTCCAGAACAAATATTTATTTCCAAGATTGCTCTGTATTTTCTCTGTATAAAAGTAGTCTTAATGGTTCCTTGCTTTGTTTGACTACTTCTTTTTCCTCTTTATGTGTGTTATATAATATCTTTTTGTCAACCTTATTTTTTACAACATTCTTTTATATGCTCCCCCCCCAACCACTGCCTTTTTCACTTCATCATTCCACCAAGCATCCTTAATGGGAGCGGGGAAGACAGATCTCAGTCATCTGAAATGGATTCATATAGTCTTGTAAATGGCAGAATTCTGCTAGAAGCATCTGATTTGAGTGATAATAATGTAAGAACTATCATAGCAATGATAGTACTTGTAGTGCCTTTGCTACACAACAAGGAACTGTCTTTAGTAAGATTGACATAACAATCTTGCGGCCATACTTGGAGAAGGAGGCTCTACTCACGGTCACTCATGCCCTTGTCACCTCGCGTTTGGACTACTGCAATGCGCTCTACATGGGGCTACCCTTGAAGAGTATCCGGAGACTTCAATTGGTGCAAAATGCGGCTGCGCGTGCTGTGGTGGGTGTGCCAAGGTACACCCACGTGACACCGATACTCCGCCAGCTGCATTGGTTGCCCATCAGTCTCCGGGTCCAATTCAAGGTGTTGATCACCATCTTTAAAGCCCTTCATGGCTTAGGACCAGGATATCTTTGGGACCGCATTCTGCCTCATACTTCCCTTCGACCGGTTAGGGCCCACAGAGTTGGCCTCCTCCAGGTCCCGTCGGCCAAGCAATGCCGGCTGGCGGGCCCTAGGGGGAGAGCCTTCTCTGTGGCCGGCCCCGTGCTCTGGAACCAACTACCCCCAGAGACCCGGACCATCCCTACTCTGCTGGCCTTCCGAAAAGCCGTGAAGACATGGCTATTCCTGCAGGTGGGGGGGACAGCTTAATTCCACCTGAGCCTACCCCCCAAGTATGTATGTGCTGAATGGATGTTGCTGTTTTAAATAACCGTTTTAAATTTTGTACTTGTTTTTAATTCTTTGTAATTTTTGATTATTCTTGTATTTCTCTTTGTTGTACGCCGCCCTGAGTCCCTCGGGAGTTGGGCGGCATATAAGAATAACAAAATAAATAAATAAATAAAATCTTTGCCCTGTTATCTGACTTTGGGCAAATGTGCTTTTAGTAGGGAATGGCCATTAAGAAGTTAACTTTCCGGTCCTTCATAGGAAGGGTAGTTTTCAGAATGAAGTATCCAGATAGAATTATTTTAAAGAAGGAATGAAGATTAGGCAGATGTGATAGATATAGTTCATTCCCATGGCTACTAACCAAATCAAATCTTTACTGTAGTCCTAGACCAACATTTCGTACCCATGTGATTATATGAGTTTGTTCTCATAGTTTAGTTTTCTCAGCAGTAATAGTTAACATTTAACCATAAAGAATTAACATACATCTCTTTCTATATGGAGGGAAAGAGAAGAAACACTTGAGGGAAAACAGCATTTGGATGGATAGGGTAAAAGGAAGGACAGGATCAAATTTGATTAGGAGGTTTTTTTCCCCCAAAGTTCCTAGTGAAGGGGAAAACAATTGGAGTGGTTGCTTGGGAACAGTGTTTTCGCTAAGGGAAACATGCTATTTTTTCCCCTTAAAGTGCATACAGTATGTTCTCTCAATCATTAGACACCAAAAACTATATTTTCTTGCATGTTAACTGTTCATTTGGGACAGGTTCTTGTGTAACACATAATAGTGGGGCCTTCTTATTCAGAATTTTCTATCATAGTGCCAAACGAGAAAGCAAAACATAAAAAGATTTCCTGGTTTATCCAGGGACGATAGAGGCAATCTGTCAGCTTCTAGCCACGAAAAGATTACTCCTGCACCAGGAAGTCACTCTTGCTTATTTCCCTTAGCATCTAAGTCACTGACTTAGAAAACGGGGACTAGGAGTGGAATATAGCCAAGGGAAAGGAATGGAGGCATGAGATGGGGATGATAGAGGTCATCTATCTATCTATCTATCTATCCCTAGTCTCGTATGTGCCCCATCACTACTAGGCTTAGTTATAAGGTTTTTCTATCATAATATCATAATAACATCCTCCTGAATGAAATCAGGAGGAAACAGGGATTTCCTGGATTTTAGAATGTGAAAAACAATGAGAAGGATCAGTTCCAGATAAAACAAGTGTGAAGAATCATTATAATCTGAAGAACAGCCCTTAGGTTGCTGAACATACCTGGCTTAGAAAAACAGTTAGGTTTCCCAGGAAGCCAAGAACAGGAATGAGGTATTGACCAATACAATTCAGATCTTCCAAATATATAGGAGAGAATATTATTTTTCCAGGCTAGTTTTTTAAAAATTCCTGTAGAAACCTAGTATCCTGGGGTTCACAACAACAACAATAATAATGAAGAAGCTAAAGTGTTCTGGGACTTCAGAATTCAAGCAGACAAGCACCTTCCACATAATACCCCAGATTTAACAATTTCCGATAAGAGAGACAAAAAGCTCTTGCATAGTGGCTGTTGCAGTACTTGGAGACAGAAGAATAGAAGAGAAAGAATGGAGAAAATCACAACATACAAATACCTGCAAATAGAGGTAGAATGACTGTGGCAGAAAAAAAGCAAAGATGGTACCAATACTTGGGAAGGATTCAGCAGATGGGCAAAATGCCAAATCCAGTCTAAACATCTGGCAGACTGCGACCAACCATAAATAATAGGCAGTAATAGTAATAGGCACCTTGGATGCAATTCCAAAACATCTGGAGTACCACTTGAATATCAATAGCATTGACAAAATCACCATCTGTCAATTGTAAATGGCAGCTTTACTTGAACAGTGGAGGGAGCGGAGGAGCCCTTACAGGGTAGAGCTGGGGAATTTGTATAGTTTCTGGCGGATAAAGTCGCTCAGATTCAGACAGACCTGGACTCCGATTGGGCAAGTCAGACTGAGATGATTGGGGTAGGTCTTAGCCCTGTTTTATGGGATGAGTTCGAACCCGCGACCCCTGAGGAAGTGGACAAGGCTGTGGGAGCGATGTTCCTCCACCTGTTTGTTGGACCCGTGTCCCTCTTGGCTGGTTTCATCCAGTAGGGAGGTGACACGAGGTTGGCTCCAGGTTTTGATCAACGCTTCTTTGAGGGAGGGGTCTGTTCCGCAGCCACTGAAAGTGGCTGTGGTGAGACCCCTCCTCAAGAAGCCTTCCCTGGACCCACTGAATTAAAGAATTTTCATCCAGTGTCCAACCTTCCCTTTGTGGGGAAGGTTGTAGAGAAGGTGGTGGATGAAACGGATTATCTAGACCCTTTTCAATCAGGTTTCAGGCCTGGCTTCAGCACGGAAACTGCCTTGGTCACTCTGATGGATGATCTCTGGCGAGCCCGAGATGGAGGTCTTTCCTCCATCTTGGTGCTACTTGACCTCTCAGCTGCTTTCGATACCATTGACCATGGTATCCTTCTGCGCCGATTAAAGGAGTTGGGGGTGGGAGGCACCGTATTACGGTGGTTCTCCTCCTATCTCTTAGATCGGTCGCAGTCGGTGTTGGTGGGGGGACATAGGTCGACTCCTAGGCCCCTCATATGTGGGGTACCTCAGGGTTCGGTCCTCTCTCCCCTCCTATTCAACATCTACATGAAACCACTGGGTGAGATCATCCACCGACATGGGGTGAGGTTCCAGCAATATGCTGATGACACCCAGCTGTACATCTCCACCCCATGTCAATTCAGTGAGGCAGTGGAGTGATGTGCCAGTGCTTGGATGAGGTGAGGGTCTGGATGGGGGTCAACAGGCTCAAGCTCAACCCGGACAAGACCGAGTGACCGTGGATACTGCCTCCCAAGGACCATGTCGACTGTTCCTCCTTGGTTCTGGGGGGAAAGAAATTAGTCCCCTCAGAACGGGTTCGCAATTTGGGTGTCCTCCTGGATCTACAGCTCAAATTAGATCAACACCTAACAGCTGTGGCCAGGAGGGCCTTTGCACAAGTTCGTCTTGTGCACCAATTGCGTCCCTACCTGGAGCGGGAGGCACTGCTCACGGTCACTCATGCCCTTATCACCTCTCGTCTCGATTATTGCAATGTGCTCTACATGGGGCTACCCTTGAAGACTGTTCAGAGACTACAGCTAGTCCAGAATGCAGCAGCGCGAGTGATTGTGGGTATACCTAGATACACCCACGTCACATCTATCTTCCGTGAGCTGCACTGGCTGCCGATTGCTTTCCGGACACAATTCAAGGTGTTGGTTATCACCTTTAAAGCCCTACATGGCTTAGGACCAGATTATCTACGGGACCATCTTCTACCATGTACCTCCCAGCGACCGGTGAGATCTAACAGGGTTGGCCTCCTTCGGGTCCCATCAGCTAAACAGTGTCAGCTGGCGGGGCCGCGGGGGAGAGCCTTCTCTGTTGCTGCTCCGGCTCTCTGGAATCAGCTACCCCCAGAGATTCGTACCACCCCCACCTTATTAGCCTTCAGGAGAGCTGTTAAGACGTGGCTCTTCCGGCAGGCTTGGGCTAGTGACCCGATGGAGTTAACCAGGATGGTCGCCCCGGAATAAATACTAATGTTAATGAATGTGTGAGGGATTCTTTTTTAAACTTTTAATATGTTTTTATATTCCTTTATGATGTTTTTATTGTATTTATTCATATTTGTCTTGATTGTCAGCCGCCCAGAGTCCTCTGGGTGTTGGGCGGCATACAAATGTGAGAAATAAATAATAAATAAATAAATAAATAAATAATAAATAAATAAATAAATAAATAAATAATAAATAAATAAATAAATAAATAAATAAATAAATAAATAAATAATAAACAGCTTACATTCTGTGATGATACTTTTTAATATTTAACAACAACATTTGCCTATCCAAGTCCTTGAGAAAAACTCAATCGGTGTATAAAAATGCTCAAACCCGTCTAAACATCTGGTTGATTATCAGCCATAATAGCACCAAACCTATCAAAGATTCCTTTAAAGAACATTCTGAGTTTATATCCACTTGGCTCAATGAATCTGAGGATTTCTCAAATTCAGAATAGGGCAGAGTTTGTCCCCTTTTACTTGTACAGAAGAAAGTGTCTTCATTAAACCAGCTGTTCCTATCATAGTAGCAGAAGTTGCTCCTGACCTGGAAAGAATAAAATACCTGTCAGAAGTTCTGTGATGGGTCAGGCAATGCTCACTGGTTCTCTTCAAGTGGCTCCTTGTCTTGTTCATGTATTTAACCATACTGAGATTGTTCTAATACTCTGTTTTGTTGGCCCTCTCCTTAAACAAAGACAGACCTTCCTTCTATCTCTACCTCTCTTTCTCTCTCTCTCTCTCAGGAGGCAGAATCCATGTTGCGGAATGATGGGGAGTTCTTGATCCGCGATTCACGCTCTAGCCTGGGTGATTATGTCTTGTCATGTCACTGGGGAGGACAGGCCCTGCACTTCAAGATAATTTGTGTGGTACTCCGTCCCCGAAAGGGCTATTCTCGCACCCTTTTCCAATTTGAACAGGAGCAGTTTGACAATGTACCTGCCCTGGTGCGCTTTTATGTGGGTAACCAGAAGATCATCTCAGATATTTCAGGAGCTGTGGTGTCTCGACCAGTGAACAGGAGTGTACCACTTCGCTGTCTGAAGGAGCGTTTCAGTGACACTGGCCAGCCTCCTGGCCCTTCGAAGGAGGAAGAAGCACCTCTTCGACGGTTCAGCTTTCGTCCTGCCACTGCTGGAGAACAAATACGAGATGGAAACTTGTTCCGGTGGGGAACCTTGTTCCATGGTGAAAATATTGGACGGGTTGGTGGTGGTCCTTGGCAGTGTGGCAGAGAATATGATATGGTACTCCTACATTGTGCTTTTAAATAGATCCACTTAGTAGTGGGTGGGCACACTTGAGGCACACTTTTAAGTAATTATGGCCAATTCCCTGAGTCTTGCTCATATTTGTAGTGTGGGATCTTTATCACAGTCTATGCCTCAAAATGTGGAAAGCCTTACCAGTGAAAGAATGTCTGGTGGTCTGATTATGGAAGTCCCCAATGTCAATGAGCCTTCCTGGAAGTTTTTGAGAAATGGGGTTTGTGGGGAAGAATGGATCACTTAGTTCTGTATCTCGGTTTTTTCCTGTCTCAGAACAAAAGATCGAAGTGGAAGTGACCCCAGTAGCCTAGATCAGCTGGGCCAGAGACCTTCATTGCATGGTGCCCAATCAGACAGCAACCTATTGACTGGTGGGTATATGGAAGACTCCATATGGGCAGGTTGGCAATAAAGCAACTTCAGTCTACAAATGGTGAAAGGAATATGGTTCCTCTACTGCAGGGGTCCTCAAACTTTTTAAACGGGGGACCAATTCACAGTCGCTCAGGCTGTTGGGGGGCCAGACTGGCTGGGTCGGTGTGGCTAGGTCACATGACTAGGTGGGCATGGCCAATTTAACAGTCCATTGAACAATGCACACAAATTAAACTTTCATTTGTTTTGCTCCTGGGGGTGTTTTGTTTTTGTTTGCATGTTGCTCTTTTGGTTGACTTTTCTTTTTACTAGATCATTTTTTCAGTTGTTTAGGAGTCTAGTGGTCCACTTCAGGAAACTTAGTTTTGCAGCAATTCTTCTCAGCCCAAAGGAGCTTGAGAAATCTCTCTCTCTCTCTCTTTCTCTTTCTGTCTCTCTTTCTGTCTCTCCCTGTCTCTTTCTCTCTCTCTGTCTCTCTCTCCCTTTGTCTATCTATCACTGTTTTATCTATCTTCTAGAGGTGGAGGAGGTGAAACATGGGCCATTTTCGCTCATTTTCTGGCCTCCTGGGGCATCTGTGTGCCCCATTTTATACCTCCCCTGCCTCCAGAAGCATTTTGCAGGCCAAAAACAGGCAAAAATGGCCCGTGTTTTGGCCAAAAATGGCCCGTTTTCACCCGTGTTTTGGTCATCTGGGGCATCTGGGCACCCCGTTTTTCACCTCCCCCACCTCCAGAACATCTCTGCAGGCCAAAATTGTTGGCCTTACCTTTCAGTTCCAGCCCACGAGGCTCACGAAGGTAAGTTCTGTGCTCGGCCGAAGGGTAGGCAGGGCAATGTGGGTGGGGCAGCCTCATGGTCCTGCGCGGGCAGGATTAATGGCTTCGGCGGGCCGCATGTGGCCCGCGGGCCGTAGTTTGAGGACCCATGCTCTACTGCTTTATCTGCAATGTAATGTAATGCAATGCAATGCAATGCAATGCAATGCAATGCAATGCAGTGTAGTGCAGTGCAATGCAATGCAATGCAATGCAATGCAATGCAATGCAATTTCCCCAAGCCCCCTAAATGGAAGGATAAATTCTTCAGCTTTCCAGGATTATCCAACTCATCCTATATTTCCCCTGATATCAGTTAAATCATGCAGGAAAGCAGTGGACTGAGCAACACAGTTGTCTGGGAGTCAAAGAAAAGGTACAGAAGTTGGTATGGCTAAAACTGCTCTGTAGGATGTGGAAGGTAAAACATGGAATGCGATTCCTTCTCCTGAAAATATTTAATTGCCATTTAATGAAAAAAACTGTTTCTAGTTATGGACAAAACCTGGAAAACTGAGCAGTTTGACTTAGTGCTTTGTATAAAAGCATGAAAAAATACTAAAACATGTTGTGACATCACAGTGCAACCCTGTTCTTTCATGCATGCATCCGTACATAAGTCACAAGTGCATAATTTACAGGGTTTGCAATGTGATGTCAATTTTGTCAGCTGCCCCCTCCAACACCTTTAAAGTGATGTATATTTTACAAGAAAGCATTTAATGTCTCCTGATGCTTGCAGGTGATGGCTACATTGTAATATGCCAAAATGTATTATATTTTCCATCTAAGGCTACATCAGTTTATAGACCATGGATTTTGCATTTGTTGACAAATTTGGCATGAAAACAGAAATAATAGCTTGATGGTTTATATGACATCAGAGCCCACAGAAGACTGTCAGGATATAATTAAAGCTATTGCTCTTCCTCAATATATGCCAGGCCTTGTACGCCATGTGTTTTCCTTGGATGAGTGCTGGGCATTAAGGCTCTGATAGGATCCATGGCCTCTAATACTGGGTAGCTTTTGTTAGTGACATTGAATGGCAGCAGCTGCTGGCTGTAGCTGCTAGTCAGTTTTGATAATGGCTGCCTGCCTTTGTTTCCAGTGGCCAACAGTTCCATTGAACAAATCTTGATGGTATTGGGACTTACATTGCAGTAACATCATCTTGAATATGTGTCTTTGCTTGATTAGGGAATTATGATCTAAACTTGGGGTAATCAAATGTTTTACAAGTGTTTTCTTTATTAGGAGTTCACCTACCCTAATCAGTGATCAATGTGGTTAATCAATTTTCAGATGAAAATCTCCTGCACCATCTTCATTTAGTTGATGAGATTGACTACACATACATTTTAAAGATTAGTGGGTACATCTGAAATGTTGCATATATTATATCTGGCACCATAACGCTACAGGTATAACATCTTGTTTTTAATACTGAAATTCCCAGCATTTGATTTAATAGAAATTCAATATAATAAACATATTGAGACAGATGTACACTTGTGGCAGGGAATATTTATATGCCAATCAAAAAGAATTATCAAACTCTAATCCATTCCTCCTTCTGCCCACAGGAAGCCCAGAAACATTACCTGGAGACCAGGACCGAACCCAACCCCCTCCTTTGTCTCCTGCCTTTCGCACAGGCAGTGACCCTGTCCTACGGCCAAGTGCCTCAGCATCTCATCTGCTGGAAGGTTTGGGACTGAGTGGTTCGGAAGGGCGGCTTCATTCCAAGGCTCCCCCAAAGCCTCTGAGAGTCCCTTCCATGCTGATGAGTGACTACTGTGAACTGGTTCCTAAGATTCCTCAGGGGCCCCGAAGCCATGTGGAGCGCCTACAGACTGAAGAGAGATGGCGTGGCCGGGCTCACATTACAGAGACTGCTTTTGGGTTCCTGGACTCTGTTGAAGCTCCTTTTCCTTCTCCCCAGTCAGAGGAGACAGAAGTGGAACCAGGGTTTGAGCGTCCACTGCTAGAGACCACTTCCTCCTTCCAGCTTCAGCACTTTAACTCATTGCTTTTGACCCCTAACAACAAGCCCCTGGACCCCGGCACACTCAAGCACCTCAAGGACATTTTTGCTACTCATGATTGCCACACAACAGCCCTTCATATTTTAAAAATGGATTGCCAGGTGAGGGCCACAGAAGACAATTATTTTTATAATATTTTGGTGAACTTCAGTTGTCTCCTTTACCATGGACGCTAATTCATATTTAACAGTTGATTGGTTTTGTACAATTGTATTTTGACCTGAGCCAGGACTTGAACTCTGGTCTCGGCTATCTGATCTGCTTGACTATTATGGGAAAGTTTCCCTTTCTCATGTTAGAGAGCTAACTCTAAGGCATTTGGGTTAGGAGTTCTGAGCATGAGATAGTGTCTGATGCAACCTGGGCCTTTTGTTAAGTGAATTTGGACTACTGCCATCTCCTAGTTTTATGGCTGCTCATGGGCCGATGCGGAAGAGTCATTGTTCAGTCACTCCTTTTCCATTGTTCAGGAGAAAATGCTCACTCTGGGTCACAGAGGACTTGCTTAGACTCTGACAGGCTAACTGGGCCTGCGGCTTTTGCAAGGGAGCTCAAACAGCCTACATCTGACAGAGTTGTTTTATGGTTCATATAAGCCAAGATATAAACTCTGCTTTGCTAAGAAACACTAACATCACTCCCATTCCAGAACTCACTTATTACCCACATTGAACGGGGATTCTAAAAGCATCTTTGTGCTTTCCTCATCCTGGTTGGCAAAACCATAATAAATGAAAGAGGTAGTAATTTGCAGGCTGGAATATGAGCAGCCTGAATAACAGAATAACAGAAGTGGAAGGGAACCAGGAGGGCTTTTAGTCCAACCCCACGCACTAAATAATAATGATGTCGATACAAGCAATCCTTAGAGCTAAGATGAGATATTTTTTATTTTTTATTTTATTTTATTTTTGTCAAGTACGTGTTGGTAATATACATAGATATAACATTGTTTATATACATAAGATGAGTACTGATAAGAGGGAACATTAGGACAGGGACGGTAGGCACGCTGGTGCACTTATGCACGCCCCTTACTATACCTTTATACTATACTATACCCTATACCTTTAAAAAAAATATTAATTGGCTGAGCAGAAAGTTTTTAATCCACAGTTTCACTCTAGCCTCTTCAGCACCCTTATTTATTTGTAGTTTGTGTTTAGTTCTTCCAGATTCAGTTAGAAAAGTAAATCTCATCTAAAACAGAGAACCTCTCAGGAAAGGATTTGAAAAGAAGTCATCAGAGTACATTTAATTGAAATTTTAATGGGGATGATGATGGGAACAGTATTGTGTAGGAGCATAGTAGCAGGGAAAACAAATTCCCTTTCTATTTAAAAAAAGAAAAAAATGGCTTTTATTGTGTAGCCTTGTTCCTTTTTTTTGAGCATTGAAATAAGAATTGGGTTACAGACCTTTCCAGCTTGGAATAGTTAAAAGTAATTTCCTCAAATGTTTCCTCCTCTCCAACCCCCTGCCCCTGCCCCCATCTGCTGCCTGGTTCTGACATGTTGAAAATAATATGATGGGGATTTGGGGATTTCTATGTCAGCTGACTCTCTGAGCCCTTTGGCTCTCCAGCTAAAATGACCTGCTGTTGTAGAAAGTATAATTGATTTAGCCCACAAGAAAAATTCCCCTCAAGGGTGAAATGGAGATGATATAAGAAGCAACTGTTGACTTAAACGCTAACGTCTTGTGAAATACACCGTATCTCTTCTACAGGCGTTGAGGATCATTGGAGTATCAAAAGAGCAGCAGCGGGCCATGGGGGTGAGCTCGGGTCTGGAGCTTATAACTCTGCCTCAAGGGCATCAGTTTCGGAAGGACTTGCTGGAAAGGTACTGACTAAAGTTCTGTGGTGGCTGGCAGGCACCAGAGAAGAAGTTATGAAATTATGTGTACATATCTGTGTGTGTTCTCCAGAACGTGCTTGCTTGTCTCTCGAGGATGTATTGTAGGTGCCAATTCACTAAGGATTACTATGTAATTACAGGTAGTCCTCAATTTATGGAGAGGTGCAGCGTCTCAGTAGCTTAAAAGATACTGGAGAAGGTTTGTGGCTCTGGCGGTTCAAGTCCTACCATCACGTGATGGAATGAGATCCCGTCACTTGCCTCAGCTCTTGCCAATCTAGCTGTTTGAAAATGTAGATGCAAGTAGATAAATAGGTATCACTTTGGTGGGGAGGTAACAGCGCTCCATGTTTCACTGCACTTTCTGCGCTATGATGTGATGTCATGCTGGCCACATACCTGCGGAAACGTCTTCAGACAGCGCTGGCCTAAAGCAGGGGCATCAAACTGGATTTCTTCACGGGTCGGATCAGCATTGTAGTTCTCCGTGGGCTGGCTGAGGGGGAGACGGGACAGACGCCTCCTGCAGTACCCTGCCGGCCAAAATGGGGTGTATCCCCCCACACCCCGTTTTGGCTGGCAGAGTGTTGCAGGAGGCCGTCCATGCTGAAAATAGGGTGTGGAGGAGGCGGCATGCGGCTCCCCCACGCCGTTTTGGCTGCAAGAGGCAGCGTGGGCCAGTCCTTTGCTATTTCCAGCCCAGCCCCGTGGGCCGGATTTAAGCATCCCACAGGCTGGATCCGGCCCGTGGGCCTTGAGTTTGACACCCCTGGCCTAAAGAAACAGAGATGAGCACCGCCCCCTAAAGTTGGCTACAACTAGTTGAATAAAACCCCTCAACCTATGACCACAATTGAGACCAGAATTTCCATTGCTAAGTCAAGTGGGTTCTTAAGTGAGTCATGCCCAATTTTACAACTTTTTTGGTAGGCTGTTAAGTGAATCACTGTAGTTAAGTGAATTGTGGGATTGTTAAGTGAATCCTGCTTTCTACATTGACTTTGCTTGTTAGAAGCTGACTGGGAAGGTTGGAAATGGTGATCACATGACCCCAGGATGCTGCAACTGTAAACATATGCTAATTGCCTAGCACCTAAATTTTGATCATGTGACTAGAGATGCTACAATAGTTGTAAGTCCAGGTACTAGTTGTAAGTTACTTTTTGCAGGGCCATTGTAACTTTGAACAGTCAGTAAGCAAATGATTGTAAGTAAGGACTACCTGTAATTTAATTATTGCTTACTGTAATTGTTTTGGTTTTATTTTAATTAATTTAGTCACTGTTTTTAATTTTTGTATTACAAATGTTTAGAGCCTAGTTGCAAACACATTGTGTGTCTTCTGAAGATTTATTGGTATAGGAATCAATTTTCTATTTAGTGGTATAGAAAGTTAAAATATTAAAAATATATTAAAAATAAAGGACTTTCTGGGAGAGCAGGGAATAAAGTCCTGAAGACAAAGGTTCAGTCATTCTCAAGAGGCCACTTCATAGTTGACTGCTGACTGTGCTTTGGTGGCCCTTCTCCCCCTCTGGCCACATTTGTTTGTTCGTTTTTATTTGTCAAGCATATATGATTAAAGCAAAGTATAAACAGTAAAATTATGAATTGTATTTATTTATATATATATATATATATATATATATATATATATATATATATATATATATATATATATATATATATATATAATATATATATATATATATAATATATATATATATATACATACATACATACATACATACATACATACATACATACATACATACACACACATATATATATACACATATATACATATATACATATATATATATATATATATATATATATATATATATATACATACATATATATATATACACATATATATACATATACATATATATACATACATACATACATACATACATACATACATACATACATACATACATACATACATACATATATATATATATATATATATATATATATATATATATATATATGTATGTACAAGCATGAATAAGAGTATAAGAGCTATGAATATATGGGTACATTAGGACAGGAACGGTAGGCACGAATGTGCGCTTATGCACATTCCCTGCATAGTATCTAGATCAGCCTGGAGCTGGCAAATAAAACCCCTTTAGACATAAGCAAAATGGGGGAGATGCAAATGGCTCTGCCTATTCCCTTCAGCCACTCCTTAGCCTGCAGGTGTTCAGTAGTGGATCATTCTGATGGTGAAAGCTAGCTAGTCCTTCCAAGGCCCAATTTGAGAACATATTTGCTGGAATTATGAGTGCTTAGTAAACAGCTTTTTCCAATCAAATCTATTTAACACTGTATACAAAGAAAGGCCCAACTAGTGTATTATTTTGCAGCAGAGCATCTCAGGGTCCTGCACTGTGGATTGAGGGGATAGAAGATATTCCTCCAGTTCAGATCTTGTATGTCGGCTTGACATGGAAAAGTTGGTTTGGGCCGCCACTTGGCTTCTGGTCTGCCAGTAAAGCAGCAAGTCGGAATCCTGTTATCGCTTTTGAGTGAGAGACTTCCCAGATGGCAGTGACAAAATATGCTGGAATGTATTTGAGAGTTGCAGCAGCGCTGCCATTTCTTGTGCTTTCTTTTTCCATCCTCAGGCACCATCTTATAGCTCTGGGCATTGCTGTGGACATCCTGGGCTGTACAGGGTCAGTGGCTGAACGGGCTGCCACCCTCCACAAGGTCATCCAGCTAGCCGTGGAGCTGTGGAGGCCAGTTGGGGACCTCTTTGGCCTCTCTGCCGTGATGAAAGCTCTTCAGCTGCCACAGGTGAGGGGGTGGCGGTGGGCTTGTGTGGGAGGAAAGCCAAAGCCAAGGCTAGCCTTGTGCTCCTAAGATGCACCACACAAAGATGGAAAAGTATAGTTTGAATTCAGATGATCAGAAGCAGCTCACCTAACAGAGCTAGCTCTGGTTTCAGTCCACATGTTGCTGTTAGAACAGAGGATGGAATGCATTTGATCTACTGGAATGTAAATATTTATATCCCTTTCTCTTTCTTTATTAAAGTAGAGCTTAAATACTTGGCCAAGCCAGTCATTCCATTCTGAACCCCAGAGGCTGGGCAGGCAGCTATATTTATACTTCTCTCCTGTTTTTGAATCTGCAGATCACCCGGCTGGAGCAAACATGGAGGCATCTGCGCCAGAGCCACACCGCAAGCGCCATCGTCTATGAGAAGGAGCTCAAGCCTCTCTTGGGGAATCTGAACAGGGCTGAAGGTAGGGCCTTGCAATCATTCTGGCCAACTCCAGTCATTACAACTGTGTAGAGCTTCTGGTGCATTGCTCTGTTTTCATGTGGAACTCAGGAGTCAGCAACCTTTTGAAGCACCATCTTGTGCACCATGGACACAATTTTATTTAGGGCTGAGATGTAGGAAATGTTGGGAAGTCAGTTTAGATTTCAACTGGAAACACTCCTTTAGACTGGAAACATTTTTATGAGCTAAATATATTAAATATTCATTGAACCACTTTTAAAATAGTTGTATCCCTATTTGCATTCATTTGAACTTGCATGCATCCATTCCCATTCCAGAAAATTTAAAACAAAAAATATGAGCAGAGCTGGAGTTAAGGGTGTAGTGTTTTTTCTTCCTGGACTCTGGGTTCTGCATTGCGAGTTTCTGTCTAAATTTAGAGAAGATATTTATTACATCACTCAAAGTTTGTTCTTTTTTTATGTTGTGATCTTGAAGTCACTGTTAAGAATGCCTCGAACAGAAATGTAAGTTTATTGCGCCAGGGATATCTCTAAAATGCAACTTAGGGAGGATTTTTTTTATTAATTTTATTTTATTAATTTATGTGCTGCCTACCTTGTTTAGAGACGACTCTGGGCGGTTTGAGTTCTTGTTGAGAGTTCTTTGGAGTATTTTAATTGCCACAAAAATGGGAAGTCAGAATAGCTCTAGTGTATCTGAATAGTCATATACACTTGTTCCAGAGTGGGCAGATTGCTGTTTTAAGGTAAATAATGGTGCCACTGTTTATATATTCCTATTAACTGAAATTCCTTCTTACCAGGGTATGAAGTGTGATATTTTTCATAGAGTCAAAGATTTGGAAGAAACTGTAGAGTCCAAGCAATCCTCAGAGTAGAATTTACTAGACATCTCTCATAGATAATTATCTAGTCTCTGTTTAAAGACCTCTGGAGCGAAGGAGAACTTACCACTTCATGTGAGAGCTTGTTCTTCTGGCTGACAGCTGGCAGAGTCAGGACATTCCTCCTGATGCCTGCCCTGAATTTCCTTCCTTTCTGTTTAAATCTAACTGCCGTTTGATTAGGGTGCATTCATGTAATGGACCAGCATTTGAAAGGCTGCCCATCATGGTACATCAATGCACTCCTCTGAGCAGGATTGTTTTCCAAACTTTCTGACTCCAATCTAGTAAGCAGCCAAAGGTTGGTGAGTTCTGCATCAGTCAGACTTCTCTATAGGGATTAGCATCTAAACAAATACAGGGACAACCTCTGGAAAATGTCGAAGCCACCCAGGGTTTCCTTTGGTGAGATGGGTGGCTATGTAAATTTGATTATTATTAATAATAAAATATGCCTTAAACTGAACTAAATCACACTTTCTCATCTTACAGACTTTCCCCTAAAATGTTTACAGATAGTTTTCATTTAGTGACCACAATTGAGACTAACTCAGTTGTTAAACCAAAATGGCTGCTAAGTGAAACAAAAACTATATTTGATTTTACTTCACCCTTCCTTTGCTTTACAGACTGCAAAGGTCATAAATGTGAGGATTGGTTGTAAAGCCAGTCTGGTCTAGTGGTCAAGGCATCAGGCTAGAAAGTGGGAGATCGTAAGTTCAAGTCCTGCCCCAGCCCTGAAAGCCAGTTGGGTGACTGGGCCAGTCACTTTCTCTCAGCCCAACCCACCTCACAGGGTTGCTATTGTGGGGAAAATAGGAGGAGGAAGGTGTGTTGGATACATTTGCTGCCTGGAGTTATTTGTAAAAATAATAAATGTGGGATACATTACTGCTGTAATTATGAAGAGTTGTTAAATAAGGACTACCTGTAATTCCATCTGTGATCTAAAAGGCTATTGTCTGCGGCCTACAGGGAATTCTGTCTTCTCCCCAAAGGAGGTAGCAGTTCCTCATATCCTGCCACTTCTCAGTCTCATGGAAGGAGAGCAACTATGGGACGACAATGAGGAGACGTGTGATGTCCTCCTGCGGACGCTGGAAGCAGCTCGCTTTGTTGCCACCAACACTGGCGCTTATCGCATCAGGGCTGAGGCCAGACTTCAAGGTAGGGTTGCTCTTGGCACTGATAACTGGGCTTTCTCTATGTACCTTGGTTGTTCAGATTGTTCAGTTCAGATTGTCTAGTGAGCATCCATTCCCTTTCCCGGTTGCCCTCTTACATGGAATACATGTGCATGAATAGCAGCCCAGAAGAAAGCTGTCAGAGCACTGTTGTGGTGGACTGCACTGGAATAGCCAGGCTCTAAGCCATTCTCAGCTGCAGTAGCTCACTGAGAGAGTTTGGGCTATCTTCTCAGTACAGTCTATCTTGCAAAGTTGTTGTGGAGAGAAAATGAAGAGGAGCCCTATGCATTCTGACTTGAGCTGCTAAATAAAAGTTGGGATAAGTTTCTAACCAATGAAAAGTCCACCCATCTGAACTTTATAGCTATTTTGGTGATGGAAATATGACCCAGCAATGGTTTATTAACAGCTAGCCTTGGCTAGCCTGTGTAGCACACCAGCTCTAAAAGCAGCAGCGATTTTAGGCAAGCACGACTTGTACCAATATGAGCCGAGGTGGCGCAGTGGTTAGAGTGCAGCACTGCAGGCTACTTCAGTTGACTGCTAGCTGCAGTTCAGCTGTTCAAATCTCACCGGCTCAAGGTTGACTCAGCCTTCCATCCTTCTGAGGTCGGTAAAATGAGGAGCCAGATTGTTGGGGGCAATATGCTGAACTCTGTAAACCGCTTAGAGAGGGCTGTAAAGCACTATGAAGCGGTATATAAGTCTTAAGTGCTATTGCTATTGCTACCAGCTGAACTATTTCTGCACTACGAATGGCTCAAAATGTCTGTTTTAATTCTATCCTGCTCCTACCACACTGGGTAGGTTGGTTAATAGGCTGTGGATGGGTGCCTCAAGGGAAGTTTTGTCCCTTAAACATTGCAAAAAACTTTGGCTGGGAACTCCATGGATGATATCCAGTGGGACTGCCTTACGCGCACTTTTATTTTCCCAGCTCTGCTGCCAAAGTTGCAAATTCCACTGCAGTTTTAAGAAAGTAAAATGCTCGGTATGCTGTATGTGTTAATGATTTATTAGAAGTGTGCAGCAGTGAGATCCAAAGTGGGCATTCTTACTGTACCGGCTGGCTGCTCCATAAAGGATGCAAGCCTTTTCCTGGGTTTGCAGCAGGGGTGGGTTCTAACTTACCTCGCTGCCGGTTCGCTTACTCCTGCACTGCGTGGGTGCGCCTCGTGGGCGTGCGCGCGCATGCACAATACCAAAAAATCTGAAAATAAATTTTTAAAAAACTCTGAAAACAAGATGGTGACCCCATGCACAGTGCTGGAAACTCGGCTTCTGACACATGCTCAGAAGAAGAAAAAAAATAAAATTAAAAATTAAAAAAATTCAAAAAAAATAAATAGCCGAAAACAAGATGGCGACCCCATGCATAGTGCTGGAAACTCTGCTTCTGCACATGCTCATAAGAAAAAAAAATTAAAAACATTAAAAAGATGGCGGTGCCCACGGACCAGCACCAACCGAACCGGTTCCATGACGTCATCAGCAGGTCGCTACCAGTTCGGGTGAACTGGTACGAACCGGGAGGAACCCACCTCTGGTTTGCAGGATAGTGGCATGGCTCAGGAAAATGCCTGATTGGGTTCAGGCGGTGACACAGTCACATCCTGTCACACCTCCTTAACTTGGACATGTTTTCTTGAGCCTGAACAGCTGCAGTACAAATGCCAAAAAAGGTGTGGCTTCTTAAACTACTGACAGGTGTGGCAACGGTGCTCATTCCAGAAAGGAAGCACTTTTGCTTAGTTCATATCTGAACACTCCACACCTTTCTGAGTCACTTTTCAATCTTTGCTAAGCAAAACTAGTGGTTTAAGCAAAGGCTTTCTAAGAGTTTATCTTTGTTCCACCTTAAAACAGTGCACCATTATGGCAGTCCCACGACATAGCAAGCCATAAACTAGGTTGTATGGCTGGCCAGATGTAAACTTTTAAAAACCCCAAATCTCAAATGAGAACATACATCCTCCAACTCTTGATTAGAATCTCATGAGATGGTCGATTTTAACTTTGCAGTTGCTTTATTATTAAAAATGAGGCTTCTAGTGCAGTGGTGGAATTCAAATTTTTTTACTACCAGTTCTGTGGGCGTGGCTTGATAGGTGTGGCAGGGGAAGGATATTGTAAAATCTCCATTCCCTCCCTACTCCAGGGGAAGGTTACTGCAAAATCCCCATTTCTTCCCGATCAGCTGGGACTCGGGAGGCAGAGAATAAATGGGGATGGGGCCAGTCAGAGGTAGTATTTACCGGTTCTCCGAACTACTCAAAATTTCCGCTACCGGTTCTCCAGAACTGGTCAGAACCTGCTGAATCCCACCTCTGGAGTGGCATGGTATCTGTGGGTACCACATTCTAATCTCTAAATTAAGTCATTTTATAGCTTATCTTGGTGTTGAAACCCAGCCTTGGTGTGATGGTCATTATATTATTCTGGAGTAAAGAATTCTGTTATACAGATAGTTCTCAAGTTACAACTGGTCACTTAATAACCAAAGTTAAAAGGGCCCTGAAAAGTTAATTTATAACCTGTCCTCAAAGTTAAAACTTCCCCACCACCTCCAAAGTTATGTGATCACATTTCAGGTGCTTGGCAACTGACTCGCTTAGTGGATATGCTGGATTTGGACTTACAATCCCTGATTCACTTAACAACTATTGTGACCTATTTAATGACTGTCATAAAATCGAGTCCAGCCATGTGGTGACTCGACTTACAACCACCACAACCTAAGACCAACATTCTGGGCTCAGTTGTTACAAAACAAGGACTGCCTGTACCCACATTGGTTATACTAATCCTTTTTGTTCTGGCCTTCTCTTACGGGAGGCCTTATTCTGAATATGGTAGGTGTGGCTTAGCAGGTCCTTCCATTTCCCAGTGGTAGATGACACATCATAAGAAGATAGTTAGCTAATACTAGGATGGGCACTCTGTGTAGTACTGAGTCATGTTACAGAATTCAGCTCATGTTTTCTTTTTACCTCTTTTTCTCCTCTCAGGATTCCAGAGCACTCCAGAACTCCTGGAAGTATTTCAGACGGAGTTCTCCCTTCGGTTATTCTGGGGCAGTAAAGGAGCGCAGGCGGAACGGGGTGAACGATACAAGAAATTTGAACGGATCTTGACTGTGCTCTCTCAGAAACTAGAGTGAACTCATGGGAGAAGTATTCCTCCCCCCCCCCACTCTGCCAGGCCAGCTGGAATGCAAGGCAAGGGTGGCAAAGATGATTAGTAAGCAGTAAAGAGGAGGGTCACCCATTGTCAGGATAAGATGTTGACTGGGCTGAAATTTGAAGGCCTTCCAAGGAATGAATGAGCAGGAGGAACTCCTCTGTGGTAGACATTCCTTCTAGATCAACAGGGCCAGGGCTATGTAAAGAAGCAATCTGGAAACATTTTTAACCTAGGCAAAGGAGCCAGCCTGCAATAAAGAAAGTAGCGGACGGTTTTTAATCGGTATGTGCTATGAAAATAACTTTGCTCTCTGCCTATTCTTGCCCGATTTAGAAATTTCACAACATTGGTTTACAGACCCCAAAACCAGAAAATAACAGCTTCCAGGATTCTTATCTGCACCCAAAAGTTTAAATGCATTCATATCCAAGTTAGAAGAGTCCAAGAATCTACCCTGAATAGAAAAGCAGCCTTCCTCAGTTGGAATACTTTTCCTGTTTTTGTAGTTATGATTCTATTATGCAGAGCTGAATTCTGCAGTTAATATTTTATCCTTTTTAAAGTATGATTCATGTATTGCATGGAAAGAAACTTGCATCGGTCTTTCCATAATTTTTCTTCAACTTGAATGGTACTTGAGAAAAGTACTTTTATTGAGAGAGATTGCCTTAAGAAGGGTTTTCTCCCTTACCTATACAAGACCTTGACAGCAGCTCAAGCAGGGAGAACGCTTATATGTATCCCTTTTAATATAATACCAGTGGAGGTTCATAAAAGCTTTCTCCCAGCACCCAAAGTCAGTCACTGAAGAATTGGCCATGACAAAGGAAAGACTTCAAACAGGATTCAGTGGAATCCTGCTTTCTCCCATGATCCAGAGACTGCCACCAACTTGGGATAACTTTAATGAAGAATCATGAGGTTACCCATGGCTAAGCGCATCCCCCTTTTTTTTGCTGAGGAACATAACAGAAAAGTATTGCTACAGTCGTGGATCATTCTACTTGGCCACAATGGGAAGAGAATACAATGTTAGAGGAGTCTTTGGTCTGATGCAGTGCAGTTCTTAGGTTTTTATTTGTCCAGCAGATGCTAGCAGCTACTTCCATAGTAAGGCATTCCCTCCCCCCCCCCCCCCGCCCAATCCAAATGGATAGTACTCAGGCCCCTCTCCAGATCTACGAACAACTTTTGCACAGAAGCACTGCCTGGTTAAGCACAAGTGGAGGGGAGGGGAATATTCCCCCAACTGATCTACCAATAGTGCTGGTCCAGTGTCAGACAACAAACCTGTTTTCTCCTGCCCCTCCTACACTCTGCCCCCCACTTTGTGCTGTTCTATGGATAGGCAGCAGCGAGCAGGAACTGTTGGCTGCCTTGGCTTCCTGTGGCATTTGCCTCCTGCTTTTTCCTCCAGCTCTCACTTTCGGTGTGGTGAACTTTGCACAACCGGAAAGGTAGAGGATCATCCTTTAGCTCCCAAACAGCGACGTTAATGCTGCAGATGTTAAAAGTCCAGGCTTGGAGGCCAGAGGGACAAAAAGGCAACTGCACAGGCATCCACTAATTTCTTCCCTATTATTTACATAAAGTGTAAAAGGCACCCAGAAATACATTCTGCATCTCGAGAGAAGGGAGGGGCAAGTTTTGTCCCCTTCCTTCCAAGGCTGGAGGGATAAGAGCTGAGGCTACGTTACAGATTATGTGAACATGTCAAACTGAATGGTAAAATAAATTGGTCACTCTATAAAACAACTAAGAATACATTAGTGTCTTCTTTAAAACAAACAGACAGGAGAGGAAGAGGCCAGAGCCGCCTCCTTTTGCTTCTCATGTAATGTATTCCCAAGGGGGAAACAAACCCGAAGACTCTGGCACAGGCACTTGTGGCTAATCAAATCCAAGAAAACTATAAAGTGCATTTCAAGGAAAGAATATAGAGATGTTGGTCTGGTGCCGGTGTGGCCTTTGGCCTGCCCTCAGACAAGGCGGCTATGGTAACACTTGCATCTAATTGAAGTAGCGCTGGGAGTGACTGGTGTACCCAGCAACTATCCTCCTCCCTCTCTGCTTCTAGTCAAACAACAAGCATAGCAGCAATCTTAAGGATACACATTCCAGGCTTCTAACCCAACCCGGTCTCCTCCTTGAATATGGACACCCACCCACACCCCAAGCGCCCATAATCCCCTTGAGGTTTGGACACAGTCTACTGAACGCAGCATAAAAGCAGAAGCTTTTCTCTGGAGAGCGCCCTTTGCTCTGACCAACCTGGCAAAGAGAGGAGGGACAACCAGCTCTGCACTTGAAATAGGAACCAAAATCCTTTCTGCTACTGCAGCCACATTTCATCTGATGGGGCAATTACCACAGTCCAGAGCCATGAATTCAGGAATCTTCCTGTATGCAAAATTGCATGTTTTTATCTACTTTGGCTGAAGGGTATTTCCTATGGAATATTTTGTAACTCTGCCATGAAGATAATGGAGGAGGAGGAGGAGCAATTACTAGCTGGAAGTCAACCCCCTCTTGTACTCCCATCCGAGGCCTTGTTTTCAGCTGGCTACAGCCATCGTTTTATTATTCTGCTAGTCAGTTCTTGTCTTGCAGTAGTGATTTGGTGCAAATTCCTTCTTTTACCGTCTCACCCAGAGCAAACATCATGGAGCTGTTTCCAGGCAACTGAAACTCCATCCCTCTTCCATTCAGACACTGATGTTGGTGCAGCTCTTGGAACTTGGCTATTAGTCCCCTACTCAGTTCACATTCAGTCGCAAATAGGAGGTAGGGACGTAACCCTCGCCCCCTTTACTACGCCTTTGTACACGTGTCCACCCATCCCCTTTGTCTTCCTCCATCAAGTTGAGCTCTTCACCTTCCTGCATGGAGATGGTGCCCTCACTGGAACCTTTGGGAAGCAAACAAATGAGCAAGGGCATCGATTAGCCGAAGACAAGAATATCTGGGAGGCAAAACTGTTCAAACCATCAGAGTATGCAGCAGCTGCCAGGGCAGAATTGGAGGGGTGGTGGTGATGGGTGAATGAGGTGCCAAGACTTTAAAGCAGGATGTGAACCAGACTAAGGAGTTACATAGCCCTTCATAGAGTAAGGAGTGCTTTTTGTCCAATTCAAAATTTCAGGCATTGATAATTTTTTCACTCAAAACTGTTTCCCTGCAGTTGGCAGTTTACTGAGCTGTTTATTATAATGGACAGAAAAAATTACATTCACAGAAGATGCAGGGGGGGGGGAGGGAAATTAAATGAATACTGTGCCCTGATTTATTATTATTATTAAGACAGACTGAACACTTGCCTTTGTGGCCTTACTGCTGTCACCATTATGGCCGCAAGAGCAGAACAAAAGAGACACACTTGGTGGCTGCTCCCTCCATAGCACTGTTCTTAAGACTAGGAGAAAGCAATTGCTCTTTGGAGAAAAAGGACTATTGACATGCTGAAGGCACGCCATGGGGCAAATAACACATACACACATCAAACCCCCCCCACCCACCCACATATAATTGTGCCTTCTGAGGATGAAAGCTTTCATTATTAGGTATTTTGAAAAGCAGGTTCCCAATCCTCTGTGGTAAAAACAGTGCAATTAAAAACAGTCTGGGCAAGACTAGTGAATAGCTTTGGGCTATTTCATGCTGAATCTTGGACAACTCAGTTGTGATTGCTCTTCTGAACAGAAGCCTGCTTACCATTAAACTCCCATAAAAGTGAGATATGTAGATGGCTAAGAATGTCAGCCAGAATGGTTACCTCATGTCTTGAGTGAAAGGTTGGGATTAAAAAACCCAAATATCTTTTCTTTTTAAAAAGCATTTCTGTTCAGAGTCAGTTGGACTCAGGCAGTGTCTAAATCTAATTAATTAAATCAATGCCAAATTATTTTATATAAGTAATTGGAACTGCAGATTTTTAATCAATTTTTGGTACAGAACCAATCATAATAATGCTAGGAGAGGCAGAAAGAGAGTAAAAGCCTAAAAGTGACAGATCTAAACTCCTTCCCCAAGGCAAGCAAAATCGCAGACGTGAAGAATAATACATCCCATTGTACTGGGTGTATTTCACAAGGCAGTCCTCTAAGCTAGCCGAATAGAAAGGGTACACGTTTGCCTCTGGTCTCAGCTATTCCACACAAACACAACTGGAGAAGCTTGCCAAGATGCTACCTTCAAATTGATACATGGCCACACAGGTTCCGATGGGTGATGCCAATTCCTCTCCAAAGTCCTCGTCAAACTCTGTGTAAATGGGTTGGTTGAGCGTGTCCTGGCTCTCGTTAGAATGAGTAGTGTCAGGGCTAGGAGGAGAAAAGCGAGTAATGGGTATTTATGTTGCATTACAACTCGGGGGGGGGGATGTAGGGAAAAGGTAATCTGATGCCATCATAATGAAGATGAAATATTACTTCTTGTAAGAAAGCTTCAACTGGCCTTCCTGATGGGATTATCAATCTCTTGTTTTTTTCTTGATATCACTAGTGAACAGATGCACTCTAGGGAATATTAAAAGGACAAGCCAACTTCGGTTCAGAAGAGGCGGCAATATCTTATGCTGTCTCATGGTAATGGATATACTAGGGGTTGCTTTATGTGCAGACTCATCAGAGACATTTTACGCAACAGGTAGTCCTTGTTTAGCAACTGTGTTGTGTTTGCTCTTTTATTTATTTATTTATTTACTGTATTTGTATGCCGCCCAACTCCCAAAGGGACTGTGGGCGGCTAACAGAATATGCAAATACAAAAACGATAAAAAGCAGATCAAAGCAATTTAAAAACTCAAACATATCCCCTCACATGGCCGGATCTCATCAATTGTGGTCCTGGAATCAACGGCCATCCGTCTGCTGGAAGAGCCAGGTCTTGACTGCCTTGCGGAAGGCCGGTAGAGTGGGGGTGGTCCGGATGTCCGGGGGTAGCTGGTTCTTGCAATGTTCATGCCCACATTTACAATCTCTGCAGTCTCTCTCTCCCAGTCAGGTGTCTGCCATTACACTGTTAACACTGGTCCTGTACCTGACCATTTTTCCTTCCCCATCGTAGAGCGGAAAGGTAGTTTAAACAAGCAATCTTTTCCTGAGCTATCTTTCTCTCTGACACAGCGCATCTCTAAAAGTTAACAAGATGAGCTCCCTTGACTTAATTATTGGGGGTGGGTGAATGAGTGGATTAGAACCCAAGATAGCTAGTAACTGCTGCCTGAAACTGACAGGATCCTAAGCAGTTTCACACTAGAGGCTTTTATTTGCCTCCTATATGGTGTGTGCGCGCTAGGCAAATGGCCACAAAACACACTCCTTTGCATGTGTGTTCCCCACTTTGTGTCTGCTTACTTTCTTGTAATCCCCTCCTCTCCAATGAATGTAAATGCAAATATCAATTCTCCTCTACCTAATTTTTTGAGGGTGTATCTTTCTAGTTGTGTAAAGCATAGGAAACATGAAGTAAAAGCATACAGTCATGGTCATATGAGTCTCACTTTGTTGACTACTTTGCATGACAGCCAAGTTGCTGTTCCCAACTGTGGTTGCTAAATGAGGACTATCTGTTTTCATAGTTAAAAGTTTTGTCAGGGGAAAGAAATCTGTCTCCAGCTTCTTGTGAAAGGAAAAAAAAGTGACCTCAAACCTGGACAGGATGTGGCTTTTCCTTTCAATTCAACTTTCAACTTCATTGAAAACACAGGATTGCTCGAGAGGAGGAGCAACTGACCGGATCCTGAGGAAAGACCTAGGAATCCTGCAGATCAGGACCACACTCTCCGGGATTACTCCTGAGGAACCACGGCAGCTGGAACTGCAGTGCGAGTGACTCGGCCCCATCTTAGGAACCTCAAAGAGGTTGCCTGGTTGTTCTTCTTTGACTGCTTGCTCTCACCTGTCTTTTTCATGTGAGCAGTTGTTGTTGTTCAGGGCACTGGCAGGATCCACGTGGCGGTTATAGCGGGTAACCGTGTCCGGGCGGTTGCTCAGCATCCTGCTCTCGGCATCTGCCAGCCAAGCCTATAGAGAGGCCAAAAGGTGGGCATGGATTATGGCTCCCCTGCAGAGGATTTGTTTCTCCTGGGCTCTCTGCCAGCAATGTGAACATGGCTCTGCTAATGAAACTCCAAGAGGCAGAACATTGGCTAATGGATTGCCAAGCTGTGATGCTCTAAAGAATGCATACAGACTCTCCCCAGGTTTACACCATCCTTGTTCTGCACCATCCAGGGCAACATGGACTTATGAGGAGCATTTGGGAGAGAAAATGGAAGAGAGTACCAAGCTCCTCGTGGTCATTGCCGAACACAACCCACTGGAAAGTTCCCTTGTGCAAATCTCCTTGGCACGCGAGAAGCTTTATTTACTGCTCTGAGCAGGGACATGAAGCCACTGTGAGCTAAGAAGTCTAGAGCTAAAATCCAGCAATAACTGGCAAACCCCAAGCAAGCAGAGAAATCATTGTACCTGACTTACTGAGAGGTCCCTCTGACCTGTGCAGAATGACAAGAGAGTCACCATAGAAGCTCTACTTCCATAATAAGAACTTGACCCCACTCTCCTCTGGAACCAGCCCAATTCAAAATCTCCTATTAACTATGATTCAGCAGGCCAAACTTCTGCTTCTGCCACCCTTTGCTCAATCCATGATTCAGTGTTAACTGATATCCTATTCAACAAGATTACTTGTAATGCAGCAGCAATTTCAGGAACACATGCCACTTTCCAAAATCTTGGGAATGCTCTCAGAAACCCTCTAAAAGTTGCCCTTGGACGGTATTTTCAAAGGTTAGTGATATGAAAAATCATTCTGAATGTAATCAGATGCATGGCCTCCCCCTTCTAAGTCCTTACTTCACATTTCTGAATCTCTAGACGCAACCTTTCAATATTGCCCAGTGTCTCTGAGATCTTTGGCTCCAAACTATTGGGGTCTCCCATCTGTGGTGTCTTTTGGTAAACATCCTTCATCTTATTTAAGGCATCCCTGAAACAAGGAAGAGAGCAAAAATTGTTATTGAGAGAAGTTACTGCAATGTAGATGACAAAAGGAAGGGCAATCAAAATTCAAAATATTTGGAACAAAGCAAGCCTTCATTAATACAATTAGTATCAATAAACAGTTAATGAAATATTGCTGATTACCTGGTTAGCTTGATTTGCCCAACCTCCCCCCACCCACAGGCCAAAGTATTATTTTTTTGCTATAAAGGTAGCTGTTTTTATCATTCAAGAATCTTTCTATACTTTAAACATATTGATCGAGGTTTTGTAAACTTGAGTATTTTTCTTCAGTTTCATTATGAGTTATCCTAAATGTTAAAAGCTATGGAAAAATTAAATGTGGAAAATTACAAAGGACAATTACAGTAAATGCTGTATGTGTGAAAATGCATTGATAACCAGCTGTTAATTCTGTTTATGAATTAACAGAACATCCTAGAATTAGTAAACTAATTATCAACAACTATAGTGGGACAGAAAAGTGCCCTTTAAACTCAGAAGCTACAGAGGGAATAGTGGCTTGCTTGCTGATCCAAGTTAACTGGCTTAGCATAACAGCATCTCTTCTCTGAGATTTGCATAGGTTGCCAGGAGGTGTTCAGTCCCAATTCAAGGTGCTGGTGAAGTAACCTTGCTGGGTTACTATCTGAGGTACCTAAATGATTTAATTAGGGAGAGGATATTCTGGGTGCCCACCCTGAAAAAAATGTGGGGAGCTGGGACTTGGGAGTTTCTCAGGAACAGCTCTCTTCCTCTGGACAGCTTTTCCCTCCCCGAGGATGCTTTGGAAAATGGAATCCTCTAAGACAGAGGATTCAAACTTGCTCCATCACAACAATGGGTTGATTTATTACTTTAAGTAGTTATTAGTTATTGGGTTCATTAATGTTATAATTTTCAGCAGCTTATAAATTTTGTGAAATAAATTACAGAAAAGAAAAACTGATGATGTTTGTAAAAGGGCAATAACATGTTAAAACAGTGTACAAATGGTAAAAAAGCCATGGCACAATTAAGCATGCATTTATAACACAGGGCAGAGGCCTTTTGCACCTCTGGAAGCTCTGGAACCATCGCACACTGCCCTAGATTAACAGTGCAGATGGATTTCTGAAAAATACATATTAAACTCCTACTCTGCTACTTCTCTCTTTCCCCTGTAAAATGGGCAACCAATGGAATGTATGTGTGGTGTAAAGAATTAACAAAATTAACAAAGCCTGCTGGCTTTGTTAATAATACGCTCTTCCCACTCCTACGTAATGGGGGAAAAAGGGGTTCTGTCTGGCCAGCTGGGCCATCATGGCCTAGCTGGATATTGACTCTATATCACACAAATAGGTGACAGACACAGGATCAGGACAGCCATTAAAACCTGCAAGAAAGTAATCTTAAGAAAGGGGAATGCCACCAAAATGAAAATGATGGTTTAAAAAAAATTTTTTTTTACTTAGCTCAAAGGGTGAGCTTTTAAGGGTGAAACTGGTTATACACTGCCTCCTGGTGGTCACATCATGTGAGGAATAATGTATATTACGTATTCAACCTGACCCAACCTACACCATAACACTTAACATACTAACTAGAATACTTGTATTTTTTCTTGGCACCGACTAGTTGTCCTTTCTGTTGCCCTGCAACATTTTGAAGTGTACCTTTTCCTTTGTGGCTAAAGTCTACATCACAGCGATTCAGAGTGCAGAATGTAATGAAGGTCATCCTTTCTGGCCTTGTTTTTTTTTTTTTTGCCCAATGAAATCTATTGTTGGAAAAGTTGACCGAGTGCCATTTGCAGCAAATATTACCTGTGGGATTCTGGGCCAAATGCTGTACTGCACCTCTCCCATGACATTTACTTTTACGGAAGTAGCATACTTTTCTCTGACATGCACAGCTTTATTTCTTGGTTCTGCCCCTACCCTGGACACTCATACTTTTCTCTCAAACATGCACATCTAACCTTATTGCCCTAGTTCCTACCCACCTCCATCACATGGGCTATTTTGGTTTTTACTAGGGCTTTGTAGCAAAAACTCAAACAAGTTAGAGATCTCTTTGTTGGATTGGACCACAGATCTTGGCCTAGTCTCGAAATCTCCTACAAAGTTAAATCCAACTTAACCTACAAAGACACTGGGAAAGGAGATGTTCCCAGTCCTGGGTTGCAGAGAGCATGACCAAGGAGGCAGGCAGAAGGAGAGTGCACATCCTGTACATCCCAGAGTGAGGATCAGCTCTCAGAGCTGAGTGGGTTTCCCCCCCCCTTTCAGATGCTGCAGCAGCCACTGTCCTTGTCACTCAGCTGTCCTCATCTCCTCTTCCACTGCCTGCTTGATCTCATGGAACATTTGCTGTTGCCAGCTCAGCCACAAATGGAGCAGATGCAGTCCAGGAGGCTGACAGAGTTCTAGCAGGCAGGCAGACCTTTGGATGGTGGGCAGGAGGCAGGACCAGGAAGGGAGAGATGTGGCGAGAGTAGGGGAGGCTTTGCTGGGGCTCAAAACAGCTTCAAAAAGCAAAATAATAACACAAATGTGTGGACATCACTGATTCTTGCTTAATGTTAGGTGAGACTAATAGCTAAAAAGATCTTTATTGTTAAGCAAGCTGCAAAATCTTCAAATAGGAAAGGACCAGAGAGATACTTTTTTCCCTTCAATGAAGGCATGATTGTCAGGGATATTCAAAATATTAATCATGGAGCTTAAAAGAGCCAATTTTCTGAAATCTCAGAACTTTTTTACTTGGAAAAAGTTTCTTCTCTTTCTGGACTGCCTAGATCACAGGAAGGACAATTAACAGAATGCTCTGACTCTGACCTTTGATCCAGCTCTTTCTGCAACTCCCGGCTTCTTTCTTCAATCTTCTGTTGTAATTTTTTTCTCCTCTGCTCTGGAGGCAAGTGGCTAAAATCTTCTGTGATCACAGTCTGGCAGTAGGAAAAGATACATATCATTTCCCCCCCCAGATGCTTCTCATCTGTCCGCAAAACCAACTTTTCTGCCACAGGCTGTATCTCATTGTGCCACTTGAGAAATATCATCTTCCATTGCGCAGAGTCAAGACAGACAACTAACAGGCCGTAGGCAATGATTCCCTATAGCCCCAGAAACTTGTTGCGTCACAGGGTGGATGTTGTACCTACTTAGCTGGGAACAATCTTCAAATAAATGCTGCTTTTAAACAGTGAACCACCCCCTTTCCCACAATGTTTTTGGGTTTGTTGAGGACAGGTGATCGATCCATTGGCAAAACAATAAGACCCCAATGAGTGAGCTCACACATCACAGTACATCAAAACTAAACAAGCTACATTGTGGCTTATTACAATGAAGAAATCCAGTCTCATGTGGTATGTGAACCAAGAATGATGTCAGAACATTGGGACTTATTCCTTACATTCTCGCTTACTGATATTTATTTAATTATGTATATCACTGACTATCAAAAAATTTTTATAATAACAAGTTAAGCCCCAAAACATTGGAAGTGAATTAAACAATTAAAAACCTGCTGAAAATCTGCAATTTTTAGGTATTTTCAAAAGTCATTAAATATTTAGGGTCTTCAGGAGGATACATTTTCAAGAAACCTGGAGCATCTAGCTTGGGGCAAGAAGACCCACAGAGCAAATGTTATTTCAAGTAACCTGGAACAATGCTGTACAGAACTCTAAAATTGAAAACCAGTGTGTAGTCTTAGCCAGTAATTGCTTATGAGTAGACAATGATTCTTAGCTGGATGTGCTGCAACCATTCAACATTGGAAATGTAGCCACCTCCTCTGAACCATATTTGCCATGAAAATGTGAATGGTGCAACCAGTACACAACAAAATGGTGAGATTTTGTTGTGTGCTGAGGCTGACTTTTGGTATTTTTCAATAACATGTTCCTTATGACTTCCTTAAGGAATTACTATATTGATAACTTGATTGATCATAGTGGTTGCTGTTAAAGGATAATTTACTTCAAGTTAATTTGACAATATTAGGGCAGAGGATTTTTGCTTTCTTCATGTGGAGACTATGACTTTGTCCAGTTGCATAAATCTTCCCAAATTCCTCACTCCAATTCTTCTGCTTTTATGACATGCATGTCTCTCTTGGGACAGAGGCTCAGACAGGTTGTATTCCCATTCTTCCCAGGACAAAATGTGTGAATCAGATGCCAAATAAATCTGACAATGAGCCCACAGTTCCCTGAGAATTGGAGCAACTAAGCATTATCTTCCTGTAGTTACACATTGAACTGGTTTGGACATGGACTGTGGGAAGAGTAGTATTAAAATATTAACCATGAATATCTCTTAAGCATGTGCAGGTGTGCAAAATTACAGGAACGCAGTCAATTAATGTCCCATCTCTTTGCCTACATCTGCTAAGATAGATCTTTTTACACATTTTAAATTTTATGTTATTGTACTTACTGTATATCTACAAATAAAAAATTAATAACGATGCTTCTGACACAAATAAATAAATTTGTCTACATAAATACTCAAAGCAGGTTACAGAAAGAAAACAAAGTATAAAACACAGCAGTAATATCAATATAATTAAAATCATAATCAGTAGAAGTCTTGCTTACTGTGAAGTAGGGACTATTACCAAAAGGAAGGGAAGCAGAGCAGATAATCCAATTCTCAGGCAGGGACTTTCTTAAGGGGTCATTTGACCATCCTTTTTACTCAATGGACATTCCACATTCTCCCACCACGACCACTCTATAGCATTCATGGGCAGGTGAAGAGAAGGAGGAGCAGCACCTAAGTAAGGTTCAGGAAACCAGGTGCAAGAAGTGCAATCAAAGTGACAGCTACAACATCTGGGTTTTTTAAGACCGGGATGGGAAAGTGGCAATGTCAGAGAGATATAAAAACATGCATGGTGTGGAAAACGGAAATAGTCGTTTTCTGCTTATATTCTTATAAAGTTGGATCGGGAAGTCATCTGCTAAAACAAACTTTTGGGAGACTCATAAGTAATCAAAGGCAGGCCTTTTTTTTTACATAACACAATTAAAATGAGGAATTTGCTGCCATCAAACATGACTATGGCCACTAACGTATCATTTTAAAAAACGGGACTAGAGAAATTCATCTGTGATCAGACTATCAGTGAGCTTGGGGCTGCTTACTCCCTCCAGAATCTCATGCCTTGACTATTAGCTGTTGGGGAACGACGGTAGTGAAGAGCTTTCCTTTCCATAGTTGTAATGCTATGGAGCAAGAATGTTGGATGCGAACCCTTGTCCTGATCCAGCAGAGCTCTTAGGTACTCTCTCTTGCTTTCTTTTTTGCTTTGTCATCCTTTTAAAATTTCTAAAGACAATTGGTCAAAGTCTTGGTTTAGTTCTGCCTTACCAATGTAAAACTTACCAACAAGGAAACTGAATGGATTTTCCCGCTAGAAATGTCTTTTTTCCATATTCACTGAACTGAGTAATTACTGCTTCAAAGGAAACAGCAGAGGGCTAGGATCTAGAGTGGGTATGAATTTTCATCTTATCAGCACATAAACCACAACTGATTTTCTACCTGGCAGGAGCCCTTTAGTGGTGGTGGCAGCGGAGGCAGAAGCAGCAGCAGCAGACATATGACAGTGATTTAAGCAAACAAAGTTATCCACTTACCCCCCGTTTGAGGCTGCGGAAGGACGTGATGCGGGGTTTGACTGTCTTATTGATCTCGTTCAAACAGTAAGACAGAGGGTCACGGGTGAATTTGGGGGATGGAGGTCCATTGATGGCAGAGGAGGAGTGGGAAGATGAAGAGGAAGGGCAATTTATAGGGGAGAGGGGAGGGGTTGGGAGCTAGTGACAGATAAGGGCCATGAACAAGAAATAAAGAAAAAAACACACACAAAAGGATGGGAAAAATATGTTGTAAGAAAATAAAAAGACACACATACAAAAAAATCCCGCCACCAGAAAAACTACAGTACATTCCATCTATATTGCATATACACTCCTAATGGAAAGGACTACATTGGCCAATAGTTGAGAGGGGTTGCTAGCCATTTGCTTTCAGTAGAAACAGCGGGTTACATCGGCTACCACATTCGCCAGACAAGGCAATAACTATAAATCCACGAGGTCCAATATAACAGGAATGTACTGTAACAAAACCCAGGAATACATGGGAAAGAGACAACAGCACACAAGGCACAGAAACACCTGGCCACCGGGGAGCAAATGAAAAAAGATGAGGAGTGTGGCAAGGTGCAGAGCTGACTTGGCATTGGCATATCTCAGGGCAACATGGCATAGTTCCTCCCCCACCTCCCCCTCCCCCCTGCTTTCCCCCCTCCCCAGTCTGGTAATCTGGCTCTCAAAATCTGTTATGTGGGAGGGCTAAATTGGCCTTAAACTTCAAAGTTATTGTCTGAAGAGAAGAGGTCCAATGTTAGTAGCCAAAGATGGAAAGCCTTTGAGGAGAGCCAGAGGCTACTGTTGCGCAGCACTTCAGAGCATGCATTTAACCCATCTCACTCCTTCAAGGTCTTGGCTCTTTTCCTGGGATTGTGCTGCTGTTGCCCAATGCCATTAAAAGTGCAGTGTGATAAGGAGTTGTATAGCGGTGCTGGACGAGCATCTTCAGGCGCTCAGAAGTGCCCTGTTGCCTTTTCATGGAATGATTCACACAGGGAGATACAACAAAATCACAAATATGAGGAATTCTGAGAGTTGAAATCCACATATCTGGAAGGTGCTTAAGCTAGAAGAAGTGGTTATCTACCCAACCATCTATCTTCTCTCCAAGGTCAATACAGATCCATCTTTGCTGCAGCCAATTTAAGATGGATATAGATATGGAAATGCCTGTTCAGCTCAGAAGGACTTGTTCATTTTGCTTTAAAATCTCTTGAAGCACTGCTGACAAGATAAAATGCTCTAAGTAGGAGATAATAACCCAAATAGCATTGAGTTATATTGGCAGGATGAGACTGATCAAATCTCACCTCACTTCTGAACTGGTCATATTTGCCTTAGGCAAGGCTGCTTCCTCTCCACCCTCTTCTGTAGTACAATAAAGACAATATCTACTAACTTAAGGTTGTTTAGGCAACTAAAAAAGACTTATGTTTAATAATATAAAGCTTTATCAATTATAATGTTTGCCAAGCTTTGGTAATTATACACACACTAAACAGGCAAACTTTTACTTAATGTTGACTTGCAAGTTAAGGAATGCAACAGTTCTCTCATATAGTTTATTAGGGAAAGAGAAAGTAATTTGAGAGAGTTTATAAACAGGTTGCTCTGAAACACAGTAATTATTCTAGAAAGTGAAAGGAATCACTACTGAACCACCCTCCAGGTATCTCTTGGAGGCTCAAAAGCAGCTTAGCAAGCTCCTTAGGGGAGAATTCAGGAATGTCATTTTCTCTTTCCTGCCCTGAAGTCCTTCGTGAATAGTCAAGGATAAAAGGCAGTAAAGTTCACATATGCACAGAGGCAAGGAGGCAATGCGGAGGACATGGAAGAAATTACGCAGTAGGAAAACAGAGATGTAGGCAAAGTATAGGCCAATTATAGATGTGAACAAAGGCCGTGGAGCTTGGCTTTTGTGCAGCATCTGCATTGCAAGATTAATAGGGCAGATGTGGCTAAGAAAACATTTGCACTCAGAACTAAAATGATAGGGGTGGGAGAACATGCTCAGTTCAGATATAAGGCAAGAGATTTCAGGACTCTCTAGATGGCCATGGCAAGTGGGGGGAAAAGGGGCGCTGTGTGGATGGAAAAAGGAGGCCTTTGGTAAAGCACAGGCCAGCTGAAATAGTGTCCTCGCAAAGGCTATGAAAGAACCTCTGGGGAAAATTAGTAGGAAACAAAATGAGAGCTCCCTGAAGCAGCCCTTGGCCTCTGACATCATCATCTCCAGCACACAAGCCCACGAGGTCATCTCGGGACTACAGGAAAAAGACAGGGGCAGCTGGGAATGGCTTCTTGGAATATGCCAAGTTCTAGGGCAGACTTCCAAGGTCTCCACAGTGGGAGGGCCTTGAGCAACAGGAGGCTGATGAGATCCAGTGGCGGAGAGGGAAGGGATGTTCTAGCTAAGGCCCTCCAGCAGCCGATATAATAGCCGAACTCTATCTTGGCCCAGATTTTCCTGAGCAGCGTTGATTTGACTTAGAAAGTCAGAAAACGAAGCTCTTTCATGAGGACTAGTGCGAACAGCTGGAAAGAAGAAAGAAGTCAGCCAAAGAATGAATGGAGGTAGCAATGAGTGCTAGTATGGTAACTTGCAGACTTCCATAGGATATTTCAGCTGAGAGATCTGCTATGGTAGGCCAGCAGCCTGAAAGGCAGGGGCAATTAAATGCAATAGGGCTGCTGTGGAAATCCAGGATTTCAGAGTAATATTCAAACACGCCAACAACACTGTGATTATCCTCTTCCTTCCCTCTACTCCTTCCCCCAGATACTGCTGGTCTGTGAATCCAGGAGAGATTAAGAGAGAGATGACAGAAGACCAATTGTTCTCAATTACCTTCAGGATGTTGCCAGCCCTCTATATCGATTCTCACCTTATTCTTCCTGCTGAAGAGCCAGCGTTTCCCCTTGTTCTTGCCTAGCAGTCGGGTATCCAGACGGCCGTCCAGTGTGCCCCGGGGAGTTCCCAGGCTGCTATCGGAAGAGGTGCGATTCATGGGTTGGCTGAAGTCTTCAAAATCCATGTCTCCTGGCCTTTCAAAACCTGATTTGTGCAGTTCAATTAACATTTGCGAGTCCTAACAGAAGAAAAGCATCCTTTTGAAATAAAACAGGAAAAAGCTCACACAAAAAGCTCAACCCAACTCCAACTGAGCCTGCAATAGAGATTAGTAGCAAAGCTCCATATGGACCAAGAATGAGATCTAGGAGCACCATTTCATAGTCATGCAGTTGTAAGAGTAGCTTAAATGTAACTTCTCAAGTAAAGGTCAAAGAACAAATGTAAAGTTGAAGAAATTGAATACCTTTTAATTAAACAAGATAAGTTGTTTAATTCCTGGTGCCTGTCCACAGTGTCAGGAACAGGATGTTTCTGAGCACAACCATAATTCAAAGGCAGAAAACATATTTGTCAGCAAAAAAAACCAAACCCCAACTTCTCCAGGCAAAGGATATTAGGTGCCACTGTTGGAAAGATTTGGGGTTAACAGATAATCCACATTCTTTTCAGCCTCTACCATACGTGGAGGAATAAGGTATCTTCAGACACCTACATTTTTTTCATCAACCACCTCTGCAGCTGCCTTCATGCCTTCCAGGCATTTGCCAATGATCGGCATGACCTGCTGTTCTATCTCTGAAAAGATGCTATAGCCTCCCTTGAGACGCCGCGTCCGTCTTTCATCCATCTCTTGCATCTTCTAGAAAACACAGAAGAGAAAAGGACTCAACAATAATTGAGATATGAGGATTATTCACAATACCCAATTGCTGTTGCTTTAGATAACACTACAGGAGACTTACTTATTCACAAAAGGGGCGTTGGTCTTACCTGATACGCCTCTTCTCATGGGTTGGAGCTAGCATTCAGAGTGGGTTGTCCTCGTCCAATCAGAGTGAGGACTGAGTCTGTCAATCATTTGTGAAGCTCCGTCCGCCATCTTGGCCCCAGCTTAGATGAAGCCAAAGAAAACAGACTCAACGTGGAAGAAAAAACAGAATCAAACAAAGTCCATGAAGACAAAGAGTCCAGGAACCATCTGACTGCTGCCAAGATCTGGAGTAAAATTATAAGAGAGGGGCCGGAAACCCAGAAAAAAGAAGGGCGGGGCTGAATGCTAGCTCCAACCCATGAGAAGAGGCATATCAGGTAAGACCAACGCCCCTTCTCCATGGTGGTTGGAGCTAGCATTCAGAGTGGGACATACCAAAGCAAAAGAAGGTCCCAAACGGTGGGGAAAAACCAAAAAAGGCAACTCCCCCAGTCTATCTCAAGGAGCAACCTCGAGAACCTGCTGCAAAACTCTACAGCCAAAAGCGGCCTCCGCAGACGCGAAGGAATCAATTTTATAATGCTGAATAAACTGAATTGGTGACGGCCAGGTGGCTGCCTGGCACACCTCCTCCAAGGACGCTTGAGTAGCCCAAGCCGCGGATGTAGCTGCGCTTTGTGTGGAGTGCGCCGTGATGTGGTCAAGACATAGGTGGCCGGCAAGATGGTACGCCTTTGCGATCGCAGCACGTATCTACCTGCTGATGGTTGTAGATGACATCTTGAGTCCAAGGGAGCGAGGGAAGAAGCCGACCAACAGTGCCTCAGTTTTCCGGAAGGCAGACATCCTGTCGATATAGACCCGGAGGGTCCTCCGAACATCCAGAGTGTGCCATTGCCATTCACAGGGATGGCGTGGATGGGAACAAAAGGTAGGAAGAATCAGTTCTTGCGAGCGATGAAAGGATGAATTAATCTTTGGCATAAACGTGGGGTCCACGGACCATCAGAAAGTGAGCAAGTGACTCGAAGTGATTGCAGGACAAAACAGACGACAACACCGCCACTTGCCGCCGGAGAGTGTCGGGAGACAAACCCATCACGGAACCCCATTGGAGAAACTTTAGAATTTTGGGAATGGGCACCCGTAGAGGCGAGAAGCCCTCCGACTCACACCAGTCGCAAAACACTCGCCACATCGCCGAAAAGATACGGTCAGGCACGCCCAAGGCGTAATGTCAATACAAGAGATCATTTTTCCCAGGAGCGTAGACAAGAGGGCCAAAGAGACCCTTGGCTCCCATTGGACCTGAGCTACTATCTCCTTAATACTGTCCTGCCGCTCCTGAGAAAGATAGACCCTGCACTCCAGGGAGTCAATGACTGCCCCAAATGAAGTAGGGATATGGAGGGGGAAAGGTGACTTTTATCTAAATTAACTGAGAACCTGTGCTGCCATAGAGTGGAAATCGTTACCTGGTGATTACGCATCGCAAGGTGCTGAGATGATGCCTGCACTAAAATATCATCCAGGTAGCATTGGACACGCATGGGTATGGACCTGAGATGAGCCTCCAAGGCCGCCAGCACCTTGGTGAAAACCCTAGGTGCTGAGGATAGACCAAAGGGTAAGGCCCTATATTGAAAGTGCCTACTGCATAACAGAACTGGAGGAACTGTCTGTGATTGTGATTAATAGGTATGTGCAGGCATTTTTATTTTTTTTCTCCCCCCCCTAACCCACCCCCTTCCCTCCCCACCTCCCCCCCCCCGGACTTCCCAGAGATAATACAGGGCATAATAATAAATTTAAAATTGTTAATAAAAAGAAAAAAAAGAAAAAAGAAAGAACACTATTTTTTAAAAAAAACTTCAACTCCAGATTATACACTAATAATATATCACATATGTATACAATAGTAAAGATACAAAAAAGAAAAGAAAGGAAAGAAAGAGAAATCTCTTTAACAATACAAACAAACAAACAAACCTCCTACCTCCTCCCTTCAATCCTCTACCTTATACAAAATAAATGTTATATAAATAGTAACTAAATATAAAATACAAAAATCTTAAACTAATATTATTAACATTAAAAATAACCTCAAAGATAGATAAAACTTAACTAAATGTTACGTAAGTAATCATTAAATATTAAATTTCATCATGATATTAATAACATAATATTATTCTAAATTAGCTTACTAACTTCAAAAAACAAGAAATCTTTAAAGTTTTTTTTTTAAAAAAAGAAAAAAGAATAAACAAATCTTCAGCAAACTATATGTATCTAATATTAATAACATTAAAGATAACCTCAAAGTTATATAAAACTTAGCTAAATATTACATAGGTAATCATTAAATAGGGAAAAGGAAAAATACAATCATATTAGCCTCTATCCATCAAATATATTTCAACATCACATCGTTTTGTATCTTGATAGTTGCATCTTTTAATAGTTCAGTAAATTCGAATTTGTCAGCTCGTCTCCCATCTGATCCCAAACCTCCATCTCCTTTTCCCCAGCTATCTGGCTCTGGCACTCCTTTTGGTTTTTTGAGTCTATTTCCTTTTGATCCAGCAAAGATGGCTTCCCCTCCTCCTCCTCTTTTATTTTCATACATCCTTCCTCTGGAATCTTGGATATATCAGCCTTTAAAACATTGACATAAAATTCAGTAGCTTTTTTTATCGTATTAAGCCGGTATCTTTTTCCAGAAAATTTCACTGCTACTCCAACTGGCGCTTCCCATTTATATTGTAAATTTAATCTCTTAAATTCATCAATCAAAAAAGTGTAGCTTTTTCTGGCTTTAAGCATTTTAGAGGGGATTTCTTTCCAAATCTTTATTTCCTGACCATTCACCATGAGATTGTTGTTGAACGTTGCTTGTATAATTCTATTCCGTAAAGCTCTTGTGGTAAAATATATGACAATGTCCCTTGGTAAATGCTTTTGTTTAGCATACCACGAATTGATTCTGTATATTTTGTCGATTTGTGTAGCCAATTCCACTTTAGAAATTCCAAACACCAGGACTTCCGGTTCCGGATCGCTGCATCGCGGACGCTCCTCGTTGAGCGCCTTTCCTTTTCCCGTTAAAGCCGCCAGAACAGCTGTCTGGCGGCTTGAAAGTCTCTGCCCCGGGCAAAGGGGAGAGATGAGAGCCGGACAGGTGGGGTAGAGCCCCCCCTAGTGCCCCAAGTGTCAGCCAGGGGCGCGAAAGGTGAGGGCTCCCCAGCCAGCCTGTCTCTTGCTCCGGGGACTTGGAAACCTCCGCTTTTGCGGAGCAAGATGCCGTGACCACCCGCTGCTTCGTGAATGGGATTACAACTACTTAATTGTTTAAACAAGCAGACAGAGAGAGACAGGATTTTAAAGGGCAAGTACAGATTTTTTTTTTTCTTTCAACTCCACTGCTGATTTTCACTTCGGAAGAAACTAAGTAACAGTTATTAGGCTACAACATGGCGATCGGAGAAAGTGGGAGGAGAAGTGAAAGTAACTTTCGTTTCCCTAGCAGCTTTTTTTCTTATGGAAATTTTTGATTTTGAAAGTTGGCTTTACTCTCTCTGTCTCCCGATTCTGGATTAAATAATAACTGACAATTTTTTAAAAATAAAATTCTATCTGGCTTTGGAATTTGAAAGAATTTTAAAAGAAATTTAAAAGAACTTTAACTAGAGGCTTGGCTTTTTCTTTGTTCACCACTGGAAATACTAAAATGGCTTCAAAATCTGGAAAGATTGTTTTGAATAAAAGAATGGATTATTCATCTGGTTATATTTCTAAAATGCAACTTACCACTGAGTTAACACCCCCAAAGTCTTTAACACCTGAAAATTTAATAAGTACCTTAAAGATTATGAAAGATGAACTTATTGTTGAATTTAACCAAAAAATTAGTGAAATAGATAATAAAATGCAGGCTGCTTTAAAGAATATTGACCAACAAATTAGAAATGATGTGTTGGAGGTATGTAAAGGTCTAGCAACAAATATTGAAGTTTTGGCAAACCGCATTGAAGAAAACAAACAAGTTTTGACAACTTCAGTAGAATACATAGATAAAATACAAAATGACATTGCAAATTTTGAAACAGAGGTGTTAATGACGCAATTCAGATCCATGGAATTTGCCATAAGGGTCAGGGGGTTGAAAGAAGGATTATATGAAGATTTGAAAGGAAGGATGGTGGAAGCTTTGGAGCAGGTGTCTGGACTGTCTAAAGAAGAACTAGCCAGGCAAATTGATAAAATATATAGAATCAACTCCTGGTATGCAAAACAAAAACACCTACCAAGGGATATTGTAATATACTTTACTACAAGAGCCTTACGGAATAGGATTATACAGGCGACGTTTAAGAATAACCTGCAGGTGAATGGCCAGGAACTGATGATATGGAAAGAAATTCCCTCTAAAATGCTCAAAGCCAGAAAAGATTATACCTTTCTGATTGATGAATTTAAAAGGTTAAATTTACATTACAAATGGGAAGCACCAACAGGAGTTGCAGTGAAATTTCTGGGAAAAAGATATCGGCTTAATACAACAAAGAAAGCTACTGAATTTTATGTCAACGTCTTAAAGGCTGATATATCCAAGATTCCAGAGGAAAGATGTATGAAAACAAAAGAGGAGGAGGAGGGAAAGCCATCCCTTCCTCTTCAAATCGAAACAGATTTACAAAATTTAAATGATTGGCAGAGCCAGACAGATGTCTACAGTGTGGAAAAGGAGATGGAAGATCGGGGTCAGATGGGAGGCGAGCTGACAACTACAAAATTATCAAGTTACAAAAAGATGCAACCATCATCAAGATACAACAAGATGCAGTGTTGAAGTTTATTGGACAGATGGTTGCCATTATGACTGTACTTTTCTTTTTCCCTTCTTTCCTTAATTTTTTTTTCTTTTCTTTACTTCTTGCATTCTTTTTTTTTCTTTTGTTTTTTTTGGGGGGCTTATTCAAAGTATTATTAATTCTTTTTAAAGATTTAGAACTTTTTTGAACCTAATAATTTAATACATAGTAACATTATGTTACTAATAGAGTGGTAGAATTTATGATGAAGTTTAAGGTTTTTGTATTATTATTTAGTTATTTTTTGTGTAATATCAATTTAAGTTTTATTTAATTGTGAGAAAGATTTGGAATTGTTATCTATCCAGTTATAAAATATTACAATTAGATTTAACATTTTTTTTTTTTGGGAGGAAGGTTATTTAAAGTTTGGAATTAGTGCTTATAATCTGATATATAGTAATAGTATGTTATTTATATACTGATTGATTTTATGATGAAGTTTAAGGTTTTTGTATTTAATACTTAGTCATCATTTATGTAATAATCATTTAATTCTTAGTTAACAGTGAAGAAATGTTGTGAAGGGTAGATGATTGAAAGGAGGAGGAAGGAATTTTTATTAGTGTACAATTTGGAGTTGAAGTTTTAAAAAAATAAGGTGGAAGTCAAAATTTTTTAATTTAATTTAAATTTATTTTATTGATATTATGCCCTGTACTCTCTCTGGGAAGTCCGGGGGGGAGGGGGGGAGGGAAAGGGGTGGGTTAGGGGGGAGAAAAATTAAAAAAAATGTTTGTACTTTCTATTTAATGTTTAGCTATTATCTATGTAATTTTGTACTAATAAAACTTTTTGGAAAAAAAAAAGAAATTCCAAACACCTGATCCAATGCATCAACCATCCTTCCTTTTAAATCTTCATATAATCCCTCTTTCAAACCTCTGACCCTTATAGCAACTTCCATGGATCTAAACTGTGTCATCAACACCTCTGTTTCAAAATTTGCAATATCATTTTGGATTTTATCTATATATTTCACCGAGGTTGCCAAAGCTTGTTTATTTGTTTCAATACGTTCTGCCAAAACTTCAATATTTGTTGCTAAACCTTTGCAAACCTCTAACACATCAAATCTGAGTTGTTGATTCATATTCTTCAAAGCAGCCTGCATTTTTTTGTCTATCTCACTAATTTTCTGATTAAATTCCAAAGTAAGTTCATGTTTCATAATCTTTAAATTATTTAATAAATTTTCAGGTGTCAAAGGCTGTGGAGGTGTTAACTCAGTATTAAGTTGCATTTTAGAAATATATCCAGATGAATAGTCATTTCTTTTAGTCAAAACAATCTTTCCAGATTTTGAAGCCATTATGGTGTTTCAAAAGAGTACAAAGAAAAAAGAAAGCCAGGTGCCTGATTAAAGTTCTTTCCAGTTTAAAAACCAGGTAGTCTTTTATTATTGGAAATATTTCAATTATAACTTTAATCCAGGGTTAGGAGACAGAGAAAGAAAAAACCATTTTTCCAAGTTAAAAGTTTCCATAAGAGAGAGAGAAAAAAAAGCCTCTGGGGAAACGAAAGTCACTTTCACTTCTCAATCGCCATATTGTTACTTTGTTTCCTTTGTTTCTTTGCCGAAGTGAAAGCTTGCCCAGGAGTTGAAAAAAAGGAAAAAAGAGGTTTCATTACTTGCCCATCTCACGCCTGTTTCTCTCTGTCTGCTTCTGTAGTTCAAAAGTAATTATAAATCCCATTCTAGAAGCAGCGGCTGGTCACGACATCTAGCTCCGCAAAGGCGGAGGTTTTCTGATCTTCGGAGCTGGAGACAGGCTGCATGGGGAGCTCTCCCTTCGCGCCCCTAGATGGCTCCTAGGGCGCTGGGGGGGCTCTACCCCACCTGTCAAGCTCTCATCTCTCCCCTTTGCCCGGGGAAGAGATTTCAAAGCCGCCAGACAGCTGTTCTGGCGGCTTTTTACAAAGATCGGAAAGACGCCCGACGAAGGGACGTCCGCAATGGCGCGGAAGTCCTCCAAACCGGAAGTCAAAAATAAAAATGTTTGTACTTTATATTTAATATTTTGCTACTATTTATGTAATTTTGTACTAATAAAACTTTTTGAATTAAAAAAAAATAGGTATGTGCAGGTAGGCCCCAGTCAAGTCCAGAGAAGCCAAAAAGTCACCCCACTTAACACACCCAAGGATAGACCGGAGGGAGTGCATTTTGAATCTGCGGTATTTAATGTACAGATTAAGACGCTTAAGGTCCAGAATTGGCCGCCAGCCCCCCAAGGATTTGGGAACCAAGAATAAGATGGAATAAAATCCAGTTCCCCACTGATCCACAGGCATCCATAGCCCTGATGTCAAGCAGATGCTGGACTGCCTCATCCATGAGAGATCTCTTTGTAGGAACCCTGGAAACGGGGCATGGAATAAATGACCTCGGGGGAGGGGAGGTGAATTCCAAAGAAAGGCCAAAACGGACAGTCTCCCTAACCCAGGAATCCCGAGTCGTCTGGTCCCAGCAGTCAGCGTAAAGGGACAATCTACCCCCAATGGGGGGATCAGAGGACATACTATCGGGAACGATGGAAGGAACGGGAACCCCCACCCCGGAATGGACGTTTGAAGGGCTTCCCCCTAACGGATCTACCCTGGTGGAATTGTCTACACCCGTACTGACCTTGGGGCCAGGGAGCTGGAACCCTGGTCAGCAGGCCGAAAGGGCCGCCAGGCATAAGGAAATTGGCGGAAAGCATCCTTTCATGAAAAGGAGGGAGGACCTTCCTACAATCCCACGAGTCAATGAGAATGGGATCTAGGGACTCCCCAAACAGCTGTTGACCCCGGAGGGGGGCAGATGCAAGCTGCCACTTGTGTCATGTATCTGCAGGCCACTGGCGCAGCCAATGCATTTAGCGGGTTACCACCGAGGCGGTGATAGCCTTAGATGCAAAACGAGAAGCCCGCAGTGTAGCAGCCACCGAGAACTGCGTCACTGCGATGACCTTGTTGAGGTCTTGCTGAGCCCTCAGGTCCGAAATGGCCTCTTGCTCCTGGATCTGCTGCAGCCAAATTAGCGATGTCTGGGCAAAAAATGATGCTGAATAAGAAGCCCGGACCACCCAGGCAGCCGCCTGGTGTGCCTTCAGAAGGACTTGCTCCATGCGGCGTTCCTCCGGCTTCAGGAGTTCTTCAGCCTCCCCGGGCATGGTGTTGGGGGAGTGCAAAGCTGTCACCGGCCCGTCAACTGATAGAGGGTTCAACAAAGAAGCCACCTCAGGGGCCACATTAAAATATTTCCGATCCATAGAAGATGGCATAGGCCCTGAAGCCGGAGCGGACCACTGACGCTGAACATTATCTATGAACAACTGCAGTGCCGGGATGACATCAAGCTCAGGCAAATGTTCGACAAATAGTGGGTCTTGCATAGTGGAGGTCCCCCCCGTCGAAATGGGGGCTGGGTTTGGAAGCCCAGCAGCGTTACGAGCCTTAAAAAGGAGTGACTTAAATAAAGCCGGGGGGGAAGAGGCCCGAAGAGGCCAGCTGTTCTGGCATCAGACCCTTGTCCTCCGATAATGCAACATCCTCATATTCCCCCTCTTCTAGAAGAGGAGCCTGACCGCCATCGCTAGACACGTCGGAATATTTGTCTGGACTGTGCAATCTGTAGTAGGCCCCCACTCTGTCAAAGGCCGGCAAAGGCCGGACAATATGGCCAGAGAAGGCCGAAGGAGGCCTGGCCAGGTGCTGGAAACCAGCAAGACCCTGCTGCACCTCAGCCGCTATGATCAGTTGTAAATTGGCTGGATCAATGTGAGCTGCAGAAGTAGAAGCCAGAGCAGGGCCAGAAGTTGGGGCACTGGTGGAAGGGGCCACAGCCACCGAAAGTTCACATGGCGCCAGAGGAGCAGGGTTAACAAACCCAGCTGACTCCCAAATGTTAGTGTCTATCAGCGCCAGGCCGGGATTATCCAGGGCCAATTGATCCCCTTGGCCCCCTTCTGCCGTGTTAGGCCTAGATGGGAGGGGAGAGGGACACTGGTCCGCCTGGGAGAAAAGATTTGGAAGGACGTGGTCTCTCCTTTCTTCATCCCTCTCTACCGCGGCGACGAATGGGATTGAGCCCGGTGTCCCTTGGAACGAGCTGGAGAAGGATGGCAGTCCTGATTAGGCACCTCCCTGGCAGTCTTCTTCTCCCGCTTGCCAGATGGCTTCGTTGCCGAAGTAGAGGGAATGGCTTCCGCCATCTTAAAATAGGCCCTCTGGCAATTTAAAATGGCCACCTCGCTTAATTAGCCCCTGCGGCAGTTTAAAATGGCCGCCCAACGTAATTAGCCTTCGCAAGAGGCGGGAAATGGCAGCTCGATGGTGCCGACCTAGAGCAAGCTCTGGCCCGGTCTAGGCACTATCTGCAGGCTGGAATCCAAAAAGGGGGGAGCCGATAGCGAGCAAGCTCGTACGATCAGTCCAAGCTCCCCTTGCAGTCAAGAAGAAAAAAGGTTGGGAATGTCACTTCCCACCTGACAGCCCTGAAGCCTTGAGGCTAAAATGGGCGTCCAGAAGCCTTGCCGATGCACGGGCGTTCAGAAGCCCTGCCGATGTTATGCAGGGCTCAACAAAAAAACAGGGCAGCCGATCGAAACAAAAACGGCTTAAGCCGCGCCCGGAACACGTGCCTCGCCTTAAGGGGCACCGAAAACCACCCGCGAGGCACCGAATCGGCTAAGGCTGTCTCGTGTGATCAAGGCACACGAGGCCGACAGCAGTCGCCGCGGCGAGGGCCGAAGCCCAAGAGCCAACGGGCTCTTCCTGTCTCAGATGGTAGGATGACAGGGAATACACTCACAGTTAAAGCTGTCAAACTGGAGAGAGAGAGACAAAAGTCCAAAGAAGTTGTAGCTAGCAATCAGATGGTAGAGCAAAAAAACCCACGTCCAAACCCATGTTTTCTTTGGCTTCATCTAAGCTGGAGCCAAGATGGCTGACAGAGCTTCACAAATGGTTGACAGACTCAGTCTTCACTCTGATTGGACGAGGACAACCCACTCTGAATGCTAGCTCCAACCACTATGAAGAATCGTAGCCACAATGGGTATGGTCAGTCACTAACAACTTGACAAGAAAACTAAGCTGGACCCCAGAATATTCTCAAACTCATCACTGTAATGTTTCTGGGCCCCTTAGGTATTTCTGAAAGAATTATGACATTAATACTAGGAAATGATGCTTTGCTTTGCAGCACAACAGTTTCCAGAATCACTTTTTAATTAAAAGACTATGTAGCACAGCGATTCCCAACTTTCTAATGCTGCGACCCGTGCCCCGCCCCCACTGCGACCCACCCCGCCGCTGTCATTTGGGTTATTTTACCCTCTGCGCATGCGCAAAGCATTCTGCGCATGCGCAGAGGGTAAAAGAACTCAAATGGCGGCGTCCGGGCGAAGTCTCCAGATCCGGGCGAGGTCTCCGCACTCAGGGGTGAAATGCCCCGTTTGGGTGGGCCAGTCGGTTGTCGCAGAGCCGATGGAGCCGGTGGCGGCCGTGGCACGGGGCTTCCCCCGCCCGCCTGGACGCTGCCATTTGAGTTCTTCTGCCCTCTGCGCAAAGCGTTCTGCTCACGTGCAGAGGGCAAAAAAACTCAAATGGCGGCGTCCAGGCGAAGCCCTGTGCCACGACCGCCACCGGCTCCATCGGCTCTGTGACGACCGACTGGCCCGCCCGAACCGGGAGCATTTCACCCATCTCCGCTCGCTTTGCGTGTTGCTTCTGCGAATTTTTGAGCCCCGTTGTGAAAGGCGTGCGCGACTTTGGCGGGGCCGGGACAGGCAGCTGCCCAGTGGGAGCCATCCCCTTCACAGAGTCTCTCCCGTCTACCTGTAGCGTTCAGGGCGAAGGGGATGGCTCTCTCCGGGCAGCCTCCTGTCCCGGCCCCGCCAAAGTCACACATGCCTTTCGCGATGGGGCTCGAAAAGCTCTCAGAGGCAAAACATGAAGCGAGCGGAGACCTCTCCCAGATCTGGAGACTTCGCCCGAATGCAGCCATTTGGGTTCTTTTACCCTCTGTGCATGCGCAGAACGCTTTGCGCATGCGCAGAGGGTAAAAGAACCCAAATGGCGGCGGAGGGGTGGGTCACGGAGAAGGCGCGGGTTGTGGGGCACGATATGGCCAGGCTTGTGGCGGGGGGGGGCGGGAGCTGAGGATGCCGGGGCGACCCCTGGGAAATGGTTGTTTGACCCCCAAAGGGGTCGCAACCCCCAGGTTGGGAACCGCTGATGTAGCATGTGTGAGTTGCCTCAGGGCTTGGGCGTCTCCCCCATCCAGCAGCAGACTGGTGGGAAAAAAAGCCTCTATTTTTATGAGTCAGGATGAGGGAGCCATTCTAGGACCTCTGATTCTAGGAACTGCCTCCAGGGTGGGAGCTACGAAGTATAATCCCCTGGACTTCTCTGATGCCTACTGCAGATCTTTGTTATCCTTTTCCAGTTTTTTTTGTAATCCTTATATTTGAACTGATCCCTTGACTTTAGCTGCTGTTTAATTAATTCTTAGATCTGTTTCTATTGTTCACCTTTCAGATTATGGTTATTTTAGAAGCACTTAGAGTGGATGATTTACAATTTGTATTTCACGATCATTATTACTGCTTGTACAAACTACTTCAAGGGACTTCTTAATACAGAAAAGGGCATCAATTCAGGAGAAAAAAATTCTGAAAATTGTTTAGAGACTTACATTGAAGATCTGTGGCATCTCCAGAAAGTAAAACTGGTTCTGATTGTGATTGAACTTCTGAAGATATGAAGCGTATTCATTTTTGCTCTCCTCAGCCATGTGACTACGCAGGTTGGCTTGCTGCTTGGCCTGGGAAAAGTTGGGGAAGTGATGAGAGGAAAACCATATTTCAAGCAAAGCCACAAGCGAAGAATACAATACAGCTTTGAATTTTCTTTATTCAAGTATACACTTTAGGCAATCTTGTTCTTTGTCTCAGTGCTGCTTAATTTGATGGCCCTCAGTAGCAAATGATAATTAGGGTGGAAACAAGAGCACTCTAGTTTCTACCAGTTAGAATTAAGGCCACTTTCTTCAGGTGCTCCAAATCCCCAACCCCAAGTGCTTAACACCCCCCCCCCCATAAAAGTTTGAATAATGTGGGCAAAATTCTGGAAACTGAGTTTTTTTTAAAAAGTCTGCACTTTTAAACTTTTCCTCCAAAAGAACTAGAAGTGACTAATGTGCCATTTTCCAAGATGCCTCCTATCTGGAAGATGCAAGTCCATCTTGCATCTGGGACTTCAAAGGACCGCTTTGACAAGAGGTTGCTGTTCTTGGTGCTTTGGGGGTGAGTGGGGCGGGGCAGCTGGCATTAAGTGGCATCATTCTTTCTCTCCATAAATTTCCCCCCAAGATATGCCTCAGGTTTTATGACTTACTGGGGAAACAAGCCATCATTTGCTTAGAAACATAACGCCAGCATAACCAGCAGAAAGTTCAACAAGCAGAGCTCCATTCCTGGGCTTTAGCACAAATGAGTCAGGATCTTAATCATCGCTTCCATTACAGAAGTCCTCATAACTACCCCTGGGGCTGGGAAGCAGCGGCACAGTCCAGATGCTGACCTTCTCCACATCTGCCTTGGTAGTATTGATGTCCTGATCCAGCTTCTCTGCATTCAGCACAGCTTTCTCAGCCTCCCGGCAGTCACGTTCAAACTTGCGTTTGCTCTGTGAAGAAAAGCACCAGAGTGTCGCCCTTCCCTGCAGCCCACTGCTATGCCTTCCCTTTGCTGGCTTACCCGACTGGGAATGACTTGAAATACCATTTCGGTAACAGGCTCATCACTTGAGCTATGAACAATCACTGCATAGGCTTGATTTGATTAGCCATTCTGAGCTTTTAAATAAGAACTGGAAAAAGGATGCGGGGTTCTGCTTCTGCTCTTTAAAAGTGTGCTTAAAAAGAGATTCAGACTGTTATATCTCATGATATAAACAGAAGTGTATTGAAAGAGGAAGCAGAACTGCTGTTGTCAACTGGAGGATCTTTGGCAAGTGCTTAAGCACTTCACTAATGGAAGACCCATCTCAGCTACTCACTTTTCCCCACTAGATTCAGACCTAATCTGTAGATACTCTATTGGAGAGAATAAACTGCCTTTTGGTTTTAAGCAAGAAAAGCTCCCTTGAAGTTAACTAACTGAAATGTCTGGTTTAGCACTTTTATTTGTCCCATCAACTTCTATCCATGTGTTCAAGATTAGACTTAAGGAAAAGGTTAGACCTGCCCAGGAATATTGGTCTCTACCCCAACTCAGGAAGCAAACAGAACTAATCTAGGGAAAACAAAACAGAAAGAGCAGCAGAGGTATTATATACTCTGAGTTTGGAAATACAACTTTTTATAGAATTTTTGTTTAATATGGATGCTTAGTTTACACACTGACACACATTCTGATGATAATCAGTTTTGTACTTTATGAAAATCTGGTGCTTTGAATAGAAAAATTCAATCATAGGAACTTTTATTTTGATATATGCAGAAAGGCACACCCTGAAAACATTAAGCATTGACAAGAATTGCTAGAGTTTTCTGTTTATGTTAGTGTGACATTATCAGTGAAAACAATCCTAGAGAAAGACTTTGCTTTTGTCTCTGAAAAGCTATATTCTACTTTAATGGGGGTTTTCTCCCTAGAAAACTAACTCAATGATTATTATTTTTATCAATATACAAAACTCTATAGCAGCTTCCCCTAATTTTGTGCTGAAAGCTGGGTTGAGCTACAATTGGCTTACAGGCTATCCTGGTCTGGAATTACAGGGTGACAAATGTAGCACATCTGGAGGGCATCAGGTTGGGAAAAGTGAGATCAGAAAGTCTTGGAAATTTCCAAAACAGAGCTGCTTTCTAAGGACCAACAGCCTAAAGTTCCTCCTCTCCCTTGACATGCACTCTGGATGCTGTCACTGTTTCCTTGTATGTATGAATTCTCTAAGGAATTTTTAAAGATTGGATAGAGGAATTGTTGCTGGAATAAAAAAAGCTTCATTTATTTTCCAAGCGATGTTTCCATCCATGTTTGAAGACCTCTGGGGGGAACAGTGTCCTCCACAGCTGTGAGCTTGCTTGAAATATGAATCAAGCAAACAAGTTTTCAGTTTTCAAAGACAAAAATACAGAATCCTTACAACTGGCACACAACCTGAATATTAATCTAAACTGCTAAGGGAAAATCAGAACTCACATTTTCAAGTTGCTTGAAGGAATTCTCTAGCTGCTGTTGAGCCCTTCGGCCTTCTTGCAGATACTGGGAAGGAATTTAAGAGAAAGAAAATCATTATGAAAAGTTCTTGAACTCCCAACACATTGAATCTCCCTCCCCAAATCATTAGATGACAATAATACTTCCAATGAGTAAAACCTTCAACAATCCCAGAAATCATCCTCAAAGAGCTTTCCAACATCAAATGGCTCCGTGGCTTCTTTTACATCAAAGCTGGCTTTTGCTCTCACAAACATCTATTTTTCATTTACATATTTTATATCTATAGCTAAAGTTCCAAAAATAGAAAAATGAGGAGGGGGGGGAATATTTAAGGAATATCTAAACATGAAACACCTGAGGTGAATGAGGGGATCCTGCACTGATAATATCCTAAGAATATCTATAACTCTCCAGATCTGAGATCTAATACCACTGTGATGGAGATACATATAAGCTACTCTTTAAATAAATGATAAAAAAATAAATATTTAAATACTGCATTAACAAAATACCTGAACAGCAAATTGTGAATAATTGCTATTAAAACATTTTCCTAGCCACTCAAACTCTCAGAGATCCAAAGGCAACTTTGCCAAGAGAGGAGTTTGGCAACAAGATTTATGACAAGGAATCAGAAGTCCTCTCGAATTCAGAAAAGAATCCTCATCATTTTCTGGGAAGCTCTTGGAATCATTCCTCTTTATTTTACAGTAATAATGAATGTGCTGCTATAATTCCTACACTGAAGCATTATTTAAATTTGAACCAGAAGACAAGATAGATTCTACTATTGCACTGCAGAAATCTTTCTGAGAGCAAAATCACACAATGACAACTTGTGCCATTTGGAGATCTGTAATTGGAACTCTTGCATCTTTAAAATAGATAGCTGCAGTTTCTCTTCAAACTGCTGCCCCCTCCATGCCACCAGGCAAGCAATTTTTGAAATTTTCATAAATTAGAAGCACTATCCCAATCAGCCCTTGCATGCCAAAATAAAAAAAATAAAAAAACATTCTAAAACATTCCTGGGCCTTCATTGTTTTGAAGATGTGGATCATAAAGGACGTAATCAAGACTGGTGAAAAAAAATCATGATTCGTTTTAGGGCAATAAAGCAGACTTTGAAGCTATGATTTATTATCTTATTTACTGAAACTGTGGCTTATTACAGCATGCAAGCTGAAACACACAACGTGTTTATTGTTTCCTGCTTTGTTCTAAGATTTATGTCCTACCAAAGTTTATTAATGGGGGTGCAAGGCAAAAGCAGTTAAAAAGAGAGGAAAAACCAATCAGAAATTGGTCAAAGAGCATATTTATTTTTCTGAAAAAGTTACTGTGGCCTATATAACAAATTAGTGTTTAATGCAATTTGCAAGCACCATAAATATCTAGAAAAACAAACTCTAGTTGTCAAAAGGAGCAATAACCACCACCACCACCACCAGGGAAGTAGCTTGGAAGGTCTCCATGAATGACATACCTTCAAAAAGGAATAAAGTGAAAATCAATCTTTACAGACACCAAATTCTCAGTGGACTGTCAACAATAAAGATGCTGAGGAAATCAAAATACGCAACTCTCAAGCCAAAGGCATAAGATATCAAAGGCTGATGTTTGTCCCCTGCCTTACTAGCTGAACTACCATTCTGGATGTCTTGCTGCCACAGTTTATTTCCCAACAATTTTACCAATTTCCTTTCCTGTTTTAGCTCCTGCAAGTCCTTGGAAAGCTCCACACAGATCTGGGCTAGAAGGTCTTCTGCTATGACTTCCCGTTGGCCTGCAAAGTCATTCAGCTCCTTCACCACTTGAAGGAAAGCATGATATTGACAAAACCTACAAAGAAAAGACAATTATTTAAACTTAACCTGTAACAAAGAACACTGTCCTCCTCCTGAAAACAAGAAAGAACTTCCAGGACTATACTTCAATGAAAATGAAGTGTAGTCCTTCACAGTTCAATGAAGATACAGGTGATAAGAACAAGCATGGAGATAAGAATAGGCGTAAGGACAACCCTGATATCCCTAAAATTTGGAGTTTGTTTAGTAAAGAGACAACTTGGGAGGGAGAACATGTACATTTTTTAAAGCATGGAAATGTAGAAAAAGAACATGTAGAAAAATGTAGAAAAAGAAAAAAGGACTTGTTTTCTCCCTTTACCAATGAATGATTCCTTCTTAATGAGACAGTGGTTCTTCTGAACATACTGCTAACAAAAATAGCTACAAGCATGCATGGAATACGATGCAAAAAGATGTAATTTTTTAGCTGGGCACTAGCTTAGATGATTTAAAAAACAATTAAACCAGTTTATTGAAGATCCACCACTAACTGCTCTTACCCATTATGGTTACATCTCTTCAGAAAAAAGACTACTACAGAACCACCACAGAATACTAGTTGCTGGGTAGCAGAATTATTTTTGGACTGTTTTTATTTCCTCATTCTCTGCTGGAGACAGAATACAATTTTGTTTGCCCTTCTTGTGTTCATAAATGTATTGACCTCCCACAAAGATACTAAATGCACCTAAACTAACTTCCCTATATTGACAGTCTGAACTGAATGTAGCCATTATATTTATGTCTATGTTTCTTATAAAAAAAAACACACATCTATGGGTAAAGTCTGTACCCAATTTATTAAGATGATGAAGATTTGACACAGGGTTTTTGTTTTTATGCAAAGTTTTGTAACTTTCCTGGATGCACCTTTAGAATTATGTAAGAACTATATTCTAGGTATTGCTTTTTTTTCACTTTTTTAAAAAACTCATATTAGCCATCAGAACATGGGCATACATACTAAGTACAATCAATAACGAAAGCAGTTGCCAGTGATAAATCTGAATTGCAAGATCAATTATTAAAGCACACACATTGAGAGAAATTACTTCCTGGAGCAAGAAATCCATTTCCTGGATATGTGGACTAGATTGCTGATTGCTGCCCAGTCAGTCCAATAACATTAACCAATGCTAAATTTCACCGAGTGACTGGAATGGTAAGTCCCACAGGTCTTCATTCATATTTATAAACCTCGGAATCAAGTATGTTAAGTCATGTGGTTTGTGTTGCAATGTTCCCTTTCATCATCTGTCTTCCTGCTGATGCTCATATTAGTTCTGCAAAGTGGATGCAACTTTGGATCACATGAGCTGCTGCTTCCTAGGCATTCCTTTGACGACTGCTGCTGTGAACAATTTGCAAAGTCATCTTGGCCAGGTCTTGCTAAGCTCAAGTTTAAAAACAGACAAGATTTGTCTGCTTGAAATATGTACAGTACTGGCTTCGTTGCTGTTAAACTCATATGCTCACGGCTTACTTTGTGTCTGGATCTTCTCGAGACGTCCTCTTGGGAAGGTGCTTTTTCACAAGATTTCTGCAAAGGAGATAACATGCACAACATACAATATTGACCTGAAATGGAACAAAGAGTGAACTCATACCTACATTGTAAAAAGGTACACTGCCTCATTCAGACATAATTACACTTCAATATTACACTTTTAAGCAGCTTCTGGCTGTTGGCTGTTCTTATTTAATAGGACTTTTCCTACTTTCTCTACATTTCATCTATCTCAAGTCACATATGAGATAGCCAGTCTACTTGAGCTAAACTACCTAAGTTCTTGGATTCTTTCCTTTCCCTAAAACCTGAATCCAAGCATCTGTCAGTCCCATTGCCACCCCCACTCCCTCACACCTACCTCAGCTGCTTCGCATATGCCTGCTCAATTTCAGTCCGCTCTTTCACAAATTTGACGTATCTGTCCATTAGGTCCAGGCCCCACTGGGTGTGGCGCTCAATCGTGTCAAATTGATCCTGAAGGGGAAGAGGGGAGAAGTGTGACCCAATGCAGCTGAAAACCCACAGACTTTTTCTGTGACCCTAATAGACTGGGTCACAAAGGCCTGGCACAGATGATCAAAAAGGGTGATCAAGCTGTGTCGGCAGGGTTTCACTAAAAGAATTAAGGAAAAGCAATATGCAAATATCTACCACAGTTTGAAACACTATTGTCTCAAACAACCAGACTTTATTCAGAGGCTTGAGTCAAGAACTTGGCTTTTTAGGTCAAGGGTTGTACTCAGTCTCTGAGTGACATGCCAGGGACTGTATCCATGAAAGTAATCAGGTCTAGACAAAAACCCATCTTCAATACATGTATAATGAGCGTTGCCCTACCTGATACACTCTTTCTCATCAGGAGGAGCCAGCAGTCAGGATGGGTTTTGTCTCTGTCTACTAGCAGTAAGGACCGAGTTTCTTTTAAATATCTGGATCCGCCTCCTGGACCCCAGTTCTGATGAATCTGAAGCTAAAACTCTATGTGGCAAACAACAGCAAGTCTAGGCCAAAGAAAAACGGTGTCTCATCCCGACTGTGTGTTGACTGGTTCATATGCCGGACATTGTGGAATGAGATCAGTCGATTGTGAGAGGAATGTTCCAAATGAGGCTGCGTAGTGGACAAGAATCCCTGAAAATGGCGAAATTGCAGGGGCCCGCAGGTAAAACGGGAATGAATGCCAGAGGTGTAGAGGCTCAATTTGATAAATGAATCTAAGTCGCCCAAAGGACCCAAGTCAAGGAATGAAAAGCTAGGGAGGGAACTGACTGCTGGCTCCTCCTGATGAGAAAGAGCGTATCAGGTAAGGCAACGCTCATTCTCCATCCTCTGAGGAGCCAGCAGTCAGGATAGGACATACCAAAGCCAAGTCCCTGTGGGTGGGATACCTCGGAACTAGGTCCTGTCATCGACCACTCTCTGCAACACTCTTCTTCCGAAAGCAGCGTCCGCCGACGCATATCTGTCTATCCTGTAATGCCGAATGAATTGAGTTGGAGAGGCCCAAGTTGCGGCATGGCAGAGCTCTTCCAGTGGGCATTGCGTCACCCAAGCTGCAGTGGTGGCAGCGCTATGTGTAGAGTGTGCTGTGATACCCGTTGGGCGCAGTAGGGAGGCCAGGTCATAGGCCTTCACAATTGGGCCCCTGATCCAGCGTCTGATGGTCGTCGGGGAAGCCTTAAGACCCATTGATTGAGGTAGAAAGGTGACAAGAAGAGCTTCCGTCTTCCTGAAGGGCCGAGTGTGTTTGATGTGTTTGGACGTATGTCCAAAGTGTGCCATAGTCTTTCTGATGGGTGGGAAGGATAGGGGCAGAAGGAGGGGAGCACCAGTTCCTGGGCTCTATGAAATGTGGAATTTACCTTCAGGATGAAGGCTGGATCCAGTCTTAGAGTTACCCGATCTTGGTGAAAGATACAGAGGTCATCTCGAACTGACAACGCTGTGAGCTCGGAGATTCTGCGAGCGGAAGTGATGGCAAGGAGAAAGGCAACCTTCAGGGATAGGTGTCTGAGGGAGGCCTCCCTCAGAGGTTCGTACGGGGCTCCCATAAGAGACTGGAGGACCTTGGAAAGATCCCAGGTGGGATACTGGTGAATAACCGGCGGTCGACAGTTCGTGACCCCTTTTAGGAACCGTGTACAGTGGGAATGTGAAAGAGTGAGTCCCAATGGCAGGACGACAGGACAGACGAGAGAGCGGCAACCTGTTGCAGTAAGGTGTTGGGCAAAAGACCCTTGTCTAGGCCCCGTTTGAGAAATCGTAGGACCATGGGCAATGAAACATTGAGTGGTGACAGTCCTTGTGAGGCACACCAGGAACAGAAGGCATTCCACGTCGCCGAATAGATCCATTCCGTTGACATGCGACGTGATGCTTGAAAGTAAAAAATCACATCTGGGTCGTAGTTCTGGCTGCTCAGAGTGCCCCGCTCAATCACCAGGCAGCCAGTTGGCACCATCGAGGGTCCGAGTGGACGAGAGATCCCTGGCTGAGGAGAGTTAGGAATATGGGCATTCCAAGGATCCTCTACCAAGAGGGCCCTGAGCTTAGCAAACCAGGGTTGCTGGGGCCAGAATGGAGCAATGAAGATTAGCTCCGCTCTCTCCTGGATCAGCTTCTGGAGCACCTGGGGCAGGATGGGTAGAGGGGGGAAAGCGTAGAGCAGTCCCTGGGGCCAGCTGCAACGAAGGGCATCGATCCCCTCCGAGTTCCGTGTTCGGTACTGTGTGAAGAACCTCGGTAGCTGGGCATTCTCCGGGATTGCAAAAAGATCCACCAGTGGAGGCCCGAACTTGGTTGAGATGGAACAGAAGACTGATGGGTCCAGGCGCCACTCGGCTTGGTCCACTGTCAAACGACTCAGCCAATCCGCCTGGACGTTGGCAACCCCGGAGATGTGTTCCGATGTCAGGGATAGGAGATGGCGTTCCGACCACAGTCCCAGCTTCAGCGCCTCGTTCATCAGGGTCCTGAAGCGTGTGCCCCCTTGGCGGTTGATATGCGCCTTTGTGGTGATGTTGTCGGTCAGTATCAACATATGGCAACTCACTACCAGATGGAGAAAGTGTTTGAGGGCCAGGGAAACCGCATGCAGCTCAAGCCAGTTGATGGCGTGTGCCCGACCATTGTCCTTGAGCCATGAGACCTTCACAGTGAGCCCCCCATCCGGTGAGACTGGCGTCTGTCGTGACTGTGATGGATGGCTGAGGGCGGAAGAGCATTCCCTTGGCGATTGCTGGGGACAGCCACCAGTTGAGGGATCGTCGAATGGAAGGAGTGATCTTGACCTTGTGAAGAGATGTCCCGCGGCCGGCCTTCTAGAATGGAAGAAGGAACCATAGCAGCTCCCGGGAATGGAGCCTCGCCCATGGGATTATGGACATGCTGAACACCATCTTACCCAACAGTGAGGAAAGGGACAGGAGGGAGGAAGAGGCCTGCCTTTGGACTAGGGATGCCAACTCCCTTAGGCTGTCTTGGCGCTCCTGAGAAAGGTAAACTCTACCCTCAACAGAATCGATGATGGTTCCCAAATGGGTAATGGAGGTAGAGGGGGAAAGGGAGCTCTTCTGGAGATTAATGGAAAACCCATGGTCTGATAATAGATTAGAGACTATCTGAAGGTGCTGCAGTGCTGGTTGTTTAGACGGAGCATGCACCAATATATCATCCAGATAGCACTGGACCTTGACCGGTAATGTTCGTAGGTGGGCAGCTAGGACCGAGAGGACCTTTGTGAACACCCTCGGGGTGGAAGAAAGCCCAAAGGGGAGTGCTCTGTATTGAAAGTGCCTACCTGCATAGCAAAACTGAAGGTATTTGCGATGCTGATGAGAGATGGGGATATGCAGGTAGGCTTCAGTTAAAACAAGGGATGCCATAAAATCTCCCTGGTGAATGCACGCCAAAATGGTTTTCAGGGAATGCATCTTGAATTTCCTATAGGAGATATAAAGGTTTAGACCTAAAATAGCCCTCCATCCCCCCAAGGCTTTGGGCACCACGAAAAGAATAGAATAATGCCCTTGGAATTGTTCCCCATCAGGTACCTGTTGAATGGCAGAGATCTCCAGCAGGTGTTGGACCGCTTCGTCCTTGAGCGCCCTCTTGGCTGGGGCTCTGGGGGTGGGACAATGGACAAACCCCCCCGGAGGAATGGAGAGGAATTCTAGAGATAGACCGTGTCAAATGGTGTCAAGAACCCATGAATCGGTGGTGGTTAAGGTCCAGCGAGAGGCGAAAAGGGCTAGCCGCCCTCCAATGGGAGTGTTGGTAGGGGAGGGGGATCTACCACTTCCCTCGTTCTGGCGGTGTGACCCCCGTTCCCCCCATGGAAGGGCTTCCTAAACTGCTTCCCCCTCCCGGCCCTGTCCTGATTGGGATGGAATCTGGCCCCATACTGACCTGGGGCCCGGGGAAAGCTGGAGCTCTGGTCAGCCTGGCGAAAGGGCCGCCTGAAGTAGGGAGACTGGCGTGGGAACCCTCTGCAAGACAAAGATGGAAGGATCTTGCGCTTGTCTTGGGACTCAATGAGGAAGGGCTCGAGCGATTCCTCGAAGAGTTGCTTGCACTTGATGGGTTTGGCCGCTAGGCACCATTTGTGGCGTGTTTCCACTGGCCATTGCTTCAACCAGTGCATATGTCTGGTGACAACGGTTGATGCCATAGCCTTTGAAGCAAACCTAGATGTGTATAAGGTAGAGTCAGACAGGAACTGACAAGTGGCGAAAAGCTTGTTAAGGTCCTGTTGGGCCCGTACGTTGGAGGTCGGGATGAACTCTTGGAGCTGATTCAGCCAAAGGAGAGCCACCCTGGCAAAGAAGGATGACGTCGATGCCGCTCTGATGGCCCAGGCCACCGATCAGTGTGCCCTGATAAGGGCCTGCTCCACTTTGCGATCCTCTGGTTTCAGATTCTCATCTGATTTCCCTGGGAGTGTGGCTGGCGTGTGTAGGGCCAAGACTGGAGGATCCACCACTGGAACCTCTAGCAGCTCCACCAATTCAGTTGCCACATTGAAGAATTGTTTTTCCTGATTCGATGGAGAAGGCCCGGCTGCTGGGTTGGACCACTGGTGTTTGACTGTGTCCAGAAATAAAAAAGGAGCGGGCACAAACTTCAGCTTGGGGGTGACCGAGGAGAAAAGAGATCCAAGAGGTGTGTCTTTGGAAGGTTCCTGGTTGGTAGGTGCAGCTAGGCCGGCAGCAGCTCTAGCCTTCATTAGGAGCGATTTGAAAAGCCCTAGAGGGAAAAGGGACAATGAGGGAGGTTGGGGTTGAGTAGGAACCTCGTCATCTGAGAGGTCATTGTAATGCTCCTCTTCCGCCCCCGGTAAGTCATCCAAATTGTCTTCCTCAGATACGTTGGACAGATGATCCTCCTCAAGTAGCCCCACACTGGTGCTTGGTTGCACGTCCAGTTGGGGGGTGGAGCTGCCTGACCGCTGAGTTGGCAGAGAGGCCGCCAAGGATTGTAGGTTAGCGGTGATGCTGGTTTTGACTGCCATCGCAATCCATTGCTGTATGGCAGCTTGGTCAAAGGGCATGGCTGGGGGGGGGCGAGGTTCCTGGGAGCTCAGCCTGAGGCCTATGGGGAAGACCTGGAGAAGTAGAAGGAGAGGCCCGGTTGGTCCCGGTCACGGAGTCCTGACTGAATAGGGACTGATTCTGGGCAGGCTGATCGGGGTGGGCGTGGCCTGGCCTGAAGGTGGAGGGTCGGGGAGAGATCCAAGACCCCCTGGACCCCACAAATTAGCAGAGACTAGTGAAAGCACAGTGGTATCTAAGGATAGAGGTATCTCTGCTGGGCCCCTTTCAACAGGCTTAGATTTATTAGCCTCATGCATCTTTTGCAGAGCCCGGTCCCTGCGCTCCTCTGCTCTGGCAGAGGCCCTGGAACTGGGACCACAATTGGAGGGGCCTGCTGCTTCACTATCATTGGGCCTGTTAGATTTCTTTGTACGTTTGTCCCCTAGTTGGGAGCTGTGGTGAGAGCTCCTGTCTGCCATGTGGAGCTATAAAAGTCAATAGGTTCCAGGAGGAGGTGATTGTGCCACTATGGGGGGAGGAGGCCCAGCAATGCGGCCGAAAAGGTCGCCCCAGCCGTCCGGGGGGTTAATGAGGGCCTAGAGATTTGCCGGGAGCTGTGGGGAGAAAAGCAGGGCCTCAGGTGCGATCGGCCATTATAATTTTGGTGCCAGAAAAGAGCTAGGCTGGCGAGTGGAGAAATGCCTCGGATAGATTTACCGGCCGTTCGGAGGAGCGCCTAAGAGTTCGTCTCTTTGCAAGACGTAATCCTCCCTCGCTGGAAAGGCCTGTGGCTGGAAAAAAAAACCCCGGGGAATTTTTGCGCACCTTGTTGAGGGAGAAGGCGGGCGCGGGAAGGGGAAAAACCGTCCCCCGTGGCCAAGCCGGAGCAGTAGCTCAAATGGCTGGCACTCTCGCTAGAGGTGCCAAACAGCTGATTCCAATGGCCACGGCCGCAGCTCGATCCTGCGTGTTTGGGAGAGGAGGGGGGCCGAGGGCCCCACAACACCATGTGGCAGACTGGGCAAAAGCTGCTGCGCCGATGCCACGAGTACAGCCCACCTGTTACATAGAGAAAAAGTAGTTCTAAAAGTTGAAATTCGATGAAAAGGAACGTCGGAACCAGCAGTTGGGATGAGCTTGTGTTCGCCACTCCTATTCTGCTGAGGACCGAGTTAGAACTGGGGTAAGTTCTAACTCGGTCCTTACTGCTAGTGGGCGGAGACAAAACCCATCCTAACTGCTGGCTCCTCAGAGGATAGAGAATACACAGTTCTAATGATTTCTCCCACTTGTATATAACCTTTTTATCATGTCCCATAAAAATGACAATCTAGTGGAAACCTTTGCAGTTCTAGCCAGACTCTTATTGTATTGCAGTATGGTTGTGGAAACTAGTCCCTAATTAATGTAAGACAAAATCCATGAAGCTCTATGCACAAAACCTAATTCCTAGTTGCTCTATAGGCTTGGTGGGTGGGAAATAGGGGGAAGGCGGGTCATTCTACTCATCATGCAATTCACATCAGCACAATTCAAGCTGACATTGCAAATTCTTCATTGTCTTTCATGCTACTAAACATCTAAACAAGGGCCCAGGGTTTTGGCGTCTCAACTTTTTATACCGAATAGTATTTAAGAAACAATACGCTACATTCCTATGTATCCTCCCACCCCATGACATTAACCAGAAATCAGAACTTTTGTGAGTTTTACAACTCACAAGAATTTTTACAGCTCAAAAGAATGTGGCTGGCAGACATTAAAGCCCAACCTTTTTGTACCCACTAATGTACACTTCATCTCCTCAAATTTTGCAAATCACAGATGGCAATGTGACAGAATTACTATCTCAAGAGAGTTCTGTTCTACCGTGTTTCCCCCAAAATAAGTCCCTGTCTTATATTTTTTTGAACACTGAAATAAGCGCTTGGCCTTATTGCCATGCACTTAAAAGCCCGATTGGGCTTATTATCAGGAAATGTCTTATTTGGGGGGAAACAGGGTATTAAACTTTAGCAAGTTCAAAGCAGAGAGTTCTCCACAGTATCGCATTCTTAGTATGCCTGTCTCATAAAGAATAAAGAGTTCAGTTTTTAATTTAGTTGGAGGAATAGTGGACATAGCACTACTGAGCTAGAAGTGATATACAGAACAGATACTATCTCTGAAGCAGTATAAATAGGAGACATTCTTCTCCACTTTTTGTTTACTAATTACTTCCAAACATGAGAATGTTAAATCTAAAATGACAGGAACACTGTAGATTTATCAACAGATGATGAACCAATTAAAATTGAAATCCATTGGATCAGGATTTTTAAAACTGACAATGATTACCGTATTTTTCGGAGTATAAGACACACCTAGATTTTAGAGGAGGAAAACAAGGAAAAAAGTATTCTGAACCAAATGGTGTAGCAATATATTATTTAATAAAATACCAGTATAGCAGAATACTTTTTACAACCATGTACACTTTTTACAACCATGTACACTTTTTACAAACTTCAAACTTGACAGCTTTAAGACTTGTGGACTTCAACTCCCAGAATTCCTCCTCCAGTCATGCTAGCTCAGGAATGGGAGTTGAAGTCCACAAGTCTTAAACTTGCCAAGTTTGAAAACCCTTGCACCCCTAACCCCTAACCCAGGGGTCTTCGAACTTGACAGCTTTAAGACTTGTGGATTTCAACTCCCAGAATTCCTCCTCCAGTCATGCTAGATGGAGTAATTAGAAGGCAAAAACACCCCCCTTTTTTTTTCAAAAATGGTCCATTTTTCTGCAAAAACGAGGCACACAGAGGGTTTGGGAAGCCTGCAGAGCACTCCTAGGGGATGGGGGAAGGCAAAAACACCTCCGTTTTTGTGAAAAACGGTCCGATTTTCGGCCAGGTTTTTTTTGCAAAAATGAGGCATGCAGAGGGTTTGGGAAGCCCGTAGAGCACTCCTAGGGGGTGGGGGAAGGCAAAAACACCTCCGTTTTTGCAAAAAAACATTTTCACAAAAATGGGATGCAGGCTTCGGGAGGCCAAAAATGGCTGTATAAGATGCACCGACATTTCCACCCTCTTTTTGGGGGCAAAAAGGTGCATCTTATACTCCGAAAAATACGGTATGTGCCATCAAACCCCTGTTAATCTTAACAACCACCCTGGTTTTCTCCAGGATGATCTGTCCCCAACCTGGTCCTCCAAGTCTTTCAACACTGCACATATTGTGACGCAAATGGAATCCATCCACCTTGCTGTTGGTCATTCACTTGTTCTCCTTCTTTTCATGTGGCCTTTTAAAACTGGAAAATTAAGGCAGGAGAAAGCCATAAATATGGGTTTCAAGCTCTCCAACTAAATAGGTTTGTGAGAAGAAACAAAGATATATTGCAAAATGCTTATGATCTGCAAATGTATTAAAAGAACTGACATGATTTAATGTGCAAACCAGCAGTAAACTATGTACTCTGAATTCAAGCACTCTAAGTACTAAGTAATCTGAATTAATAAAATCCTTGAACCACAATGGCTATTTTTATAAGAACAATTAGCAACTTAGTTATGTTCTATCCAAAATATTTTACCTCTATTAAGTAATTCATCCCTGATTAATTCCACTAGTATTTCCATAAAAACTATCACAACAGCAAGCTGCTACTTATGAGATCTAGAGAGTCACTACCCAACTCTGATACATTTTCTAACCAGAGATATCAATGCAAATATCTAGGCAGAATTACTCCAGGAATGTTTTAATATGATATTGTTGATCATTTGGTAGGCACAGTTTGACCTAGCTGTAAGAAATGTAAATTCATATTTTAATATAAGTGAATACTCAGGCATTCAAACTGAAAAGGGAGGAGTGTAAAAATATGAATTCCACCCTCTCGCCTCCAACACATTCTGTTGCATCTCATTCATAAGCCCCCTCAATAAATCAAGGAACTCTTACGTGAAAATCTCGGTGGGAAGATCTAAAATGAAGGTGCAGCCATCCTTCTTCCAATTGGTTTCCTTTTCACATCCAAAAGCAACGTGGGAAGGATGTGAAGAGAGATAGCAGAGGCACAGAACATTGTCCCCTCACCCAGTCTCTTCTCCACATTTTGGGACCTTATCAGTTGAAGAGGGATGGCTCCAATTCCTTCTTTGGCCTTATGTTCAGCCCAGCATGAAACCTACAGCAATTCTAGAGCAAAGCCTGCAAGTGATGCCCACATGACAGGTAGACCAAATGCTCTGAGGCACCTGCAATGGGTAGTCTTTAGAGCCGAAGAAGGCCCAAGAATGCCAATCACTGGGGGGAAAGCATGCATTTAATTCCTAATACGGAAGCTGCATCTGCTGGGGAACAGATTTTCACTAATGCTGATGGAGTAAACCATCCTGAAGCCAGCACTTGGGTTGAATAGGAATGTTTTTTTCTCAGCTCTGGAGTCCAGCGAAGTCAGCTGGAAATCTTTCACTTCCTTTACTTGGCACCCTATTTTAAGACAACTACTTGCAGCTGGACTATGTTTAAGGAAGATTTCTAACAAGTTCCCTTTCCATCCTGAAAGCATAAAACAAACCACTGTTTGAAAACATCTTTGAAAATAAGGATGCATTGTGTCCCAATATTTAAAATTAATTACTTTGGAACATAGCTAGTAATTACAGCATCATGAGTGAGCAGCCCAGATCCTGCATTTGGACTCCGGACTCTTTTGGGTAACTCAACTTTCACTGAACAATGATAGCAAAATTTCTTCCCTTCGTTTGAATGATTGTTACTGTCAGGCTCAAAAAACTGCATTTCTGAGCAGTTTCCTTTATTGTTCCTCATCTACAGATGAGATGGGTGGCACATAAATCAGATAGACAGGCAGGCAGAAATCTTGCCAAGCTAAAACAACTACTTGCATCATTACAGATACATTCTGAGAACCTCTAGGGAGGGGCTGACAATGACCCTATTTCTGCCAACCAAACATTGCTTTGTCTTGGTCGTCTGGAATGCAGCTCCTCCCTCCTGGGAATCCAGACTACATTCCGCCACAGGTATAAATTATACATAGCAAATGATTTTCTTTCTTGAAGCTGGGAGATGCACAAACTCTATGCAGGGCAGTCACTGAGAAAAGGAACTGCCTCCTGGATGCTTCCTTTCTCCCCTCAAGGATATCCTCAGTATTTGCTATCAGCTTCCTCTAGATTAGGCAAAGACAGGTAAAGGGGATGTATGTGTCTCAAGGTTATGTAGCAGAAGCAACACTTCTCCTGGCTGTCATCTAATGCCATTTTGGGAGGGAAAACCAACATTATGATCATTACCAGAACAATGTTTCAAAAGAGACATGAAAAGTGAAGAAATACAGGTAATCCTTGACTTATGAAAATAATTGAGCCCAAAATTTCTGTTGCTAAGTGAGACATGTGTTAAGTGAGTTTTGATCCATTTTACAACCTTTCTTGACACATTTGTTAAGTGAATCACTGCAGTTGTTAAGTTAGTAATACGGCTGTTAAGTGAATCTGGCTTTCCTATTGACTTTGCTTTGAAGGTCACAAAAGTTGATCACATGACTCTGGAACACTGCAACTGTGATAAATAGGAGTCAATTGCCAAGCGCTCAAATTTTGATCACATGACTATGGGGATGGTCGTATGTACGACTATGGTCGTATGTGCGAAAACTGGTCATAAGTCACTTTTTTCAGTGCCTTCAAATGGTCACTAAATGAACTGCTGCAAGTCAAGGACTACCTGTATTGCATCCAACAAGAGGAAAAATCTTAGCAATCGCTAAAATGAATGGCTCAAGCTTCATGCTGTTTCACTGAATCACTTAGCCTTCCCAAAATCTGGTGATTTCATGATGAGTCAGGCTACAACTTCCATCCCTCTGCAACCATGTAATCAGCCATGCTGGCTAGGGCAAATGGAAATGTAGTCCCAAAAGTTTGAAAAACACAGCAGTTGGGACTGACTTAGATCTTGGCTGCATCTATATGCAAATGTAAAAAAACAACAACCCCTAAACTAACAGCAGATATGTAATGGAGTTAATTATAAAAAGTCATTTAAAACATACTTTAAAATATGGACTTTACCACTTGCTATAAGGTACAGACAATATGCTAAATTTCTCAATAACATTCACTAATGTAAAGAACATTATATCTTGTTTCACTGATTTTTTCAAGGATGCGATCTGCCTTACCACAGGGCTTCTTGTAGGGCTTCCTACATTTTGAAGGACAGGAGACATGCTTTCTATTTAATCCTCTAGCCCAGTGATGGCGAACCTATGGCACGCGTGCCGGAAGTGGCACGTAGAGCAATCTCTCTGGGCACGCCAGCTGTCACCCGTTGCTCTTCTGGGTTCCGGTGCACTGGCCAGCTGATGTTCACGCGCGCGGGAGCGCCGAAAACCAGAACAGCAGCCACCTGGTGCGCATGCTCGTGCCAGGAAGATGCTCTTCCAGGTTCCAGCGCATGCATGTGCACCAGCCAGCTGGTCTTCATGCGTGCATGTGCACCAGAAAGTGGAAGACCAGGTGGCCGGTGTTCATGTGTGTGCCAGAAACCGGAAGATCGTCTTCCCAGCACGCACATGCATACCAGGTTGCTGCTCTTCCGGTTTCTGGCATGCGCATGCACACCGACCACCTGGTCTTCCCGCGTGCATGCACCCCAGAAACTGGAAGATCATCTTCCCAGCGCGTGCATGCGTGCCAGGCGGCTGCTTTTCCAGTTTCCAGCACACATGAGCACGCTCCCATTTTGGCACTCTGTGCCGAAAAGGTTCGCCAACACTGCTCTAGCCTTCCCAATTTGGTGTTCTCCAAATGTGTAGGATGACAGCAGCTAAGGATTCAAGGGAACTAAAAGTTCTATGCACTGAAGGCACTCAGCTGGGAATCTATGTGTTAAATACAGTACATAGACAGGACTACAATTAGGTTATCCTGGTCATTATTGCATATATCATTTTAAAAGGATGGAAGGAGAAGGGGCGTTGGTCTTACCTGATACGCTCCTTCTCATAGGGTGGAACTAGCATCCAGATATGGGACATACCAAAGCCATGTGTCCGAGGGTGGGTTGAAGCAACCAGTCCTGATTCTGGCGACTTTACACTGAGTACACCCTCTGAAGCACTCTGCGACCGAAGGCCGCATTTACCAAGGCAAAAGTGTTGATCTTATAGCGATGGATGAAGGGTGATGGTGAAGCCCAAATGGCCGCCCTGCAGACCTCTTCGATGGAGGCTTGAGTCGCCCAGGCCGCTGTCGTTGCAGCGCTGCGTGTGGAATGTGCCGTCACTCGAGAGGGATGGGGAATTGACATTAAATCGTACGACTTTGTGATGGTGCCTCGCAGCCAACGGCCAATCGTAGAAGGAGTCACTTTGTGGCCCACTGTGGATGGCAAGAAAGAAACAAGGAGAGACTCTGTTTTGCGGATTGGAGCCATCCGTTGAATATAAATTCGCAGGGCTCTGCGGACATCCAATGTGTGCCATTTCTGTTCGAGTGGATGGGATGGGTTAGGGCAAAAATTTGGAAGGATGACCTCCTGGGCCCGGTGAAACCAGGAATTAATCTTTGGGAGGAAGAAAGGATCCAGGCAAAGCACCACCCTGTCCAGATGAAAGACGCAAAGGTGCTTTCTCACTGATAGTGCTGTCAGTTCCGAAATCCTCCTGGTGGAGGTGATGGCCACCAGGAAGGCTACCTTGCAAATGAGGTGACGTAGAGAAGACTCGCGTAAGGGCTCATAAGGTGCTGCCATTAACGAGTTAACGACTTTGGACAGATCCCAGGTTGGGTATCTGTGGACGATGGGCAGGCACAGATTAGTGGCCCATGAATAAATCTCCTCACCGTGGGATGTTGAGACAAGGACTCCAGGGAGCCACAGGATAACACGGAGGACAAGGCCACCACCTACCTCCGGGTGGTATTAGGGGAAAGTCCCTTATCCAGGTCCGCTTGCAGAAAATCAATGATATTGCCAATGGTTAATTGTACAGGTGAGTATCCCTCCTTAGAGCACCACGTGCAGAAAGCCTTCCAGGTGGCGGAATAGATACATTCGGTGGAGGGCCTCCTAGAGGCCTGGATGGTCTTGATGGCTCTGGTGGAAATGTTCTGCTGTCTTAGAGCACACCGTTCTAAGTGCCAAGCGGTCAGACGGTACCACTGGGGATCCGGATGTACCAGCGCCCCCTGGCTGAGCACAGACTCGCTGAGAGGTATTTGCCAGGGCTCCTGGGCCAATGAGGGGCCAGGAGAAGGATCTCCGCTCTCTCCTCCAATATTTTGTTGATGACTTTGGACAGGATAGGAAATGGAGGGAAAGCACAGAGGAGGCCGGGAGGCCATTTGCAGCGAAGAGCCTCTGTCCCTTCCACGCCCTGGGTCTGGTACCTCGAGAAGAATCTCAAGACCTGAGCATTCTCTGGAGTGGCGAATAGGTCGACCGCTGGAAGACTGAAACGACTCGTCAGATCGAGAAAAATGGTGGGATGCAAGCGCCACTCTGCATGGTCCACGACTGACTGACTGAGCCAGTCCGCTTGAACATTGGACTCCCTGGATATACGTGCAGCTGAGATGGACAGCAGGTGACGTTCTTCCCACAGACCCAGTCTCCTGGTCTCCAACATGAGGGAGCGAGATTTGGTGCCCCCCTGCCTGTTGACATGAGCCTTTGTGCTCATGTTGTCAGTGAGCACCAGGTATGCCTGCCAGAAGTCAGATGTCATAGCTGCTTCAGGGCCAGGAAGACCGCTCACAATTCCAGCCTGTTGATGCTGTAACCCGTCTCCGCTCTGGTCCAGCAACCCTGAGCCATGGCGGACTGTGCATGGGGCCCCCAAACCTGACACACTGGCATCTGTGGTGACTACGAGTCTCTTGAAAGAGACTCCCTTTGGATAGGGCGTCCAAAGTCCACCAGAGGAGGGATTGCCGCACCTCTGACGGAAGGGGAACCCTCACTGCTGAGGAAGTTCGTCCTGATCTCTGAAATGGGAGAAGAAACCATTGAAGTTCTCTGGAGTGTAGGCGTGCCCAAGGAGTAATCAATATACATGAGATCATTTTACCCAGGAGCGTAGAAAGTGCGTTCAGGGAACCCTATGTTGAGGCCTAATTACAGAGATCAGATTTCTGATATTATCCTGATGCTCCTGGGAAAGGTACACCCTACACTCCAGAGAATCCACAATAGCCCCTAGATGGGTTAGTCGAGTAACAAGGGAGAGATGGCTTTTCTCCAAATTTATGGAAAAACCGAGGCGTCGGAAAGTAGATATGGTTACCTGGATGTCCTGCTCTGCTTGGAGTCTGAATGGAGCCTGAATTAATATGTCGTCCAGGTAACACTGGATGTGCACAGGAATACCCCTGAGGTGAGCCGCCACAATTGATAGGACCTTGGTAAAGACCCTCGGGGCCGAGGATAGACCAAACGGAAGAGCCTTATATTGGTAGTGCACACCTGCATAGCAAAATCTGAGGTATTGGTGATGAAATGGCTGAATCAGAATATGCAGGTATGCCTCTGTGAGGTCAATCGAGGCAAGGAAGTCTCCCCTTCTGACGCTACTAAGGATCGTGGCCAGTGAGTGCATCTTAAACTGCCTGTAATGAACAAGGCATTTGAGGTGTTTGAGGTCCAGAATAGCCCTCCACCCGCCCAAAGATTTTGGAACTACAAAAAGTATGGAGTAAAACCCCTGCCCTTGTTGATCTACCGGCATCCTCTGGATGGCTTGAATTTCTAAAAGGTGTTGAATGGCCGAATTCATGAGGGCCCGTTTGGAGGTGTTATTTGACATAGGGCAACGAATAAAAAACCTGGTGGTGGTGGAGGAAAGGAATTCCATGGAGAGACCTGATCGAATGGTCTCCCGGACCCATGCGTCTGATGTAATCTCTTCCCATCCGTCAGCATATAAGGCCAGGAGGGTCTGTGAATTATGCTCACAGCAATCAAACCCATCCAAACTCTCTGTCACTACCACTCCAGTGCAAATCAGAATTGATTTTATTGAATAGTCAGATACTCGTGTTTCAATTTTCTTGTTAATTTAAGCACAGATCGTCTACTTTCTAAATCCTAATGAAAACAGATTCTCCAAACTGCCTTAAACAAGGAGGAACAAAAATCAGCAAAAAAAAGATAACTGCAAGAGGATATATAATCTAATTTCACAGAAATGAAGTAGATTCTGATTTACTCAATCATTTTCAGACATCAAAATAGAAGTGACAATATATTTAGAACACAAACCTCTATGCTACCTTTTTTTTAAAAAAAATCCAGATCTCAGGTTTAAAAGATGTGAAATAAAGTTGTAGCCTGAGCAGAATCAATACCTGCGTTTTAAAGTATTTTCTTTCCCAAGGCACTCAAAATGCATGGGCAATTTCTTAGTCCATCAAAATCTGGAAACACAGATGAAGGGATGATATCCTGCCCCATAATCCTGGATGTCAAAGTTAATTGAAGAATCTAGAGCTTTATAAGACAATATGTTTTGAAAAACTGAGATGGAAAGATTGAAAAGCTTGCAAGTTGCAGATTTTGTACAAAATGCAGATTTTGTACAAATACTGCATCCACTTTTGGTCACAATATAAAAGATATTGAGACTGTGAAAAGAGTGCAGAGAAGAGCAACAAAGATGATTAAGGGCCTGGAGGCTAAAACATATGAAGAATGGTTGCAGGAATTGGGTATGTCTAGTCTAGTGAAGAGAAGGACCTGGGGAGACATGATAGCAGTTACCAATATTTGACGTATGCCACAAAGAAGAGGGATCAACCTAGTTTCCAAAGCACTAGAAGGCAAGACAAGAAACAATGGATGGAAATTAAAAAATGAGAAAAGCAACCCAGAATTAAGGAGAAATTTTCTAACAGTGAGAACAATAAATCAGTGGACCTGCTTGCCTTCAGAAGTTGTGGGTGCTCCACCAATGGGGTTTTTTAGGAAGAAACTGGATAGCCATTTGTCTGCAATGGTATAGGGCCTCCTGCTTTAGTAGGGGGTTAGACTAGAAGACCTCTAAGGTCCCTTCTAATTCTGTTAAGAAAGAAACACTTCTATTTCAGTTGGCTATGGAGTCTATTTACTAAAGACTTACAGAGAGAAATGTGAATTTTAGCTCATGCAAAGTGTGTTTGTGATAGTGAGATGTGCCTCAAAACAGTAATTACTGCATTTTAAAGCAACCAGTTTGTCTAATAAGAAGCATTGTTTCACCCATGCATATCATTGGCTCATACACAAATGGAACTATTCAAATATAACAGCTATGTTTGGAGAGAAGGTATGTCATCTAGCTTATTTTTTATTTTTTTCTAATCGTTTCTGCTTTCTTAGAAAAAAAAATCACAAGAGCACTAAAAGAGGCCCTGATGTGACACATCTGTCTCGTTGGCTCCTTCTCCCTCAGGACTTCAATGACTGATAGAATTAGTGAAAGACAGAATCCCCATTCCATGAACCAAGGGACCTATCTTGGAAGCTCATGGGAAGTGGAGTAGGAGAAAGAGTTCACTTAGAATCCAAATAAATACCTCAAAACCCTTGTAAGCAACCTGGAGACAGCAGACTTCCCAAAAAGCTTAGAGCCAAGGAAAAACTACAGCCAATAAACATCCAATTCTTGAACTAATTAGTTCAATTCTTGAAGTAATCAGAAAAATATTTACTTTTGTGTATTGACTCATCAGTACTGAATGTGAGTAGAACCTCTTAAGGCTAAGACTCTCTTATAGCATTTTCAAGCTTTAAACAAAAAGGCATTTGAAGCATTTTTCAGAATTCTCTTTTGCAGACAAAAGAAAGAGCTTTTAGCTATCTCTTGAGAAAACTACATAAAAACTCTAACCCCAACCTGGAGTCTTCTAAGTCTGAAGGACAACAACTCCCATAATGGCAGAGATTATGGGAACTGCATTCTCATTTATTAGAAGGGCACCAAGTGAGACAAAGCTGATCCTACATATTAGAGAAGCAGAGATTTTCCTGAACTCATTGCATTTCTATTTGCAGGCTGTGTCTTCCCAAATGCTTGAGAAACACAATCTGTTATGTTACTAATGAAACAAACAAGCAAACTAATATTCAGTGGGGATCACAGCACTGTGTCCAACCTTGGCAACTTTAAGACTTGTGGACTTCAACTCCCCAAATTCCTCAAGCAACACTGCATGTTGGCACTCTTCCTCCCATATAAAATGATGGATAGACCTATATTTCATGTAGTTGAGAACCGCTGATCTTCACTCACTTCCCCACCCTTGTGGACTTCAGGCGCTCTTCCCCAGGAGTTAGGTAAAGAGGTGTGGAGGGAGTACGTTTGCTGTGGAATGCAAGCAGGGCTTTTTCTATATGTGCTAATGGATAAGTCTTTGTTTGTGGTCCTCTATATGCAAATAAGGCAGGACAATGATGAACAAACTTAGTTGATTTCATTATACTGTTGTCTGCCTTGGGCAAACTCTGTGGGAAAGATGGCATGTACATTGATCAAATAAGCACAGTCTTCCCTGAGCTGGTATTCTGTAGATGGTAAGACTTCAATTCCCAGCAGGCATTATTAATGTGGTTAAATAGTTAGGCTCTCTAGGAATTCTGGGAGTTGCAGTCCAATCTCCCCGAAGGGCTCCAATCCAATATCTCCAGGGGATTCTTCCTTGGCATATTTTCAGCACCTCTGGATTTTCAGCAGGCCTGGAACCAAATCTGAACAGATCTGGAAAAGTTCTATCTGGGATTTCACAATGATTTTTAAGATCTCCTGAAATTTCTCAAGGGTTGCTTTCTTAAAGGCCATTAGCAGTCTTGCCTCTTTAGTAACATTTTTTTTCTCTGCTTGCAAAAAAAGAAGCCCTGAGAACCTTTGAGTTCTCTGTTCATTTCTCTGTACCTTGTAGCTCTGTTAAGAGAACTCATTTCAGAACCTCTTTCAGCTGGGAAAGTAGCTGCAAAGATTCCCGTGGCCCAGATTCTGCTATTGCGACATCTCCTTTCTTCCGGATGGATTGCCATTTCCTAGCAACACATGAATCAATATAATCAGATCAAGTCTTTCTCTCAATGCTGTCGGCGTCACCAATGTGTAAGTAGGAATCTTCACTCACCACACTCTGAAACACTGCTAAGACACATCTACATCCACCCTTCTTCAGGGTGGGCAAGGACAAGGAAGCCAAGTCTTTGACTGGCTTGGGGACACACAGGGGAACATGACAGATGCTGTTACCTCTTGGGGTTAGGAAATGAAAACCAGATGGAGTTTTGTCCAATTGCAGAAGAGGCTTTTCAGGCTATCTCTCTGGCAAGGCTTTTAAAACACATAATTATATCACTATTGCACAACAGGGGGAAAAAAAAGGACATATAGCTTCCAGGCACAGCATTTCTACAGCAGACACTAGAAATAAATCAGCATGGAAACCCTTTTTATGCTGACGTATTTTCACATCTGTGGTGGAACTGCCTCATCCAGTAAGTATCCAGAAGAGGAAAGGTTGAAAGCTAATACTTGCAAGCATATGTGCCCGCTATTCTTTTAAAGACTATCCGATTTCTTTCTTTTTAATATTTATTGTTTTATCATAAAAAATAAAATACAAAACAGTAAAAGCAAGCCAACAAAATGAAACAAAACAAAAGCATAGATTTAATCCTAACAACAACAAAAAAAGAGAAAAAATAGGTAAAAGTGATCAATTAAATTTAACATTTAACATTTAACATCCTGGTTGGAAAGGAATACTGAAAGAAAAGAAAAAGTAGTAAATTTTCCTCTGCTTTCTTAAGTGATTCAAAGTACTGAAATTCACTGCAAAAAGCCACATAAGCAACAAACTTCTCACACTGATAGACGAACAAGACCATGTTGTCTGGGAATTATCTTTTCCAACAGGGCAAAATGAGGAATCCATTGTTTTCCAATTGCTGTTGGACTGCAACTCCATCATTCCTAATTACTAGCTGTAGGCTGATGGGAATTAGCCTACAGTCTTTTCCAAAATGTCTGAAAAGACTCAGGTCATCTATTCTCATCTATTCTGAGTCATCTAGACTCAGGTCATCTTTTCATCTATCCTGGCTTAAATCTCTGACAACAGGATTCTTGACTTTAACTCAGATAAGCCTTTTTAAAATCCTTCATTGCCATTGGTTCACATACGGGTAGGTTTATTTTTACAAATGTTGCCCGAGTATTCATAAAATCTTAAAATTTGGTCATTATCCTGACAGGATTTTAACATTTGAAGGCAGAATTCTTCATTGCACATCCAATTATGATAGCCTGAGTCAAGCACAAGAAATTTCTGGAAGATTTGCCAGTAAGATAATTCCTCATAAAAAATATGAAGCAACAAATAGGTCAGAGCATCAAACAATAATTCTTCCATAATGGATAAATACGAAAAAGAAAAATGCATTTGTTTAGTCTACCAGCAAATTATGGCAGGATAGATATTTTACTACAAAGTTCCCAATTTTAGCTCTTAGCTACAGCAACTATATTGTTTCAGCTCTTCATATCAGGATGTATTATAAGAGTCTATCATATCCATTCTCCAGCTTATATTTGTAAAGAGGAAAGGTCTGTAGGCGGACGAAGTGTGCCAAGATGCACAGTTGAAAATAGCAAGTCAGGGATGTGAGCCAACTGGGCGCCTGGTAGCTTCTACTCATTGGAGGGCATCAGAGTTGTAAGCTGACAGCACAAAATGATACTTTAAAATATAAAAGCTAAAAAAAAAAAAAGACTGAAGAACAAACTGTTGCTTCCAAGGATCGGGACATCTGGCAGAAAGGAGAGTCTAGTTGGCTGTCCATTACGGAGTTCTTGGCTGAGAATGAATCTTAAACTAGGATCCTCCCAGAGCTGAGATCCTAAGGGGGGATTACAAAAGGAAATACCAATCTTCCCACTCACAGCAAAGTTGGGAGGGGAAACAACTGGGGGAATGTTTACAGAGAATAAATCCTATTGCAGAGACCTGATAAACAGAACACGGGCTTATTCTGGAGACAAACAGAGACAGCACACAAAGAACACAGGACCCAAACAGACAAGCACATTGCCTCCAAATGTTCAAGTCACACAATCTACACTTTGGGATACTTGGAGGAAGTCTTCGCCCTTTGGATGAACTAGGAATACTAGTGCCTGAATTTCCAGCCAGGATGCCTCATTGATGCTGGAAAATGTACCTAAGGCCTTGCATACACAAAGCACGTACTCAATCCTTAAGCACTGAATTTGGTACAAGACAGGAGAGAGCATCACTGTTAAAAGACATGCCAATGCTAGTTCAGGTTCCAATATAAGCAAACCCACTATTCTTTCAGCCTCCCAGCTGCAAGGTAATAGTTACTAGGGTTCTTGAAATGCTTGTTCAATAATACAGATGAAAAACAAGGAATACAGTAGTCATTGACTTACAACCGTTTGTTTAGCATCCATTTTCAGCACTCAAAAAGTGATTTATGATTGGCCTTTGCACTTATGACTATTGCAGCATACCCACAGTCACATAATCAAAATTTGTGCCCTTGGCAACAGGTGTATTGAATTTACAACCGTTGTAGCATGCTGGGGATCATGTTATCATCATTTGCAACCAGGGGTGAAATCCAGCAGGTTCTGACAGGTTCTGGAGAACCAGTAGTGGAAATTTTGAGTAGTTCGGAGAACCGGCAAATACCACCTCTGGCTGGCCCCAGAGTGGGGTGGGAATGGCCATTTTGCAATATCCTTCCCCCAGGAGTGGGGAGGGAATGGGGATTTTGCAGTATCCTTCCCCTGCCACGTCCACCAAGCCACGCTCTCAGAACCGGTAGTAAAAAAAATTGGATTTCACCACTGTTTGCAACCTTCCTAGCTGGCTTCCGACAAGCAAAGTCAATAGGGGAAGCCAGATTTGCTTAACTACCATGTGATTCATCTAAGAACTGCAGTGATTTGCTTAGCAGCAATGGCAAAAAGTTTGTAAGACTGGAGCATGACTCACTTAACAACCACCCTGCTTAGCAATGGAAACTCGGGTCCCAATTTATGGTCATAATTGAGGACTACCTGCAGTTTATTTATTTATTTATTTATTTATTTGTGAGATTTATATACCGCCTCACAGTGCAAGCACTCTCTAAGCGGTTTACACCAGTAAGCAATGTATATATATATATATATATAGTTGAATGTATTCCACCAGTCTCTGTGAAGCAACAAAAGCAACATTAAAAAAAGAAAGGGCCACAACTGGAGACAACCTGACAAGTATCAAAAACAAAGCTATATAGTGGCAATCCTTGCCCGCATTCACAACTGAAGCAAAGGCAAACCTGCAGCAGACAAGTTCAGCTACCGTATTTTTCGGAGTATAAGACGCACCTTTTTACCCCAAAAAAGAGGGTGAAAACTTGGGTGTGTCTTATACACCAAATGTAGCCCCACCCAGCCACCCTCACCCTTTGGCCTCTGCCTCCCAGCAATTTACCTCCTTGCAGCAAACAGCACAGAGCCTGATTAGCACAAGCAACTGATTATCGGCCTCCCGACCAGCAGCTGATTGAGGCTTGCAGGCAGGCCCACATGCTAAAATGAAAGTGAAACTAAAACTGCAAGGAGGCAAATTGCTGGGAGGGAGAGGCAGAGGCAGAATTTTATTTTCTTGTGCTAATCAGCTGCTGAAACTGGATGCAAGGAGGTAAGTCAATAACTATAAATGTCTATAGAATGTTCAAATTATTAGACTTGTTTTTTAAAGACTGCTTTATTACTGTTCTAGACAACTTAACAAAATGAAGAAGCTTTTTAAAATAAATGCTTGCTCTGAAGAGGCCCAGTGCTTTTGTATCTTCTTTTAAATAGCAGAGAATAATGTATACTTCAAGAAAGCCACATCAATTTTAACAGCATCTGTACAAGTATAATCTGAAATGTAATGATGTCCTGTTTAGTATTAAGATAAGGCAGCTGAGTTAAACCCTGACTTAGTCATGTTTGGAGTAGATCTATTTAAATAATTGGGAGGAGTTATTGTGACTATATTTAAGAAAACTTTCTGGCATTAATATACTGCAATAATGTACATTTCTCCAATTCTTTGCTATTTCTATGGGTCAGGCACACATGCACAGAAATACACAGCAAACAGTGTATATCATCTGTACTGTTTGCTGGGAGGCAGAGGCAGATTCCCCCCCCCTTGTTTTCCACCCCCAAAACTAAGGTGCGTCTTATACTCCAGTGCGTCTTATACTCCGAAAAATACGGTATATGATCTCAAGCACTCCCAGAGACCCAGTGTCAAACTAGATTGGAGAAATAGCTTAAGCTCTCTTCCCCATCCATGCACTTTACTTGACACACCCAAATGTCCATGGTCTCGGAATCACTGGATGAAAAAGAATGCACTTTTCCAATTTCCGTCAGATCTCCAAAGCAAGGATTTTAAATCAGAATGTGAGATATAGAATTGAAATTTTCCCCTAACAGTATTTTTTTTAATAAAATCAAGTAAACAGAAGCAGAATAAATTAAGTAGGATAATTTTAAAGTTACATTTACTTTTTAGGTGAATATCATTAGGAATCATACATTCATATGTTATGAACAAAATGTATAACTCTTTGGAGAATTAATAAATTAGCAGTTGTCAGAACCTTCATTTTTCCTTTTTATTTAAACAAGGAAGCATGCTAAAAAATATTTATAAGCATTCAAATACTACACTAACACATGATATGCACTTACCGGTATACTAATGTTGGGATTTTGGGAAAAAATATCTGAAATTCCAGCAAAGAAAATTTGGGAGAAAATCTAATCATCCCTCTAATGTGCAGGGGTGGGTTCCTCCCAGTTCGGACCGGTTTACCCAAACCGGTAGCGACCCGCTGGTGACGTCACAATGACGTCACTGAACCGGATCGGTCGGTGCCAGTCAGTGGGCACCGCCATCTTTTTTTAATTTTTTTTTTTTGAATTTTTGTTTTCTTCTGAGCATGTGCAGAAGCCAAATTTCCGGCACTGTGCATGCAGTCGCCATCTTGTTTTCAGCTTTCTTTTTATTTTTTATTTATTTTATTTTATTTTATTTTTATTTTATTTTATTTTTTATTTTATTTTTCTTCTGAGCATGTGCAGAAGCCAAGTTTCCGGCACTGTGCATGCGGTTGCCATCTTGTTTTCGGCTTTCTTTTTTTTAAAAAAAATTTAAATTTAATTTTTATTTTTTATTTTATTTTTCTTCTGAGCATGTGCAAAAGCTGAGTTTCCGGCACTGTGCACGCAGTCGCCATCTTGAGGAAGCAAACATGCAACGAGGTAAGTTAGAACCCACCCCTGCTTGTGTCCCCTAAACATTTCATTCCCAGAAAGTGGCTGTAAAATGCCCTTCTCCCATTTTGCAGCCATGCATGCACCATTTTCTTTCCTTGCCTCCTTCCCGTTTTTATTTGGTTTTCCTTCCCACCCTGAAAGCAAAAGGAAGCGAGGGGGGAGGGGGGGAAGAAGGATAGCTCAGACTATTGCTATGATTTTTTGCTCCTATATTCTGTTGTTTAGGTATAAATTTTGTTAATGTAGAAATTTTACTTAGCTAGCTGTCTGCCTGCAATCATGTGTATCTATTAGGAGTAAATCCCACTGAAAGAGAGTAGCCTTACTGCCAAGTAAACTTTTTTAAGGTTAGTCCCTTTCTTCCCTTTCCTTATGCTTTACATAGTTGAGAGATAGGGTATTGAATTGATTAGTATCAGGTGTATTATAGAGAGAAATGAAAACTTCTGTAACAACAGATACTTTGTGCCCAGAAAAAGAGATAAAGAAAAAGAGAAAGAAAGAGACAGAGAAAGAGAGAAAGAAAGAGAAAGAGAAAAAGAAAGAAAGAGGAAGGAAGGAAAGAAGGGAGAGAAGAGAGAGAGAAAGGAAGAAGAGGAAGGAAGCACCACAAACCCTGTCACTAGACGTGGCTTCAGAAGACACTTTGAAACAGCACAGCAATTTAGGGTTGTTCATCTAGTCCAACCCCGTGCTGCAGCAGGAAATCTTACATTGTCTGGATTATTTTGGTGCCTCTAACAGAGAGGAAAATTGCCAGAAAAGAGAAGGAGTTTACTAGGACAAGGCTGCCATGCAGAGAAAGGCAGAGATAGTCCTTGACTTATGACCATAATTGAGTCCAAAATTTTGGTTGCTAAGCAAGAGCGTTGTTAAGTGAGTTTCACCACATTTTACTCAATCCATGACATTTCCTGGCTCTAACAGTCATGTGCAAACTAGGGAAGAACATCTGAAGGCATGTGTAATGTTCTAATGTACAGAAGTTATGGTTAAATGTGAGGCAGAAAGTGGACTCTGGGTGTGTTTTTCCAAATGCAGTGAGTGAGGTTGAATGTGTAGTTTTAGAAGAGGTGTGTGTGTGTGTGTGTGTGTGTGTACATACATATACAGTATATATAGTAATGTATCTTTTTGTGTGCTTGTGTGTAATATGTATGTATACATATGGCATATATACATAGGATTAAATAGTATATTTTGGATGTTCAGTAGTAGTAAATAGACAGGGAAATTGTATGTTGTTGAGGCCTTTGAGGCGAGGAGAGGCCAGGCGCCCTAATCCTAACCCTTGATGTGAGTGAAGTCAAGTTGGCCACGCCCACCCAGTCACATGACCATCCAGTCACATGACCACCCAGCAACCCCCACCCAGTCACATGACCGCAAAGCCACTCCCACCCAGTCACATGACTGCCAAACCACTCCCACCCAGTCACATGACCATGAAGCCACGCCCACCATCACATGACCACCAAGCCATGCCCACAAAATAAGCCACGCCCACAGAGTGGTAGTAAAAACATTTGGAACCCACCCCTGCCAATGTGGATATGTTTCGCAGAGAAAAAATATTTCAATTGCAAACCATACAACTAAATTTATATATGGAGTTTAACGTGCTACTCTCTCAAAACTGCAAAAATTCAATCATAGACTACTTTCCCCTCCAATGCAGAATGCTATCCTAGCCATTTTACCCTGTGATTATCCTACTTAATTGAATTAACTGCTAAGCACATTCATTACCTAGGCAAATTAAAATCAAAGGAGTTTTAGAACTTCATCATCAGTCAGCTTCACAACTGCATGAACCAGGACTAGGCATTCTAAATCTGGGCTACTCTGTTTTCTCTGGTAAAGCAGAATCCATCTGCCCCATTTTGTGTTGAGTTACAAGTAATCCTCGACTTAGTACTGCAATTGAGCTTGGTATTATGGTCATAAGTTGTGCCAGTTGCCAAGCAGGTCATCAGGTGAACTGATCCAATTTTACAACATTTTTCTACAGCAGTCATTGAGCGAACCCAGCAGTCATTAAGTGTGAACCCTGTGGTTGTTAAACAAACCCATTGTCCACAATGGGCGTTTTTTGTCAGAAATAAACACCAGTTTCTGGAAAAAGTGTTACAAATTGTGGTTTTGTGACTGCAGGATGTCACAAATGGTCACAATTGTGGGCCAGGTGTGAGTGCCCAAAATGCAATCACATGTCTGTACTTAGAGCATAGAGGTAGTCATTGGAACTACAAACCCAGGTTGCTTTAAAGTGACTGATCATTAGTAAGTATGAACCCTGATTTACAAGTTACAAATGTGGAGATGCTATAATATGTTAATCTGAACCAAGCAAAACAAATCTGAATTAATGCACTGAACCAAGCTATTATGTATGTAAATAGCTAGTTGAATGGACTGGAACAATCACTCAAGTGTTAGTCCAACTACATGGCCACTCCAAGTGGTAATTGGAAAAGTCCTGTTTAGTATTAACAATACTAAAAACTGTTTTTATCTATTTTCTGTGGGACTATGAGGGTGAGCTAGCAATTCTTAGATCCAGCACTATGTTTTGTGTTTATGCTGATTTAGCATACAGGTAGTTCTTGACTTACAGCAATAATGGAGCCCTGAATTTCCATCGTAAGACGTGACAGTCGTATGTTGAGGCACCCATATAAATCAGATTTGTATAAGTACAAAATCCACTACTCTACTGAACTTGTAAGTACAGATTCTGACAGGATTCTAGTTCTTTAATCAATTGCTCTTGATTGAATAACAGGAAATAGAATCTGCAGCCAAACAAACATTCCTTGCCCCTTTATTAGCAGAAGGAAAACAGAAAAGCACTACAAAAGGCCTGCTTTAATTGCTGTAGTCACAAGAAGATTTTAGAAAAGCTTGTTATTTGTCTGACTTGGAGCCCACAGAGATAATTAAGTATTATTCCCCCTCCATTGCCCTCGGTTGTAGTAAGAGCAGTTGATTAATGCATGCTAAAAGGAGCTCCTGGCAAGAATTAATATCAGCAATACCAGCTCCAAGCCAGCATAGCTCTTGGCTTACAAAAACAGCCTATCTAAAATAGACACTGACCCCAAAGTTGAAATACGATCCAAGCCAATGCAGGATACCTTCCTATAGCCTACCTAGCATTCAAGCTGAGTTTCAACACTCTCCAGAAATCTTTTCAAGCCCTTTACAAAATTCCTACAGCTTTTATCTTTATATGCAGTTAACATTACTGCATTTTTGCTCATATGGCAAAGGAAGGAGGAAAAGGAGGAAGGAAGAGAGAAAATGAATGAACTTTCAGATAGCCCCTAGGATTAATAAATTCCTCTTAGGGTGGAAAGAAAGTGGCAAAACTATTGTTCTAAATTAAAAGCTATGGTGTGTATTTTTATTCTCACATTCCATTAAGGTTCCATCCACAGCAGTATTCTTATAGGTGCTTCTCTTTTTCAACTGGGGGAAGGATATGACAATGATTGTGACTTAGTGACCAGCTCAGAATAATTTCAATATTAGTATTCTTTGCAAAGTGTGTTTTTCAATCACTCCATTAAAAAAAAAGCTTTGTTTAGTAACTGTTTAGTAACATTAAAAGCCCTTTCTAGTTATCTCCTTCCATATGTCTCTATTAAAATATGAGATGACGTTTAAGTGTTATATTACTATAATTATTTAATGCAGTCTGCAATATACAAAGTAACTATAAGATATACACATACTTGGGGTGAAGTTGTAGCAAAAAAAGGACTTTTTCAAGTCAGCAACAATTTTAGGAGCATAACTGTGTAATGTGATCCCACTTTTCTTCTACTAATGTAGATGGACATCATGATGAAATGTGGGGTTTTAACATCACATATTGCATGTAGCACTTAGTAGTATTTCACTATTCGAAGGTTGGTTACAAAAATAGAGGAATAAAATAAGTGTGTATAAAAATAGCATCCATGGTAAAAGGTAAACAATATTCTGTCTGGGCTTAGCAATATTAGCATCTGTTACTGCTCATTTTAAAAGAGCAAAGGAAAGATGTAGCTCTGCAGACTGCATTACTTTTCTGACAATTTGAAAAAAGCTGGTGTTTTCCCATTTAAAAAAGAAAACACAGCTGGAAGAAGAAGTACTGAGGAAACAGGGCAAATTGAAGAAGTTGCTTGCACAATCATTGTAAGAGAGTGAGCCCTGATGACCCCACAGTAAGTTCTCATCTGGAAGCCACAAGAAAAAAAACAAGACTGGTCTAAGAGTGATCATTGGCAGCTCATGGGAAACTTTTGAAAACTCATGTATGTAACCCAGGGATGAAAGGGTCCTATCTCAAAGGTTTATAGCAAGGGTGTGAAACTCAATTTCATTGAGGGCCTCATCAGCATTATCATTGCCCTCAAAAGGCCAGTAGCCGGGTCACCATGACTAGGTGGGCGTGGCCAGCTCGCTGCTGCTCACTGGGTGTGGCTGACAAGTCGCACCAGCTAACTCGACATGGGAACAATTCGATACCCCACAAGCTGCTTGCCTCCCCAGACTGCTGGCAGCCAAGTGCATGCGCACCCTCACACATATTCCAAGTTTGAGGACTTTTATCCACAGAGGAAGGAGAGGGCCTTCTCCCTAAGCCCAGGCATGATTGGCAGTTTGTAAGCTCAGATGTGGATAAGTCTCCAAGCTTGGAATGGTGTGTGTGAGCGCGCATGCGTGCACGTGTATGTGCACAGCACGCCAAAGGAGACATTCTTCTCCCAATCCCAAACATCATTGATCCCTGTCTGGTGTCCCCTCCCAGCAAAGCAAGAGGTGGAGGACAACCCTGCTGTCTGTGGAAGCATGGAGGAGAAAGTTTTCAGGAAGCAGTTTCCTCAGAGTCCAACTTCTCTCTTGGCAGATCTCTGGAGAGTAAGAGGAGGAAGTAGGGGAGCAGGCTCTTCTTGAAAGGGAATCCCCGTTTCCAATTGTGTGTGGTAAGGATGCTGGCTTGTTGGGAGCTTGTTCCCTCATGCAACTCCCCTGCCAGCCCCTCCTCCTCTCCAAAGATCTGTCAAGGCAGAAGTTGGACTCGGAGGAAACTGCTTCCTGCAAACTTTCTCCTCCATGCTTCCACACGCAGCAGCGTGGTCCTCCACCTCCTGTGGGGGGCCAGGCAAGGCTGGAAGGGGGGATCCGGAGATCTTCAGCAGACAAAGGCCAGCCCAGGGTGAGCGCCAAAGCCTAGTCCACCAGAGGAGCCTCACAGTCCGTCTCAGGCCACGCAGATGACTCCCGGACAGTGGCACGGGCTGCCCAGAGACCTGGGCAGTGGGGGGCAAGCACCCAGCCTGGCCCTCAAGCTCCTGGGGAACCAGGACCCCGCAGCCCAGCCCCACTTCCCCAAGGAGGTGCCCAGTGTGCTTACCTCCTCCTCAAGGCTGCTGCTGCTGTGCTTGTTCTCCTTGGCCAGGTTGCTCATTGTGGGTGAGGGAGGGCAAAGTGTGTGGAAGACAGAAAGAATGTCATGGTTTAGTCTATTAGATGTATATCCTGCCTTTTAGAAAAGGAGCTCAAGATGGTACATACAGTACTTCTTCCTCATATTTTTTCTTACCACAAGAAACCTGTAAGAGACAGGTTCTCAAGTGAGAGACAGTGACTGAAAGAGAATCCATAGCTGAGAGACTTGGATAACTATGTCTCTCCACATCTAGTCCAACATCTTAACTATTAACATACACTACTTCTTCAGAGGAATATATTTCATATTTTGCACAAGAAAGAAATAGTATGTTAACCCAATGTAAAAAAAATTAGCATGGTCCTTTGTGTTTGTTCTGAATAGCAATTCAAAAACCATTACTAAAAAACAAAGAGGAAGGATAACTCTGACAAAATATATAACATGCTGATGGGCCTTAATATGCAGAAATGTTGGCCTTACACGTTCACTCCAGTTAAGCCAGACTTAAATATTTACAGAAAGCCTTTTTCCGCAACCACAGAAGAAAATATCAGCAATCTGTAAGTTTTATGTAAATGGGATGGTTCTAATAGCAGCTGGGATGGGCCGGAAAAGAATTCTTCCAGTAAGAAGCATCTTCAAAACCACAATGTGACCTGCATTTGATTTGTTTGGCTTGCATTATATTCAGGGTCAGGCATGCATTCTCCCCCTCCTAGGATGTGAAGAATGTGGTCAGCCAGGTTTTCCCTGCTAAGAGAAGAAAAGATAGATTTGACAACACTAACAAAGATGGCAGATACATGCCTAGATGTGGAGGAAGAAGGAAAGATGGGAGATTTACTCTAGTTAGCCCTTATTCAAGTTCTAAAGCTGAGCATCTAATTACCATTGCTGTTACCATGGCTGGTCTTATAATAGGAGCAAAATTAGCCCAAGGCATCACTTGCAGAGACTGCCTAAAACATTCTCTTTGCTATGAAGGGCAACACACACACACACACACACACGCTCATGCGCGCACACACACACACACCACTTTAAAGAAGGCAATTAGATGTAATCTAAATTTTAATACTAGTGGTCACTTATAAGGCTAGGCTATGAAACAATTAACCTTTGCCATTAGTCACCTTGTGCTATCCTGTCCCCCATGCAGCATCTGTGCTTGCAATACCCACCATTCTACTGAAACTCTGCAGGTCTTGCCAGCAAAATAATCTGTGTCTTGTGCCAATTCAGGCTACAGCTGAAATTCCTCTATGTAACCAACAAAAACCTGTGCAGACATATCTTCTCAGTAAGCCACTTTTTTAAAGGAATCTGCCAAACTGTATTTTCATAACAAAAATAGATTTCAGATAAAATGTTTAAAAGGCCTACACGCTGATTTGAGAACTTTCTGGTCACCTCTGTACTATGGAGGCATTGACTTTAAAGTCAGTGTGTATGTGAAATGAACTGTAGTTAAGTCTACACTTTGCTTCTTTCAGAAAACTCCCACTTGTGCCTTTAAGGTTCAACAAAATCCGTCAAACCAACATAACTATTTCAAATAATGGATTACAAACTTGGCTTGTTGTAAATTAACCAGTTTAAAGTACCGTATTTTTCGGAGTATAAGACGCACCGAAGTATAAGACGCACCTTAGTTTTGGGGGAAGAAAACAAGGAAAAAAGGCCTCTGCCTCCAAGCAATTTGCCAAACAGCACAGATGATATACACTGATTGCTGTGTATTTCTGTGCATGTGTGCCTGACCCATAGAAATAGCAAAGAATTGGAGAAATGTACATTATGCCAGAAAGTTTTAAATGTAGTCACACTAACTCCTCCCAATTATTTAAATAGATCTACTCCAAGGTAAGTCAGGATTTAACTCTAATACTAAACAGAACAATGTTACATTTCAGACTATACTTGTACAGAGCTGTTAAAATTAATTAAAATTTCTGGAAGTATACATAATTATCTATTATTTAAAAGAAAATACAATAGCACTGGGCCTCTTCAGAGCAAGCATTTATTTTAAAAAGCTTCTTTATTTTGTTAAGTTGTCTAGATTTACAGGGATCTCCAACCTTGGCAACTTTAGGACTTGTGGACTTCAACTCCCAGAATTCCACAGCCAGCAAAGCTAACAAAGCTGGCTGTGGAATTCTGGGAGTTGAAGTCCACAAGTCTTAAAATTGCCAAGGTTGGAGTCCCCTGGCTCTACAACAATAATAAAGCAGTCTTTAAAATAATAAGTCTAATAATTTGAACATTCTACAGACATTTATGGTTATTCACTTACCCCCTTGCATTCAGTTCAGCAGAAAATAAAAATCTGTGTGTCTCTCCCAGCTATTTGTCTCTTTGCAAGCTAGTTTCACTTTCATTTTAGCACGTGGCAAATCAGCTGTAGGTCAGGAAGCTGCTAATGACTCGCTTGGCTTTACAGGCTCTTCCCTCTTTGCTGCAAACAGGTAAATTGCTGGAAGACAGAGGCCAAAGGGTGGGGGTGGCTGGGGCTACATTCGGTGTATAAGATGCACCCAAGTTTTCACCCTCTTTTTGGAGGTAAAAAGGTCTTATACTCCGAAAAATACGGTAGCTACAGTTTATCGTGTTCAGATGCAATCTAAAGGTGCTTAAGTAGAAGAGAAGCAAAAGCTTCCAATCTTTTTTTTTCTTGTTATCTGGAGTAGAGGAGAATGGAAGAACTTGAGAGTTTGAGGCTTGCAGAAGATTCCTCTGGTCACTCAGACACCACTTACCCTCCCTCCTCCAATTGATTTTGATTGAGGTACATAGCCAATAAATATTCTGCTGGACTCCATAACTGTAGTGCTGTTCCTGAGAGATTATTATATAGGTTTATTTACTGAATTTGTATATTCCATTTCTATTTAAGGCACAATGAAAAAAACTTACACAATTAAAAATACAAATTGTGTTTATGATTAAAAACAAAGCAATTAAAAAAAGGCAAAATTAAATTCAGTGTCAATAGTATCAATTCAATGAACTATTAGTTCAAATAGCTTGCTCTTGAGCAACCAAAATCAAGCTTTCAGTTTCTTTTTTTAAATGTTCCAGTTGTCAGCCATTGCTAAGTTTTATGTTTATCCACTTTCCCCTCAATCTTTTGTAGAATTGACCATGTAATACTTTTCCTTGCCAGCAGGCTGTTTGGGTTTTTATTTATATTATTTTGACATTCATATTTTGTTTCCTGTATATTTCAACAATGCCCATTCTTGGCTGAGTTTTCCATAATCAGTCAATGCAAGCTTTTCTTCCTCAATAATTTGTTTGATTTGAAGTACAGTTATTCCTCGACTTATTGAACCCAACATTTCTGTTCCTAAACAAGACATTTGTTAAGTGATTTTGCCCCACTTTTTGCCCTTTCTTGCCACAATTGTTAAATGAATTTCTGCGGTTATTAAGCTAGTAACACGGTTGTTAAGTGAATCTGGCTTCCCCCTTGACTTTGCATCAGAAGGTCACAAAAGGTAATCAAATAACCCGAGATCCTGCAACCATCATAAATATCAACCAGTTGGCCAAGCATCCTAAGTTTGATCACATGATCATGGGGATGCTACAATGGTCATAAATGTGAAAAATGATCGCAAGTCACTCTTTTCGGTGCCTTTGAACAGTCACTAAACAAATAGTTACAAGGACTGCCTGTAAACTCATTCCTCCATTTCTGTGGGGCAGGTATAATCTATCAATATCATTATGCTAATGCAATGCATAGTGAACAGACATGAATTTTCTTGGTTTTCAGTCCAAACTGTCCAGTTCAGCTTGTGTCCACTTAACAAATCCAGGAGTGTATCATATCACAGATATGGCTCAGGTATTGATGGCTTGATGGTATTTCCATCATTCCCTACCAGATTTCCTCAAGGAAAGTCAATGGGGAAGCAGGCAGGAAGTGAGAAAACATCCCATGGCCATTCTGTTTCTCTGTTTAGGTAAGAAAATATTTCTGAAACAAGTCATTGGTTGTGTAGTTATGAAATACATACTAGGCATCTTAAAACGTCTGTACCTGTGAAACATTACCCAAATTCCACAGGCACTGGTTTTTCCATTCTTGTTGCATAATCCACAAAATAGTCTCCTTCCATTCACAATTTCTGAAGAAAACTATGCTTTCTTTTTGAATGGACAATTTGAGAAAAAGTAATAGCATGCCCAATACTTTCTGATCAGCTTATTTTGCTATTCTAAGACCATGAAATGTATACCACATTTCCATATAAATACTGGATTGCTACCATATTTATCGAATTTATTAAAGCATGTGTGCTTCAACTTTATTCAAACAATAATATCTGCATTTTACAACATTTATGAAGGCTCTTCAATTGTGGTAGATAACAAGGAATTTAAAGCAAAGAAGAACCAGGAAGAGTCATATATGCTCTATGTACATTTTATGTGCTTTTATGATACAGGGAGATATATTGATAAAGTGAATCTGGACTTATCCAAACTTGCTCTGGATTTTGCAACTTTTGAAATAATTTTCTAATATCAAGTTCAACAAGATTTGCTTGTTTAATAATCCAAAATCAGAATAACAAATTGCCTAAATGGGGCGTTGGTCTTACCAGAGACGCCTCTTCTCTGGGTGGTGGAGATAGCATCCAGGAATGGGTTAACTCAGTCTGTCCTCCTATTGGACTGAGTCTGCAAGCTTAACGACACGCCTCCTCCAGTCGTCCTCCCCACTTGTGACGAAGAGATCACTGCAGACTGACGTGAAACTTTGAAGATGTGGTCCCTAAAAAAAATTTCCCCCAGGGCCGACTGAAGCCGGGTGGATGCTATCTCCACCACCCAGAGAAGAGGGGGGTCTCAGGTAAGACCAACGCCCCTTCTCCTTGGTGAGCGGAGATAGTATCCAGGAATGGGACATACCAATGCCTTGGCAATCCTCATGGGAGGGCAGCAGTCCAGTCCTGGACAATGTCCTCGGTGTGCACCCTCTGTAAAACACGTCTGCCAAACGCTCCCTCCGCCGAGGCAAATGAATCAACCTTATAATGTCGTATGAATGGGTGCAAAGTCAACCAGGTAGCTGCCCTACATACCTCCTCAACTGAGGCCTGGGTAGCCCATGCCGCTGATGTAGTCGCACTCCTATGTGGAGTGAGCTGTGACATTTGAAGGACACGGTAAGGACAGGACTTCATATGACCTGGCAATACAAGCCTTGAGCCATCTGCCAAAGGTAGAAGGGGTCACCCTGTGGCCCAATGTGCCCGGTAAAAAGGACCCGAAGAGCGATTCCATTCATTGGATTTGAGAAGTCCGTTGAATGTATATTTGAAGGGCATGTCAAATATACGGAATTGATTATTGCTCCCAGGTGGAGCAAGCGTGTTGTTGGCACCAGGTGGCTTTTTGCTAGGTTGATGGAAAACCCATGTTCTTTGAGGGCCTGCATGGTGGTCGCCAGATCCCGATGTGCCTGTACCTCCGACCCGGACTGGATGAGCACATCGTCCAGGTAACATTGAATTCTGATAGGCCAAGATCGAAGATGAGCTGCGATCACTGCCAGCAGTTTCCTGAAAACCCGTGGCGCAGAGGAGAGGCCAAATGGGAGCGCCCGGTACTGGTAGTGCTTCCCCGTGTAAGCAAAGCAGAGGAATTGCCTGTGGTTGGGATGTATGGGCACATGCAGATAAGCCTCGGTGAGATCCACCGAGGTGAGGAAATTGCCCTTCCGTATGCTCCCTAGGATGGTCTGGAGCGAGTGCATCTTGAACCGTCGGTAGACAATGTGACAGTTCAGATGCTTGAGGTTGAGAATCACCCTCCAGCCCCGAGGTCTTTGGTACTATAAACAAGAGGGAATAAAACCCCTGCCTGAGTTGCTCTACCGGGACCGGCTAGATGGCCTGGATTTCCCGGAGATGGTTTATGGCCGAATCCACGAGCAACCGCTTGGCTGGATTTTTTGACAGTGGAACCTAATGAAAGACCTTGGGGGGTTGGAGAGGAATTCTAGGGAGAGGCTGAATTTTACCGTCTCTCTGACCTACTTGTCCGTGGTGACATCTTCCCATTGGCTGGCAAAATAGGCTAGACGACCTCCAATACATATTTAAGTCAGAAGGGTCGATTGCCACCACCCCGGAAAGACTTCTTCGGGAGGAATCACTCTCCTCCTCTGGAAGATCTGTCCTGGGAGGGTCCCTGTCTCGGGGGAAAAGATCTGTTTGTCCTGGGGAACCCCGAGCCTCCCTCATGCCCTTGAAAGTACGAGCGACGAAAAGGAGTTGACCGAAAGTCAGCTCGCCTAGACAGGGACAGCAAGATTTTACGCTTGTCCCGTGTCTCTATCAGAATTGGATCTAGGGAAGCTCCGAATAATTTATCCCCCAAATACGGGGCAGAAGCCAATTTCCACTTGTGTTTGGAATCTGCCTGCCGTTGGCGGAGCCAGAGAAGCCTACGTGAGGCTACAGAAGAAATTGCCCTGGAGGCAAAGCGTGCCGCATTTAGCGTAGCGTCCGCCGAGAATTCCAAGGCAGCCAGGACCTTGTTAATGTCCTGGTGGGCTCTACAGTCGTCAGGGGGAATCCTCCCTTGCAATTGCTTCATCCATAAAAGGGAGGTTCGATTAAAAAAGGAGGATGCAGAGGAAGCCTTTACAGCCCATGCCGCCGCCTGATGCGCCCTGACCAAAGACTGTTCTAGCCTCTTGTCCTCTGGTCTAAGGGCATCAAGAGGCGAATCCGATAAAATGGAAGAGGAGGAGAAAGCCGCTACAGGAGCATCAATAGATGGGACTTCCAGGATTGAGGATAACTCAGGCCCCATTTGATAATATCGCCTGTCCAGTCCATTGGGGTTGGGACCTGCACCTGGGGAACCCCACTGGCACTGCACTACATCTAGAAAGAGTTTGGGAGAAGGGATGACTTCTCTTTCCACCGTGAGCTCCGAAAAAAGAGGGTCCGGTACCTCTTGATCAGGGCCTAGCTTGGTGACCTTTAAGGCCTTGAATAAGAGAGACTTAAAGACTGCAGGTCGAAATAGACCTATAAAAGCTGGTTGGTCTGGGATCAGGCCCTCATCATCAGACCACTCCTGGTCCCTCTGAGCATCCTCTGCTGATACAGAAGAATGAGAAGAAGAAGCTGCAATGTAAGCCCCTTGGTGATAGATGTCCCCAAGCTCTTGGGGCACCTGCTGGTAATCGGTGACTTCCTGATTCTCAGGAAGGTCTAAGTAGCCTCTGCGATGTAAGTCCTCCTCAATGCCTTGTTTAATGGCATCAAGAGATGAAAACCCTCAAATTTGCTGGGATGGGGGGATCTGCTTGAGCAGTAGCCCTAAGGCCTGCAGCCATTGGTGTAAAAGTAGCTGCTGCTGTCTCTGCCCTTGGATGAGGGATCTGCTGAAAGGCAGGCTTGGATTCCCCATGGCCTGGCAGGCTTTGAAAAAATTCAGCTACTCCCTGCATAATGGAGGCAGAGGTAGAAGAAGGGTCCCCTTCACCATCTGGAGACCAGGGTCTGGTGTATTGATCCCCTGATTTCCCAGGCTGAATGAGGCCAGTCATTGTGGAAATTTGGGGAGGCTCTGAGATAATCATAGGGAGGGAACTAACTTGAGCAGAAACTTCTTGCCCTTTTTCCTTTCTTAGTTCCTCCCTTTGGGCCTTGGCAATGGCCCTTTGTCTTCTTTCCTCATTTTTATTGGAGGCTTTGGAAGCCCTTTTGGAATTGCCCCTGTCCAGGGATTCCTGGGAATGCCTCTTCTGTGCAGCCCTTGCTCCCGAGGGAACTGCAGGTTGTGATTGAGAGGCCTGAGCAGGTTGGGCCCTCCCTGCCCTTGAGGAAGCCTTGTACAAAATGGTGTCCGCCATGTGCTTAATGGGCCCTGGAGGCAGTCACACCCAGCCGGGTACTGCTACAAGGCTCTCTGAAAGAGATAGAAAAAAGCGGGGGGGGGGGGATCAGGCTGTGGAACAGTAGTTCCCCTTAAGGGAAAAGCACCCTGGTCTGCTAAAGTGGGGTAGGATTCTCACTTACCATCACGTTCTCAGGAAGGCTTGTGATGGCATGAAAATGTGTAACAAGGTCTGGCCGCCACAGAGCGAATCTAGTGGTCGCTGCCCGAGACAAGCTTTCGCTCCTGTCCAGGAGCTCAGGATCACAAGCAGCCTGCCAGAAAAAGTATAGAGGTCAGCGTCCGGAGCGAATCCAAGGAGCTGCCTGCTTCTGCTGCCCCCCCCACAGTCGGAAAAACTGCCACGGGGTCATCGGCGGGTTCAGGCCAGAAGCCCTTCACACTGGAACAGCCAACGCAGAGAAGAGACTGTCCCCACGTAGCTCTGAGGAAACTGGCAATTGTCACCGTCACACGGAATTCAGCGGGATCAGGCCCCAAAGCCCTTTGCGCCGGAAAGTCAACAACCAGCAAAATCGCTGCCAACGGCCCTCGGCGGGCTCGGGCCGAAGCCCTTCACGCCAGCTTCCAAACAGAGATTTTCGCCATCTGGTGGCCTTTGGCGGAATCGGGCCGAAGCCCTTCATGCCAGAACCGTTGAGGAAGAGAACTAACCGCCTTATTGTTTTGTGGTCTTCGGCGGCCTCGGGCTAGAGCCCTTCACGCCGGAATTGATTTCAGCATGAACAGCCGCTACGCGGCTCTCAGCAGCTCAATGCAGGCTGAAAAGAGGAATCTCCATTTTTTCCTCCCCCCTTTTTTTGAATTCAGCTAAATCTGTGAAGATAGAAACAGAAATGGGAACTCACAGTCTAGTCCTGAAGATCGACTGAGTCTAAAAGTGGGGAGGATGACTGGAGGAGGCATGTCGTTAAGCTTGCAGACTCAGTCCAATAGGAGGACAGACGGAGTTAATACATCCCTGGATGCTATCTCCACTCACCAAGGAGAATTACTACTTCTGAAACTCCAAATTTGTCAGGGATCTCTCTCTCTCTCTCTCTCTCTCTCTCTCTCTCTCTCTCTCTCTCTCTCTCTCTCTCACACACACACACACACACACACACACACACACACACACCATACAATCATACTTGCACACATATAACTAACCTCCCCATTTGAACACAATGATCCAATTATACAAAAATTAGTTGAGTAATTTAAATATATCCATAAAATTAATTTCTTCTTTGCAATAGACAAGGACTTTGAAATTTAAATTAATTTTAATTAAAAATAAAATAACTTTTCCTGTATTAGCAACTGCCTCTTTCTATCATATTAAGCATTACACATGAACAAAGCAGAGAACTGTGCCTAAGGGTTCTGAGACTACTGTATTATGTGGCTTTGAGCATTGTGTTAATAATCTCAAGTTGATTATATGACTAAATTTGCATCCTAAGAGAAACCCAAGTTTCTTTTTCAAGAGGACTCTCTTTCATTAATAATATGCATTTCCATTTAAAAAAAAAAGAACAAGCCACCAGTTCTATCCCAATTACCTGAATAATCAAACTAGAAGCTTGCCTCACACATCATCTATTACTTGGCTGTCCAAATAGCTGTCTTGGCCAGAAGCAGTCAAGGCACAGTGGGAAAATGTTCACACAATATTCCAAACCATGATACAGTTCAAATCCATCTTCAATAGATGAGTTTAGGTCAACCTCTTTGACTGAACTTCACAGAGGAAGTAATTCCAGCAACCTGGCAAGTAGCATGGAAATTATTTTGAATAATAGGCTAATATTAGAGCAGAATCCAACAGACACTCTGAGCTCCTTGAGGACAGGCAAGTTGTAAAAGCCATAATAAACATAGATTGCTATGGTTAACAATTGAAGCAACAAACTTATCCTGCAGAGGCTATTCACTAAACCTTGGTTTGCTTGGCTCATTAATAACAGCCACACTTATCTGGATTCATGCCACATTTTAAGACAAAAGTCAAACAAACCTTACTATGGTTGAACACAACAACCTCGGATATCAAAGGGTTGGAATAAGGCCTATGGAGGTATCAAGTCACAGAGCCTGTAGTGTATAATATATTAAATATCAATGCTGAGTTTTCAAGTTTTTAAGATAGGAATCGGATCATACGATTTCCAGATTGAGTTGGGTTCACAGGCTGGAATAAGACTCCCTCTGCTGCTCTGAAGATGGAGTAGTACTGTGCACAAGAACAAATCCATATTCCATCCTCAGATCGATTTTTGCAAAATAAATAAAAGGATCACCTCCATCCACCTGCCTATAGATGAGATCCAGACAGAGAACTCTCATCACAAAAAAATGGTGTCCTCATCAATTTTACAAACTGTATGTAAAGGAATATATTTCCATGTAAATTAGCATGTTGGGGATAATTTATATGAATATAAAATAAAATAGTATTCTAGGATAATTAGTTAACATTTATTTCAGCAGCCTATTGAATTATAAAATAACAGTACCTAATTATATCTTATAGGAAGCGCATGGAAACATGCCAAAAACCCAGTGATGTGTGCACTCATGTACATTTGCAGATAAAGCTCCTTCACTAGCCCCTGAACATGTGACTGATAAGAGTATTGGACATAACTCTGCACCTGTTTTTGACAGAGCCTTTAATTGATGTGCCTTGTCCTGAATGGCGAGAAGCAGCTTTCTGAGGCCTGTACTCAAGTCCTGTATATTAAAGATGCTAAGATCTCAGTCTTGAAGGACTCTAGCTCTAATCTCTTCCATCTTAGATTGAAATATCAACACTCTGGCTTTATTCCTCTGATTCTTCATGATAAACCCTCAAATTGAATATAGGAAGTAGAGGTGATTATAGAAGATGATCAGGCTGAGCTGGAAGCTAGGGTTAAACGTTATCAGTTTGGAATCACTGCGATCAGGCTGAGCTGGAAGCTGGGGTTAAACATGTTATCAGTTTGGAATCACTGTGCAGCCATAAGAGGGCCAATTCCGTTGACCCTTATATAGTGTTAATTTAGTTTTGACTGTTAGTTGAGCAGCTTCTTGTGTATAGGTAGCAATAATAAACTCTTCAGCCTTTTGAATCCAGCGAGTGTTCCTGGTTCTTTGTACCTGACAGACAACTGGTTGTGACAGACTTAACCAGAGCTACTTACAATCTGTTTTTGAAGTTACAATGGGCACTCTCCCCCATGTGGTCACATTTTGCATGGTTGACAGTTCACCTTTATGCATCCCGTGTTTTTTGCCAAGTGTTTATGTCTGGGTTCTTGCCAAAAAAAAAAAAAACACCCATCGGGGAAAAATGGGCTTGCTTAACCACCACCACAAAAAATGTCAAAAAATTTGATCCATTCACATGATGCCTCAACTTATGACCACGATGATTTACAGCCATAATTCCAGATTCAATTATGGTCCCCTTGTAGAGCAGAAGATGGCTAGTATTAGGCTGATATTCATCAACCTTAACTATCATTAGACTTTCTGAGACAAGGAAAATGATTAAACAGCACTTATGGAATACTGCTGTCCAAACTGAAAGAAAAAAGAAGTGATTACTTGTTGGTAATTTAGAGGATGCCTATAAACTGGTAAAATGGACATTCTCAGGTCAAACTGAGGATAATATTCACACCCTTCAGCAGTTTTACAGGGCTGATTCCTTCCTCCGAACGGCTTCATCTGTGTGATTCCAGAGAGATGTCCAAATATGTGCCAAATGATTAGGGATGCACGTTCATCACTTGCTATACTAATTCTTGTATGTTATCCAGGAGGATATACTTCTTTTTATGTTTTTTTTTGCTACTGGTGGTAACAAACTATAAAATAACACTTCAGATTGCAACATTTTGGTATCTTGTTTAATTATTATGCATACAATGTTAGGCTTTTTAATTTATATTAATAGTATCTATTGGGATATATTATTATGTTTTAATTTATATTTTGTATGGAATTGTGTTATTTTTGGCTAATCTTTGACCATAATTAAACTGAAACTGAATGCTGCAGTGCTAGGGTCACTTTTCAAAATGCAACCTTGAGTCATAGAACTGTCTTAACAGCAATATGCCCAGAGCATTTATCAAAATATTTCTCAGACACTAGGAGATTTTGTTTCTTAAAAAAATGCCCATTTTCAGATAAAAAAACCACTTCAACCACTTCAGATAAAAAAACCACTTCCATTTCAAACATGTAAAAGCAATGTGTTAAAGCCATTATCAAAAGCTGACAAAATATCCAAATGTATACAGCAACCTTCTTGTTGTTGGAATCCTTACAGGCAATCCTCAACTTATAACCACAATTGGGACCAGAATTTCCACTGCTAAGCAAGGTAGTTGTTAAGTGAGTTTTGCTTGCTTTTACTACTTTTTTTGCCATAATTAAGTTGCAGTTGTTAAATGAATCATGTGGTTGTTAAGTGAATCTGGCTTTCCCCATTGACTTTGTTTGGCAGAATTCCCGCTGGGAAATTCATGAATAATCATCACGTGACCCCAGAATGCTGCAACTGTTGTAAATTCCTGCCGCGTTGCCAAGGGCCTGGATTCTGATCACATGACCTTGGAGCTGCTGTGACAGTTTAAGTGCAAGGGCTGGTTGAAAGTCACATTTTTCAGTGCTGTCTTAACTTCAAACAGTTGCTAAATGAATGGTTGTAAGTCAAGCACTCCCTATATAACCATTCAAGATAGGTCAGCATCACTTCCACACTGCAACCAGCAGGGAGTGGATTGAAAGGCAGTGGATTGCTTAAAGCAGGGGTCTCCAACCGTGGCAACTTTAAGACTTGTGGACTTCAACTCCCACTCCCAAGCTGGCTGAGGAATTCTGGGAGTTGAAGTCCACAAGTCCTAAAGTTGCCAAGGTTGAAGACCTCTGGCTTAAATACCAGAGGTATTTCCCAAAATGCAGCTCAACCTTATCTATGCCACAGTACCCCTCACGTATTAAAGAACTCAATCTTCAGGAAGAGGTTTAACTTAACAACATCAGTAGAGCTGCAAGAGCCCTTCTGAAGAGTTGCCCTTTTCAGCAAGCAGCAGATTATACAGTAAGGCAAGTAAGCCACTCTGGCAATGCTGCACGCCAATCAGTCTTTGTAGGTTGGGGGCAGAAATGCAGAGGGCCATTTAGAGAAGAGCCTGGGAGCGCAGTGGGGCTGAGGCGCAAAGTCCTCTTACGACTGAAGCTGGTGGAATGCGCTTCACCAGCTTGGATAAACAGAACAGGAATTCTAATGAGGCCAACCTCAACTGAGTCATGGAATTGCATTGTTCTGGCAACCCCAGACTAATCAGCTCTCTCATCCCCCTGCCCAAAGGCTTTTTGTGTGGCCTTGTCTCTCCCATGGTACACGTTGCTGGAAAGTTACCAGGAAGCCTGCAAGATACAAGACAGCTCGAATTCAAAACAGTTTGGGAGGGAGGTGGGGGAAGCATGGAATGGTATTAAGAGTTGAGCACAACACTAAACATTTTTCTGATTGAGATTCATTCCTTTACTATGACAAGTACAAATATCACAAGAATAGGCACAAGTTTTGAACTACATCTCTCACAATCTTCTGCCCTGGACTATATACAGAGCCTATGGGAACTGAAATCCAAATAATTTGAAGGATACCCATGAAAAATAAGGTAAAATGAAAGCTTCTCTCTCCTAACTTCAAGGGTGGTTTGTTAAGATAAAGCTGGAACAAAAATAAAATCAGCTGTCTCATTCAATACATCAGTAGCTACTTAATTCATTCATACCCTAAAAGGACCGGTATCTGAAAAAAACAAGTTTTCTGCATGGGAAATTGTATGGTACAGAGTTCGATAATGTGTCTTCTCTTTTCTTCATAGCTGGCAAGTGGAGAGAACACAGGAAAATGAGAGAAATGAAAAGATCATGCTTCAGATCCATGTTACAATGTATTTTACATTTTTTGCTCCTTCATTTGAAAATAGACATCAGATTACATGATGGATTGGATAGGACAAAGCTGGAATGGACCTTGGAGGTCTTCTCCTGCTCAAGGAGGAACCTATACCATCTCAGACAAGTGGCTGTCCAGTCTCTTCTTAAAAACCTCCAGTGATGGAGTGCCCACAATTTCTGGAGGCAAGCTGTTCCACTGGTTAATTGTCCTCACTGTTTAGGAAATTTCCCCTTAATTCCAGGTTGCTTCTCTCTTTGATTAGTTTCCAACAATTATTTCTTGTCCTGCCCTCCGGTGCTTTGGAGAATAATTTGACCCCTTTTTTGTGGCAGCCCCTCAAATACTGGAATACTGCTATCATGTCACCCCTAATTCTTCTTTTCTTTAGACTAGCCAGACCCAAAACCTGCAGCAGTTCTTCATATGGTTTATTCTCCAGGCCTTTGATCATCTTAGTTGCTCTTCTCTGAACTTTTTCCAAAGTCTCAACATCTTTTTTGTAGTATGGTGACCAAAACTGATTGCAGTATCGCAGGTGTGGTCTTACTAGGGTTTTGTAAAGCGGCACTAATACTTCACGTGATCTTGATTCTATGCCTCTGTTTATACAACCCAGGATTGTATTAGCTTTTTTGGCTGCTGCTGCACATTGCAGGCTCACATTCAAATGATCATCCACTAGGACTCCAAGGTCCCTCTCACAGTTACTGTTTTTGAGCTCGGTCTCACCTAATCTGTACTTATACCTTTGATTTTTCCTGCCTAAATGTAAAGCTTTGCTTTTCTCCACATTAAAATTCATTTTGTTGGATAGGGCCCATTGTTCAAGTTTGTCAAGATATTTTTGGATCCTGAGTTTTTCTTCTGGGGTGTTGACTATTCCTGCCAGTTTAGTATCATCTGCAAATTTGATGAGTTCCCCTTCTATTCCCTCATCTAAGCCATGTATGAAAATATTGAAGAGTACTGGGCATAAGATGGAGCCTTGTGGTGCACCACTGCTTACTTCTCTCCATGTGGCTGTAGTACCATTAAGGACTACTCATTGAATAAGGTTTGGCAGCCAGCTACAAATCCATCTGGTGGTGATGTTGTCTATTCCATAAATGTACAGACAAATTTCCTGTGCTATAATTTTGGTAGTGTTTGAATGAGAAAGAGTTATCTGCATCCTGAACACTTATTTCAGATTTTGTTCAGGTACCCCAATACCTGAGAAAGGTTTTATTCTTAAACCAAAGCAAATAAGAAAAAACTGTAATGTGTAAGGTGATGTGTGTGTGTGTGTGTGTTTGTGTGAGTCAAACCAGAACCCTCTGGCTAAAATAAATCAGTCTAGTTTAAAAAAACATACTAAAGATTAACCTTTGTGAAGTTATTACAAATTGTTTCAGAAAACTGAATTTTTAATGCTAGAGGCATGTCAAATAGGATTCTAGAACCCAGTTTCCAAACCTAACAATTGGAGCTAAAAGTACTGTAGGCATTCACATGAAATGTGATGCTACCATTTTCTTCCCATTCTGATAGAGCCATAATCTTCATTTTGTCAGCCAAAAGCTGAAAGGCTTGGACTTTCAACAAAACAATAGAGGGGCAGGTATAGGCAAGGGGAAAAAAATCACAGCGGACAGAGTTGGCTGCCTTTGGTGTGTTTATGCCTTTGTGAAGTTTGCTTTTCAGGAGGCTTTTTGGATGTAGGCCATGTCATGTGGGAGAGGACTACAGAAAAAGAAAGAGGACAACATTGGAGACACACAGCTCCACATAATACACACTTCTTCTTTTATGTGATCTGCAGAATCTTGCTTTCTTTGAAAGTAGATGGTCAGATTGGCTATCTAAAGGACCCCAGTGTTTTTTTGTTGCCAGCTTTTCTGTTCTGTTGCTCATTTGCAAGTGGCATCAAAACAAAAGAACATTCAGAATCTTTCTTGGATCCTAGCATTTGCTTTACAATGATTTTGCCAAGTCACTACTTCCACCATAGCTTATTTTTAGGATACAGGGAAGTTGGGTGGCATGGAAAGGCCAGACGTTCAGACATAATTTGATGCAGACAGCTGTTGCAGGAGTGGAGACTTAAAAGAAAAAAGAGAGAGAGAGAGATCGGCTACAAACTTTTCAATTTACACCAGAAGCCACTCCTTACCCAATCACACCTCTTTTATGACTAGCAACATACAATAAAAACACAAATGGCAGTATGAATTATAAAAGCCAAATTGGTTCCTTTTCCAGCTCTCACACTTAAGGCTACAGAACACTAAAAAATGTTAACAGCCCTTGAGAAAACTGATTCGAGGTTGAAATGTAATAGAAATTGCATACTTTCATGTACACACAACTACAGGCTTCTATGGGTGTTTTGGTCGAATCCTGCATCCTACAGGTTCTATGGGTGATATTAGATCCTAGGAACTAATCCTAGATCCTACAGGCTTCTATGGGTGTTTTGGTCTACTCCAGAGGTCTAAACCCCTGCTTATGGTTTAACTTTTAAGCTTTAACTGAGAACTACTTTAGGGTCATGGTTAAGGCACAAAGCCAGCTGGGTGATCTTGAATCAGCCCTAGGAAGGAGGCAATGGCAAACCATTTCTGAAGAACCTTGCCAAGAACACTGCAGGGACTTGTCCAGGCAGTCTTTGAGAATCGAATATGACTGAACAGAAGAAAAAAAAAGTTTTACTTATAGATTTGCTGCTAAAACAGATTCCCCCAAGCTCCTGAAAGTTGCCACGGGGATTCCAGCAACACTGATTGTATTAATCAATCAAGATAAAGTTTGTTGCACTGAAGTATGCCATGGCTTTTGTCACCCTGATAAAGCTTTATTATATCATCTATGAATTTGCTTAATAGAAACAACAGTAGTAGAACAATAGAATTGGAAAAGACCTGGAGGATCCCTTTGTTAAACACAATGGTGCTAGATCTTATCTACAGGAACTACAGAGAATGGTCAAGCAACAGCAAGACCATGAGGTTACCAAGATGATAAGCAATGGAGATGAGGGGGTCATGGAGTAGAGATCTCCTTTGGGGGACGGGGTAGATAACATATTGATCAGAATCAAGAACAAAGAAGGGGGGACCCTATTATCCTTTATGATGGCGGTGCTTCCTTCTTTCCATCCTGCTGTTTCAAACAGCAGGCAAATTAAATAAAGTATTTCATATTTTTCAGATGAGATCACCTAAAAGAGACAGCCCTGCTCTCTTCTTTTAATCCCTCTTCTAAGCTTATTTTTCCTCTCATGATGTTGATTTAGACCTCCTTAGAGCACACTTACAATGTGATCAGTTCACTCTTTTGGTAGTGGGGATTAATGTTCAATGAAGCCATGATGCTGACTTATCAAAATAGTAAAAGGAATTAAATATTCCTGATTGGCTACATAATAAAAATTAGAACAAAAAATAACTGAGAAAATGAAATCTCTGGTCTCCAAGAGCTAAATGTTTCATATTGAACCAAAAAGGAACTACTGTATGTCCAGGGAGAGTGAAGGGAAGGCCAGGGAACACTGCTCCAATATCAATATCTCTTGATATTCTACATATGATGGACTCTTAGGAAATTGCTTTGGTTCTCACCAGTTCCTCTAGGCTTCTTGCTAGCAAGGTTAATTGCAGCAGCAGCTACTCACAACATCAGTGCATTTGAGAGGTTTCCTTGATTCAACACTGGATTCTGGACCATAAAATCTGGGCACAACCTCAAACAAAAAGATCCAGTTAACAAATGGAAAGAACCTGCCTCTTCCTTGCATCATCTCTAAGCACTATGGAGCTGTTATGTAAGTGTAAGTGCTATTGCTAAGTGCTACCTCTCTAGTGACTTGAATGGTTTCTCCTAAACTGGGATGGAAAAAATAAATCTGGCCCACTCCTTTTTATGAGTAATCAAGGAATATAGCAACTATCTGGGAAATGAATTCCTTGCATCTACACTGTGGATGCTCCCTTGATTGGGAATATTTATTTTTGCTCTCCTGCTGAAGGTAGAACATTAGTATCTTTCCACAACTTAACTAAAGCAAGCATTACAAGAGGTGAAGAATTCCAAATCTCTTTAAGCAGCACTTGGGCCTTTTTGAAATAAAGAGAAGGTCCATATGGTAGTATAGGACAATATCAGATGGGCAAACAAATAAGCTACTCAGAAAACCTTACAGGATTTGTTTCACATCAGATTCCCTAAGGACCAATGTCTGTGCAATCGGACTCCCCCAACAAGGCAGCCTCTTAAACCATGGTGGGCTTGCCACTCCTACCACAGCCAAAGCCTCTTCCAAAGCCCTTCCTATTATGTCTCGGCTAAAGCAGAATGTTCCTGGAGCATCTTGTGAATATAACCGGAGAACCTTCTTTCCACTTTGTTCTCCTGGTTAACACCATGATGCAATTCCAATGTTCAGGTAGAGCTGGGGGAGGGGGGGGGGAGAGACACACACCCCATGAATTTAGATTTCCTGCTTCAGACACTCAAGCAATACTTTGATTCATCTAACCTGACTGGCAAGGTCAGGTTCCCAGAAGTTGAGGAAAGCAAGCAGGAAATGGCTCGAATTCACAAAAATCAACTAAGCTCTTGGTTTCCTTGACAATGCTGTAGACCTCCCTCTCCTACTCTATTCTGAATTACCCAATCCTTGGCATCCATTCCCCCTACAGCCAGGATAATCTAATTCCCTCTACTTCACAGTCAAAACACACATCTGCCCTTCTTCCTCTGCCCCCCCCCCCTTCGTCCCCTTCCAGGAATGTATGAAGTGCAAGGTAATTTCCATAGCAACTAATTTCATTCCAAGAGACTAGCTGGCTTTGACTGGGGAGCAGACACACATGTATAAAAAACTGGGAAGAGGGAGGAGAGAGAGAAATGAAGAAGGAACATCAGACCAAAGCATCCCATCCCTAGGAGAGTAGTCACAATCAATGTTCCCTCTAAGCTGCGCGGCCCGGCCCACACTTTCTTATGTCAGAGGGAACATTGATCACCAGCCTATCGGGTGGATGGGGGGTGGGGGAAAGGAGCCTTCAACGAAGAGAAGCAGAGACTTTAACTCTTGCCTCCCCAGGCGGGCTCTGCTGCTAGGGAGAGGAGGAGAGCGAGATCAAAGGCTGCTGCCCACCAGCTTACTCTTCATCCAGGGAGGCCGGTTCGGTCCCTCCAGAAAAGAAAATGCAGCGCAGCAGTTTCCAACTGCCGCGCAGTGATTTTCAATGTTAGAGGGAACATTGGTCACAATCAATCATTTATTCAGCCTTCACTTTTATATTTGCATTCAGGGACGCAAGGCCAAAATGAGAGACCAAAAGATGAACCCAACACTGCAGTTCAGATAGAATCTAATGAAATAGTGTGTTCTCTTCAGGAAGACTAGACTCTATATCTAATTGGGTAAATTACAGTGTCAGCCCTGGAGGCCATCTTTTTTTGGGGATCTTCAGGGCTGCCACACTTAGTGCTGTGAGAAAGTGCGGCCAAGTGAGGGTCATTCCACAGTTCACAGAGAACAGTTCCAGGTTATCACCAGTGAGACATACCACAGGGAGCTGCAGCAGCTAATACATACTGCTCCTGTAAAATGCATAGACTTGCAAGCACAATTACACAACTTTACAATTTAAAGCTCAACTAGGTAATCTGAAGTCTTAATGTGGCCAGTCCCCAGACCTCTCTGTGCTTGTGCCCTTTAACGGCAAATTGTTAACTATAGTTATCATGATGACAATGTCCAAAAGACAAGTGAAAAATAACAAATAATTCGAGCCAAATCTTTGAATAGACTCTTGCACTTTCAGTTGCAAATCTCATGATTTTTGCCCACTGTGGAAGCTCTTCCTTCTGGATGTTGATTTTTAAGCATATTCTGATGAAAAGATTAACAGGCCTCCCAATAAAGCAAGAGAACCTGAAAATTTATGGAAGTAAATGTAACACTTAATGGGTATACCATTCCCTCCATTGCCTTTCTTGGCTACTGCAGAAGCTATTAGCCATAGAAACATGCTAAGGAACAGCTGTTTGTAACCGTATCCTCCAAACTAATTGAAAGGGGGGGGGAAATCCCTCCCAGTCCTGAACATAACACACCCAAAATCAATGAAAGGAGAAATACAAGAGTGTAATGGAGATGGAGTATTGATAGAGAAATATGATTATGGCAAGCAGAAGCTCCCTAGTGGGCATTTGTCATTCAAGATTACAACAGTAAATGACGTTGAAGCAATAATTCAATCTTTTTATATAAGGCTTCGCATCCAATATATTTATTTAAAAGAATTCTGATCTCAGTCCACTACCTGGGAAAATGCTAAATTATAACAACCCATTAATCTATATCTTTTAATCCAACTTTAAGAAAAAAAGCTTGGGGGGACCCCACCCCCCCAAAAAACAGTCTGCATCCGTGTCATTGGGCACAAAAAGGGAACATTACCAGGAAGTTAGGTGCTTTAAAAAGAAATATCAGTTATCAGCTTTACTAGTTTGAAAAATAGTGGAGTGAATTTTGGTACAAATCTGGTGTTGTTAAGAAGAAATATGCCCCTACGTCCCTTGATGAAAGACAGCCCAATCCTATGTCTATTGAAAGCCAGACCAGAAAAACTGTAGTGAAGTTTGTCCTAAATATTCACAGGAATGCAGCCATAGAAATTAAGGAGAACAGAAACTACCAGTATATCACCTTGTTCTTTTGCTCCTCTTTGAAGCATGGAACTGCCGTTCCATTTTAGACTTCAGAAGTATGTTCTGCGGTCCCTCCAGCGCACGCAGTGTCTCCATCGTTGATCAGGACGCAGGTTTCCCGGTGCAGCCACAGCGACCGGGGAGACTTCGCACATGCAGCGCCTTACGCAAAGGACACGCCGGAGCGGCAATAGCAGCAGCGGCAGTGGTAGCGCTCTCTCTCCTTCCCTCCCATGCGTGTTAACCCTGCCGGCGCCGCGGTCGGGGACTCAGTCGGGTGGCTGGAGCCCCGCGGGAGATGGCGACAGAGGCTCCTTCTTCCTCCGAGGGGAGGGGAGCAACCCACCCACCTACCTCGCTTGGCGCGGTTCCCCCGGGAGCGACCCCCGGCCGGGACCTGGAAGTGCGATGCTCTTCCAGGCTTCTCTTCCAGGACTTGGCGTCTTGGAAGAGGGCTGGGCGAGGGAGAAAGGAGCCACAGTGGGGATTGGTTTGAAGAAAGAAAGAAAGAAAGAAAGAAAGAAAGAAAGAAAGAAAGAGAGAGAGAGAGAGAAAGAAAGAAAGAAAGAAAGAAGAGAGAGACAAGAAAGAAAGAAGGAAAGGAAAGGAAAGGGGGGAAGAAAAAGAAAGAAAGAAAGAAGTTAGTTAGTTAGGAAGGAAGGAAGGAAGACAGAAAGAAAGAAAGAAGTTAGGAAGGAAGGAAGACAGACAGAAAGAAAAAGAAAGATGTTAGGAAGAAAGACAGAAAGAAGAAAAAAGATGTTAGGAAGAAAGAAGAAAGAGAGAAAGAAAGAAAGAAAGAAAGAAAGAAAGAAAGAAAGATGTTAGGAAGGAAGGAAGAAGAAAGAAAGAAAGAAAGAAAGAAAGATGGTAGGAAGGAAGGAAGGAAGGAAGGAAGGAAGGAAGGAAGGAAGGAAGGAAAAGATGTTAGGAAGAAAGAAAGAAGAAAGAAAGAAAGATGGTAGGAAGGAAGGAAGGCAGACAGACAGACAGACAGACAGACAGACAGAAAGGAAAATGTTAGGAAGGAAGGAAGACAGAAAGAAAGAAAAAGAAAGATGTTAGGAAGAAAGAAAGAAGAAAGAAAGAAAGAAAGAAAGAAAGAAAGAAAGAAAGAAAGAAAGAAAGAAAGAAAGAAAAGAAAGAAAGAAATATGGTAGGAAGGAAGGAAGGAAGATGTTAGGAAGGAAGACAGAAAGACAGAAAAAGAAAGAAAGATGTTAGGAAGAAAGAAGAAAGAAAGATGGTAGGAAGGAAGGAAGACAGAAAGAAAGAAAAAGAAAGATGTTAGGAAGAAAGAAACCAGAAAGAAAGAAGAAAGAAAGATGGAAGGAAGGAAGGCAGGCAGGCAGACAGAGACAGACAGACAGACAGACAGACAGACAGACAGACAGACAGACAGAAAGAAAGAAAGTTGTGGGTGCTCCATTACTGGAGATTTTAAAAAAGAGTTTGGGCAACCATTTGTGCAGAATGCTTGAGCAGGGGATTGGGTCAGAAGACGTCCAAGGTCTTTCAACCCTGTTATTCTATATACTATTGCCAAAGTCACATTATATAAAAGAAAAGTTCCATTCATTTCTATACCCATCACATGAATAAATATTACTCAGTACAGAAAAAGGCAAAAGATAGCATAAAGACATATGTTGCCAAAATGGTTAGAAGGCTCTCGAAACTTCAGATTTAATTATTTCACTGCACATATAACACTTCACTTGGGTGTCTATGAGAAATTCTCAAAAACCAATGTGAGTTGTCTGATACTGAAATTGGGACATTTTGGATGAGAGTGAAATGTTTTTTAAAAACAACAACACTAAGAAAATCCAGTTGCAGAATTTTTATAAAACTCAAAAAAACTTGATATAGATGTAATACACAATAATAATAATAAAATTACAATACGAAGAATTTCATATAATTGGAGATTTTAATGTAATAGTAAATATCAAAAAGGACAATAAAAAACTACGAAAAAACACATTACCCAAACTGTCTTCTGAACCTGTATTAGAATATAATTTACGAAAAGTGTAACTATTAATTTGTTAGATGTGTATAGAGAGTATATAGAAATGTATATAGAAATGGAAAAGGTAATATGTATTAAAGAAATCCATAAAAGAGATATATGACATATACAAAAAATTGACCAGAAAATAGATATACATAGAAGAATCAAGTATAAAATATAAATTACAAATATATTTGAAAATATTTATATTATAAGTATGCAAAATTATGTGAACTGATCTTGAGCTGTAATCAAAATGGGACCAAGGATTCCCACCATTGTATGTTTATGTCAGTAATGTTTTTTGTGTATATATAAAAAAAAGAAAGTAAGTCCAGTTGCCTTTTGGAAAAGCACCTGGATACTTAAGAATCTCCACAGACAAGTTAATGGATTGTCTTTCCTTCATACATATAATTCGATGAATTGTTAAGGCAACTTTTGTCATTACAAGTTTGCAAAATCACCAATGCATTAATGTAGTTTGGGTTCCCTAGTCCCCCCCAAACTACAGTAATGTATTGGTGATTTTGGAGAATCAAAGAGAAGTTTGAACCGCAATCATTATGCTGGAAGGAGATCAATACTGCAAGAAAATGCTGAAGACAACACTCATGCAAACAGCACTAGCCAGCTCATAAACACCTAGATGTCAGTTCCTGCTCACTTTACCAATATAAATCCAGCCTCTTTTAAGCTCTCTGCATCAGGAGATTCAAACCAGAAGCTTGTAAATCTCCCCTAAAAGTTATTAGAAAATTCATCAGGCCACAGCCAGATATCAGGAGGAACAGCTTGGTAGGTTAAACAAATCTGCCCAGGATTGGCTATCCTTCTCCAAAGGGAAATTTCAATGCACCCTGTACAGAGGGTAGAACTGCAAGATTCACAGGCATTATTAAGTTAATGCTGATGCGCAGGGACGTTTAAAGTTCCTCAGGTTTGCTGATTCTCCCTGCTGATGCTTCCCGCTGCTTCCCCACCCCCAGCAATCAACTCTCTTTCACTGTTGGAGCCTGGTTGGGGCACAACAGAAAAGATAAACAAGCAAACCAAACAACTATCGTATATACTGGACCATCCACAGGAAAGAATTAGCAAATACAGGAAGCTCTTGTTGTATTTTACAAATGAAGGGTAAAACAATTTAAATGTTTGTGTGGGTATACATATACATATACATATATATAGACACATACACATACACATATACATATACATAGCAATAGCACTTAGACTTATATACCGCTTCATAGTGCTTTACAGCCCTCTCTAAGCGGTTTACAGAGTTCAGCATATTGCCCCCAACAATCTGGGTCCTCATTTTACCGACCTCAGAAGGATGGAAGGCGAGTCAACCTTGAGCCTGGTGAGATTTGAACAGCCGAACTGCTGAACTAGCAGTCAGGTGAAGTAGCCTGCAGTGCTGCACTCTAACCACTGCGCCACCTTGGCTCTACATACATACATACATACATACATACATACATACATACATACATACATACATACATACACACACACACACACACACACATACACACAAAGTGTCATTCATAGTGTCATGTTGTTTTGAGTATGAAATCTTGCTGCTTCTCTTGCAGAGGGCAAACTTTGTCTGTGCCATTGCAATGTGCCAGGAATAGTTTGTGCTATTCTAGCAATGAGACTAGAGTTAATCTCTGATTAGACCCAATTTACAAAAGGCATCTTTAGGATCTTTCAGGAACAGAAAAACTAAAGCTGATGCTGAAGAAAGGCCTGTTCTAATGATATCAACCCCCAGAAACAATGCAGGACACTTGAAATAAGATAGAAAATGAATGGCAAAGAAGCTTCCCCTACGTTTCTAAGCAACTGAGAGAGAAAGAAGCAGTAATGCCCACTATCTATCAGCTATCTTCAACTGGTAACCACCAACCATGTTGGATTACAGTTGGCAGAATTCCCAGTTATGCTGGTAGGAATCTTAGAAGACAAAGTTCAATACCGTCGGTGGGCTTATATAATAATAAATACCAATATCATGTAGACCAAAAATGTGTCCAAAGTATGCTGTGCCTTTTCAATTTCAACCATTATCGATCTTCTGTCTGTTAAAAATACACATGAAAGAATCTTCCTCTCCCTTCTTTTTCAAGTGCTTCCCTAAATAACCTTTCTAAACAGAAGAGTAATATTTATCTTCTGCATGATACCAAGTGCATTCTTCAAATTCAATGTCATTTGTGGAGTGGATGTGTTCGCTGAGGAGAGATATTTTGAATTGACTGTGAAAGTCAACCCTCTACAAGTCAACATCCCCACATTCTTTTCTTCAGTTCATGTTTAAACCATAAGGCTACCAGTTCTTTTTTTTATCAGAGATGTAAATCTCTTTCTTGTTTAAAAACACTGTTAAAAACTCTCCTCCCTCAGCTTGATGGAAGCTTTTTCTGGTTTTTCTTTAGCCTAACAATCAACGAAGCTGCCTTTTCTGACCAAGCCCAATTGACTTACATTAACCCAAATAGATTTTAAATTAAAAATGGGCAAACTATGTCTACAGCCGTTACTTTTCAGACTTATCAAACATTTGCTGGAATTCTTGTAAAGAAGTTTAGAATCACCAGCAGTGGCCTATTTTGGAGCAAGAATGCATTCATGGGACAGATCTCCACTCTGGAAAAATCTGGGCCAGTCTGAACAAATACAAATAATTTAAAAAGTTGGCTACTCTTGTCCTTCAGTCTTTTAATGTCAAATAATCACTTTGCTCAGTATCCTTTATGGTAAGTGATTTTGAGTATGATAGTGCAGGTCCTATGCAAAGTATTAAACAATCATGCTACCACATATCTACCCCAGATGCATGTCAGACTAAACCATACAAAGATCCCTAAGCGATTGCTTGGGACACCAAGCTTTTATCTTGGCTTCCTCCCATATGATGTTGCAGAAGCTGGCATATCCAACAGAGATCCATCAAGTGGTCCAGTCCCCTGTAGGGGCAATATGTAGGGCAACTTTTTCCAGACCAAATTGGGAACTGGGTTAGTTGTTATGGTGGCACAAACACAACAGCTTTACATTCCCAAAATCAAGAGTATAAAAAGTACTTCCTCCTTTTCTTCCAGGTGGTCTTGCTTACCTGGACCAAAAGATACAGTATCTGTCTATCTAAACCTGCCTTGTAATTCTACAACACTTAACGACATAGGAAATTTTAAATTCATTACTCATGGAAGATGAACAACTCGCCCACGAATTCCCATTCCAAAACCACGCTTTCCTTTTATGAGGCCAAGAAAGGAGAAAACAGACCAAGAGTAGCCAAAACAGAAAAGGGCCTAGAACCAGGATTAGCGCCCCGGGGCGTCCTGGGATAAGAGTCTAATTTAAGGAGAGGTGGGAGCGGGCGCTAACGGTGGAAAGGGGCTTCGGTGCGGGGGGGGGCAGAGAATTCAAACTTTGCTTGGCGAAAAGGTCAAGGTCCAAGCTTTACGGAGGTCTGGAGATAAACAAGCCTAGCCCTGGGTGGGGGGCATGAAGACCAAGTGGTGGGAAATGGAGACAAAAAAGAACAAGCGGGAGGGATAAACCAGGAAATCGTAAGCACGGTAACTTCCAAGGAGAGCGCCCAGGCGAGTGGGCTGCGCGCTTGCTTACCCAGAGCTCCGTGCCCCAGTCCATACTGGCTGCGCTCCCGTCGTGAGCCCTCGCTTCCTCTCGTTAGGCCCACCCGAAGCCCAACTCGCCGCCGCTACCGCCGTTACCCCAGAGTCCTACTCCTCCGGCCTCACAACCTCAGCGCCTGCTTGGGACACTCCCTGCTCCGCCCCCGACGATCCTTAAAGGCGCAGTCAGGAGTCGTCAGCCCGAGCGGGTTGCCTTGTTTTGCGCCTGGACGGCTTGTCTCGTCTCGGGTCTCTTTTCGCCTTCCTAGTTTATTGATGCGCGCAGACCGCCCAGCCCGTCCTTCACTCGCCCGTCAGGATCCAGAAGGTCGAGAGCGCCATCCTTTGAGATGCCGGCGCCGCTGCTCCCCTCCGAACGGAGCTCAGTGCCCGAGCCCCCGTTGATTCCTCTAAGGTAAAAATCGAGCGCAGTCCCTCGAGCAGATCAACTCAGCAGCAGCTTCAAAAGTCCAGGAGGCTCGTTGCTGGCTTTGGTAACATCTTCCTTGCAAGAGCTGCGGAGAACCCCAAAAATGCACGCTGGTTTATGGCGCTTGGGTTGATTCCAAGAAATACTTCCCAGGAAAAATTCGACAAGGTAGTTCAATCAAGCCGGTCCCAAACACGATTACTTAGAAATAACCGGAATTCACGGCGGGGTGGGGGTGGGGACGTTGTTTAGAAAAAAGGTGTTTTACAGCAGCAGGAGCTGGGATTTTTTTTCTGGTCGCCTCCCGGAGATGAGAAGTCCTGAGCCGAGGCCGACACTTACGCCTCGGCCAATCCTTCCAGATGTCCACGTGCTCCCGGCCTAGCTGATCCACCTAGGAAAGCGTGGTTTTGGTGTTCCCGCATTCCTCGTGGTTGCATCCCTCCGGCTGTGGACGCTTGCCAAGAATTGCATCCCACAAGCCGGATGTTTGGTTAAGCTGTAGTCCCGTTTCTGCCTTATGATACAAAGAAATAAAATGAAAAATAACTCTTTTTTGCTGGAAAGTCCTCCGCATCTAATAACGAACACCCACGCGTGTTGGTAAGGCTTGTTAAACAACATTCAAGGAAATCAGTGGTGTTACTAGTGCTGCAGATATGCAAATAAAGCATGGGAATGTCTATGGATTAGAAGATGCAAGGAACAGTAGAGGAAAGCAGCATTGATTGTTTGGATTGCCCTGGGTCAAGAAGGTGAACAGGACAGTGTGGCTTTCAATGAACAGGACTTCATAGTAGTATCTCTCTGGCCACTCCCACTTCATTCTTATTCCTTTCCAACCAGCGTCAGATCAAACCAAAAAAGTGCTCTGTGGTTAGGAGGAAACTCGCCTGTTGCCTACACCCAATACATACTTTTTTGGGGTGTGAATGGGGCGTAGTAAAACAAAGAGTTCCATGTCATTCGAAAGACTAATAAATGTATTCAGCTGCAGTAGCTGAGTATGCTTCTTTAACAAGCACCATTGGTGAGAGAGCTAAGTATGTCTAGCTTGTCAAATAGAAAGATTAGGAGGGGCATTATAGCTGTCTTTCGGAATTTGAGCGTCAGTCACAGAAATTATGGGATTGACTTATTCTCCAAAGCACCTGAGGACAGAACAAGAAGCAATGTGTGGAAACTGGTTAAAGAGAGATCCAACCTAGAACTAAAGAGAAATTTCCTGACAGAACAATCAATGGAATAGCTTGCCTCCTGGAGGTGTGGATACTTCATCACTACAGTTTTCAAAAATAGACTGGACAATCATTTGTCCATGATGGTATATATAAGGTCTTCTGCCTTGAGTAAGGGGTTGGAGTATAAGATATCCAAACTCCCTTTATTTATACTTATTTATTAAATTTGTATGTCACCTATCTCCTCTGTAAGGTGACTCTGATCTTTTCCAGCCTTGTGATTCTATGTTCTAATCTAGAGTATCCATGTAAAAACATGAACAATTAACAAAAATGGTTCCCATTTTTTTTCTGGAAGCAGAGAACTAATACTTTCTGAAAGCAATTGTCTCTGCTCCAGGTTAGAAGATAAAAATAAAGCAGAGTTTAAAATTTAGTCAAAGCTAATCCTGCAGATAAATGGGGAATGTTTGCTTAGTATTTATTCAGATCTGTTGGTTACCAGCCCATGCAGATGCAATGGATTCCAAAGGAGGAAGAGGAAGAACTACAGGAGTAAAAATGGAATGCCTGGTGAAACTTTAAAGACTCACACATTTATTATTGCTTAAGCTTTCACAGAGCACAGTGGACTTCAAGTGGTTGGCATCAGTTCTGGAAAAAGGAGCGCTACCTATATTGATGGAGAAGTGAGAGAATATTGTGGTCTTCATATACATATAGCCCTTCACTTACAACCACAATTGGGAACAATTTCTGTTTCTAAGCAAGGTGGTTGTTAAGTGAGTCACACCCTATTTTATGTCCTTCTTGCCACGATTGAGTGAATTACTGCAGTTTTTAAGTGAATTGAGTGGTCATTAAGCAAATCCAGCTTCCCCCCAGTTGACTTTGATTGTCAGAAACCAGATGGTCACTTTATCACACTGATACGATCTTCAAAGGCAAAAAGCAAACAATTCAGCCGCTTAATAAGATGTATGAAACTGGCCAGTGAGAATAACATTCAGGGGAACATTCCAGATGTTACTGAAATAGAACTTCTCAAACTCCCTGCTATTTGTTACTCATTTCTGCAAAATTCCAGAAAAGCTGGCAGGTTATGATTTTCTCACTCCTGATGTATGCTTTTTGGATTTCTTGTTTACATGACATATATTTTCCTTAGAGGTAAACTTATGCCCAGGAATGGATATAGGACAGTGATGGCTAACCTTTTTTTCCTCGGGTGCCGAAATACTGCGCGCACGCGCTATCGCATGTGCGTGCGTGCCCACATCCATAATTCAAAGCCCCTCACTTGCCCCACCCCCCTGCACATGCCCCACTCCCCCGTTTCCCGACTTCCAGTGGGCCCAGTAGGCCTGTTTTTCCCCCTCCTCAGGCTCCAAAGGCTTTCTTGGAGCTTGGGGAGGCCGAAAATGCTCCCCCCGGAGGCCGAAATTGCCCTCCCAGAGCCTCCGTGCGAGCCAAAAATCAGCTGGCGGGCACGCACATGCGCGCTGGAGCTGAGCTAGGGCAACAGCTTGCATGCCAGCAGATCTGGCTCCGCTTGCCACCTGTGGCACCTGTGCCATAGGTTCGCCATCACTGATATAGGATTTCGCCAAACTTAATTAAAAATATAAAGTTTCTCCTATAAAGGAGAGTCCAAGCATGGGAACAAACTGGTTGGTTGTTAGGGACTGAGTTTAATTTTAGCTTGAAGTACGCCCTCTATCTGCTTTTCCAGTCAGTTTTCAAAACTCAGTCGAGTAGAAGGGACGTTTGTACTTTCTCTCCAGGTTTCCTGTTTTAAAACGACTGACCTTTTTCAGCTTGGACTCTCCTTCAGCTTGTATTTCTCCTCCACATTATTGAGGACATTTTCGAGGTTGCCTCGTCCTGGAGCTGCTATTGCTGCCGGGGGTGCGCAGGTTAGCTGGTACGCCGGCAAGAACCGCCACCGCCCAGCTTCAAAGGCAGCCGGAGTCCCTGCCCCACATGGGCTAAACTCCTGGGGCGTGGAGTGGAGTGTTTATAGCAGCGAGGGTTCGTCTCTCCTCTGTAGCCTGTTGGTGGTGGTGACGGTCCTGGCAGTTTCCCGCATTCCCGCATATATCTGAGGTTCTGTTTTGCAGGGACTCACTTTCAATATCGAGCCCTGCCATTTGGCCTTTCATCGGCGCCCAGGACCTTCACCAAGCTCCTCAATGTTATGGTGGCGTACCTGAGAGTGCGTCCATTACGTCTTCAATGTTACTTGGACGACATAATTATACAATCGACATTGCCCCAACGTGTGCAAGAGGACCTCCTGTTCACTATTCGGACTCTGCAGGCACACGGCTTCTCGGTGAACTTTCCAAAGAGTCACCTAGCTCCCACCACCTCGCTCCTGCATCTCAGTACCATCATCAATACGGTGACCTGCGAGGTCTTCCTGTCGCCGGAGCGCCACGACAGCATTACTTCCATGGTACAGATTGTCCGTCAGCAGCGTGTGCCCTTGTCCCTACTTTCCCAGTTGCTGGGGAAGTTCATCTCTTGAATCGGCGTGGTACCGTGGGCCAGGCTGCACGCTTGAGCTCTTCAATGGAGCCTACTTTCGTACCAACGGGCAAGAATCAGCCATTCCAACGTGTTGGTGAGAGTGTCTCCAGAGGTCCTTCGTTCGCTGCAATGGTGGTCATCTCCAACTCTTCAGAAGGGCTGCCTCTTCAAAGAGCCCGCTTGGGTGACTATTACGACAGACGCCAGTCTGTTCGGGTGGGGAGCTCACACCTGCTCCCAGATGACCCAGTGTCGTTGGTCGCCGGCGGACTTGGTCAATGCCAACATCAACCTGTTGGAGCTTCGAGCTGTGTCCTTGGCTCTACAACATTTCGAGCCACTAGTGTCAAACCGTCATGTCCTCATCCTGACAGACAATGTGGTGATCCGTTCCCACATCAACCGTCAGGGGGGCACGAGATCCAAATGCCTCATGGGGGAGGCAGAGGTCCTTGGACGCTGGGCAGAGTAGCACGTAAAATCGATTTGAGCGGAACACATATCGGGCATCTCGAATGTGCAGGCGGACTGGCTGAGTCACTCCACCTTGGACCCGGCCGAGTGGCGTCTGCATCCAGCTCTCTTCGAGATATTGTCCCGGATGTTCAGTAGGCCGGTGGTGGATTTGTTTGTGACTCGTCTCAATGCGCAACTCCCTAAGTTTTTTTCCCGCTTCCCATCCCAGGGGGCAGAAGGGGTCAATGCCCTATGCAGTCCATGGCCAGCAGGGCTCTTGTATGCCTTTCCTCCCCTTTCCCTCATTCCGAGGGTGATCCGGAAGATGCTAGCGGAGGAGGCGAAGTTACTGCTGATCGCTTCTCATTGGCCCCGACGCCCTTGGTTTGCGGACCTGGTGGAACTCTCTGTGTCCCACCCTTGGTGGATTCCCAACCACCAGATCTCCCTCAGCCAAGGGCCCCTGCTCCACCCGGATCCTCAACGGTTGCATCTAACCGTCTGGCATTTGAGGGGGACCTCTTGCGGCGGGACAGATTTTCTGACAAAGTAATTTTCACCGTTCAGGCCTCTCATCGGGACTCCACCACTCACATTTAAAACACAACCTGGTCAGCCTATTGTAAATTTTGTGCTCTGTCACAGCTCGATCCGCTATCAGTCTCCATTCCCCAGATCCTTGCCTTCTTGCAGGCAGGATATAATAAAGGGTTGGCACCCAATACTCTCCATCGACATGTGGCCGCTTTGTCCCCGGTCCTCCGCCTGGACAACTTTTGAACCCTGTATTACCATTCCAGTATCCACAGCTTCCTGAAAGGAGCTGCTAATTTGAGGCCCCAGGTAGTCCATCGATATCCTTCCTGGGATTTCTCCTTGGTCCTGCAGACACTCACGTCAGCACCCTTTGAGCCATTGAGAACAGTATTGCTCCGGTTCCTGACCTTTAAAACTGCCTTCCTGGTGGCGATCACATCGGCCAGGAGGGTGTCAGAATTGCTGGCGCTCTCCGTGCGCCAAGACTTGTGCCATTTCCATCCGGATAGAGTCGTATTACCTCTAGATCCTTCATTCCTTCCTAAAGTCAACTCCTGGTTCCATCGGGCCCAGGAGGTGATACTGCCTGACTTTTGTCCCAACCCGAAACACCAGTTGGAACACTGTTGGCATAAGTTGGACATCAGGAGGGCTCTCCGGATTTATGTGCGTCGGACGGCTTCGTTCCAAAAGACTGAAGCGCTCTTTGTTACATTTCTCCCAGCTTCCATGGGTCGCAAGGTCACGGCCCAGACTATCAGCCGCTGGCTTAAGGCATGCATCGTCAGGGCCTACGAGGGTCAGTCCAGGCCTGTCCCTGGCAGGATCACTGCACATTCCACCCATAGCGCGGCCACTTTAGCGCCCTGGGCCACTCAGACTTCTATTGAAGAAATATGCAGAGCTGCCACGTGGTCTTCGCCTTCCCCGTTAATCAGACATTACAAACTTGACTTGTTTGCCTCCGCTGAGGCTGCCTTTGGCAAGCGGGTGCTCCAGAGAGTCTGCTCCACTTCTGCTCCCCTGGACCAGCCTTCTCCCACCCACGAGACTTAAGCTTGGGTATATCCCATGCTTGAACTCTCCTTAGCAGCACACAGGAGAAGTGCCGTTGGCTTACCTGAACGGTTTTCTCTGCGCGTTGCGGGAAGAGTCCAAGCCCGCCCTTGCTTTGTGTGGTCCAGGGTCGCGACCATACTACTTGGACATGTTCTACATCGGATATTTGTCTACGCCTTCGTTTGAAAACTGATTGGAAAAGCAGATAGAGGGCATACTTCAAGCTAAAATTAAACTCAGTCCCTAACAACCGACCAGTTTGTTCCCATGCTTGGACTCTCCCCGCAGCGCAGAGAGACAACCGTTCAGGTAAGCCAATGGCAATTCTGAAGGTTTACCTTGACCTGCCACAGCAGGAAATGTCACACCAGTTTTCCGTGCTCGTAGTTTCAGCAAATTTTGTTTCCTTTTGCATGTGAACTTCAGAACCAACTAATATCAGAAGGAAATGCTATTTTCCAAGCTGTAATGCCTGCAAAGTACAGATAGTTCACAACATATGGCCACAATTGATCCCAACATTTCTGTTGCTAAGTCAGACAGTAAGTTTTGCCTCATTTTACATCTTTTCCGCAGTTGTTAAGTGAATCACTACAGTTAATAACACAGTTGTTAAGTGAATCTAGCTTTCCCATTGACTGCTTATCAGGTCATAAAAAATGATCACATGACCCCAAGACACTTGAAACCGTCATAAATATGAGTCAGTTGCCAAGGGTCTGAATTTTGATCATGTGACCATAGGGATGCTTCAGTGGTTGTGTGAAAAATGGCAGTGACGTAACTAAACAGTTACCAAAGGAACTGTTGTAAGTGGAGGACTACATGTAAAAAACCCTGTGGCAAATTTTACACTTGTATGTGCCCTCACAGAATCCTTTAATGGTGTTATTGTGATCTAGAGTGAAACAATGTTGAGGTTTTGGCTTGCTTCCTAAAAGTATATAGGTAGTTCTTGACTTAACAATCGTTCATTTAGTGACTTTAGAACAGCACTGAAAAAATGACTTATGACTGTTTTTCACAACTGTTGCAGCATCCCGGTGGCCACATGATCAAAATTTGGCTGCTTGGCAACTGGCATATATTTATGATGGTTGCAATGACTTAGGGTCATGTGATTTATCTTTATTTTATAAAGATATCTTTATCTTTATGTGATCTTCTGATAAATAAAGTCAATGGGGAAGCCAGATTCACCTAACATCTGTGGAAAGAAACTTAGTATGGGGCAAAATTCACTTAACAACTCTCTTACTTAGCAATGGAAATTTTCAGCTCAATTGTGGTCATAAGTCGAGGACTACCTGTATGATAAAAAGTTTATATATACTTGTCTATGGCTATAAGTTCTATTCTAAACAAAGTGTACCATTTATGAAATTTCCACACACGTACACATACATTAGGGTTGCTTTGCTCAGTTGTGTTTTCTGTCACTTTTTGTTTATTGATTGATGATTACTAACTTCAACATGTAGTCCTAGGCCTTCTCTAGTGTTTTCCAGCTACCTGAAATCACGCGAGCAGCATTGGCTGTTTTAAAACAACTCCCAGCAGTCTGTCAATCCTGCTAAATCTTTTTTTCCCCAGAATTTTTTTTATTTTTTCCTCCATCACAAAAACATAATTACAACGTCATATACCTTCAATACAACTTAAAAAACATATATCATCTTTGAATACAATTTTTTCAAAAAAAGCCAAACATCCATTCTATTATATCTTAACTTTCGCTATATGTTATTCAATTCTTGCTACCTCCTTTCTAGTTTCGTCATCCGGATACCCAAATCATCTTCAAAAAACAAATTTATCACTGTTATTTAGTTCATCTATTAAATCATATATCTCTAACTTATTAAATCTAGGCCGTAGTTTTTCATTTCCATCCTTATTATATTGTTTATCATTCTTTTTTTCTTTACATAATTATCCCTTCTCTATTCAAAGTTACACAATTACTTATACTTTCAATATATTTTAAATTAACATATAAAATAAGGAAGAAAATACAATTAATCAAATTCAGATTCCAAAATTCTACATATTCAATCATTTCATTCATTTTACATTATAATTTATCTTCCCACAGGTGGTACAAATAAATCACTATACTTTTATTAGTAATTTATATTCAAATATTTAAATTCTAATTATTTAATTAGCAAACATATTCATCATTCATATTAATTAATTGGTAAATTTAAGGATAGATTAAAGAAGAAGAAGAATAAATTTCAAATTGCATAAATTTATACATCTTAAAAGATTTCACCCATTTACCCTGCATTTGATCTTCTTTCTAATACCACATTTAGAAATTTTAAAAAGTTCATCCCTCAGGTCCAGTTTATATCAGATTATAAGGTATTATCACATTTCAATCATTCTACTTATATGTCTTCTTTTCACTAATAATACAAGTACATATTTAACAATCTTAAAATTATTATTAATAATTATATTTGTTTTTTAATCATAATTAGTAAATGTAAGAATAAAGAATAATAATAATAGTAATAATTTCAAATTGCACAAATTTATACATCTTAAAAGATTTCACCCATTTACCCTGCATTTAATCTTCTTTCTAATACCACATTTAGAAATTTTTTTAAAAATTCATCCCTCAGGTCCTATTTATAGCAAATTATAAGGTATTAACACATTTCAATCATTCTACTTATATGTCTTCTTTTCACTAATAATACAAGTACATATTTAACTATTTTAAATTTTTTATTAATAATTATATTTGTTTTTTAATCAACTCTCAATCAGCCTTTTTCTTTGAATTTCCATTCTCTCTTTCTGAATTTCCCCAATTTCTTTATCATTTTGTACCCCCAATTTCCTCTTATTCTTTCCTTTTTCTCCTCTTTGTAAATACTATTTGTCTGATTTCTCTTCCTGTTCTTCCTAATACCTCTCCTCCTTCCTTTTTATTTTGCCAAGTCCAATCCCTCTGTCCATGCCCTATTTTTCGCTTAACACTGTTTACGCCAATAAAATCATCATGATATATAACCATTTATTTGTGCATCTTCAAGATCTTCTTTCTTTATATCTGTATAGTTCTCTATATCTTCTTGTATTTGATTTTCATCTTCCAAATTTTCACCTGTTCTTCACCTGTTCTTTGCGTTATGTTTTCTGTTATCATATTTTCAAAGTCCTTAATATTTATCTTATTGTTATCCTTAATAGAAATCTCATTTTTGTCCAATGCTTTCTGTATATTATTATCTTTATTCAAAATCTCCTTGGTGGTTTGTATTTGCTTCTTAAATTCATCTTCAAACTCCATAAAATCTCTCCTCAGGTCTTGACAATAATCTTTAAAAAAAGCTGCAAAATCTTCAAACTCAAGGTACACCCACGTGACACCGATACTCCGCCAGCTGCATTGGTTGCCCATCGGTCTCCGGGTCCAATTCAAGGTGTTGATCACCATCTTTAAAGCCCTTCATGGCTTAGGACCAGGATATCTCCGGGACCGCATTCTGCCGCATACTTCCCTCCGACCGGTTAAGGCCCACAGAGTTGGCCTCCTCCGGGTCCCGTCGGCCAAGCAATGCCGGCTGGCGGGCCCCAGGGGGAGGGCCTTCTCTGTGGCTGGCCCCGTGCTCTGGAACCAACTCCCCCCAGAGATCCGAACCATCCCCACTCTGCTGGCCTTCCGAAAGGCCATTAAGACATGGCTCTTCCTGCAGGTGGGGGGGACAGCTTAACCCATTCGAGCTTACCCCCCAAGTATGTATGTTGCTGAATGGATGTTGTTGCTTTTATATTGTTTTTTAAATTTTGTACTGTTTTTAAATTTTTTGAAATTTTGATTATTCTTGTATTTCTCTTTGTTGTACGCCGCCCTGAGTCCTTCGGGAGTTGGGCGGCATATAAGAATAACAAAATAAATAAATAAATAAATAAACTCACTCATCTCCATGACTCCAATATCATAACCTTTATAATAAATCCAGCTGTCTGAGAATATCTATCCAACAGCCTATTATAAATTTTAGCTTTCTGAGTTCATTCAAAGTTCATGCAGCCAACAGATGAAAGCTCTTTTTTGGGGGGTAGTAAGTAGCAAAAGAAAACAAAGTGCCCGTTACTCCAAGATAAGCCCTTACTTCAAGGTCTCCAGCTGTGTAAATAGCTACTGGTGAACAGTTAAAGTAAATCTTCCAACCAGCAGATGACACACTTATTTGCAATCTCATAAATCTTTTTCTTATATTCAATATCTTTATATATTTTAAGTCAGTATAAGCCAATATCTCTCAAGTCCATAATTAACTCAAAGTTCTCAAATATTCCAAACCGCTTAAAAATCTTCTAATAGCCAATTAGCCGCTTTCAAAATCCTTTTCATGCTTGTTCCCCTTTAACTTTAAAGAGAAAAAAAATCCCAGCTTTTCCTCCGGCAACCCCCCCCCTCAAAAATTAGTCTTCTATTTTTCTTCTTTTCCTCCAGCCCTTTGCTTGTTGCCTTCCTTTCCAGATGACTTCCAAGCTTCTAAAACACCAATCAGTCCGTTCATGGCTGCCGCAGCTTGGACGAGTTGTTTTCCGATGCTGCCGGTCGAGGGCTCTATGTCGGCTTTCTGGGGGGTTTGCAGCCCCCTTCCAGATCACCGGCGGTGTCCCACTTCTTCCCCTCTATTAGAACCAGGTCCCCAGGCGACACGGATATCGGGGTTCCCCTCTGGAACGAGAGGAACTCCGTGTTGCCGCGGAGCTTGACCACGCCCCCTTCCAATCCTGCTAAATCTTGTGTGACTATTAGATTGATGCACATTATCCACCCTCACACCAGTATATTAGATTATACTGCCACCTATAGATCCTTGAATTGTAATATTATATAATGTAATATGTGGTTCGGATAACAAGTCCCAGAGTTTCCAACCAGATAACAGTTGTAGGCTTAAAATTTCTGAAGGTATCAATTGGAAAGACTAAGTTGGATTATAGTTATAAGCTAAACAAGAACTTCAAGGATTGTTACACATTTGCAGTATGATTTACTACAGGTAGTCCTCAACTTATGACAGGCCTCTTAATGACTATTCAAAGTTATAATGGACCCAAAAAAAGATACTTACAACACAGATTCAAAGTAACAATGATTACCCCGCCCCCTCACAATCACGATTAGATTGTATTATTAGAGTTGGAAGGGACCTTGTAGGTCATCTAGTCCAACCCCCTGCTCAAGCAGGAGTTCCTACATCATTTGAGACAGATGGCAGTCCAGTCTCCCCTTGAAGGACACAAGTGTCTGGTTGTTAGATGGTTTTTAATATTAAATTTTTAATTTTTATATTTGATTTTAATGCAATGTTTACTGTTGGTTGTTCTTGTATTTTCTCTTTGCTGTACGCCGCCCTGAGTCCCTCGGGAGTTGGGCGGCATATAAGAAAACCAAAATAAATAAATAAATAAATAAATAAATAAATAAATAAATAAGTGTGTGTTGGGGCTCTCACAACCTTCGTTGGCAAGCTGTTCTACTGGTTGATCGCTCTCATTGTCAGAAAGTTTCTCCTCACTTCCAGGTTGAATCTCTCCTTGGTCAGCTTCCATCCGTTATTCCTTGTTTGGCTTTCTGGTGCCATAGAGAACAGCCTGACCCCCTCCTCTCTGTGGCATCCCCTCAAGTATTGGAATACTGCTATCATGTCACCCCTGGTCCTTCTCTTTGCCAGACTGGCCAAGCTCAGTTCCTGCAACCGCTCTTTGTATGTTTTATTTTCCAGACCCTTTATCATCCTGGTTGCTCTCTTCTGCACTTTCTCTAGGCTTTCAATGTCTTTTTTGTAGTGTGGTGACCAAAACTGGATGCAGTACTCTAGGTGTGGTCTGACCAAGGCTTTATAGAGTGGTACTAGTACCTCTCTGGTCCTTGATTGTATCCCTTTATTTATGCAGCTCAGGACTGCGTTGGCCTTTTTGGCTGCTCTTTCATTACATTTTGGCTACTCGGAAACTACCCCCCATATATGTCAATTTGCAGCATCCTGCTATCACATGACACTAGTTTTTTGACGAAAACAGGCATTTCTCTGCTTTCCAGCAAAAAATGCCCATTGTAGACAACGGGTTCACTTAATGACTGTGTTTGCTTAATGATTGCAGATTTGCTTAACGACCATAATGATTCACTTAACCACTGCAAAAAAGTCATAGAATTGAGTTGGTCATGATTATTCACTTAATGACCGGCACAATGTGGAACTGTCATTCTGGTCTCAATTACAGTTGTACGTTGAGGATTACCTGCACATTTATACTCAGGACAAAATAATTTTATTCTAATAACCATCCAGTAAAATTTAGAAAGAGAAGCTTAAACAGGACAGTTGATCTTGGATGTCTCAGGATCAGCTTTTGCTCCAATGCAGCAAGCTAACTTCTAAGCTGGGTTTGTGTTAAACAATAAAGTGCAAAAACCACCCACTGTGCTTTGTAAACTATGGTTAAACAAAAAATAATTTACCATTAGACATGAATGCAGTCAGTTGGTCAAGCATTTTCTAGGCAGCTGCACAACAGGAGCAACTATCTTTATAAAAGGAGGTTCAACACAGAATGGAAATCAGATTGGCAATCTCCAATGAAAACCATTAATAGGGTGGCATATTTGATAGTGGGCCTATCAAACAAAGATCTGACTAACTGGTTTTGAAAAACTAAGGAATAATGTAAGATACTTGATTTTATGCACTTCTGTTTGTTGTGACTGTGAGGCCCAAGAGGGCAGTACGGCTGCAACTGGTCATTCATTTAGCACCGCCCAGGGAGTACATATAATAATAATGTAGCTACAGCATTGATATTCATCAAAAGTCGTCATAAAAACCAGAGTCTAAGAAATGATAGGATGTGCCTGAGGAAGTGTTGCCTTCTAAAGCACATCTTATCTCATCCCAAAACAATAACACAAATATTGTTTTGCTTCAGAACCACTAGCTTAGCTACGTAGAAATGCAATGAGGTAACCAGTCTCAACTCACCGAGAAAATCTAGAAAGGAGATGTGTTGTTGAAGTACATCTGTTTCAGGCTCATAAGAGATTTTGGTGAGGATTTTCTTTTTTCTTACAAGACGTGTAGCAAATATAGAGCTTAGGATTCAAAGACCACAATGGCCTTTGATATAAGGCTCTTGTGAAGCGAATTAATAGGGGAAGTGTTGGCACACAGCCACCCAGGCTCCTTCCTGTTATTGGTGTTCCAGCATTTTGGGTTTTATTTATGACAGCATTAGCATCTCCAGGATAAAATAGCCTTACATGGTAAGTCATTGGAATTCTTTTAGATTTGTTTGAGGTATAAGGATATCACATATTTTGTCTATAGTTTTGTTGCATGTCATTGTTAAGGATAATTTTCCTAGGTGAGCTGTACCTTTTCTCTTTTCCTGCAAGCTTGATTGTTGTTCTGATTTGCCTTTCTTTTTTAGGTAGGTGACATGATTAGAAGTTAGGATAGAAAGAAAATTATTTTAATAAAAGGGTGACATAATTAAAGTTAGAATAAAATATAGAAATAAGAGAAAGGGGGAATATTAGTGTATACACTCTTATATAATAAAATAAAAATAATAATAAGAAAACATGGAATGATTGAATAATGACAGACTACAATCTAATATAAATGTGTACTATTATTAGAAATATATAAACTGGTTGAATGTAATAACTATGATTAATTTTACTAGTTTTATTTGTAATTAGAATGTATGACACCCAGGTGCCACACTGTTCACGCATTAATACTGTATATGCATATAAAAAATAAAAAACTTGAAACAAAAATAAGTTCAATGGATTATAATGCATCTAGATTCAAGATCGATATTAAAGCAGCCATTTCCTATATGTAAATTTTTATTTCAAAGATTATTGAATGGGAAAAGAGCAAAGCTGAGGAAGCAATCCAATGAACACCTACTAGGAAGGAAGTCCACTAAACTGAGTAAGACTTACTTCTGGATAAAGATGCATAGGATTTCTTCAGGCCTCAAACCTGTCAATGCCCATGTAATGCAAATACTTTTGATTCTGCTATATATAAAAAAGAATGTCTTCTGTATCATGTACATACTTTTTGACAATAATGCAAATTAGCTAACTGACCCTACTCTGATTACAAGTCTTCTGTCCCAATTAAAAGGATTTGGGAACTGGCAAGTTGTATTTGAAAAAGAAACAAAAAACTATTGTAAGCTGACTTTTTCCCTATAAAAATCTGAAAAGTAGTAGTCTACATTAATGACATTTTTGTTTCCATATTACCTCATCATCTTTCTCTTTGTGTCTTTTTATATTGTTCTTTCTTATTTTACTGTAATTGGTTTCTCTAGTTGATTTTTTTCAGGAACAGAAAACAGTTTAAAATATGCACTCCCTCTCTTTCTTTAGCCTTAAGAATTGTTTTAACTGCATCTTTCATTCTCAGAACTAACTTCAGAGAAGTCCTAATATAGTCAAGAATTGGAAAACATGTTCAGTAGTAAATGCATTTAGGTAGAAGACCAGACTCCCAGTGCATTTCTTTTAAGGTTAGGCATTATATATAACCGAATGGGGCGCTGGCTCTATTATTTCCCAAAGTAGCCATGTTCAACTTTCACAGTTCCTCAGCCAGGATATTCTTTGATAAGAATTCTGGGAACTCATCCAGAAGTTGCCAAGATTGGAAAATACTGTACTGTACAAACTAGATCGACAAGATCTATTTTGGATCACACCACTTTGGACTGCAAATGCAGGGTGACATTTTTGATTCAGGTATCATAGCTTATTAAAAATGTATTAATCAAAGATGTTACATAAGGAACACCAAAAATATGACACTCCTTGCAACCCCCAGATCAAAAACATTATCTCATTCTAACTTATTGCTTTGAAGTAACATTAGTCCACCCCGCCCCCAAAAACACACTGAATCAGGCCAGGGTCACCTCATTCTGCACTACAAGAAAAAATTCTGCATGTAAGCTATAAGTATGATCTTGTAGCCAATGAACAGACACTTTTCAGAAGCCTATTAGGGAATAAAGGGCTCAGAGGCAGCTAGCATCTTATATACTTGTGGGCGATCTAGTCCATATCTCGCCTCTTCCTCCACTGGAGCATTTTAAGGAGGCTGAGACTGGCTTTGAAGAGCCGATCATGTTGGAAGATCATCTGATGAAAAGTATTGAGAGGCAGGTTCCCACTGGGGTCCGCATGTTTGAGAGTGGTGATGGGTGTGTAGAAGCTGTTGGTTTGATATCGCAATGGAGGGTTCTCAGAGGTGATCACTTTCAGCACATGCTGCCAGAAAAAAGAGCAAGACATGGAATTAGAAATGCAGACTACTACCTGTGTTTTACAGAAAAGTGTATGTTTGGATGAAGGGGGGTATAAGTTAATTAGGATGGGGAAAGGTAGCAAACATATTTAAATGTCTGATCTTAAGAGTCAAGATGAAGCTTCAAACAATCAGGATATTTTTTAAGCTTTACATTGCAGTTTGAAGAAGACTATTAACTTGGTCAATAATAAGGTTATTTGATAGTAAAACCCATCAACTGTAGAAGTTGGCCATCTGTTTTTTAACCAAAGGAGTTTCACATCTGGCATATATACCATGTTCACATATACATGGGCTTATTATTACACTTCTCATAATAGTCATTCAAGACTCTATTACATATTTGGAAGCTGACAGGGGTCTCAGTCGAAGTTAATAATATGAAATTATTGGAGGGAAGCCATCATTGAATAAATTCAATTACAGTCATGATGAGTGCATTGTTTAAGAATTGAAGAAACAGGGAACAGATCTAGAAAAAGAAGGCTTCTGGCTTTATGCAGGTAAGTACATCACATCTCTTGTGTTTTCATGCAAAAAAAAAGTGCAATTGTTTTAAGAAATCCACTCATACAACTATTCACACAAGTCTGAAGCACTTTGAATCATTCTCAAAGACAGTGTAGCCCTGACCTACATTTTTAGTAAAAAACCAAAAAAGTATAGTACTCTTTTGGAGATTCTCTCATTTTCTCTTTTTGCCTATAACAAGAGTCCTCAACCCCCAGTCCATGGACTGGCCTGGTCCGCAGCATGTCAGAAACCGGACCGTGCAAACAATTATAGCCCCATCTGCAGGATGCAGGCAGCATGAGAAACCACGTCCCATCTGGTCCACGGAAAAACCTCTCTCCACAGAGCCCAAAAGGTTGGGGGCCACTGGCCTATAATAATAAAACGCTGGCAAAGCCCATTTCCAAGAGATCACATACAATTACCATATTTTTTGGAGTATAAGACGCACCGGAGTTTTGGGGGAGGAAAATAGGGGGGGGGGAAATCTACCTATCAGGTATTCATCTGGCTAGCGTCCTTAGTCTGTTCAGCTTCAGCACATTATTTTATCCCCTGCTTAGGGCTGGTAAAAAACTACTTCGAGGGAGTAGGAATAAAAAAATGCTGCAAGCCAGTAAGATCGTTAGTACCTCGTTAGGGCTGAAAAAACCTTTTTCAGAGGGAGTAGGAATGAAAACAAGCCTGCAAAGACGGAGTAGGAAGCACCTCCTTAGGGCTGGGGAAAAAAGCTTCGAAAAAGCTATTCGGAATATCCAAAATGGAATGGGACAACTTACCACAGCCAACTCACTGCAGTTAACTAACCATGGCCAATTCACCATGGCCAACTTGCTGCAAGACAATTAACAATTCAATTTAATTATTCAAAATAAATAAAAATTATTTTAATTTTTGTCATTCACATTCCATTCTGTCCCTTCTTTTTCATCCTTTCTTTAATGATTCTATTCCACCATTTCTTTAGTGTAACTCTTGTCCCACCATGAATTGTCCCACGGCGAGTTGGCTGTGGTGAATAAACACGTCTGAAGACCTGCCTAATGTAATAAACAGTTGGTGTGGTTGGAAACTAAATATTTTAGCTCATGAAATGGAGACAAAGACAGCCTGAAAATGGATTTGAAGTTGAATACTGTTAAGAGGAAATTAAGAGAAATATATTATCAGTCTGTCCAATGACATCCTCCCTATAAATTAAAAAAAAAATACCAAGCAGTTTGACATCTAAAGAAAGAGGATCTTGAAGATATGGGGATTTCTTATAAGTACTTCCTTAGTTTTTTGGAATCCTTTTTTTCTGGGGCTTTCTGAAACTATCTCAGATCCTGAACTGCTATATCTCACGTACTGTATGGATAGCTATATTAAATCCATTTTCTGTGATCAGTTGTATGGAATCTACAATACAGTGGATAATATCAAGTACTTGATGGTCTTGTTCTTTGGAATCTGTGATGATCAAGGATATTTATAATCTATTTTAGCCATGTAAATGAATGAGGGATTACGTTCCAATGTAACATAATACTGATGGGCTTCATTATTAGAAGCCATCATTATCACAAAAAATACAACCAGTAGAATCCATCATGACTGGGGGAAAATAATCTGTAGTAGACCCTGACTATAAGGGGGGTAAAGCTGATGATAATTCTAACTATAAGCCTTTTAGCACACTATAGGAAAGTTGAATGCCCAATTTGTTAGCGCCGAATTCAAATTTTCAATCACAGGTTGCCCTTCTCCTGCGCTTGATGGAGCTACCAGTTCTTAACTGCTCTTCTGAAGCCCAGATTGGATTTTGTGGGGAGAAAATTCTAGAGTATGGAAAGGTAATTTAAAAATGCCCCATTTCCAACACTGTCAGATATAGCATTCTCATCTAGATGGCACATGAAGAGTTGGCTCTATTTAACTTGATCAGAAGGCAGATTAATTCAGGAGAAGGGGGCTCTGGAGCTATATATAGCTTTAAAGTTGACAGCTGGCCTTCAATTGCATCCAGAAGCCAACCAACAATCAATACTGCTTCAGAAGTAGCAAAGTTCTCTCAAGCCAAAAACTAACCCAATGGTTATACACCTACTAGATATGTTGTGTGAACATAGTCAACATTACTGACAGAGTTGGGAGATGGGGGTTGTCCTTTAATTTAAACAAGTTAAATTTCTGTTGACTTTATGGTTCCTCAAAATGTGCCAATATATTATTTCTTTTTCTTTTCTTTCTTTTTTCTTTTTGGTGTGGGAGAAAGAGGGGGAGCCCTGGTTTGATTAATCTTCTGGAGTCAGTCAATATTGCAAGTCACCTGAAGAAATTAAGACTCCTGGCCACAGCAGAGGCCTCAGTAAGCAGCAGAGACTAGGCATTTATTCCAAAATAGGTAGGGAGAAGCATCCTCTTACCTCAGCCACCTCTTCTGGAGACTGCCCCAGTGCAGTGAAGACCTCCTTGGAGTAGGCAAGATAGAAGTTGTGGAATATATCTAGTGTCTCTTTATCCACACCTGAGAGATCCATGCTTGCTGCCTCTTCATAAAGCTTCTTCTCAAACTCTGATAACACTGGTCCTGGCTCAATTAAACTGATTCTGTAGGAGGAAAGAAACAGTGAATAATCAGGATCCCCCTCGCCCTGATGGGCAACCTAACCATCTGTTTGACAAAGAAGCAGGTTTCCTCGTCTTCGAACATTGTCAAGAACCAGTATGCCAGGCATCACAGCAGACACCTTAAGATGGTTCCCATTTGTTCTACATAGTTATATGACTTAGAACCCAAGGCCTGAGCTTTACTAAGCAAGAGCTCTTTGCCCACTTCAGTTCAAAAAACTGTACTATTAAGAAAAAATGGAAACCATTTTACAAATCACTATTTTGATTCAGAAGAATTTAATTATAACGCATATCTCATGCTTTCTTTCAGCCCCATAGTCTTGTAGAGAAAGTCTGTCTGGGTCTGATGTTCAAAGCAAATAAAACCTTAAAGAGGCAGTCAATTTTTTATTATTATTTGTGATTAGCATAATAAATTACAATTAAAACTATGAAGTGGTAAAATATCAATAACATTCAAACAACTTTCATCACATTTTCTCTAGTCAACAACAAATGCAGCAAATAGCACCCCTTTGTGGTCCATATTTCAGACAGAGGTTGTAGGATTAGGCACCAATTGAGCATGTTTAAAGACCATTGTTTTTCAGCTAATGGACCTCCAGTCTATCTACTCCCAAAGGATTCCAGCCCAAGTGCTTGGAAAAAAGTTTACTATCCCCAACAAAAACAGGGTGATAATTAAAGCAAGGTTTCTGTCCTTTGCCCCCTTTGTTTTTTAAGCGTTCAACAGAGGCATCAGACAGGATGAGAAATAATGGGATTGAAAATTTAAACAAGACACTTACAATCTTCTTTACTAAAATAAAATTTAGATTTTATTTTACAAAAGCCTCCAAATGGTATTGAATATTTAATGAAAAAATTGAAGGACTTTGGTGCATTAGCTGGCTTTTAAGTAAATAAACAATAAAAATGTTAGTTAAGAACAGACATAGAATCATTATCAGTGAATGACAGGACTGGAAGGGACATTGGAAGTTTTCTCGTTCAACCCCCCCTGTCCAAGGCAGAGTCCTTCTACCATCCAGGACAAATGGTCATCTAACCTTATTTTGAAAACCTTCAAGATTGAGACTTTGATGAAAAGACTGGTTTTAAAATTGAAAATATTATATATATGGAGATTATATTTAATAATATGAACTGTATGTATAATTATGTTAAGGTATGACATGATATCAAAAAGGATGTATTAAAGTGGGACAAATTACAATTGTCATTATTGGTAAAAATTCAGTGATTAAAATGACTTACTATGAGTACTATTTTTATTTATTTATTAAATTTATATGTCACCCATCTCCCTGTTGAGTGACTCTCTACAGCAGGGGTGTCAAACTTGCGGCCTGCGGCCTGGATGCGTCACCCACCGGCCACACCACCTGGCTTAGCAAAGTGGGAAAAAGTCGCAATACGTCACGTGACACCATGAGTTTGACACCCCTGCTCTACAGCTAATATTGATATTCTTTTTTTCTTTATTCCTTGCACTTTCCTCTACTTTTTTCTTTTTAATTTCTTTTGTTTTTTATATTTTATCTTTTGTAGAAATTTAAATGTGGTGTGTGTGTGTGTGTGTGTAGCAGGTTTTCCCAAACTTGGCAATTTTAAGATGTGTGGACTTCAACTCCCACAACACTGCATTAGAGATTTAATGTATAAAAATGACAATTCCTTGACCCTGTTTGTGTTCCACCTATCAATGTTATTTTCAATAATTTTTGGAAAGATAAAAGGTTTCCTTAAGAACCATCTCCAGATATTCTTCCCACTCTCTGTGTTTAGGATCCAAACCTCACAGAAGATGAGGAGACATAGATCCAAAGGAATATTTCATTTCCAAGCTTTTTTTTAATACATTTTCCATTTATATCATTTTATATGCCTGTCATCTGTAAGGTCAAGGGGTAGTTTAAACATTTATTAAACAAGGAAGAAAAAAATAACTCTCAGATATTAAATGACCGCCTGCCCTTTTCTGAAATATTTATTATTTTTGAACAACCATCTATCATAATTAATTTCTTTAAAAAATGCAAAACAGCTAAAAAATAAAAACACAATATCTAAAGGCATACAGTACATTACTACTACTTTTTCTAAAAGCAGTCTAATGATTCAGCATTCTCCAGTTAAAAGAAATTCGGGTAGAAGATCTCTCTCTCTCTCTCTCTCTGTGCTTGAGAGCTTAAAAGTCTTTCTGAGCTAGACAAAAAAAAAACAGTATTCCCACATCTTGATGGAAGGGATATACACATTTGGGAAAAGTTATTTTTAGAATTGCTTCTTTACCACAATTCTCAGAGGCTAACATTTGAGAAAGTTGGTGTCTAGATGCAAAGGCAACCAGCGAAATGAGTTGAATAGAGATCTGAATAAGTATTTTCTCCATCCTAGCCTAGTGCTGTAATCCAGGTCAGTAAAGTAGGGCAGCTACCTACCTGGACTGGAGTGTGTATATGTGTGCTGTGTGCTGTTCAGTGATTGGGAGCTGAAAGCTGCTTTGGCTGGACTATGAAATCTGACTGATAAAAATCCATAGGACCACTAGATGACAACAAAGAGATAAAAGAAGTGTGAATATTTAGCTGCCATCAGTGTTTTATGCATTCTTTCAGCCCAGATCTAATCGTGCTAAACTTTAGCAATTCTGGAAAAATAAGTCTCAAGATTTGTACGAAATCTTCAGCTGCGTGCTTGCTCATTTAATTTTTAACTGACCCTATCCTGAGTTGTATTAGTCTAATAATGCCCAAAGAAATTAGGGGAATGAGGGGAACCTCAGTCGTGATCTGTCTTAATTACAATCCCACTGTATTTACCTGATCCCAAATTTTAGGGCCTGCAGGGCTAAGCTCTCGCAGAAACCCTCCACAGCAAATTTGGAGGCAGAGTAGATATCATTGAAGAGGAGACCTGCAGGGAATTAAATATTGCAAGAAAAAAAGATGACTCATAGATATGAGTGGTTTGTTCTCTTTTACTACTGCTAACAAGATTTCCCAAAAGAAAACTGAAGCTGCTTTGCACTGGGTAGCAAACTTATCCCTTCTTGGACCTGCCCTGCTGCTGTGCTTTTAATTGTTATGTTCTCCTTTTTAACCCAACATATAGATACTAAAGCAGATGAAGCTTTTCTAGAGCCAGAAAGAAGGTATGGGAAAACATCATGGGTTTATTGTTTAGTATGTCAACCTACTTTGTAAGACTGAATTAAAGAAGGTAGAGTTTCACACACATTCGGGAGTGGCATTGGCTCTTGCTTGCAGAAACAAGAACCATTCTGGCTATATTTGATTTGGCATTGAACCATAATGCAGCAAACCACCTGTTAGTCTAATATATTGTGTGAACCCACCATATGCCATCAGTCTGTGGTTTATGTATCACGAGAACCTGGAATATCCGGTTTGAGTTAAATGACCTGAATGGTGTCATGTGAACACAGACCTGACTACTAACAAGTTTTGATTAGAAAACTGAAGTCCAGAGGGTTCATTTTACTTTATAGGGTAACATCTTGCACTCTGGCTGCGTGGGCAGAGTCTACTTAACTAAGTCAATTAAAGACTGAGTAGCTACATTTGTACACTTTGTAGAGCTTTGTTGGTTTTAACTTTTCTTATTGTTTAATGTGTTGTGCAAACACAGGCCATTAATTTAGCTTCTCATTTAGTTTATCTATGTGTACCCAGAAGAGCAGCCAAGTTAAGCTTCTAAAGGTCCCTGATGGGATGTTGACAAATAAATACACAATGGGTCGGCTTGAATGCTTTTTAAACCTGAGGAGGATTCCTCAGGTTCATGAATTATTTTGCCCAGGGAGGGAAGTGCTTTGGGTCCCCTTCCCTTTCTTTGCAAGCCCCTTTCCCTGCAAGGTACTGCTAGGTTCCTTTGCATGACTTGCCTCCAGTTCTTTGTTCTGTAGCAAAGAAAGGACGGAGCTTAATGTTAAAAGGATCTTGACAAGACTGGAAATACTCTCACTGCCTGCAACCTTGCAGAGCTGCTACCTGTCAGAGAAGACAAGATGGACCAACAGTATGACTTGGTATAGGCCAGCTTCACATGTTTCAGACAAATAGCCTGTATTTAGCAGGTGATGCGGTTGCCATAGAAATCCATTGTTAAGGGTGCTTCCGTTCTCCGGAACCCATCCCACCCTCGTCCTCTGGGATAATCAAGGTTGGTTGTCCAGAGGATTCTACAACATTCTCCTTTGTCCTCCGAAAGGAACTTCACCTTGCAAACCTAGGACGCTGCTCATCACAACAATATGCCCTCTCTTTCGCCGCTTCATGTCAGGGAAAATTTCCTGGATAAGGCGCACCAAGCCAAAGAAGTTGGTGTCGAAGAGGTGTTGGATTGAGGCCATGCTCTGGCTTTCCACTGGACCAATCAGGCCAAATCCTGCATTGTTCACTGTATGGGAAGGTAAGTTAGCAAGAGGGAACAGGAGAAAGCAGTATTTCAAATCCTTGTGAACTTGCAAAATCAGCAGTGGAGAGGAGGAGGAGACGGTGTTATAATCTAACTCATTGTCTTGAAATCCTAGCAATTGTTAGCAAAGATGACACTGGCCTACCTTGAGGATCTGTTGGGCTTTCTCTGTATTTTGAGAAACACCTGAACAAGGTTATTTCCAAATGGCAGCTCACAGAGCTTCCCCTATTCCTCAGCAATATACACCACCCACTGCTAGAGTGTGATTCATATGCTACTCCACTACTACAAATCACAACTTTTCACATCCTCACTGAACCTGCATTTTTGAAGGTGAAAGATGAAACTTTCAGTTCTGGATTTATGATAAAGTTCCCATATAAATGCCATTCTGCAGAGAAAGGATAGCCTAGGCTCCTTGCCCAAATATGTCCTACATCTAGAACTTCTTTGTCACGAAGTGTTCATGGATATGTCCAAACAGCTTAAACTGGAGTTGGCAAATACATTAACCATCTTAGATGTAACTTCCCCAATTTGTTGCCTCCCCCAGCCAGCGTCTATGGGAACTGGAAACCCTGGAAACCAGAGTTCAAAGATACCTAGGGAATATCAAATTGGGGCAAAAAGCTCTCGATGGATCAAAGTCTAATTCAGACATTATGTTCCAGTTTGCTGGCCGTGGCAGTGACCAGATTAGTTGGTGCAAAAGGAACATTAGACTCTATAGACTAGTGCAGTCACAGTCCAAACAAATCCTCTTCGTCCTGCATAAGAGAGGCTTTATTGGGAGAAAGGGCTTGCTTTCCTACCCAGCACATCCACCCTGCGTTGGGGGATGCTGTTCACGCAGCGCCTGATAGAGTCCTCACTGGTCACATCCAGTTCTTTGATTTCAAGCATCTTATCCAGGGCAGGCCCCACTTGCTCCTTCAGGGCTTCACTTTTCTCCAAATTTCTCATGGTGGCAAAAACTAAGGAAAAAGAATGTAGACCAGGAATTATAAGGCATCACTCTGGCCAAGTTAGGGAGGGCTTCCTCTCCTTCTTTGAAGTTTCTCGGCTTACCTCGAAATCGCTTCAGCTCATCTCTTGCCAGGCGCACAGCCAGGGCCAGCCCAATGCCAGAGGAGCAGCCAGTCACCAACACATTTCGCACAGCCATTACTGCCTATGGGAGGAAAGCAAAAGAATAGGGGGAAAACCTCAGGAATAGAACCAAGGCTAGAGAAGTCCTTTGTACTGACAAAGCGTGGAAGCCCTGTGATTCCCCAGGTCCCCACTTCAAACATCACCTTTGCAAAGAATCTCAAGGCTCTTTCAGCCTTCTTCCCATCTAAAAAATGGCCATAATAATAATGAACTACTTTACAAAACTAATGAAAAGATGACTGAGTTAGTCTAAAGTTCTTTGAGCATTCAGAAAGTAGGTATGATTTTTAATGTTCACAATGAGTGCAAAGTAGTTTTTATCAACTATAGCAGTGATGGAGAACCTTTTTTCTTTGGGTGCCAAAAGCACGCGCACACGCTATTGCGCACGTTCCCACACCCATAATTCAATGCCCCCTCACACCCCATCCCCTGCGCATGCATGCGCGACCCCGTGCTGCCCCGCTCACAACTCCCCTCCCCCAACTTCCGGTGGGCCTGGTAGGCCCGTTTTCCACCCTCCCCAGGCTCCAGAGGCTTCCCTGGAGCCTGGGGAGGGTGAAAACGCCTCCCCGCCCCCCGGAGACAGCCTGTTTCCCGACTTCCGGTGGGCCCGGTAGGCCTGTTTTTCACCCTCCCCAGGCTCGAGAAGCTTCCATGGAGTCTGGAGAGGGCAAAAACGGCCTCCCCGCCCCCCAGAGGCCCTCTGGAGACTGGAAACAGCCCGTTTCCCTACTTCCAGTGGGCCCAGTAGGCCCGTTTTTCGCCCCCCCCTCACTCCAGAGGCTTCCCTGGAGCCTAGGGAGGGTGAAAACGGCCTCCCCTGCCCTCTGGAGGCCAAAAATCCCCTCCCAGAGCCTCAGTGCAAGCCGAAAATCAGCTGGCCGGTGCACACGTGCGCTGGAACTGAGCTAGGGCAACGGCTTGCGTGCCGGCAGATATGGCTCCGTGTGCCACTTGTGGCACGCGTGCCATAGGTTCGCCATCACTGAACTATAGGATTTCTAAAACTGAATAATTTTGTCAGCTAAAATGAAACCATTTTGTGGTTTAGCCCTGATTGAGGAAGGGAGAAAGGAGCCTGTGACCTCTGGATGTTACTAAGACAGCTCCTGGTTGCTCCCCTCATTGTCTTGCTGGCTGGAGTTGCTGGGTTGAAATTTGGAAAAAAATTAGAGGGTTGGTTGTTGCCCCAGCTACTTATTTCTCCTCACAGTCTCACTGGCACTAAGGAGTAACATGACTATCCATACATCTTTGCACTATGAAGTGTAGGACTATGGAACATAAAAGAAACTGCAGCATAAAGTGCCATACTGTCCATAGCTGTTGTGCTGCAGAACCAAACATCCAAAAGTCCTTCCCTCCATGACCAGGCACAAGAGTTTACCTATAAGCAGGGAAATATTATTCATTTATTTAAAAGACTTACATAGCTTCCCATCATGCATACCATAACTTTTGTTAGCTCACAAAACAGCAATAAAAATATAACAACTCCTGAAATCTCACTAAAGTCTTGTTTTGAGTTGCATTCAAATCCTTCCCCATCAAGCAGATTGCAAAATTTGCAGCCACATTTAGCCGCGGGATCTGATGCACTATATAGAAATGGGGCTGCGTGAATAGGAAACTTTGGAGTCCAAAGTGGAAAAAAACCCTCTTCTTAGCATTACTCTTTTCACAACATTGGTGTCGGCTGGGGGGGGGGGGATATTGCTATGACTCTCAATCCAAACGCACTCTGCACATGACCTGAAATACCATGAAATCACCCACATGGCTTTGGTTGGAAAGCTCTCTGTACCTGACCAGAAACACCAGGAAAGCATTCTGCACGTGACCAGAAACACAATTAAATCATCCACTTGGCTCTGTGGGTACATTGCTACAATCAGAAGTGTTTCTGGTCTTTTTTTTCCCCCTCCCACTCCTGCTCACTTTTCTTTCCCCTTCTCCCCCTCACTGTGTCTTCTTATTTGCTTTTGTATTGTATTCTATAATCTAGTAAAATGTTTAAAGAAGGAAAAAATGAATATAAAAATAAAAAGAAGTGTTTCTGGTCATGTGCAGAATGCTATTTCTCAAAGCCGGGAAACTTTGCAATCTGCTTGAGGGGGGCAAGGATTTGAATGCAACTCAAAACAAGACTTTTTAGTTTTAAAAAAAGCTGACCTCCCACCGCACTGCTTCCCAAAACTGGCCTTATTTTCAGAGCAAGGCACCCTCAAACATTAAGCAATATGGCTATAAAAAAAAGTTGCAGGGTGGCAGGGGCTTTCCATTTTGACACCCCACCCCATGCCGTTGCTTCTGTACTGTTGCCTCTAATTCCACTCTCCATCCTTCGCTATCCCCGACAGCCCGTTTGCTCGCCCGCCTGGCTCTCCATCCTGTGCCTGCAGTGAGTTATTCCCGCAGATTTCCAGTGTTGAGATGTCCTGCAAAAAGATGGCGGCAACGAGTTGGGAGAGGGGACTTGGCGGTGGCAAGAAGGCTGCCTCCGGTTGGCTGTGTCGAGCTAGTGGTGTTGAGTCATCCTAGAACACACATACCCTCACTGCTCTCTCCTGAATATCTACATTTAACTCCTCTGGCCTCCAGCTTTACACTAGCCAGCTCTTCAAGGTCTTCCAGAAGACTAGGAGTGTGGGAGCCTGTCAGATCTGGGTAGTGGGGAGAGTTACAGAGGAGCACAGAGATGAATTTAGAGAAACAATGCAATAATCTTTAGTAAAACTCAGCCCAGGAAAGCTGGAAAATATGAGAAGATTGCCCCATCTTGACTCTGTTTGTTAAAAAAAAAGGCAGGAAAATTGCCAGACTTTCAAGATTCTGAAGTTATAGCCTAGATCAGTGATGGCGAACCTTTTTGGCATTGCGTGCCAAAAGTCCAAGCATGAGAGTGCTGTTGCGCTTGCGCGTGCTGGCACCCGTAATGCAATGTGTGCCCCCATTTGCGCATGAGCACATGACCCTCCCCCGCACTCATGCGCATGCACCCCGCACTGGGCATGCACACATGCAAACCCTCACTGTGCGTGCATGCACCTCTGCCCCCGCACATGCGCCCCCCACTTCTTCTAAGAGGGCCGGTGCGCCTCTTACCAGATGACAACCAGGTACCGGCCCGTTCACTGGCGAGACAAAGCAGCAGCCATTTCCAAGCCGGTGGCAGCTCTCTTAGCCCCACCACCTCGAAAGCACCATTCGCCGGCCGGGGAAGCTCCAAATGAATGGCCTTGTCTTGGCTCCTCCCCGCTGGGAACTACCCTTCCCCGGCCGGCAGCAGCTATGTCTGTCCTCCCCCACCTCGGAAACGCCGGCCGGGGAAGCTCCGAACGTGCAGCCTTGCCGCATGGGATCCTCCCCACTGGGAACCACCGTTCCCCGGCCAGCAGCAGCTCTCTCTGCCCCCCCCACCTCGGCAACGCCAGTCGGAGAAGCTCCGAAAGTGCGGCCTTGCCTTGGCTCCTCCCTGCTGGGAACCACTGTTCCCTGGCCGGCAGCAGCTCTCTCTGTTCCCCCCCCCCCTCGGCAGCCGGAGAAGCTCTGAACGTGCGGCCATGCCTAGGATCCTCTCTGCTGGGATCCACAGTTCCCTGGCCGGCGGCTGCCGAGGTGGGAGGGGCAGAGAGCGCTGATGGCGGCTGGGGAACAGTGGTTCCCAGCAGGGAGGATCCCAGGCAAGGCTGCATGTTCGGAGCTTCTCCAGCTGTAGCATGGCACTGCCGAGGTGGGGGGGGGGGACAGAGAGAGCTGCTGCCGGCCGGGGAACGGTGGATCCCAGCAGGGAGGATCCCAGGCAAGGCAGCGCGTTCGGAGCTTCTGCGGCTGCCAAGGTGGGGAGGCAGAGAGCTCTGCTGGCGGCTGAGGAACAGTGAATCCCAGCAGGGAGGATCCCAGGCAAGGCCACGCATTTGGAGTTTCTGCGGCTGCCGTGGTGGGGGGGCAGAGAGCTCTGCCAGTGGCTGGGGAACGACAGCTCCCAGTGGGGAGGAGCCCAGGCCATGGGGTCATCTACACAGGTAGCCCACCACCCCGCCCTCACCGGCTGCTCATCCACCAGTGCTCTGGACCGCCTGTGGCCGCGCAAAAAGCCCGCATGGGTAGGGAGGGAGGGAAGCCCGGCTTACCTTGCTCTGCTCCCTTAGGAAGCAACTGCCGGGATCCCCTCTCCACGTCTTTTGGCACGTGCACCTGTTGCTGGTCTTTGCGCTCACATGAGCGCCAGAAACCAGACCAGGTGGCCAGTGCGCATGTGCACTCTGGAAACAGGAAGATCATTTTCCTGGAGCGCGCATGCACAATGGGCAGCTGTTCTTCCTGTTTCTGGCACACCTGTGCATATGAAAACCAGCTGGCCGGCGCACCGGAACCCGGAAGAGCAAGGGCCGATGGCTCTGCATGCCACTTCTGGCACGCGTGCCATAGGTTGGCCATCACAGGCCTAGATCAATAAAGTTCTAGCATTTCAATTGATGTCTGTTTTTTTCCTTTTAAAAATAGATTTATTAAAGACTAGAAGATCTCTGATGTCCCTTGCAGCCATATGATTCTATATTCTAATAACAAATACATTCAAAGAAAAATACACAGTGAATGTAAAAAAGAAAAAGGAAATGGAGAAAGAAAAAAGGAGATAGAAAAAAGAAAATAAAAGAACAAAAAATGAAAAAATAATTGAGGAAGTGGCTTCCAATGTTCCTCTCAATAGTTACACAGACTATTTTAATCTCTCTCTCTCTCTAAGATTGTTTCATAATTCCCTTCTTTTTATAACCTATTCTTTCTCATTGTAAGTCACAAAATCATTTTTTTCACTCACAAAAACCCATAAGAGTTAAGAGTGTTGGAGTTGAAAAGGCACAATCTGAGGTTTGGATGGCATGGATGATAAAGTTAAATGTGGATAATAAATAACATTTTATTAGATGTGCAACACTGAGAATAAGGAATAGATATAAACCCAGGCTATGCCTGAAAACACCGCTATGGATCTCAGCAAAAGAAGAGAATCAGCAGGCAAAGACAGAAAGTTAATGTAGCAGGAATTATTGGAGAATCACCAAGAGGAATATAAAATTAAATCAAGAGAACCACTAAAGACAGAAGGATATAGCTGTCAATAATTTTCCCATTTAGAGTTATATCAAAAAGGATTTAAAATGGATAACAAGACTTATGGTATGGAACTAAGTAAGAGAATATGAAGTGCAATTGTATACTGATGATGAACATGTAATTGCTAAAATGTATAAACTTTTGTTGAAATTTGAAATGGAAGAATAGGTTAAAGAATTTTAGTTATAATATACAGATGGACCAATGGGAAAATATGTGGTCAAAAGGTTGAAGTTTACATTAGGTTACAATCTTAAAGGAAATTTTTATAAATTGATGTACTGTTGGTACATAATGCCAGAGAAATTGTATAGAATGCATAAAGGAAGCCCAAATGCATGTTGGAACTGTAAGTAATACGAAGGGACATACTTGGTGAAAATGTGAAACTAAAACATTTTAGATTCAAATATACACATTGATATGAAGGATTTTAAAGATTAATATTGAAGCCACAACATTTCCTTTTAGGACTGATGGATACACAGAAAAGTCATATAAGATTATGCCAGTATATTATTATTCCATCAAGATTATTGTGTACACAAAGATTGAAAAAGTTGGCATGACCCGCCTTGGAAAAATGGTTGGTGAAATTGCCAGAACTTGCTGAGATGCCAATTGACTTCTTTGATTGGAGAAAAGTAATTGTATTGACATTTGTCTTGTGATGTCTGTTTCTGATCTGGCCCATCTTGAAAGACTTCACTTCTCAAGACTGTGTCCTGCCAGCTATTTTGAGCTGATTTTCTCGACAGTAGCCCAGAAAGGTATGAATTCTACTAACCAGCCCATTCCCCAACTCAACCAAGTTTATTAATAAATTTTATTTCTGTCAAATTTTGTATCATCTGCAAAAGTGTAACATTTTAAGTAACATTCTTTCCATCTCTTTCATCCTACTTACTAAAAAAACCAGTTGAAGAATAGGGGACTCATGACTGAGGATTTTAATATTTTAAGCAAGTCTTAATATTTAAAGCTTTTTTAAGAAACAAAGCAATTAATGTATTCATCCATCTCAAAAGTCATGTCAACGAGGAGCCAAAAATGTTGTATAGTATATCATAAACAGCAGGAACCCAAACACAGTAAAAACAAAAATAGAAAAGTATTTATATACAAAATGTAGCTTTTTAAATATGTACCTTTTTTTAAAAAAGGACAACTTGTTGCCGGAAAGTTTAAAAAAAAACAATAATTTTACTTTGATAACTTTGAACAAAGCATTTTTTTGGAGTTGAACTCAACTCCAGGGGATCTCACAAACAGATCTATGCAATATTCTTGACAACAGCATAAAAGAGGTTGCTTCATTAGGGATTTTTAAAAATTTTCCAGTCTAGTTCACAGGGCTGGAATTCCTTCATGATTTCCCATCTAAGTATTAAGCAGGCCTAATCCTGCTTAAAATACAAAGCCCCTCCCTCTCAAAACATACATCAGTAATAATCAATTTTAACTATGGTGCCCTATGCTTATATGCTCCCAATAAGAAAAAAAAACACATCAGATTCCTGTGGATTGAACTGATAAGATCACCTGCCACATGCTTTAACAAAATTATTTAACAAAGAATTGATTGTACAGTCGGGTTATTCTGTATTCTTGTAATACAGAATACAGAACATATAGCGTTTTATCTTTTCAGGGCACTTTCTATCCAAATAGGAAATATATATTATTGAACAAAACAAACAAATCTGAAAAAACCTACCGATATGTAAGTTCAATTCACGTTTGCAGTTTTCTTGTTTCTATGGAGCCTATGTTCTCTTCCCTTACTAAGGTTTCATTATTACTATACATATCAAGTTGACTATAAATGAGATATCTAAGAGAACTCAGATGTCAGCCATTTATATGTCTCCATCAGGGGCGGGTTCCTAATTTTTTTTACTACCACTCTGAGGGCATGGCTTATTTTGTGGGTGTGGCTTGCCAGCCATGTGACCGGGTGGGTGTGGGCCTCGGGAGCTTGGCAGCAGCCGGAGAAGCAGGGGGGCATTGCCCACCCGCAACGCAGCCCCCTGCAGCGGGAGCAGCAAGACCGCGGCAGCGGTTCTTCTAGGAGGCTCCGTCCGAACCTGAATGCTTCTCCCCATTCGATGATCCTAGGCTTCTGCCGCCCGTTCCCCCTCCCTTCAGCAGCTCGAGAAGCCTCGAATGTGCAAAAATGCCTGGGATCATCACCGTGCGTTCGTGGCTTCTCAGACTGCTGAAGGGAGGGGAACTGAGATAGGTCCTGCTGCCCGTTCTTTCAGAGTCTCACACGCTCCCTCAGCCATCCTCCCCTGCTTGGACTCACTGTGGGGTAGGAAGGCAGTGCATGCTCAGTGCCAGAAGCTCGGCTTCTGGGCATGCGCAGTTGAAAATTTTAAAAAATAAATAATTTTTTTTTAAAAAAATGGCAGCGCCCAGGCACCGGCAACCGACCGCACCGGTACTGTGATGTCACCAGCGGGCCGCTACCGGTGCTATTGAGTGGACCACACCGGTAGGAACCCACCACTGGTCTCCATCCAGCCATCTACTGTATTTTTCGGAGTATAAGACACACCTTTTTACCCCCCAAAAGAGGGTGAAAACTTGGGTGTGTCTTATACACCGAATGTAGCCCCAGCCACCCCAACCCTTTGGCCTCTGTCTTCCAGCAATTTACCTGAGGCAAGTACCGTATTTTTATACTTCAGTGCATCTTATACTCCGAAAAATACGGTACTTGTCTCAGATAAGTACAATATTATGATAATTTCTATGCCTTCTGTACCCCAGGAGAAATTGCACTTTAACCAAAATAGATGGCTTACTTTGAGAAATCCAGCATAGCCAAGCAGTCTGTTGCCCTTTGATTTAACAAAAACTGAGGCACACAGAAAGCTAACTTTGCAGTGTAGCAATTCCCCTTCCTGTGGAGTTGGTTCTATTGAGGGGAAACCAAAACTGGGGAAGGTACCGTATTTTTTGGAGTATAAGACACAGCTTTTTACCCCCCAAAAGAAGGTGAAAACTTGGGTGCATCTTATACACCGAATGCAGCCCCACCCACCCAGCCACCCCCACCCTTTGGCCTCTGTCTTCCAGCAATTTACCTGATTGCAGGAAAGAGGGAAGAGCCTGTAAAGCCAAGCAAGTCAGTAGCAGTTTCCCGACGTACAGCTGATTTGGTTTGCCACATGGGAAAATGAAAGTGAAACTAACTGCAAAGAGGCAAATAGCTGCGAGAGACACGCAGGTTTTTATTTTTGCTGAACTGGCTGCAAAGGGGTAAGTGAATAACTATAAATGTCTGTAGAATGTTCAAATTATTAGACTTATTTTTTAAAGACTGCTTTATAATTGTTCTAGAGCCAGGGGTCTCCAACCTTGGCAACTTTAAGACTTGTGGACTTCAACTCCCAGAATTCAACAGCCAGCTTTGTTAGCTTTGCTGGCTGTGGAATTCTGGGAGTTGAAGTCCACAAGTCTTAAAGTTGCCAAGGTTGGAGATCCCTGTAAATCTAGACAACTTAACAAAATAAAGAAGCTTTTTTAAAGAAATGCTTGCTCTGAAGAGGCCCAGTGCTATTGTATCTTCTTTTAAATAATAGAGAATAATGTATACTTCCAGAAATTTTAATTAATTTTAACAGCTCTGTACAAGTATAGTATGAAATGTAACAGTGTCCTGTTTAGTATTAGAGTTTAGTTACCTTGGAGTAGATCTATTTAAATAATTGGGAAGAGTTAGTGTGACTACATTTAAGAAAACTTTCTGGCATAATGTACATTTCTCCAATTCTTTGCTATTTCTATGGGTCAGGCATACATGCACAGAAATACACAGCAAACAGTGTATATCATCTGTGCTGTTTGCTGTTTGGCAAATTGCTTGGAGGCAGAGGCCTTTTTTCCTTGTTTTCCTCCCCCAAAACTAAGGTTTTATACTTCGGTGCGTCTTATACTCCGAAAAATGCGGTATGTCTTACTAGAGAATTTCTTGTACAGAATTTAATATCTGATCATCTCATAATGTTCTATAATTTCAGAATGGATATTACCTATTGGAAAAGAAACAAAAATACAGCTGCAAGATACAGATAGTCCTTGACTTACAACCATTTGTTTAGTGACCCCTTGAAGTTACAATGGCACTGAAAAAGTGACTTATGACCGTTTTTCACACTTACAACCATTGCAGCATCCCCATGGTCAAAAACTGTGCATTTGGCAACTGGCATGTATTTATGATGGGGTCATGTGTTCATCTTTTGCAGCCTTCTAAAAAGCAAAGTCAATGGGGAAGTCAGATTCTCTTAACAACCATGTTACTAACTTAATAACTGCAGTGATTCACTTAACAATTGTGGCAAGAGGAGTGATAACAGTGAGACAAAACTCACTTAACAACTGTCTTGCTTAGCAATGGAAATTTGGGCTTGTAGGCTGAAGACTACCTGTATTATAATAATTTGTGCAAAAATAAAAATGTTGGGTCTCATGTATTACAAATAGAATTTTGAAGATTAAGATTAGGTCGGGGATTACAATCAGCCCTGTGCTTTATTTTCTAAAAGTAAACTGTTATTTCTCTTTTGGTGCCTTCAAGTCAGACATGATTCTTGACAATTTTCGTGGCAAGATTATAGATGTGGATTGCCATTACCTTCTTCCAGGATGGTTTTTGACTTCTCAGTATTCGGCTGAGAGGGAGTGACTGACCGATGATCACTCAGCTGGACTCCATGCCTAACAAAGGACTAGAACCAAAGTCTTCCTGGTCCAAATCCAGTGCATTCAACACAACACCAAATGTGCATTGCACTTGAAAGCACCAAAAGTTTGAGTTCAAAAATTGCTGGAGCATTTCAAGAAGAGAGGCAGAAAGGGGCCCAAAGCTGTAGAAATAGAAGAGAAGAACAGTGAATAAATCCACCTTGAGGAAAACACAGAAGCTCATTAGAGAACTTTGGCCCAGTTATTCTCTCTAAGCCTACCTCAAAAGGATGCTATGAGAAGAATTCAAGGAATGCTGTATATGCTGCCTTGTGTTTCTTAGGAAATTTGAATTTGTCAAATAAAGAGATTAGTGGAATGATCTGGATAGTTTTCATTTGCCTGCACAAGCACCAGGAATGTAATTCAAGTCAATGAGATGTAACCATCCTGTTTTAAATGACTTGTGCCCACTGCAGAAAACACTTCTCAGTTGTTTCATTTGGTGGGTTAAGTTTGTTTGGAATGTAAACCAGAAATTTATTTTTAAAGTGGCCTTAAGTGTCCAATTTCTTTATACATGTACACTGTCATGATGGGGAGCCATGTTTAAGGGGACAGACTAATCCAAAAATGATTTGGGGCTGAAAAAGCATAGAGTTGTGTTCTTTATTCAAGTTCTCCTGTGTCTTTGGATGGAACAGTACCCAATCCAATGTTCTCCAAATGCAAAGTATTTTGCACGATTCTCGATTAATTGTGCTTGCTTGGGGGAATTATGGGAATTGAAGTCCAATTTTACCGGAATACATCAGATTAGAGTAATAAAATGGGAACTTGGTTCCGTTAAGAATATTTCCCGGACTTTAAGACCAACAGTTCTCTTTAATGATATGCAAGGCGTGGTGGAGGGAGTCTTCTGGAGGAGAACCGCTAACACTTAGGAGCTTAGTCTCCCGCCACGCAATCAGCTACCCCGGAGCGCCAATCTGGCAGAGGGCTATTGTCGACCACGCCATGGAGAGATTATTGGATGCCCTCGCGGAAAAGTTGAAGCAAGGAAATGGAAGCGCGTCATTTCTACCCTGGGAGAGAAACCTTATCCCGGACAACTGCTTGCTAACAGCGCGCGTTCTCACGCAGCCCCGTCGGTTTCTTGCGGGGAGAAAGCTAGGATGGCGCCTACTTGGCTAGCAGCTTTCCAGTAGTGACCACTTCTCCAATATCAGAACCACCTACCTCGAGAAATTGTGCCCAGTCCCGAAATCCTGTTAGTATGTGAGGAAAAGGGGGATCCAAGACCTCCCCACCTCCCTCCAAATATTTCTGCACCTCTCGTTTATCCGCTATCCGCCCAGGAATCGGCCTTCCTCTCCGTCCCGTACACGGGCAAAGGACGGGCAAACCCGCCTCAACCTGAAGGACGCTGGTCGTTGTAGTCCTCACGGCTCCCGGGTTGCCTTCTCTTGGCTCCGCCTTCCCAGCGTTAAGAAGGGGAAGGCGGGACATGCAGCTGCTGAAGGTTGGGATGGTGGCTGAACGTGGAGACTAGCCCAGGAAGATTTAGCGAGTGTGTAGAACAAGAAGCTAAAATGTCCATGGACACTCTGTCTCTGGTCCCCATTTGCTGAAGGAGAAAATCGCAAAGGAAAGCTATTACTTCGAAACTTGGAACAAAATGATTAGCTGTTGATTTTGCCGACCCTGAATGATTTCGGATTCCAAATATACATACGGATCAGAGTTTCCAAAGTGGTCTTGCTCTACGTAAAGCACTGCAAATCTTATTGGCAGGGTTTCTAATTTTAATACTGAATATAGTCTCATCCCCACCAAAAAATCATAATGCGGTGTTAACTCTGCCTCCCTTTCTTGTACTGCAATCTATGTTAACATGCCGCTGGTTTGGCTGAGTGTGTTGAATTAATTCATAGCTCAATTTACCATACTGTAAATTACCATACCATTTCTTTACTGTACAAACTTTGTAGCGTATATTGCAAATAAAGATATTGGAGTTCTATGAAAAATTAGTAAAATCTACATTAACCAAGATGTCAAGAAAATTGGAAGGTGAAACAAAATGCTGGAAGAGAAGTTTGGTAGCTACACTTTATTATTTTTATAAATATAAAGTGAACAAATGACAAATCTAGAGAAAACTGAATGATTGTGCAAGCAGCTTAGTATGAAGTGGATTGCAATAAGGATAAAACAGCAGAATCTACTTAAACCGTGCCAATTTCCAAAAGCTAAGCAATTAATTAACTGGTTAATTAATTAACTTGGTTAATATTTGGTTTGGATCACCAGGAAAAACCAAAAGGTGGCATGACAACCGCTTCTCTGTTGTTGCTGAAAAAAAGCTACATGCATAAGTTGAACTTGACCTGAAGGAAACTAGACAATAAGCAGTCCAACAGATGCTGCATGTTTACTTTCAGGAGTTGTTATATGCACATCCTACATGGGACTTGTAGCTCCGTCGCATTCCTCGGCTCAGTGGCAGAAGCAACCGGGCACGCGCTTCCTCGTCTCTTCCAAACGCTCTCCTCTCTCGGCGGCGGGGGGGGGGGAAGAGTGCACTTAAGACACAGCACCAAGAGAAAGGAACCTTTTGGCTGCACGCTGAACGCAAGAAATCTCTCTCTTCAAAACTCCACCAGAAATGAGTCTTCGTAAGACTCATTGCGCCTGCGCAGCCTCTTGGAGTGAAATGGGAGAAAGATTTCTTGTGTTCAGCAAGCAGCCAAATGGTCCTCCTGGTTTCGCTGTCAACTCGGCTTCTTCAGGCAGCCCGTGAGAGTTTCTTCCCCCTTCCACTTCGCTCAAGAGCCAGAGGTGGGGGAGGATCAGTGGACACAACACCGAGGAACAGGTGGCTGTTCCTGCAGGGGATTCCCATGCATCACTCTCTCCTTCCTGAAGGACGCGGGGAGGGCTGGTGGAGGATGAGCGGTCCAAGCCGGCAAGTGAGCGAGGGAGGCGGTGGCAGGAGGCAAAGCTGAAGGGGCGATGACAGGGACGGGCTGGATGCGCCTTGCTGCTGCTCAAGCCCTACGCTTGTGGGCTCGCTATACCCGACCGGCCTTGCAGACAGGAATCAGCCCCCCTGCCGAGAGAGAGAGGGGCGTGTTTGGAAGAGACAAGGAAGTGCATACCTGGCTGCTTCTGTCGCTGAGCCCGGCTAGAAGTTTGACTTCTAGCCGGCCTCAGGCAAGGAACGGGTGGCTGTTCCTGCAGGGGATTCCCACACACCGCCCTTGCCTGCATCCCCCATCTGAAGGACGCGGGGAGGGCTGGTAGAGGATGAGCGGCCCGAGCCGGTGAGCGAGGGAGGCGGCGGTGGGAGACAGAGCCGAAGGGGCGGTGACAGGGACAGGCTGGATGCACCTGTCTGCTGCCCAAGCCCTGCGCTTGTGGGCTCGCTGTACGCGACTGGCCCCCCCTGCTGAGAGAGATCATTAACTTAATCCCTTGTACTCTCACTCTTTTGTGTATTGGTAGGAATTGCTTTTCACTTGAGGGGAGGCAGCCTGACAAAGCATCATTTGTCACTGTTCTACATAGAAGACTATGGAGTGGGGAGAGGGAATACAGTGAGAGTGAGAAGTTAGAGATATCACATTCTTCGTTAATTCTCCAAGGTCATCTTTTGTCCAGCACCTGCAAGAAGCTGGGAGGAGACGTTGCCACGCTGGCAGAAGATGAGTGGGCAACGTGACCCCGATGGGGGTGGGAGGAAAAGGAGTGCCCACTTCCTATCGAGTGGGAACTTGGGAGAAAAGTAGATTTGGGTTTCCCCATGCTTTGCCAACATGGTGTCTGCATTAAATTGGAAATTTGGTGAACTCTTTGCCTTGGGCTCTGATTTCTGCTCGACTACTATTTGGAACCTTGACAGATGGGCTGGATGCGCCCGTCTGCTGCTCAAGCCCTGCGCTTGTGGGCTCACTGTACCCAACCAGGCTCGCTGCCTCCTCGCAGGCAGAAGCACGTTTCAAATTGCCATAGGCAGAGCCCAGAGGAGCCAAGCTAGTCCCGTGTGGTGTGTGCGCACCCACCTCTCGCTTGCTCTCGCTCTCCCGGCCAAGAGTGCCCACCACAAAAAGAGCGGCTCCCAGCATGTCCCCCCTTTCCCTGAAAAGTAGTTGGGGGTCTTATTTTGGGGGGGGGGCTTATTTGAACGCATGTCCTGAAAAGCCCTGTCAGCCTTATTATCAGGACATGTCTTATTTTCAGGGAAACACGGTATGTTCAAGTTAATTTTATTTCACTGCAGACCTAGACACAATTTGTTTATATTGCAAGTGTGGGAAGACAACCCCCCCCCAAATGAAATATTTTGGGGAATATTAAAAGAGGCAGAATATTATAATTCCCTTATAGGAGAAGAGGAGAAACATTTCTTTCAACCTCAAGCAGAAGCTTGAAGAGGCTGGTCTTTTGGAATGGAGATTGTTGTATCCACTCAGAAAGAGTGGGCCAATCTATTCATAAGCAATAGACTCCAAATAAGCAGCACAATTAGGCAAGCTGACAAGATTATCTCAGAAAAGCACCTAGGATTTGCATTTCCCCTTTTGCCTGAAGAGCCAGCCATGACCCCTTAATGACCTGTAGGAATCTGGCGGTAGCCATTAAAATATTAAGGGACACATTCTTACGCAGGAACAGGCATCTCAATCACAAAGCCCCAAAGAATGTATAAAAGCTCACCTATCCCAAACTCATTTTTTCAGCCACCCCAGAAACATGCTGCTTTCACTGAAGTTTCTGGAAAACCAAATGAACAAAGACCTTCTTTCCTTGCAGCCTGCCTCCATTTTATTTCTAGCCTCTTTCTCCCTCGTCATACCGGACCAGATTTTTCTTCCAACACAAGCAAAGGGTAAAACCAGAGGTATTAATTTCCCAAGTTGTCATTTATTCTTAATGTTTGTCAGTGGATAAGCTAAGCATTTCTATAATTTTATCAAGCAGTGCTAGTTTTCCAAATTTCCAATCAGGCTCAAAGGTATGGTAAAAGTATCCTCAGACAATACAGAAAAATAAAGAATATGCTTCAGTAAATCAGCATTTGTATATGGTTCCATGTACATGCTAAAGAAAATCAGTCAGCAAGAGAAGAAAATACTATCCTGTTTAACACAGAAGAATTTTGCTCTAGAACTAGTGCAAGGTGTCAGTGAAGGAAAATGAAATAACAGCTGTCATATTTACTGCTCCTACTTTGCTTTCAAATCAAAGTATAGTACAAATACACAACATAAAATCAAGAACCAGCTTTTCTCCATCTGTAATAGTAGATAATAATCACATGGGTACTGAAATGCTTAATCATTCAACAATAGTGTAAAGTCCTATATCCGAGGAGCACTTAGCAGTTAAGGGTCTCTGTGAAGAGATTTCATCCTGCTAGTCAACTGTATGTGATTTAATTGCTACTGTATTGATTTTTTTAAAAAAAAACCGTGTTAATTATCTTGAATTATCTCAAATACATTTAGATAAAAGCTACTCTTTTTATGTGTTCCAATATTAGCCTCACTTTCCCACCAAAGTTTGGAATAGTCTTTCCTGCATCTTAATGCTACTTTGATAGCGGATTCCTTCCAGTGCTTGGGCTAAAAGGAAAAACAGGCAGAACAGGTTTTAAAGAAGAGTAAGTGGGATAGAGAACGAAAAAAAGTTCAAGTAATTTATGAGTCAACTGTTGTGAGGAAGAAAAGGGCAGTGATTCATAAGAAGTCTCTGACAAACTATTGTTTGCTCCAACCCAGTGTTTCTCAACCTTAGGAAGCTTTAAGATGCATGGACTTTAATTCCAATTGAAGCCCATATCTCTTAAAGTTGCCTAGGTTAAGAAACTGCTTTACCCAGTTGCATGTGTTTCTAGGAACACATGTTTCAGAGCATCTCTGATTGAAGATTTATGCCTGAGATCTGCCTTAGAAAGCACAGCAAGTTTCAGCCTTCACATGGGGCGTTCCCCTCCATAAATGCAGACATCTTGAAAATGACACTGGAGACAGTTCCTGGAAGGAAGCGAGCATGTAAGCAGCTCTGTATAGTAAACAATAACAGCCCAGATATTGCCCAGATCAAATTAAAACTTGGCAGAGAAACTGCACAGTCAGGGTTGTGCCAGGGCAATTTGAGAAAAGCCACGTTTGAAGCAGAGCAGGGAGACATGATTGTAGGCTTTCTCTGTGCTGGAAAAGAGAGGAGTGAAGAGTGACATTGTTGTAAGGAATATCCTTCTGGGTTCAGTTCCAAGTGGGGAAAAAGACACTGGATTCATGAAAGTTGCTTGGAAAGAAGGTTTAATGGTGGACAGGAGCACATGGCATGAGCCCCTGTACAGAAAAGGTAGCTTACATGGTTCCAGGTGTGGGTGAAGAGAAAAAGAGAGAGAAGAGATGCTGAGTTCCTTTTTTATACTCTCTGTTGGGTCCCACCTCTTAGTTTCCTGTTCCTGTATAGAAATGTATCCCATTGGCTCTCAGACCCCCCCAGGGGCATGCTAGGACAACTCTATAGGTTTTTGTCTAATCCAGCTTTGGCTGAATGAAAGGGCCTTGGGCAAATCCTATTATGGTTTTATTATGCAGAAGACTTCCAGGCCAGGTGAGAGGAATATGTGAGCTGGGCCCAGCCCCCAACGACCCATTGGCAAGGGGTGGGGGTTTTCCAAGAGTCTTTTGTCTGTTTAAAAGCATGTTTCCAGGGACATTCTATAGAATATATTCTGCCTTTTAATATTTCCTAGGATATCTCATTTCCTAGGAGAGGGGTGGGTGCTAACTTCCTACAACATCTTCCATTCAAACCTGCTTAGTGTGATTGTCAAAGTATTGCATGCTCAAAATCAGTGGTTATGTGGTAGAGCCTATAGAGATGGAATGCAGTAGTAGGGACAATAAACTGATTCTGCAGCTCTTGACTATGTTATGAACCCCCTGCAAGTATACAGAATAGTAAAAAAAGGACATCAAGAGATGGAGGGACACAAAAGACTTCTTGTATTCCTACTGTTTTATCTCGAACTCTTTCAGCTATACACTTGGGGCACTCAACAAACTTTAACACAACCGGCAATCTGGCTGTACCAGCTGGCACAGCATCTTGGGCAAGAACCTTAGAGCCACCACCTGACTTTGCACACCTATTGTGTGAAGATACTCTACAACATGTGATCTTACTGCTCTATTTGTCCTCTCCAGCTGTAGATTTGTAAAATGAATTAAGGTAATACAGAGCAATGTTACGTTGTTGTATGAACTCTGCATTTCACTTCAGTGCTTTTCCAATCTGTTTCAGTTTCAGTGTGCATTTCTTCAGAAACCTGTTAGGTCCTATTTCCACATAAATAGACTTTCTAAAAAAAATGTGTCAAATTCCTGCTACTGTAAAGAGAAGTTAGTTTTAAAACACTAAAGATTATTTTTTCTTTTATTATTTTAATTTAGATTTGAATGTGCTTGTAATGTAATTCAGTTTGTTATATTGCATATTTAATGCTATTTGAATTTATATTATAAGTCAATATTAATCAAAACAATCAGTCCTGATTAAAAATACAATCAATCAAAATTTATTTATTACCAAACACAATAAAATACCAATATAGTATGGTATAGAAAAACAGTATGTATTAAAAATATTGTCCATCTAATTGGGGCATTGATGTATTTCCTAAAGAATACCAGTATTTTATTTTTCAGTAATTTAATTTATTTAATTCATTTATTTGAGTAATTTAGTTTCTACAGATACATAAAATATTAGACACTCTACCTGGCACCAGGCTTAAGTCAAGGAAACCAATTTGGGATAACATATCACAGTGTTATGATCTAAATGAAATGGGCAACTTGTAATAATCATAACCTCAGAATTCCTGAGCCAGTCGTGCTGGGAGTTAAAGTCCACAGGTCCTCAAAGAACCATAGTTTGGCCACCCCTGTCATAGAAGATGTAACATATTTGTTCCCTGGGTAATGTTTTTAACTTCTTTGACCAAGTGTAATATTCTTTTATCTCTAGCTTTTCTTTATCTCTTAATTTCCTCCCCTCACCCCATATTCTTGGAGAAAAGAAAAGAGGGGTATCATTGATGAGCTCCATTTAGTTTTGGCGCAATGCAGTTGTGATGTGTTTTATATGTGTTGCCCTCCGCTCCCTCTCTAGGATTCTTTTTTAAAAATAATAATTTTATTAAGGATTTTAATTGCAATGATAAAGTCTAATAAAAACTAAAAGAAAAAAGAATTAAAAAGTGTGAAAGCTGAAAAGGAGAAGAAAAATAAGTAGAAAACAAAAAAGAAAAGTAAATATATAGTAAAGAAAGAGGAAATCTATAAATAAGTGCCTTTCAACCTTCATTGCAATAAGTACACAGGTAGTCCTCGAGTTATGACCACAATGGAAGCCAAAATTTCCTTTGCTAAGCAAGACACCACCTCATAGTTTAAAACCAATAATCTCCTCATCCAATGTCCCATCTCTTATCTATAGACAAATCCATAAAGCACCATCTTTTTAGTCCTAGATCAGCAGAAAGCCCAGTAAGGATTACCAGGAATAACAACATATATTAACATTGATCAAATAAAACAACTTTATATTCCTCCTGTTTACTTCTTATTCCTCCATGTTACATCTAACAGACTTAATCTTTAGTTCATTCAAATGTTGTAGGATTTGATTTCTGTTTCTTTTTCATCCCATTGCACAAAGTTCTTTAAGACTTTAATAAGACTCTTTCATAAATCCAATAAAAAAAATTATCCAGATCACTCTTTGGTTTATTAATTGTATTTTCCTTTTGAGTTTTAAAACATCAACCAGATTCTGTTGTGAATTCAATGAGACATCTTTTTCCATGCCATCTCTATGTTCCTCATGGAATAGATGGAACAGATGTTCCTCATCTGTCCTTTCTTCCATAATATTCTATCTATAGAAGCAAACATCATTATTTGGTGTACATCGTTGATACTAACTTAAAGCTAAAGGTTCCCCTTGCACATACGTGCTAGTTATTCCCGACTCTAGGGGGCAGTGGTCATCTCCTTTTCTAAGCCGAAGAGCCAGCACTGTCCAAAGACGTCTCTGTGGTCATGTGGCTGGCATGACTAAACACCAAAGGTGCACGGAACGCTGTTACCTTCCCACCAAGGTGGTCCCTATTTTTCTACTTGCATTTTTACATGCTTTCGAACTGCTAGGTTGGCAGAAGCTGGGACAAGTAACGGGAGCTCACTCTGTTACGTGGCGCTAGGGATTCAAACCGCCAAACTGCCGACCTTTCTGATCGACAAGCTCAACATCTTAGCCACTGAGCCACCGCGTCCCCTGATGCTAACTTAGGACTCCATTTTTCAAAAGTGTCCTTCGGTATTTTCAATGTTATAATATTTTGCATCATTTTATAAGTCCCAGTTAATTAGTGTTTAATCGAGCTTGCATATTTTTCTCCTATAATTAAAGTCTATAGTTCTCTCTGGTGTTCAATTTTTATACTTACATATCTTTATTTTGTCTTGCAAAAGTCCAAGCAAATCTATTTATCAGAGTAAAGAATAATTATAATTATAGTTATAATTAATTTCAAAATCTTATTCCAAATTTATCTGGGCTCTTAATCTGTTTATAGCTTTTTTGGATCAAAGTCTTATTTAGCTTTTAGCTGGTTATTTCATTTTTAAAAATTGTTAAGTTTATTTCTGAACATGATTTGAAAAGGAAGCTTGCAAACTTAGTGTCCTTTAAAAGGTTCTGACTGCAGTTGTTTTCCCCATTTTCCCCATTATCTCCCTCTGCTCAACACCTGCCAGGGACAGCCAGAAGACCTCACTTTTGACACAAGGCTCAGAAATGAAAAGAAACACACATTCCTGTTCCCCAGAGTCTGGAAAGGCAAATTCTCGCTCCATTTTCAGATCCGAGCTTTCCCTGAGGAGTTAGCCCAAGGCATATCATAGAATTTGCCTTAGCACTCAATTCAGCCAAAAAACTCAGCTTTTGACACAGACCTCAGAAATGAAAAAGAAACACATATTCCTGTTCCCCACGGTCTGGAAAGCCGAATTCTCACTCCATTTTCACATCTAAGCTTTCCCTGAGGAGTTAGCCCAAGGCATATCACAGAATTTGCCTTAGCACTCAATTCAGCCAAAAAACTCAACTTTTGACACAGACATCAGAAATGAAAAAGAAACAGATATTCATGTTCCACAGGGTCTGTATTTATTTATTTATTTATTTATTTTAAATAGATTTGTATGCCGCCCAACTCCCGGGGGACTCTGGGCGGCTCACAACATGTCAAATTTATTTATCAGCATAAAAAGAAACATAACAATTAAAAACTACAAAAATTAAAAAGGAACATCTAACATTCATAACTAGGGGGGAGACCCATATCTGGTCTGGTTGGTCTCACTTTCACCCCGCCTGCTTATTCTGCCTGCCTTATTCCTTCCATAGGGTAAGTAACCTTTTTTATTTTTTATTTTGCTTTAAAAAATAGTAGCCATAGCCATTTAAAGCTTTTGCAATGCTTGCTTAGGCAGGGGGTTGGACTACATGACCTTGCAAGGTACCTTCTTTCAATTCTGTAAATCTGTGAAATCTGTTGCAGCAGTGTACATTTGTATGGTGCGTGAGTCAGTACAGCTGCTTTTTCATGGTGTGTGAGCCATTTGTATTGTTGTCTGTTGTCTGTTGTGTGTAAAGTGTAAAAGTTTTTTTTCAGCTCTGTTGCTCTGTGAGGCTCCTGCTTAAGGCAGGGGCCATTTTGTGTGCTTTTGCAATGCTGCTTAGGCAGGGGGTTGGACTAGATGACCTTGCAAGGTCCCTTCTTCCAACTCTGTAAATCTGTTAAATCTGTTGCAGCAGTGTACTTTTGTATGGTGTGTGAGCCAGTTTTGTTGTGTGTTGTGTAAAGTTGTGTTTTCATCTCATTGAGCTTTTTGTGTGCTTTTTACATTGTGTGTCCTCAGCTAACAAAGCTCCTTTTTTCCCTTTTGCAGTAGCAGTCTTTACCAGGAAGGATGAAAAGGCAACAGACAATGATGGTTTTTTTTCCAAGAAACCAAAACTGACACAACAACAACCATCAGAAGTGCCGCCCTTAGATGATCCATCCCAAGCACCCCAAGCACCCCAAGCACCACCACTTCCACCACTTGCACGCGGAGAAAGCAGCAAGTCGCCCGAGCCTGAAATAGAAATAATTCTTCCAGATTGCTGGTCTATGCAACAGTATAGCAGCTTCCAACAGAAGTATGAGGGGTTGGACGTTTCAAACAAGAAACTAGGTTGCACGTACTGCGCAAAACATGGGTTCACACTGGACGGTGGTATTCATGTGTCCAAGGAATGGAAGCATTTCAAGATTGAGGCAGCTGGGATAAAAAAGGAAGTGCAGCAGGTTGTCTCTAAGGAAGAAAATGAGAGAACACATCGAAATCGCATGCCATTTACAGAGACAACCTAAAACAAGCTGAGGAGGAAGCCATAGAAAAAGCAATGGACAAGGTTTCTGATAGCCAATGTGATGCCACTATTAATGTGTTCAGAACTGTTTACAGCCTGGCAAAATCATGCAGACCAATTTCAAGCATTGCTGAATCGATAGAATTACAAACTATGAATAGAGTAGATATGGCAGTAAGATTGCATTCAAGGCCAACAGTTGTGAAAATAGTTGAGTGCATTGCAAGCGACTTCAGAACCCAAATGTTTACCAGCATCATTAAACAGAATCTGAAAATATGCCTGATCATCGACGAAGCCTCAACAGTATCCTGCATAGCAGTTTTGGTAGTTTTCGTGAAAGTTGAGGACCCAGAGGAGCCACTAACACTTTTTGTGGAGCTTGTTGAATTGAAGAAACAAGATGCAGAGACAATATGTTCTGCTGTTTTGGAAAGTGTACACCAGGTAGGATTTACCCAGGACTATCTGCAAAAAAATTTAATAGCTTTCTGTTCTGATGGTGCCAGCGTTATGCTTGGGAGAAAATCTGGAGTGAGCACCAGAATAGCAAAAGACTTTCCAAATATTATCATATGGCACTGCTTTAACCATCGCCTCCAACTTGTTTTAGATGATGCCATAAAGGAAATAAAGCAAGTAAATCATTTTAAAATATTTATTGATAAGATATGCTCCATTTTTCAGCAATCCAATAAGAACAAAATTGAACTTGATGAAATATCCAAAGAATTGGACATTAACATTGTAAAGATTGGTAGAGTTTTTTGGCCAAGATGGGCTGCCTGTAGTTTAAGGGCAACCAAAGCTGTGTGGTGTGCTTATCCAGTGCTACATCAATATTTTCATGTGAATGCAAAATACTCAGGTATGGCTGCCCGTCTGGAAAATAAATATTTCTTAAATGATTTGGCGCTCATGATAAATATTCTGGAAGAAATCTCAATTCTTTCAACTGCACTACAAGAACGTAACACGGACATTTTAAAGGCTGAAAAACTGGTGAGAAGATCGATAAAAGCATTTGAAGTGTTTACACAGCGAAAGGGTACATACGAAACAAAAGTTGACGGGCAAATAAATTTAGAAACTTTCAAAAATATAAACTTTGTAGAAAATAATCAATTTGTTGGACTTCACTGGGAAAGGCTGGAAGCATCATAACCAATTTGCAGAAACGACTGATGGACTGTAAACATTTAAAAACAGGTAGCCAATTGCAAGACTCCACAAATAAATTGTAATTTCTACAGTTTTTGGTGCCAGAGTACTGGGATTTTGAGGAAGTAGTCGTTCCATGGGCAGAAGCTGAAGAACAACTGCACACGTTTGGTGACATTTTCAAGCACAAGATTAACATCAACGACTATAGAGATTTTGTGGAGAATGTGTTAAAAGATTCAAAGAGGTATGCAATTCCTGACAACATTAAAAAAGCAAGAGATATTGTCAGAACAATTGCTGTAAGTTCTGCAGAAGCGGAAAGAGGTTTTTCAAAAATGAACTTCATATGTTCAGAGAGCAGAAGCCGCCTAACCGTTTCCAATTTAACAAACCTCAGGACCATCAGCGTTATTGGCCTACCTCTTTCAAAATGGGACCCTGCTCCTGCAGTGAGTAGGTGGCTCAAAGAACATCGCTCAGCCAATGATCCGTCCATCAAGGGCAAGAAAAGTGGAAGTGAGGAGAGTGCCCCTGACGACCCTAGCTGGAAATACCTCAAACAACTGAAAGCTAAAGCAAAAGACAACTAACACTTATGTAAGTATTTGTGTACCTCTTTTATTGTTTTGCGTACTTCTTTTATTCTTACTTGAGTATTAAATGGTTACATTTGTATATCATTGTATATCTTCTTTTTGTAGGCCGTTATCATTGGTGCAAAGAAGTGACGTGGAGGACAACACTTTTATTGTTCTTATGTAAGTATTTGTGTACCTCTTATTGTTTTGTGTACTTAGTTTAATCTTATTTAAGTATTAATTGCATGAAATAATTGGTATATTTTCTTTTTGTAGGTCAAAAAAGGGCAAAGAAGTGATGTCGACTTGGCCACGCCCACCTGGTCACCTGACCACCAAGTCACGCCCATCCGGTCACATGACCATGAAGCATGCCCAATGAGTCACCTGACCACCAAACCACACCCACATGAAGCCACGCCAACCAGACATCAAGCCATGCCCACAAAATAAGCCACGCCCACAGGACCAGTAGGGAAAATGTTCACATTTCACATCTGATCTGAGTATCATGGAGTTGGAGATGAGCATCAAAAGGATGAGGAAAAGAGAAGAACAATAGATGCATTAATAATCCCAAAGCAGAAAATAGGAGTTGGACATAGAAATGATTACTGTACCAGAAGGATCTGTTTATTCTATAAAACAGTTTGATCCTCGGTGGATGTGGAGGGGCATAACATACCTTCTAAAATTGAATAATTTTAGAATTAAATATCTTTCCAAATAGGGAAATTCCGCAGAACATTTATGATCTTCTCCAGTTGTGGGGCAACAGTAGTGCTTGATAACTCTGCCTCAACACTGGAACATGATTCAGAGGGGGGATCATATTCTCTTTCCTGTCAGTCTGCAAAGTTGCTGCTGTTCAAGATTGGGTAACATACATTTCAAAGCAGAAGAGGGCACCCAAGTTACAGAGTAGAGAGCTTTATGGAGGAGTTAGGATCAGATAGTCACAAGCTCACTGCTTCATTTTCATCTATTAATAATAATAATGATGATGATAAAGGAGGAATTATTCTTGTACTGCTGGTTTGCAACTCACAGAGTTTGCAAGTGAGTGATAATAGCTGTAGCTGAAGCACAAGTAAAATACTATATACTTATCATAATTGAAAATGGAATTAGACCAGCTTTCTCAAAGTTGTGCCTTCCGGGCTGGATGAGGCTTCTCAGAATTGTAATCCCAAGAAATATAGATGATGCCAGGCTTCAGGAAGACATTATGTGGGACTCCTGAGGCTGTGATTGAAAACAACAACACACAACAGCCACCATATAAATACCACACAGAGAACAGCCCAGAGCACATAGAGAAGTTCCCTGAGGATGGGCTCCAGCATGAGTCCAAAAGCTCAGAAGACAAAACTTCTGGTCCTGGTGACTGGCACAGATTAGATCCTGCAACATTATCCTGGGATATGTATATTTGCCTTCATTCATATTGGATAGTGGTTGTTAGAATGGCAATCAATTTAGTTTACTATTAGAAATTCTAATAAGACTTTGTTGGGACTATTCCTTCTTCTCTACATTAAGTGGTCTCAAAGCTTCACTTACAGAAAGGAATAGGGTGGTGTAGAATTAATTGTAAGGAGTTTCTATATCAGCTTGGCTTTGTATAATTAGTTGGAATCTATTGCTTTTAGTGGATAAAATAAACTGGAGAAGTTACAGAGGCATCTGGACTGTCAAATCCAAAGTATGAGATTACCTAATTCCGTGTTATTTATTTTAATTTTCTTAATCTGGTCTGGTTTCATCAGGTGCTTTTTTGCAAACTCCAAGTGGGATTTTATGTATTTTGCACTGATGAGAGGCTTCCACTTAGCCACTCTGCCATAAAAGCCCAGATTGGTGGATGGCTGCAGTGATGGTTGTTCTTCTGGAACTCTGTCCCATCCCCACACCGTATCTCTGGAGCTCAGTCAGAATGACCATTGGGTTCTTGGTCACTTCTCTTACTAAAGCCTTTCTCTCCCGATTGCTCAGTTTGACTGGGCGACCAGTTCTTGAAAGAGTCCTGGTTGTGCCAAACTTCTTCCATTTGATAATTATGGAGGCCATTGTGCTATTAGGAAGCTTCAATACAGCAGAAATTTTATTGTAGCCTTCCCCAGATCTGTGCCTTGCAGTAATCTTGCCTCTGAGCTCTGCAGGCAGTTCCTTTGACCTCATGGCTTTTGCTCTGCTTACAGTATGCATGGTTAGCTCTGATGCCTTTTATAGAGAGCTGTGTGCCAATCCAAATCATGTCCAATCAATTTAATTGACCACAGGTAGACTCCAAGGTGTAGAAAATGCCAGCAATGGTCATGAGAAATGGGAGACCCCAGAATTATATTTCATGTGTTGTTGCAAAGGGTCTGAATCAGGGGTGGGTTCCTCCCGGTTCGGACCGGTTCGCCCAAACCGATAGCGACCCGCTGGTGATGTCATGATGACATCACCGAACCGGATCGGTTGGTGCCGGTCTGTGGGCGCTGCCATCTTTTTTTTGAATATTTTTTGAATATTTTTTGAATTTTTAAAATTTCTTCTGCTGCTGCTCATGCGCAGAAGCTGAGTTTCCGGCACTGCGCATCCGCTGCCTCCCTACCCGCCACTCGCTCGCTCGCCCCATCCGTCCGCAACATGCTTGCCCTGCCTGCCTACCCGCCTGCCGCTCACTGACTCGCTGGCTCACCGATCGTCCCACCTCTGAGAGCCCGATATAGACCGCGGTCACCATGCAGTCTGGCCTCTTGCATGCGCGTCACTTCCTGACTTCCCGGCTTGCCTACCTGAGTTACTGCTGCCTCCTCCTGTGGCTGCCTAAAGGTAAGTTAGCCTACGGCTGTGGGCACAGATGGTATTTGGGCGGGAAGAAATTACCGAGAGTGGTGCCGGGCTTTGCAGTCTACTCAAGCCCCGGGAATGGCTGAGGCCTTCCTTGCAGCCATTCCCCGGGCTCACATAGACCGGGAAGCCCAGCGGCGCTTGGAGGAAGTCTTCGTGGGGCGCGCAATAGCAGGAGGCAACTACCGAGAGCGGCGCCAGGCGTCGCTGTCTGCTCGAGCCCCAGGAATGGCTGAGGCCTTCCTTGCAGCCATTTCCCAGGCTCACATAGACCAAGAAGCCCAGCAGCGCTGGGAGGAAGTCTTTGCAGGGCGCACAATGGCGGGAGGTAACCACCGAGAGCAGCACCGGGCTTCGCTGTCTGCTCGAGCCCCGGGAATGGCTGAGGCCTTCCTTGCAGCCATTCCCCAGGCTCGCGTAGATCGGAAAGCCCTGCGGCGCTTGGCCGAGGCCACCTGTTGTAGCTTGCCTGCGTCCCACGCAGCTGGTCATGGATCCAGAGGACCAAGAGCCAACTGTGGTGCGGCACTATCATCCCGTGCACCTGGCACCTGAGTCCGATAGCGAGGAGGACTCAGTGCCAGAGGCTGAAAGCCAACCAGGGCCTTCTGCACCTCCTCAGTTGGAGCTGAGTGACTCAGGAGAAGAGGAGGAGCCTCTGCTTGATGCTAGGGCATGCAGGGCAGCTAGCAGGCGAGACTGGCTCTGCAGGAGAAGGTCTCCTCACATGTAGAGTTGCAGGCTAATTGGCCATGCCCTAAGGCTATTTAAGGCTTCAGCACGCCGAAGCTAATGCTGCAAACAACTTGTTGGATTTCTCTTACCTCGTTTTGCTGCTCTTTGAATCTACGGCGTTGACTTCTGGATTTTCGGTTCATGAAATAATTAATTCCGGGCTTTCTGCCAACTTCTGTGAGTTACTGATAACTGAGGAACTAATTGCCAGTTTTCTTTGGGGGTTTGAATTCTGGCCAATTCTTAAGAAGCAACAGTATTGGACTTTCAGAAAAAAGAACCTTTTCTGTTCTCCATGGACTTTAAAACATATAGCTACTAAGAATATTTATTAGTAGTAAAATAGTATTGTTTGCAAACAGTTGTGTGTGCGTCATTTCTGAGGGGTCTCCGTGCTGGGACACAACACCACACCACCCCCAGTCCCTGGCCTCGCCTGGCTGGCTACGCCGTCTCGGGTCCATGCCAGGCGATCCTAGCTAACTGGGTTTTCCCTGTGTGCCTCCAGTCCAGCTTACTTTCAGTCGGACTCCGGAGCATCTGGTCGCCTGCTGCATCATTCCAGCATCCATCTCATCGGAGAGCAGTTGATTCTGCCTGCTGGTAAGTGGCTGGTTTTTTTTTCTTTATGCTTTTAATGGTTTTTTTAAAAGGATATTTTATTGCTATTTTTTTTCAGGGCATTTTGTTGTTTTTAGGAAATGTCTTTTTTTTAAAAAAATATTGTTTTAAAGAAATGTTTTATTTGTAATGCTGTATCCTGCTTTTAAGTGCAGGTTGGTCCTTGAGTTAGTTTAGTGACTGTTTAGTTACAATGGCAGTGAAAAAAGTGACATATAACCATTTTTCAAGTCTACAAGTCTTAAAGTTTCCAAGTTTGAACACCTCTGGCCCATGGTTTGTGAGATTTTGGTTCAATACTGTTGCCTAGTGGAAAATAACCTGTACTATTCTTTTTTAAAAAACAAAACATTAACACTAACAGAGTTGGAAGGGACCTTGTAGGTCATCTAGTCCAACACCCTGCTCAAGCAGGAGACCCTACATCAGTGGTTCCCAAAGTGGGCGGTACCACCCCCTGGGGGGGCAGTGGGATGACTTAGGGTAAAGTGACCAGATTTTTTTTAAAAAGCGGGACGGGGTGGGTGGGCCCACCTGGGCACTGCCATTTGTTTTGCCCTCTGCGCATGCGCAGAACGCTGCGCATGCGCAGAGGGCAAAACAGCAAATGTCGGCATCCAGGTGGGGGGGGAGGCGGGAGGCCTTTCCTCACCTCCCGCCTCCCCTTCGGGAGCTGGCAGCCCTTCGGGAGCCCACCTCCCCTTCGGGAGGCCTTTCCTCACCTCCCGCTTCCCCTTCTGGAGCTGCCCTGGGGCCGGGCTGGCAAGCGACGAACGGGAGGCGGGAGACGGGGAAAGGAGGCAGCCGGCAGCTTACCTGTCACGAGCTCCAGGCATCCAAGCACCGCGGTCTCCCGGTCGCCCGCCCGGCCCCAGGGCAATGGCGGCAGCAAGGCGACGGGGGGAAGGAAGGGGAGGGGGACAAGAAAGGGCTGTTTGCGCCGCCGGAGGGGCCGCTCGTGAGCTCAAACCGGCGACGGCTCCTCGTCCCTCACCCCTCCACCCGCATCCCAACAGCAACGGCGCCTCCGAGGGCGGGGCTAGGGATGGGGCGGGGGAAGGAGAGGAGGAGCAGCCCCCCTTCCCCCTCTCCCCAGCAGGCAGCCGCCTCGCTGAAATTCCGCCCGACTTGCTTCCGGTACCTCTCTTTTGTGCTTCCCCTGAGCTAAGGTGACCAGACGTCCCGCTGTTTCGGCATTCTTTTCAAAAAAAGCGGGACTTTTTGAAAAGAATGCGGGACGCGGGACACATGCTTGAAAAGCGTGTCTGTCCCGCCAAAAGTGGGACGTCTGGTCACCTTAACTTAGGGGGGCGGTAAGAGGCAAGGGGGGTGGCAAGAGGCAAGGGGGGTGGCAGGGGGGTGCTAAAAGGGGCCAGGGGGGCGGCAGATGCCCTGCAAGGAGGAAGCCCTGCAAGGAGATGCTGCTGCCGATGTGCAGGAAATCTCCCCCCTGCTACCTGCAGATTGTCCTTTCAATGAGAGTTTCACCAGGACAAAGAGGTGGCTGGAGGCGGAGTTTGCTTCGGGTTGGGCTTTCTTCACGAGGGGAGGGGAAGAGATTTAGGAAGCCTGGGCTGGCGGTGGTTTCTCCAGCGAAGCGTCTGATTCATCCCAAGGAGTGAGCATCTTCAATGAACTTTGCTCTGTTTGTCTGTGTCTTGCAGGCAGCAAGCATCAGCAGCGTTTCCTCGCAGGGCTCTTTCCTCCTTCTCTCTGGTCAGGTTCTCAAATATTTTCAAGCAAAACACTGCTGAGAGAGGGAAGTATCTCTTCCCCCTCCCTCACCAAACTTTGCGTGTAGGCATGACATTTCGCAAAGCTCCTTAATCTGCGGCTGCTGGCTCCCTCCCTTTGTGCTTTTTATATACATACCAACATACCCACCCTGCCTGGGGATGCCACATTTCCCCCTCCCAAGACTCCCATTTCCAAGGAAAGAAGAGCGCTGGCGTGGCACTGGACTTCCCCCACGCCCCGGATCCTCTCAGCCTGAACTTAGCTCCTGAAAGCCTGCGGGCCACTTCTCTGCTTGAGCTCCACTAGAGCTTGGTTCTGGGAGAGACCCTTGGAGAGCCAAAGTGGGGGGGGGGAAAGGGCAAGGGGAAGCTATTAATAATAAAGCTGTTCCAGATACAGATGGAGCATAATGTGAGATCAGATTTTGCTAAAGATAGATGTGGGAGATGGAATGCGTTCCAGGGTGGATCGGAAACCCAGAAAGGGGTGAAAAATTGGCAGAGATTTTGGGATTTTGCCAAAATTTAGGGGGGAGAGAGGGAGAGAGAGAGGGGGGGAGAGAGAGAGAAAGAAAAAGAAAGAAAGAGAGAAAGAGAGAGAGAGAGAGAGAAAGAAAGAAAGAAAGATGGTAGGTAGGTAGGAAGGAAGACAGAAAAAAGAAAGAAAGAAAGAAAGAAAAAGAAAGAAAGAAAGAAAGATGGTAGGAAGGAAGGAAGACAGAAAGAAAGTAAAAGAAAGGAAGGAAGGAAGGAAGATAGATGGTAGAAAGGAAGACAGAAAGAAAAGAAAAAGAAGGGGGAAGGTAGGGAAGAAAGAAAGAAAGAAAGAAAGAAAGAAAGAAAGAAAGAAAGAAAGAAAGAAAGAAAGAAAGAGACTTATGATCACAATTGAGCCCAAAATTTTGGTTGCTAAGCAAGAGTGTTGTTAAGTGAGTTTCACCACATTCTACAAGTTGGCCACGCCCACCTGGTCACCTGACCACCAAGCCACGCCCAACTGAAGGGGGGGCACTGAGGATGAGTTTGTAGCACTAAGGGGGCGGTGGACTGAAAAAGTTTGGGAACCACTGCCCTACACCATTTCTGACAATTTCGTGATGCGAACCGGTGGGGAAGGTAAGTGGAACCCACCCCTGACCACCAGCACCACCAGCACCACCAGCAACACCAGCAACACCAGTACCACCAGCAACACCAGTATCACCCGCAACACCGCTTCCACCACTTGAAGTGGGAGAAAGCAGCAAGTCCATCTCCTCAACTGAAAGTCTTCGAAAACTTCCTGACTGCTGGAGTTTGCAGCAATATAGAAACTTTCAGGAGAAGCATGAGGGGCTGGCAGTTTCAGACAAAAAGTTAGGTTGTGTGTACTGTGAGAAATACGAGTTCTCATTAGAGAAAGGTATTCATGTTTCCAGAGAATGGAAAAATTTCAAGATCGTGGCAGGAGGGACAAATAAGGAGGTGCAGCAAGCAACTCTCAGGAAAAAAATGAATGAACATTTTAAATCAAAATCACATGCCCTTTCCAGAAAGAGTGTTAAACAACGGGAGCAGGATGCTATTAAAAAAGCAGTGGAGAAGGCAAATGAAAAACATGAACCTAGCACTAAAACGTTATTTTATACAGTTTACTTTCTGGCACAAAAATGTAAACCATTCTCTGACATTGAAGCACAGGTAAATTTGCTAAATAGAATTGGAGTAGATGTGGGAGTAGGCTTGCATTCACGGAGATCCGCAGTGAAAATGGTTGATTTTATTGCAAAGGACATTAAAACCACCATGTTTAAAAGCATTATTGCAAAGAATCTGAAAGTGTGTTTAATAATTGATGAAGCCTCAACGCTATCAATGAAAGCAGTTGTGATAGTTTTTGTAAAAGTTGAGGATTCAGAATGCCCAACAGCCATTTTCATTGAGCTGGTGGAATTGGACAAACAAGATGCGGAGACCATAAGTTCTTCAGTGATGGGAAGCTTACATAAAGTTGGGTTTAGCATGCAATATCTGTGAAAGCATTTAATAGCATTCTGCTCCGATGGTGCCAGCGTTATGCTTGGGAGAAAATCTGGAGTCAGCACCAGAATAGCTAAAGAGTTCCCAAACATTATAATCTGGCACTGCTTGAACCATCACCTCCAACTTGTGCTGGATGACTCCATAAAGGACATCAAACAACTGAACCACTTCAAAATAGTCCTTGACAAGATACACATCACTTTCCATAAATCCTGCAAGAGCCAGGCAGAACTTTTCCAAATCTCTCAACAACTGGGCATTCAAATCGTGAAGATTGGCAGAGTTTTGGGACCAAGATGGGCTGCCTGTAGTTTAAGGTCAACCCTAGCTGTGTGGTGTGCTTATCCAGCGCTACAGCAGTTTTTTCTGGGCAATGTAAAATACCCAGGCATGGCTGCCCGTCTTGAAAATTTAAATTTTTTCACTGATTTGGCCCGCATGATTGACATTCTAAACGAGATTTCTCTTCTGTCAAATGCCCTGCAAGGGAAAAACACAGACATAATCAAGGCCGCAAAATTGGCATTGCGATCAATTAAAGCATTTGAAGTGTTTAGATGGGGAAAGGGCCCATATGGAAAAAAAGTTGTCAGAATGATAACTTCAGAAACCTTCCAAAATATAAAATTTGTTAACAATCAACAATTTGTTGCACTTCCTCATGAAAAACTTCTGGAAAGCATCATCACCAATTTGAAGAAAAGGCTGATGGATTGCGAACACCTAAAAACAGGTAGCCAATTGCCAGACGCAAACAAATTACAATTTCTCACATATTTGGAGCCGGATTACTGGAACATTGCAGATGTAGTCGTTCCATGGGCAGAAGCAAAGGAAGGATTGCTTGAATTTGGCAAAATGTTTAATTACGAAATTGATTTGAATGACTACAGAGATTTTTTGGAAAATGTACTAAAAAATCCACAGAACTATAAAATTCCTGACACTGTCAAAAAAGCTAGAGATATTATCAGGACAATTGCTGTTAGTTCAGCGGAGGCAGAAAGGGGGTTCTCAAAAATGAACCTCATATGTTCAGAACAAAGAACCAGCCTAACTATTCAAAACATTAGTAATTTGATGACAATAAGCGTCATTGGCATGCCTGTGGAAAGATGGGACCCACTTCCCACAGTCAGAAACTGGCTCAAAGAACATCACGGGGCTGATGATCCATGAGTGAAGATTAAGAGAACTGCACCTGAGGAGGCCCCAAACGAAATAGCGATGTGGAAACATCTTGAACCACCAAAGCAATAACATAAGTAAGTACTTGAGTGTATCTCTTTGATTGTGTTATTCTTATGTAAGGTGTAAGTGCATGCAATTAAAGTCTTCCTTTCCGTGTCTCTTCTTTGTGCAGGTCATTGGAGCAAGGTGGTCAGTTGGTGGTGTTGAAGACCAGCAGGACAGTCATCTTCCTTCTGTAAGTAGCTCTTTTATTGTTTTGTGTACTTATTTTATTCTTATTTAAGTAGTAAGTGCACAAAATAATTTCCTTTTTTTTATATCTTCTTTTTGTAGGTCATTCATTGGGGCAAAAAATTCAGTGACATCGACTTGGCCACTCCCACCCAGTCACATGACTGCCAAGGCACTCCCACCCGGTCACATGACCGCCAAGGCACTCCCACCCGGTCACATGACTGCCAAGCCACTCCCACCCAGTCACATGGCCGTCAAGTCACACCCACAAAATAAGCCACGCCCACAGAATGGTAGTAAAAAATTTGGAACCCACCCCTGGTCTGAATACTTATGCCAATGTGATATTTCAGTTTTTTCTTTTTAATAAATTTACAGACATTTCTAAAATTGTGTCATTATGGGAGATTGAGTGTAGATTAATGAGAAAAAATGAATTTCAACAACTGTAGAATCAGGCTGCAGCATCACAAAATTGACAAAAGTGGAAGGGGCCTGAATACTTTCTGAATGCTCTGTATATATTAATCACTGTCCATTTTGAACACGAAGCCTCCTCCCAGAAGGCAACAAGGAAAACAGGTCATGAAGATGATGTGCAGCCAGGGGTGGGTTCCACTTACCTTTGCCACCGGTTCACATCGCAACATTTCGCGCGCATCCTCTTGTGCAATTGTGCATCCGCGCATGCTCGAATCAGCCCGAAACATAGCTGAGGAGCTGATCAGCTGTGCTTCGGGCGAAGGAATAAAGGTCATTATAGAACCAGGGGTGGGTGGGAGGGCCCTTTTACAAGCAGCAGAAAAGGAAAATACTTCAAAACAGTAAAAAAATTGCTAATTTTTTTTTTAAAGATGGCAGCGCCCATAGACTAACACCGGCCGATCCAGTTCAGTGACATCACCAGCGGGTCACTACCGGTTCAGGCAATCCGGTCCGAACCGGAAGGAACCCACCTTTGTGTGTAGCATCCCAGACAATACTGCAGACCCTGCTCAAGCATCGCTTATATGCTATATCCTGGATAGAAGGAAGTGAACTACCAATAATCTTTTCTGCCATCCTCACCACTCTATGCACTGCCTTCCTGTCCGAAGCAGTAATGCTTCCAAACCAGATAGTAATGCAATATGACAGGATACTCTCAATTGTCCCTCTACAGAAAGTGGTAAGGCAGAGGAAGAAAGATATACTTTTCTCATGCGACACAGAAAATGCAGTTGCTGCTGTGCCCACTTCACCAGTATCTCTGTCAGACTGGCCACAGCTGCTCCCTAGGAAAGAACAACTCTTGACTCCATAGGAGTTAGTAGAAAAGGTACTTTTACTAGAGATGCTGAGTGCAGCATAAGTGAGGCAAGCTCTGAAGAAAAACCATGTAAAAACCATATATTGAAAGCAATCTCCAATGTCCAAAACCTTCCCCCCCTGTGAGATTAGTCCAATCAGGTTCTGTTGAACCTGGTGCTTCAGGCACCGCTGTAAATTCCTTTCCCAGGACCAGCATCCTTGAAGGCAGGAAGATGGCTTGGTTTGGCACCTCTGGTTCTTGTTAGTGTCCATACTCCCCAAATTCCCACAGCATTCTTTCACACCTCCAGCACTCTTCCCCTCCCAAATGTCCTCTCCCCCTGCTTATGGCAATTGCTAGCGAGCTTCAAAGAAAGCAAACATGGGCAGCTGACAATCTCACTGTTGAGCGACCAAGCTAGCCTACTCGTTAGCTGCACACCCAGAAACTGCTAACTACCTCATTAATACATAGAGATGTGTGGCTGTGCCTGCCTTTTTGAAATCGACAATGATCTCTTTAGTTTTTCCTACATTTAAAAAGATGCTGTTTCTATTACATCAGTTCACCAAACCCTCTCTACCTCCTTGTGGTAAGCACCCTCATTGTCATCCTGAATAAACCCCACCACTATTGTATCATCTACATACTTCACAATATGGTTGGTGGCAAACCTTGCAAAACAGTCATAGGTCAACAGGGTGAACAACAGTGGACTTAGGACACAGCCCTGAAAAGAACCTGTGCTCAAGAAAATGGTGTTAGAAATATTAGTCCCAAATTGCACATGCTGGGGCCTATCAATAAAAAAATCAAGAATCCAGTTGCACAAAGGAGTATTAAAGCCTAAAAGACCCGGTTTGTTTACTAGAAGCTGAGGACTAATTGTATTAAATGCCGAACTGAAGTTGACAAACAGCATCCACACATGAGTATTTCTTTCCTCTAAGTACGCCAAGCTCCGAAGGCGAGCAGAAGAAATAGAGTCTTCTGTAGAGTCCTCTGATTTGGATGGTAAGTAAACCAAAGCACTCAAATGCTGGAGGGAGGCTGGATATAATAATGTCCTTTATCGGCCTATCAAAACATTTCACAATGATGGATATAAGTGCAACCAGACGGTAATCATTAATCATGCCTTGAACCTTCCAAAAAATGTGTTCAGCTTGTTTAAAAAGTCTGTGTCACCCTTTCAACATAATGGAGCCACTTTATAGTCTGTAATGGCCTAGATGCCTTGCAACATATGCCTGAAAAAAAGGCCTGAACTTTCTGACAATGGGCTTGCTCTGCTTTTTTTATGGTGCTTTTCAAATTGGCTCTGACTGTTCTAAATGCCAGCATATTACCATATTTGAAAGCCATATTCCATGCTTTCAACATCTTGAGAGCCTCATATGTCATCCATGATTTTTCATTAGCTCACACAACAATGTTTTAAGGACACAGACATCCTTCATGAACTTGAAGATGTTGCTTGGGTGACCAAGTGAGGAGTTGTACAATTGGATATCATCAGTTTATTTATGATATTGCACCATTTGCTAAAGGCTGATCTCACCCAGCAGTTTCATGTAGATATTAAATTAAAATGGGGACAGGGTGAAGCCCTAAGGCATCCTGGAAACTGGAGGTCTAAGCTTTATCTTCCCCCTTCCCCCTCCTAATTAATCCCAGAGAAAGGAGAACACCATAACAAGGTGCTTCCTACTTTCAATCTTAAAATGATCCAGAACAGAGGTGGGTTCCCCCCGGTTTGGACCGGTTCGCCCGAACTGGTAGCAACCTGCTGGTGACATCACGATGATGTTACAGAACCGGTTCGGTCAGTGCCGGTCCGTGGGCGCCGTCATCTGTTTTGGGGGGAATTTTTTTTTATTTTTTGGGAATTTCCCCCCGGGTTTTTTTCTTCTGCGCATGCACAGAAGCCGAGTTTCCGGCACTGTGCATGCATCACCATCTTGTTTTCAGCTCTTTTTTGGAATTTTTTCGGATTTTTCAGCACTGCGCATGCACGCGCCCATGCAGCGCGCCCATGCGGCGCGGGAGGAAGCGAACCAGCAGTGAGGTAAGTTAGAACCCACCCCTGATCCAGAAATATACAATGACCAATGATATCATGATTATTCATATCAAAAACTGATAAGAGACCACGAATGGTTAGGATGGATGCACTACTCCCATCCTGAATCCTCCAGAAGTCATTGACAAGCATGATCAATGCTGTCTCAGTACTGAATCCTGATTGAAAAGGGCCCACATAATCCACTTTTAGGATTCTCTGGAGTAGGCCAAACATCTTCTCAATAACCTTCTCTGAAATAGGAAGGCTAGAGACTGGACAAAAATTGTCCAGATTCAAGTGAAATTAGTAAATCCAAACTAGTCATGTATGAGGGAGCAGAGATGGCATTGCAGCAAGACTAACAGCCAGCAGGGTTTTCTGGCCAGCCAAACCACTCCAGATAAAGGAGAGATTGTGAGATTGCCCACATGTACTCTGGACAGCTGTTCCCTCATGAATAAACTGTTTTGACTGTTAGATATTAGAGGGATCCAGGGGACAATTAAAAGAGAAGAACATCTAAATATCTTATTAATACAGAATGAAGCAAAATATTTTAACATTTGATCAATTTGGGGATGTTTGAGAATATTTGTGAGCAATGGATCCAGAAGTTAATCTTGAAAGTGTTTGCTATTAAAGGTAAACAGATTTTAAGAGAAGTTGTAGAGGTGGAACAATTTCCACCAGATGAAAATGGGAGTGATTTGAAAGTGGTTTTGAAAATGACAGACAGATTAATCTTTGGAAGCTCTTCTCAGCCTTATAAAACAATATTGCCTAGAGTCTTACTCGCATTTATTTTTACAGAGACCATCATGCTATTTTGAGATTCTAGTTTGGCTTGTGTTGATAATGTTCTTCTGGGTAAAGTTATAGATCAGTGATGGCGAACCTTTTTTGGTTCGCGTGCCAAAAGGGGGGGAATGCGGGGGATCACGTGTGTGCGTGCCCACACTCATAATTCCATGCACCCCCGCACATGCACGCATGACCCCCCTGCTCCCAGCATGCAATGGCACGCCCATTTTTCGCTCTCCCCAGGCTCCAGAGCCTTTCTAGGAGCCTGGGGAGGGCGAAAACGGCCTTCCCCACCCCCTCTGGAGGCTGGAAACAGGCTGTTTCCTGACTCCCAGTGGGCCCAGAAGGCCTGAAAATCAGCCGGCTGGTGCACACATGCACGCCGGACCTGAGCTCGCGTGCCCACCGATATGGCTCCGCGTGTCACTTGTGGCACCCGTGCCATAGGTTCGCCATCACGGTTATAGATGGTAACTAGAACATCAGAGGACTATTGTAATCATGAGCCTCTACAATAATTGTCTCCTCACTTTCACATGAATGACCTTAGGGATGATGAGTGTATACCTATGAAGAGGCAGCAAGGAGACATCATTACATTACAGGAAGGATTTTTATTAAAAATTGTACAAGTAAAGGCTTCAGCCAAACTAACCCCTTCTCAATATGAAAATACTACCAGAAAAAAACACGACAATAAAAATTATTTTAAAAAAGAAAAAGAAAATACTACCAATATGTAGATGACAAGCTCTCTGGTGGATAATAAATAAATTAATGATACCTCATACAACAGTATGAACAGAATTTGCAGATAGAAGCAGATTGCAAAGAGGGATGTGGGGACCTATTGGAAGCGAAGAAGGTAAAGGAGCCCACAGGTAAAGGAGCCAACATTCTTAGAGTTAAGACGTTAACATTAAAAAGAGCTTGCAAGTCACTTTTCTTTCTACCAGTCTCACAAGCCTCTTATTCTTTCTCCAAGTTAAGGAAGGCGGGCCATTTTAAAATAACATTTGCAAGCATCCCATGAATTTAGACATGTTATAGTAGCTGCTGACCAGTAGGAGGCACTACTAGACTAGTTTCATCCTTATTGGAACTCTTCAGGATAAATTATCCTCCATACCAGATTATGATAGCTCCCTTGGATGAAGAAGAAGAGCTGGCTCCAGGGACATCTGGGAGGGACTATGGGGAGCACCAGGGGACATGGAAGACTCTGTGGCAGAATTGGATGGTTGAGGCGAAGCTGTATTGGGAAAGTCGGAAGAATCCAAGAAAGACTGGTCAGAAAACACCAGGCTGCACAGGCTGGAAGAGAGGTGCAGCTGCAGCCAGTCAGTGTAGATGACCAGCCAGTTGTGTGGACTGGAGAAGAGGTTCAGTTGCAGCCAGTCAGGGCAAAAGAGCAGGAGTTGCCGCCTCTGCCTAGGTCATGCACAGCACAATGGAGGTTGGCGAGGCTACTTACAATGAGGCAGCCTCACCCTTCTTAATGAAGCGCACTAGTTGATGCCTATTTATCTTGGTGCTTGCAACCTGTTGTTTGTCAGAGACAACCATTCGTAATCCATGGATTCACTGATATACTTGACCCACTGCCTTGAACTCATTGAGAACATTTGCTGTCATAGTACTAGCACCCATTGAAGTCAAGTTGCCTTTAATGTGCCTTGAACCCATTGAAACCAACTCACCTTCATTGTGCCTTGAGCCTGCTTGAGTCATGTTGCCTTCATTGTGCCTTAAACTCATTGAAATCATGTTTACCTTTGCTGTGCTTTGAGAGTTATTGGGGATGTTGTGCTGCCGGCATTGCTCCTGGGCCATAGGTGCAGAAAAGACTGCAGCACATTTTGTTTCTGTTCCCTTCATTTTGTCTAGGTCTCTTGGAGCAGACTTTAAAGACTGCACACATGGAGTTGGGACCTCGGGAAGGACTACAGTGTTGGTTGGGTGAAAGAAATACACTTACTCTCTTCGTGCTGAGTATGGGTATGCGTGTGGACTGGGATAGGACACAGATGTTCTTTGTTCAGTTCTTTAGTGGAATTTGAACCTACAGGCCTTGCACTCCTCTGCTGTGGAGGATACCTATGTCTGAAGAGCCTCCTTAAGGATGAAACTGGTCTGCTAGCTAAGCTCCAACTAGTCAGTAGATAATATAACATCAAAAGCTATATAAGCCCCCTCTTCAGGGGAGATTCTCTTGAAAGCCTCTAGCATGAGGCTCAAACTAATAAAAGTCACAAAAATTTCTAGTATGAGAACATGTATATTTTCCAAACTATACCAATCAAATTAGAGAAAAAATACTTTGAACAGCTAAATAGAATACTAGTCAAATTCATATGGGTAGGAAAGAAACCTAGAATCAAATTAAAATACTTGCAAGAAAATAGAAATCAGGGGGCTTTGGACTACCAGATTTCGAATTATATTACCAAGCATCTGCCTTAACATGGTTAAAAGACTGGATACAGATTAAAAATAGACGATTATTGACACTAGAGGGTCATGATTTACATTTAGGCCGGCACGGATTCCTCTGGGATGACAAACACAAAACCCACTCATACTTTAGAACAGTGGTCCCCAACCCCCGGTCCGCGGCCCGGTACCGGTCCGCAGAACAAATGGTACCAGGCCGCCCTGCTACTGCGTCTTCTGTGCAGCGGTGGCGGCGGGTCCTGCGACTTTTGTGAGTCCTGCAAGTCCCGATAATAAGCGCAGGGACGGGACTCCTGCGTCTGCCGACGTGCCCCGGCCCAGCTGATCAGCGTGGGGGCGGGGCTTCTGTGCTCGGCTCATCAGTATTGAAAGTAACGTGTACAGGAGGGCCTGTCTGCGGTGCAGCAGGTAAAGGGGACTCCAACACATAAAATTGTTTATATTTGAGATTGTTTTGATTTAATAATCAACGCGACGCCGCAACCCCCCCCCCAAGTGGGCTGCGGAAAAATTATCAAACGTTGACCGGTCCACGGCAATAAAAAGGTTGGGGACCACTGCTTTAGAAGACATAAAATTAGGGATTCACTACTTGGAATTTGGCTCAAGATTAAAGAACAGCACTACACAAAAATACCGACTTGGTTTTCTGGTATGGAAGCCATCACACACCCTAACACAACAAATTTGAATAAAATGGTCACCTACGAAGAAATATTAGAGGAAGGGGGAGCATTGAAACCTATATCAAAATTAGAACAAGAAGGAATCAAAATTGATTGGTGGCCATACTTCCAAATTAAAAACAGATTAGAAAGTGATAAAAGAAACTATGGAATACAAAAAGAAAAATTAGAATTGGATAAAATTTTATTGGGCCAAGAACAAAAAGCAATAACTAAAATATACAAATTCCTGCTAAAATACAAAATGCAAAAAGAAACAATAAAAGGAAATATGATAAGTTGGACCCAAAATTTTGAACATGACATACAGTTGAACCAATGGGAAAAAATTTGGAACCAGAATTATAAAATGACAAAATCAGTTTCGTATAAAGAAAACTATTATAAATTGTTTTATAGATGGCACCTCCCCCCGGCGAGATTGGCCAAAATGTATAAAAACCTAACACCCAATTGTTGGAAATGCCAACACAAAACAGGATCTTACTATCATATGTGGTGGACCTGTCCAAAAATAAAAAGCTTCTGGAATACAATCAAAATCTGGCTAACAGAAATTACGCAACAGGAAATAGACATAAAACCAGAATCATTTCTGCTGGGAATCGTTAATCAGAAAATGGAAAAAAAATATTGTTATATCATGTTACACATACTAACAGCAGCAAGAATAACGGTAGCACAATACTGGAAACAAAGCGATGTCCCTGATGAAAGTAGTGTAATTAGAAAAATTTTGGAATGTGCTGAGGCAGACAAATTGACGATGGAATTAAAAGGAAAGGAGGACTCCAATTACTATGAAATCTGGAACACATTTTACAATTGGTACGAAAAACGAAAACAAACACGATTAATACAATAAATACAAATATAAATCAAATGAGACATGTATAAGTTTGACCAAGAAATTTATGGAAAAATTAGCCTTATTATACATATGTATATATATATATATATATATATATATATATATATATATATATATATATATATATATATATATATATATATATATATATATATATATATATATATATATGTTACAATACTAAAAATAATATTATTTCTCTATTATTATTATTATTATTGTTGTTGTTGTTGTTGTTGTTGTTGTTATTGTTATTGTTATTATTATTATTATTACGGTTACTATTACTAAAATCACTATTAATATGTTTATTACTACTTATTAACATTTATTGTACAATACATGTTATATAAATATATGACAATGAATTGAAAATTATATAGAAATAAATTGCCAATATATAATTGCCGTAAGATAATTATAGAGATTGAAAGTTTTATAGCTGTATGCGCTTTTTATGTTTCTATATGTTTGTAATGTATTTGTTATCGTCATGTATTTTTTCTTTTGTATGTTTTTTAAATGTAAATAATTTAATAAAAACTATTTTTTTTAAAAAAGAGAACACATAGAAATTTTTTTTACACAGTTTCTATAAATTACAGTTCCCTTCTCCCCACCCCATTATTTTAAAATATTAATTCTAATAGGAGAGAAAAAGTGTAGCTCAGGGCTAAAATTGGAGGGTTCTCGTTTCTCTCTGAGCTTGGTACTCAGAGTTCCAAGAACCCACAAACTGCTAATTGCATTTTTATGAAGTTTATCTACAAGTAAGCTAGAACAGTCTTTAAGAGTCTGGTGGCCTATCTGGAGAACTACCATGAGAAACTCAAAGGTGCTTTTTAAAAGGCAACTGGACTTTGTTTTTCCTTGAACACATTTTGCTTCTCATCCAAGAAGCTTCTTCAGTTCTGACTGAATGGTGGAGAATGGAAGGATTTATATTCCTTGCAGTCATCTGGTCATTAGCACTCTGTTTGAGAATCGCTGAGGCCATTTGGAGATTTATCTGTGCCCTCACAGTCACCATGAAAGACATGAACTTTGAATGTCTATGGAGTATTAAACTGCTACTCTTATCTTTGTCCTACCTAGATATTTATGAGCTAAATGCAGATACTACAATATGAATAAAAATCCAGAGATCTCCTTCAAAAGGAAAGCAAGCACTATCAACAGTTCTATCCTTGGAAGTAGAGGATTGAGAAAAGAAATACATTTTGCTCTTCTTAACATTTTACCTCAGGGAAAAAAATACAGCTAACAGACAAGTAAAGCCCATATTGATCACATAAGACAGGGGTAGGGAAAGTTGGCTCTTCTATGACTCATGGACTTCAACTCCCAGACTTTCTGAGCCAATCATGCTAGCTCAGGAATTCTGGGAGTTGAAGTCCACGAGTCATAGAAGAGCCAACTTTCCCTACCCCTGACATAAGACAAACAGGATGCAAAGCCATCTTGATATATTAGGTCATGCCATTTAATGGGGTGAAAATTAATTTTTGCATTTGTTTTCAGTGAGGGGTTCTAAAAATATGTGTTTTTACACCAAGAATTCAAATCTGCTGTTAATTAATTGGAACACATTAAAACTGGAATGTCAAACTCGTGGCATCACATTGTCATCATGTGACGTATCGCAACTTTCCCCCCTTTGCTAAACTAGGGGTGGGTGTGGCCAGCGTGTGATGCATCTGGCCCGAGGGCTGCGAGTTTGACACCTCTGCATTAAGAGAAGATAATCTTGCATCAATTTCCCCTGAATTTTGTGGTTTGGGAAAGACTGGTAATTCAATAAAGACCAAACTCTTCCTGTTTGTATGGTTAAAAAAACCCCAAGTTTATTTAAATAAATCTTAGTGATACTTACAAAGGGTCAGTATGAGTTCTACTCATCCAAGAAAATGTCAACATAATCAAAACCACAGCCAAAACCAGTAGGATATTCTCCCATTCTGCTGAAGTGAAGACTCTTGTACTTTACAATACAGTTGTTTTAGGTTGGATTTCTGTAATGTTTCTTGAGGTTGATCAATAAATTGTGAATCTGTCATACTTCCAACATGAATGCTAATTTAATTCAGGAAGGGAGAGTCTTTGGGATTGGTGACGTTGGGAAAAAGAATTAGGTGGCACAACTGAACGCAATGCAGAATAGAAATTTACTTCCTTGTAATTCAATCCCAGTAACTAGAATAGTTAGATCTCTGCATTTTGCTGAGTTTCCACCAAAGGCACTACTCAAAGTGCTTTTTCACTTCCTGCAAATTGTAAAGGCATGCACATCAGTGGTGGGTTCCTACCAGTGCGGTCCACTCTATAGCACCGGTAGCGGCCCACTGGTGACGTCACAGTACCAGTGCAGTTGGTTGCTGGTGCCTGGGCGCTGCCATTTAAAAAAAATTTAATTTTTTTAAAAAATTTCCTTCTCCGCATGCCCAGAAGCACTGCCTTCCTACCCCACAGTGAGTCCAAGCAGGGGAGGATGGCTGAGGGAGCGCATGAGATCCTGAAAGAACAGGCGGCAGGAGCTATCTCCATTCCCCTCCCTTCAGCAGGTCGAGAAGCCACAAACGTGCGGTGATGATCCTAGGCATTTTTGCACGTTTGAGGCTTCTCAAGCTGCTGAGGGGAGGGGGAATGGGCAGCAGGAGCCTGGATCATCTAATGGGGAGAAGCATTCAGGCTGGACGGAGCCTCCTAGAAGAATCGCTGCTGCGGTCTTGCTGCTCCCGCTGCGGGGGGCTGCATTGCGGGTGGGAAATGTCCCCCCGCTTCTCCGGTCAGTGCCAAGCTCCTGAGGCCGCCAGCTTCGGCCACTGCCATCTGGCTCCTCCCACCCCTTCCCTACCTTTAATGAGCCCGTGGTGGGAGAAGACCCTGGGCTCGCTTGCGATGGGCTCCAGGCCTGTCCCTGTGGAGCGGCGGCGGCGGCATTGCCGTCAATACTGCCGGGAGCTTCCCTCCTCTGCCGCCGCCTCCGCAGCCGCTGCTTCCAGCCGGGGGACTGAGCACAGTGGATGAAGGCGACTCTCTCGACGGGCCTGAGTACGAAGAAGAGGAGGTCACCATCCTGCTGAATGAGCCCCGCACTAACCAGTGAGTATGCCCCCCACCGACCCTTGCCCCATCCAGGCTAAGGATTCAGATGAGGAATAAGTCCTGGTTTCTCCCCAAAAGTCTCGGTTTCTAGCAACGCACCCGGTGAAAGTATGTTGTACTGAGCAAGTCCTGAAAGTTTCTTTGTGCCTCCTCTTTCTCTTCCTGCATCCCGTTGGAAGCTGCTTAGTCAACTGCCTGCTTGCCTGGAAAAACTGAAAACCTGACAATTAAGTCTTTCCCTGTCCCTTCGCTTGAAAATAATAAGAAGCTCGCATTTGACACTTTTCCTTCGCTTTTGCCTAAAGCTTCCCAAAGTGGGCGTTTTCCGAAAGCATAACCTTTTATACTGTTAATTTTATACAGTTTTATACTGTTATTCTTTAGATGAAAACATTGAGGACTGTTAAAAGATACTGTTCTTTTAACAGTCCTCAATATTTTCATCTAAGGAATCCATGACTGAAACCAAAAATGCTGTATGAGACTTGCTTGTCTTTTAACTATAGCATTTTCTGCATATAAAGGTTGCTGTGTTGCCATGGTGTAACACACACTTTGTATGCAAAACTTTTCATGTAAGGTATAAAATAGCAAAAATAGTAGTAACATCTCTCTGAAATAACTAATATATGACTGGCAAGCCACGCCCACCCGGTCACATGGTCAGCAAGCCACACCCACAAAATAAGCCACACCCACAGAGTGGTAGTAAAAAAATTAGGAATCCGCCCCTGATGCACATATATAACTCTTCCATGCATATCGCTTTCCATCAATTACAAATTGCATCAGAAGTTGATATATGAGGAACAAAAGCAATGTTGAATATAATTTGCAGCTATCCCCTTTTTAATGTTCTTTGAAGCTATATATAATGTATAAAAAAATACTGATTTTACAGCCAAAACCAAGTATTAATCAAGGAGGATCAGAGTACTGACTGTCTACAGGTGCCTCTGAGAGGCTTTTTTAAAAAGATGTATTAAAATTAAATCAGTTAGATAACCAAAAAGGGAACAGACAAGTATGTATCCACCAGCAATCAGCACCCAAATCAGCATAGATTAACTCCAAGATTAACAACAGACCAACAACCAAACAACCCCTCAATCAAGAAACTGCCAAAGAAGCCAACAGTAAACAGCCCAATCAAATAATCCCTAAGACCACCCCCACCAACACTGAAGGGCAAGCCACTAGAATATAAACTTGAAAGCAAACTCCACTCCTTACCAGTCCTGATGATGTTACCTAGTTTGGGTAATGAAATGTCTGCAAGAAAACTAGCAAGCTCAGAGAGCATCAAGGACCTCTCAGTAAGGTAACCAGCAAAAAAGAACATCTCACTAAACTAAACTATTCTCCCCTCTAATGTTATTGCTTAAATAATATCTAAAGACAAAAAACAAGAATAATTTGTAAGTAACATTCCTAATTTTTTTCCAGTTGAAAAATGGAAAGACACTCAGGGGAAATATGATTCCCACCAAATGATCAAAAAATTGGTGGGCTCTGGGTTTGACAATTCTGTTTATTAACATACACTGCTACTTTTGGTTTTGTGAGTTCTGGGAAAGATTTATCACTTGATCTATCTTTAAAACAGTGGAAAGAGCTGGCCCATAGTCCTGCCTGATTGATTTACTGAGTGTGATCATTAACTGTATACACTCCATCTATGTTGCAGTGGCGCAGTGGTTAGAATGCAGTATTGCAGGTTACTCAGGTCTATCTGAGGAGGAAATGGGGTTTGCTCCCCATGTGGCATTTACAGATCCTGAATCAGCATTCAAATCAGTTTTAGGAACAGGCTGTTTTGGAATAAATATTAGATGATGATGATGATGACAACAACAATCATGTACTATGTAAGCCTTCTCTAAATAATGCTTCCCTAATCAAGGTTTAAGTTGGTTCCTTTCAACACCGCAGTAATATGTTCCTCCAAATGTTTCCTAGTTTTAAAGCTTGAAAGAGACTTAAAGCATAAAGCCTGGGTTTTTGGAATCACATGCTCTGTTCTAGGGGTGGCTTTCCTCCCGGTTTGGAACGGTTCGCCCAAACCGGTAGCGGCCCAAACCGGTAGCGGCCTGCTGGTGATGTCACGATGATGTCACTGAACCGGATTGGTCGGTGCCAATCCGTGGGCGCCGCCATCTTTTTTTTTAATTTATTAAAGCTCAGAATGAGATATACTATAAAATGCCAGAAAGCAGGCGGGGGGGGGGGAGATGGGGGGAACAACCTCTTTCAGCCCATGACTGATTGTCTATACATAAGCTAAAAAAACTGGCTAACCAATATCCATTAACTCTTCAGCCAAAATTCTGACCTACTATGTCATCTTAAACCTGAAATGAAAGTATACAGTATTTACAGTACAGGTTTTGGTTATTGGAAATTTTAACAGCTGAACTGGGCACTTAGGGTTTGAATGTCAGGAAAAACTTAATTAAAAAGCAGTATATTGCCAGGGTAAAATGACAGAATATGATTTCTTGTTATGTCAGCTTTTTAGCCATAAGAACTATGGGAATGGATTTTAAATATTAGAAATCTGAGCAGCAGCTTCCCAGTTCTTTTCAGGTCATCAAAGAGATTTCTCTATAATTTCTGCAGCTTTTTCTTTCTTATCATTTTATAAGTTCCAAGTTCAAAGTCTTCTTAGCTTTGGAGTCCTATAGCAACCTGAAACTTTATTGCGTTGATAAAATACAACCTATGTGAGTACATACTCTGGTAATCAGTAAAGATCAGTAAAACAAACTGGCTGGTTATCAATTGATTTGCATACGAGGAAACGCTATCAATCTCCAAAGTTGATAAATTACTGCTTGTTTCTTTCAAAACAGCTTTCAGTGGGGGTGGGGGACAATTTTCCCTCTAAAGTTCAGAGCCACATGCTCCTTTTTATTGTACATTCTTAGAGGGAAGGCTGTTGCCCACTGTCATGTCTCCAAAGCAAAGAGCAAAATGATCAAAGTTCTGTGCCTCTTAATAACGTTTAGCAGTATGCCAGTAAAGTGTTCTTCTGCTCCGTGTCCACTTTGAGGTCACTCTTTCCCAATCTCAGTGAAGGTCAGAAAGGGGAGGTAAATGCTCCCAGATCCCAGCTGGTTCCCGGAATGGAGAGGAAAGGTGATGCTGCTGGTAGTGCAGTCTGTTGCAAGCTGGGTAAACAAGGCCAAGCCTTGACTCTCTCTTCCTACAGACTCCAGATGGGGTAGTCTTTTTTTTGGATGCCAATGAAAGAATCTAAATGGGTGATATTCTCTAGGACAGTGATGGCGAACCTTTTTCGGCTCAGGTGCCGAAAGCGCGCATGCTATTGTACACGCGTGCCCACACCCATAATTCAATGCTTCCTCCACATGCCCCACCCCCCTGTGCATGCACATGCGACACCCCCCCCGTGCTGCCCCACCCCCTGCGCATGCACGCATTACCCCCCTCCCCCATTTCCCGACTTCCAGTGGGCCCTGTAGGCCCATTTTTCACCCTCCCCAGCCTCCAGAGGCTTTCTTGGAGCCTGGTGAGGGCGACCCTCCCCCGCCCCCGCAGTCCCTCCAGAGGCCGAAAACGCCCTCTCAGAGTCTCCGCTTCAGCTGAAAATCAGCTGGCCGGCGTGCACATGCATGCTGGGGCAACGGCTCATGTGCCGGCAGATATGTCTCCACATGCCATCTGTTGCAAGCATGCCATAGGTTTGCCATCATGGCTCTAGGAGAACTAGGTACACTGAGATTTTTTTAAAAGGAAAACAAAAATCTACACATATCCATGAATCTCACTGAATGAGGTTTTCTCATCCATCACTGACCCTCAGCCCATTCCAACTAACTATGAAAATAAATAAGAGAGAAAGTTTTTGCGCTACCATGTGTTCATTGGAGTATAAAGTTTCCTCTTTAATAAAATAAGTATATTGCAGTAAGTGTCTTCAGAGCAGAAGTGGCAGAGCAAGGGCCATTTTCCTGCCTTGCTCTGGTGTGGTCCAGCCTTAGGGAAAACTCTGCTGATCCCATATAAGCACTCTTCCTATTTCCAGGAGCAAATATATATCTGTGAAAGAAGCACGGACAATCCATTCCTTCCCTTGGAAAGAGGCCCTTCTGGGGGAAAAATGATGCATCCTCCTGAAACACCCTTGCACCAAAAGGGAAGCAGGGTTTTATAGGCTGCCACCTCAGGCCTGCTAATAAACATGTGTTAATTATCTGATTGATAATTAGCTTATCATTCAGATATAATTATAACATTTGACATTCCCAACAGGAGACTCACATCCTGAGGTTGCAGTCTATCACTAACTAAAGTGTACTTTTTTCTGAGTTAGGGGATGAGATCTGTTTGCAGATGTATCTGCATGATGGGGACAAGGGGTGGTGGTCATAAGCATCATGATATTAAGATGTAATATCATCAGGTACATCATCAAGTACAATATAAAAAAGGCATGATTTGCAATGTGAAATCATAATGCATATTTCGGCCTTTTGCCACAATTGTGTTCAGGTGTTTTCTTTTCTTTTCCTTTCTCTTTAAAAATATTTTTTAATTTTTTATTTATTTATTTATTTTTATTTTATATACACAAAAAACATTACATGACATACAAACATACAATGGTGGGAATCCTTGGTCCCATTTTGATTACAGCTCAAGATCACTTCACAAAGTTTTGTATACTTATAATATAAATATTTTCAAATATATTTGTAATTTATATTTTATACTTGATTCTTCTATGTATATCTATGTATATCTATATGCTCAGAAGAAAAATAAGAAATAAAATAAAAAAACTAAATTTAAAAAAATTTTTTTTAAAGAAAGCCGAAAACAAGATGGTAACCGCATGCACAGTGCTGGAAACTTGGCTTCTGGACATGCTCAGAAGAAAAAAACTTCCCAAAAAAATTCAAAAAAAAGATGGCAGCGCCCACGGACCGGCATCAACCGAACTGTGTTGATAACGTCATCATGATGTCACCAGCAGGTCACTACCGGTTTGGGCGATCTGGTCCAAACTGGGAGGAACCCACCCCTGATATACACACATATACATACACACATACACTGTATATATGTGTGTGTGTGTGTGTGTGTGTGTGTGTGTGTGTGTGTGTGTGTGTGTATGTATATGTATTCCAGTAGTGGGTTCTAAAACCCTTTACTACTAGTTCATGCGCGCGCATGCGCAGAAGCGTCCTGGGTGGGTGGGCGGAGCGTCCCGCCACCGGCGCTATACCGGTTCTAAGAACCGGTCTGAACTGGGAGCAACCCACTGCTGATGTATACACACACACACACACACATGTAAGTACTGTGCAAAAATATTAGGCAGTTGTGCCAAACTGCTCTAAATTAAGAATGCTTTCAAATATATATATTTTGATTGTTTATTTTTATCAATTTACAAAATGCAAACTGAGTGAACAGAAGAAAAATCTAAATCAAATCAATATTGGGGTGATTACTCTTTGGCTTCAAACCAGTATCCTCACACTTGCACAAAGTCAGAGATTTTTTTAGGATTAGAGTCAAGGGTATAATTAACCAATCATACCAAGGAGGTGCTAATGATCATCCATTTCATATGTAGGTTGAAACAAAGTTGAAACAGAAACAGCTGTGTAGGAGGCTTAAAACTGGGTGAGGAACAGCCAAATTCTGGCACTAAGGTGAGGTTAATGGAAGACAGTTTCATGTCACAGGCGTACACCATGGCAAAACTAAGCAGAGGAACAAGACAAAAGGTAGTTATACTGTATCAGCAAGGTCTCTCCTAGGCAAATATTCCAAAGCAGACTGAGGTTTCAAGATGTGCTGTTCAAGCTTTGAAGAAGTACAAAGAAACCAGCAATGTTGAGGACACAGGAAACTTAATGTAGCAGATGAAAGAACATACTTATTTCCCTTTGACATTGGAAGACGTCCAGCAGTGCCATCAGCACAGAACTGGCAGAAACCAGTAGGACCCAGGTACACCCATCTATTTCTGGCCAAAGAAGTCTTCATGGGAGAATTGCAGCCAAAAAGCTCTACCTCTGACATGGAAATAAGACTAAGTGACTCAACTATGCATGAAAACATAGGAACTCGGGTGCAGAAAAATGGCAGCAGGTACTCTGGACCGATGAATCAAAATTTGAAAGATCTGGTTGTAGCAGGAGGCAGCTTGTTTGCTGAAGGGCTTGAGACTGGTACAACAATAAGTGTCTGAAGGCAAAAGTGTAGCATGGTGGGGATTCCTTGCAAATTTGAGGCTGCATTTCTGCAAATGGAGTTGGGGATTGGTCAGGATCAATGATGTCCTCAATGCTGAGAAATATAGGCAGATATTTATCCAACATGCCATACCATCAGGGAGGCATGTGATTGCCCCAAATTTATTCTGCAGCAGAACGATGGCCCCAAGTATACAGCCAATATCATTAAGAACTATTTTCAGTGTAAAGAAGAACAAGAAGTCCTGGAAATGATGGTTTGGCCCCCACAGAGCAGGGGTGGGTTCCTCCCAGTTCGGACCGGATCGCCTGAACTGGTAGCGACCCGCTGGTGATGTCACTGTTGGTGCCGTTCTGTGCGCGTCGCCATCTTTTTTTGGATTTTTTCCCCTTCCGCGGCTTGAAAAAGAGCCGTCCCACCCGCCTGCGGGTGAATTCTGACCTTTATTTCTTCGCTCGAAGCACAGCTGATGAGCTCCTCAGCTGTGTTTTGGGCTCTTTCCTGCTTCTGAGCATGCACGCAAGCCAAATCGCGCGAGGGGATGCACACGCATGTATGAGTGGAGCGAGCGCGTGCACATGAAATGTTGTGATGCGAACCGGTGGCGAAGGTAAGTGGAACCCACCCCTGCCACAGAGCCCTGATCTCATCATCAAGTCTGTTTGGGATTATATGAAGAGACAGAAGGATTGAGACAGCTTACATCCACAGAAGATCTGTGGTTTGTTCTCCAAGATGTTTGGAACAACTTTGAAGAAACCTTGCCAAATTCCTTCAAAAACTCTGCAAGTGTACTTAGAAGAATTGATGGTGTTTTAAAGGCAAAGGGGTGGTTCCAGTTACCTTTGCTGCCGGTGCGCATCGCGACGTCCTCTTCCGCAATTTTACTTCCGCACATGCTCAGAAGGACATTTCAGCACGAAAAACAGCTGAGGAGCTGCTCAGCTGTGCTTCAGACAAAGAAATAAAGGTCAGTATTAACCCGGGGGTGGGGGGGAGGGCTTTTTTTCAAAGCAGAGGACGAGGAGAAGCCATCCAAACCCAAAAAAATCGCTGAAAATTCTGAAAAAAAGATGGCAGCACCCATGGACTGGCACAGACAGGATTAGGTCACCAGCGGGCCGCTACCGGTGCGCACATACTGGTCCACACTGGTAGGAACCCATCCCTGGTCACTCCAAATATTGATTTGATTTGAATTTTTCTTCTGTTCATTTACTTTCCATTTTATTAATTGATAAAAATAAACTATTAACACTTCTATTTCTGAAAACATTCTTAATTTACAGTACTGTTGCACAACTGCCTATACATATATACATACATACTGTCAACCTGAAAAATGACTTCAGCTGAAGCCATACTTACTTCTGTTTAATTTCTTGTTTGCCATTCAGGGGGGAGGGGGGAGAGCATGAGGGGAACTCAGGAATGTGGTGCCTCAGCCAGCTAGCCATAACATCTACCAGCCGGTGTGAGAACCAAGATCATGTCAACGGACACCTGTTGAAGTTAAGTGGGACTGATTGGCCTATCTGAACTGATTGGCCCATCTGGACTGATTGGCCCATCTGGACTGATTGGCCCATGTGACCTGAGAGACAAAAGGGGATGGGGTGGTCTTATTCTTTTAACTATCCCTAAGAATGGGAATAATTTAGAGCTAGCTTCACCTTTCTAAGTGCCAATATGATGTACTCAATAAAGGATTTCTTGAACTTGAACCAAGTGTCAGTCCTGACTTCCCTGAGTTCATTACTTAGAACGATGAAACATACATACAAATTTATTTCCTGGTGCCCTCACGTCAATGTGAACTCCTGGTGATTGCTTAGATGTGTTTCTAAGTAAGATTTTGGAAGAGATTTGCCCTTGGCCTCTTCCCGTATTGAATGAAAGAAGGACTGGCGCAAGGCCAACCAGCTGTCTTTATGTCTAAGTCAGTGGTGGGTTCCTACAGGTGCGGTCCACTCTATAGTACCGGTAGCGGCACGCTGGTGACGTCTCAGTACCGGTGCGGTCGGTTGCCGGTGCCTGGGCACCGCCATTTTTTTGTGCCCAGAAGCCGAGCTTCCGGCACTGTGCATGCGCTGCCTTTCTACCCCACAGTAGTCCAAGCATGGGAGGGTGGCTGAGGGAGCGTGTGAGACGCTGAAAGAACAGGTGGCAGGAGCTATCTCCATTCCCCTCCCTTCAGCAGTCCGAGAAGCCACGAACACGCGGTAATGATCCTAGGCATTTTTGCACGTTCGAGGCTTCTCGAGCTGCTGAGGGGAGGGGGAATGGGCGGCAGGACCTATCTCAGTTCCCCTCCCTTCAGCAGTCCGAGAAGCCACACCTACCTGGTCACATGGCTGACAAGCCACACCCACAAAATAAGCCATGCCCACAGAGTGGTAGTAAAAAAATTAGGAACCCGCCCCTGGTCTAAGTGGGACTAGAACTCTTGGTCTCCCTGTTTTTAGCCTGGTGCCTTAACCACCACACTAAACTTGCTCTCTTATACAGCATATATTAAACATTATGTAGAAATCACTGGTTTACAAAAGTACTTTATAATATTATGTTGTTGTTATGATTAAATACAGCAATAGACTGTGAGTCAGAGTCTCTCTTTATTTCTGTTTTGTTGTGGGGGTAATGACATTATTCAATACCAGGAAAGGTATAATTGGATCAAATAATTTAATACTACTCAACTATTGTAAAATATCATAAAACCTATGAATAAAGTTATTGTTTTACTTTCCGATTAGAGGAGGACATTGTACTTTAAAACAGATACGTTGCACATTTCCAATCATTGTGGTTAGGAACGGTGGCTTTTGTCTATGTAGCAGAGGAAATCCATTCCAAAGATTTATGATGGACACAAAAGAACCAAGGAAAACTATCTTGATACTGAAAGGCTGCTACAATTTATTTATTTACTATGTATTTCATCATTATTTTTGATAAGTCTAAAATTCTGAGAAGGCCCGGTTAATATTTTTATTAGTGGCTATTGAATAGCTCTAGATCAGTGATGGCGAACCTTTTTTGGCTCGGGTGCCCAAAAAGTGTGCACGCGCGCGATAGCGTGTGCGTGCGTGCCCACACCCATAATGCAATGCCCTCCCCCTGGGCATGCGCACAACCCCCGCACTGCCCCCTGGGCATGCACACAACCCCCTGCTGCCCCCCGCACATGCACACAGGCCTCACTGAAGACTCCAGACTTCCAGTAGGCCCGTTGGGCCGTTTTTTCACCATCCCCAGGGTTCAGGAGGCTTTCCTGAAGCCTCGGGAAAGCAAAAATGGCCGAAAAGAAGGCCAAAAATCAGGTGACCATGCACGCTGGAGCTGACTTGGGCAACGCTTTGCGTGCCCTCAGATATGGCTCTGCGTGCCACCTGTGGCACCCGTGCCATAGGTTCGCCATCACTGCTCTAGATTAACCTTTTTGCAAAAGAAGAATGTGCTTAAGGCACCAAGGGAAGGGTGGGGGCACACCACAGAGTCTTTTCTTCCAGCTATCATAGCCTTAAATCTTTCATTGCCACACTCAATTTTAACTTTCAGTCATTACTGAGTCTTAAATTTTGTAAATTATGCAATGAAAAGGACAAGGGGCATCATTCTTGGGTTGTCCTTAGAGCATTGGTTGGCCTTAATTGGTCTTGCTACTTAACTAGCAAAATACTGGAAACATCAAGGAGAAATGTGTGTGTTGTATGTGTGTGTGCAGCACTGAGGCACTGATCATAGCAGCACAAGAACAGGCACTAAGCACTTCTACTGGGTTCTGGCTACCCAATCTCCAAGCTGGTATTCATCCCAAGAAGCAACCTGGTTAGGGACAAACATTCTACAAACATGGTATACTAACTTCGAGCATCAAGTCTACAGTGGTGCTGCATTGAATACCGAGGTGGTTGTAGCCGAGATAAACTCTGGCTTGTATGAACAACAGATGCTACTGTGAGAATCAATTTTACGCTTTAGCTACAAAGCTTCCTATGACATGAAGGAAATGTATGAAAATACATGAATACCAGTTGACTTTAATATAGCTACTTTATTGCTGTCTTAAAAATTTTGAACAGTTTCTGATCAAATGATGACAGCAAGCTAATTAAAAACTGCCACAAACTCAGGAGGATGAAAGCAAAGTCAGCTGGGTGCTGTGTCTCTTTCTGACTATTCAAATCATTTTGGGGTCCACTGCCTCTCATTTTCCACCTGCCCACCTGCCTTTGCAGTTACAAACACATGTAGAGATCACAGAACACTTTCCACGCCTAAACATATTTTTCAGCAAGTCAGAGTAAACAGAGTAGGTATGGGGCAATTGATTGTCTTTGGAGATTGTCCAGGCTCCAGTGTTGTCCATATATCCTGCCAAGAAAACCTCTTACTGGAATCCACCTGATGAATTATACTTCCTGATTAACTCTTTACTGATGCACAGTTGTAAATGTAACTTATAAAATGCTTCTTAACTGTCTTATTTGTATCTTTGGTCTGGCAATAACTGCAGCCCATTTGACTTCTAATGTGCACTCTAATGAAACATAGTAAGACCATGCCAGAGAATGCCTGTTTTTGTAACGTTGGTGTAATCCTACTGAGAACTGTAGCATGTAAGATAAAATATGCTTAAGCAAAGGCATCTTTAGACATTCTTTGCTAATTAGCCTTGGCTTTTTTGGGGTTGGCATGGCATGGATTTCCATGTGAGGGTTTACATGGGGAAAATTCAAGACCTCACTATGCTATTCAAAGAGACTTTGGGAACTTACCCATTTCATTTATTGAATAGTTTCTGTAATTTAATTTTCAGTTTCTAGTTTAATAATGTTATGTCCTACATCTTTGAGTTCCCAACCACCTATAATCATTGGGAATCATGCAGCATATAACTTGTTTTATTTTTATTTATTAATTAAACCAAATTATATAGTCTTCCATCTCATAAACAAGCTACTCTGGGCAACATATAACAATTTGCAATAATAATGTCCATGCTAATAATGTACTGACCTTGTAAAATTCAACTGTATTCTCAAAAGTTTTAATTAGAGGAACAGTTATTTCTACATATAAATGCAGGCTTTGGTTCACATCTATACTTTACATTTTGTTAAACAAATCAGAATTGATTAGATTCTGATAAAAGACTAAGCCATAATCCCTGATGTACAAAATGCAGTGGGTGAAATACATGTGAATGTGCATATCACAACCTGAAAGTTCTTCTTATTTAATACAAACAATCAAACAAATTTAGGAAGAATTAATTGGGAGCAGAGAAGCAACCTGCAAAGATGTTTAACCCACCTGTTACTTTTCCACTTCAAATATACTTCCTTTCCTTCTGTAAAATTCCAAGGGGGTGCTTATTAACAATACCTGTATCTATAGAGGCACTTGAGAGGCATGGAATTGTTGTGGATCAAATTTGGTTCCTTTAGTCACATCCCCAAAGAGACAAATGTCTGGAGATTCTCTTTTTTTCCCAAAAAGTTTTTTATTTTTTCTCCACAACTTCATATATAAATCAATACACATATACCTTAAAATATTACAATAAAATATATAGTTATACATTTTATTCAATCATTCAAAAGTCAATATCTTATTCTGTGCTTAGATCAACGATCATCAGTCTGGAGATTCCCAATCATCCAGTCATGGTTGTTCCAAAGGTGCTTTTCGAAAAGGCAACTGGACTTTTTTTTTTCCTCCTTGAAGCTTCTTGGATGAGAAGTGAAATATTTTCAAGGAAAAGAACCAAGAAAATCCAGTTGCCTTTTGGAAAAGCGTCTTTGGGATCCCCAAAGAGATGTTGCTGAAAAAGAAAAAGCCATTTGGAGTTTTCCTATATAGATTTTCATGAAATGTCTAGTTCAATCTTAAACACTTTGTTTTCAAGTTTTGAGATTTATGGCTCAGGAGGGATCTAGTGGATAGATCAATTTCCACACGATATATTTGGGAGAAGTTAAAAATAGTATCTACCTAGGACCCTATTGAATACCCAAATGCAATTATTCCTCAAATGTAGATTATAAAATACCCCATGTCTGAATTGCTTACAAGTAAAACACCTGTCTACCCTAGACAAGTTCAAATCACCAGGACCGGATGGATTACACCCCAAGGTTCTGAAGGAACTGGCAGATGAGATCTCAGAACCACTGAACTATATCTTTCAAAGATCCTGGAGCACCGGGGAACTGCCAGAGGACTGGAAAAGAGCTGATGTAGTTCCCATCTTCAAAAAAGGAAAAAAAATAGATCCAGGAAACTACAGACCTATCAGCCTGACCTCAATACCAGGGAAGATTCTGGAAAAGATAATCAAGCAACGAATCAGCAAACACCTAGAAGCAAACAAAGTGATAACCAAAATTTAAAGCCAACATGGGTTTGTCAAAAACAGGTCATGCCAGACTAATCTTATTGCATTCTTTGACAAAGTGACAAAACTAGTGGACCAGAGGAATGCTGTCGCTATAATTTACTTGGACTTCAGTAAGGCATTTGATAAAGTAGACCATAACCTACTACTAGATAAAGTAGAAAAATGTGGGTTAGACAGCAACACCACCAGATGGATTCGAAACTGGCTGACCAACCGCACTCAACGTGTAGTGCTCAATGGAACTGCATCTACATGGAGGGAAGTATGCAGTGGAGTACCCCAAGACTCTGTTTTAGGCCTAGTACTCTTCAACATCTTCATCAATGACTTGGATGAGGGGATAGATGGGGAACTCATCAAATTTGCAGATGACACCAAACTGGCAGGAATAGCCAATACTCCAGAAGATAGGCTCAAGATACAGAAGGATCTTGACAGACTTGAACATTGGGCGCTTTCTAACAAAATGAAATCCAAACGTGAAAAAAGTAAGATTCTACATTTAGGCAAGAAAAACAAAATGCACAGGTACAGTATATGTGGTACCTTGCTCAACAGTAGTAACTGTGAGAGCGACCTTGGAATCCTAGTGGACAACCATTTAAATAGTAGTCGGCAGTGTGCAGCAGCTGCCAAAAAAGCCAACACAGTTCTAGGCTGCATTAACAGAGGGATAGAATCAAGATCATGTGAACTGTTAATACCACTTTATAATGCCTTGGTAAGGCCACACTTGGAATACTGCATTCAGTTTTGGTCGCTATGATGCAAAAAGGATGTTGAGACTCTAGAAAGAGTGCAGAGAAGAGCAACAAAGATGATTAGGGGACTGGAGGCTAAAACATATGAAGAATGGTTGCAGGAACTGGGTATGTCTAGTTTAATGAAAAGAAGGACTAGGGGAGACATGATAGCAGTGTTCCAATATCTCATGGGTTGCCACAAAGAAGAGGGAGTCAAACTATTCTCCAAAACACCTGAGGGTAGAACAAGAAGCAATGGGTGGAAACTAATCAAGGAGAGAAGCAACTTAGAACTAAGGAGAAATTTCCTGACAGTTAGAACAATTAATCAGTGGAACAGCTTGCCTCCAGAAGTTGTGAATGCTCCAACACTGGAAGTTTTTAAGAAGATGTTGGATAATCATTTGTCTGAAGTGGTGTAGGGTTTCCTGCCTAAGCAGGGGGTTGGACTAGAAGACCTCTAAGGTTCCTTCCAACTCTGTTATTCTATTTTATTCTATTCTAAAATATTAACTTTGTTACCCAAACAGTGAAATAACCTTTTAAATTTGTTCATATATCACTGTAAAAGAAAAAGTATCTTCAAGAGGCCAATGCAATTCTAACTTTGGCATTATGAAATATCAGATGTAAACTTTTTAATCCCTGGAATGTGCTTAGTTAAGATTAATTTCAGACTTGGTTATGCCAGGCCTTTCCTGTCATTTTGTTGTCTCTGAGCAATCTTTAAAAATAGTAAGCTTGTTTTTCTGAAAAAATATTTTCATCCTAATCATTCTGATTTTGTTTATAGTTATGCATACGTTCCCATGAATTTGAAATAAAGTGTTCACAAATGCATTCTTATAAAGTTAAACTGGTTTTAATTGTTCTTCTTACTTAAGTTTAAATGCTGTAAATATTGTACATATGTGCATGAATAGGGAGGAGAGAAATTTGAAATGGGACCCCATAGTAGCTTCAAGGGAAGTACTCGGAAAAAGAAAAATAGAAATACCCAGAGCTACCATATCTGGTTGTAGACATCGAAGTAACTACAACATAACTGTCCCACATCACCAATCCTCAAAGCAGGTGCTCCAAATAAGTGGCATTTCCTGCTCAAAAAACCTGAGGAAACAACAATGCCTTAATAGCCTTATTGTGATCTGTTTAGGGGCAGATTTGGGCTACTTTAAAGCCATTCCAAATCTGTGTGAGGGAGAGGGGGAAAGTGAGTTTGTGAGTTCCTGATCTTAAGATAAAGGGATTTTTGCAGAATATCTAGAACAAATTGCCCCAAAATGCTATTTAGCAATCATGTTGAACTAAGAGAAGACAAATAATCCACTGTGGTTTTTAAGGGCCTCATTAATTTCCTCTGAAATTCCCTGCTTGCTCAAGCTCCTCCTCACCCACCCACCCCCATGTACTGATTAAACATTTCAGCAATTGCAAAGGGGCTTGGCTTCAAAGCAGGCTCTCTGCATAAATACTGGAGTTGTCAGCACTTCTCTTGCCCCTCTGGACTACAATGGAGGGGATGGCGCTCTATCTGGTGGCTGCTCTATTGATTGGTTTTCCAGGGTCTTCCCATGGGGGTCTGTAAGTATGATAGATATTTCAGCAGGGGGAATAAAGCAGTGCTGGTAAACCCTTGTGGTCCTTTGCAGGGTAATGAATTTCCTTGCAGGTGGCTCCAAACACTTTGGAGCTTTCTCAGAAAGTCCAATATACCCCATGATAGGAGTAAAAGTATTATAATAATCAATAAGGAGAAGTGACAGGCCCTGAAGTTCTAAGCTGAGGAATTGTCCTTGGAGCGAAGATTCTCTGGACAAATATAAAGACCTTTTGTTCTCAGTTACGGCTGGGGGGCCATCTATATTACCAATGCTAAGCAGAGTCAACAACTTCCAGAAAACAATAAGGTTGAATAGCTAGAAAACAGCCATCCCACATTCTTTGTTTCTGATGTCTTCAAGTAACCTTTTGCCATCATGGCCAAGATTTCAGTGACATAGAGACTGGCCTACCTGCTTGTTTTGAGAAACTATTTATTTTGCTGTGCGTACCTATACTGGAAAACCAGATATGCCTTTGCAGCAGGCATACAGTATGTGTAACTAAATGACAATATGAGTGATAGCAGCAATGAGGCTGACTTTATTTCTCTGGTCCCAGTATGGAGAATCAGCTACTGAAAAAGCAAAAGACAGGAGAAGTGGGAGGGAGAGAAGGTGATTTGTCAGTATACATATAACAATTCTTATTGCAGGAAAGAAAGGTAAGCGGTCAGTTCTGGTCCCATTTGGGATTGCAAACAAACTCTCTGTAGATGTAAACCCAAAGCAGGGACATCCAAGAGAGACGAACAAATCTCAACACTATGCTAGATGGGGATTTTGTTAGGGACTTGGCATGGAATCCAAGTCGATTTATTGCTTTTAAAGCAGCGGTTCTCAACCTGGGGGTTGCGACCCCTTTGGGAGTCGAATGACCCTTTCACAGGGGTCGGGAGACTTCTCCCAGACGCCGCTATTTGGGTTCTTTTACCCTCTGTGCATGCGCAGAATGCTTTGCACATGCGCAGAGAGTAAAAGAACCCAAATGGCGGCAGCGGGGCGGGGGTTGCGGCGGCGGGGTGGGTCACGGTGGGGGGGGGGCGGGTCGCAGCATTAGGAAGGTTGAGAACCACTGTTTTAAAGGAACAGAAACCTAAACACTATAGCTACAAATAGGAGACAATGTTTAAGGCCTTTAACGTAGGGTCCACTTCCTTTTTCACTTTGGGAAGGCAGTTGGAAGGGCAGGATTTGTGTTTGGGGTGTGGGTTCAAGTGGTGTTGTAAAATATGAGGCTTGTGATTTTAGACAGGTCCTCCTATCTTTCCCTCCAGAGTATGATCCTCAATGGCTAGTTCCTTGTTAGGGTTTCAGTAAGCAGAAACTCAGGAAGGATTTTGTTGGGTATGTTTGTTTAACAATAATAATGGGTGAAACTACACTAGATGTACAAAATCCATGGTCAGGCTGCCTAAGACAGTGTTTTAAAGGAACAGCTCTTAAAAGTTCATAAAAAAGAATTGTAAATCCAAATTGTTCATGCTCAGTTGCTCTTTGGATTGATGTGAAGAATATAATGTAATATATGTATGGTTACAACTGTCAGCCCATTACAATAACAGAAGCAATAGCTGTGCAATAATGGGTATGTGATCATTGCAGCAGAAGAACGCAGTGTTTTTTAAAGGCATATGTGGATTAGTACAATTAACTTAATTATTGGCAATTATCACTATGAAACCTTATCTGAGCTTCAGTTCTTGGGTAAGAGGAAGTACATTTTTGTAAATCCAAGGAAACATATGAAAGTGTGCATGGTGATCATTCTTAATCTTTCATACTGTATTCCGCTGCACTCTGTGGAGTGCTGACCAGTGGTGTTATTTGAAGTGTCTTGTACTTGTTTTTAGTACAGTGGACCTGGGCGATCCTGCTGGCCAGGCACTTTACGGATAAACTTGCTCATATCTGCTCTAAGTTGGATGCTGAATGGACAAGGTCTTCTCATGGTACATGAGAAGTAACATTCCGCTAGATCATCTGGGATTTGTCCAGGCCTGTGGCACTGCAGTAGACATGGTCGTCTGTGGAATGAGCTTAGTCATCTGTAAAGTAGATGTGGGCCCTCCTGGCTGATACCTACAGCTAGAGAGGAAATGGTAGCTGGACATAGGAGGTTGTTGACCTCCATTCATCCCTCATAGTTGAGGGATGAATGATGCCCTCATAAAGGAGATGGTGATGTGTTGTCAAGAATCCATCACTTGACCTGGCTATCTTCAACATATCCCTTTTAGGTGAAGTGGTTCGCAGGGTGAAATGTGAAAATTTTCCCTACCGGCTTATTTTGTGTGTGTAGCTTGAGGTCAGGTGGGTGTGGCTTCAGGTAGGCGTGGCCAACTTGTAAAATGTGGTGAAACTCACTTAACGCTCTTGCTTAGCAACCAAAATTTTGGGCTCAATTGTGGTCATAAGTCTTTCTTTCTTTCTTTCTTTCTTTCTTTCTTTCTTTCTTTCTTTCTTTCTTTCTTTCTTTCTTTCTTTCTTTCTTTCTTTCTTTCTTTCTTTCTTTCTTTCTTTCTTTCTTTCCTTCCCTTCCTTCCTTCCTTCCTTCCTTCCTTCCTTCCTTCCTTCCTTCCTTCCTTCCTTCCTTCTCCCTTCCCTTCCCTTCCCTTCCCCTCCCCTCCCCTCCTCTCCTTTCCTCCCCAAGAACGCTTCAGGGTTTCACTTGGCACCCCTCTCTCCAGCTCAATGCTGTCGCTCCTCTCCCCCAGACCCACCAAGCAGAGACTGCCTCCCTCCCCATTTAATCAAGAGCCGTGGGAACTGTAGAATTTTCCTGACATCTCTCTTGCTGCCCCCCCCAAAACAGAGATTGCCCCCACTGCCGCTGCAGCAGACCTCGATGCTAAAAATACACACTGCTTCTGCTTGGGAAACTGCTTGGAGACAGTGAGCAGGCAGGCGAGAGGCTGATAGCGACACGACAAAGCCGATCCGTTTTCACAACCGGCGGACGATTCAAAGGCCCTGCGGGGCTCGGCCGGCTGTGGGAATGGGACACACAGGGGCACGTGCCCCACACCGACCCACACTCAAACAAAGCCTTGCCGGGTGGCTCAGCGCAGTGGAGCATGGCCCCTGCTTCGCGCCCTGGCAAAGCAAGCGAGCGAGCGAATTGGTGGATGCTCTGTCATTATTCACTCCTTTGGCCCCCATCGCAGCCCTTTGCTGCTGCTTCTGTAGTGGGCTGGGGGAACGTTAGGGTCACCCCAATGTGGGGAGAAAGAAGGGGGGCTGGGGGGGCTGGGGGAGAGTGCCAGATCCTCCACCCTGGAAGGATGGCATGCCAGCGGGTCAAAGCAAGAGTCACTGCCTGGCTGGGTTTAGCCAGAGCGATGCCGATGGGCAACGGAGAAGCCTCTTTTGGGCTTGGCTCTGCCCCGCTCCTGGTTTCATCCTCTGAGGCTTCCCACAGGAGCAGGAAACGCTTCCTGCTGAGGTGTTTTGGCAGAAGCAGTGGCAGCAGCAGCAGCAGGAGGAATAGCCACCCAGCCGCAGCTGGCGAGCCAGGTCACTTTGCGTGAGGAGAAGGACGCAGGCTTTGGAAGGGGATCCAGGGTCCCCGCACGGGTGCTCAGGAGCCACAGGAGGCTGGACCTCGCAGGCTCCCTGGCAGCTTTGCGCTTCCAAAAGCGGCAGCTGCGCTCTCTTTAAATCAAGGGCCGCCGCTGCTGCTCTGGGGCAGCGGCGGCACTGAGTGCCCGATGTTGGTGCTGCCCAGGCCAGCCAGTCGCCACGCTCTTTGCCCTCTTTTCAGGTCGAAAAGCTGCCGGACACTTTGGGGAGAGGAATCGCTGCTGAGTGCGTTCTCTCCTGGCTCAACTTGCGAGCGGATTCTTCCCTGCCCCGTTCTGTCTCCACCAAGGGCCACCACTTCTGAAGTCCCCCTTTTTGCACCTGAGCTTTCAAATCATATTCGCGGCTTCTGAGCTTTGGATGCCCCCGGGCATGGATGGATCGGAAAGGGGCGGGGAAGAATCTGCTCGGCAAGTTGGTCCAGGAGAGAGCTCACTTGACAGTGATCCCTCTCCCCAAAGTGTCCGGCAGCTTTTCAGCCTGAAAAGAGGGCAAAGAGAGTGGCAACTGGCTAGCCCGGCCACCGCCCCTCTCAGACCCAGAGCAGCAGCACCTGCGTCTCCACCAAGGGCCGCCCACCCACCCACTGGCTGGGCTGGGCTGGACGCTGACCTCAGAAGGCAAGCGGGCATGGGGAATTGCCGGGAAGGCTGCTAGCTCCCTTCCCCGCGGCTGGCCTGCCCTGACATGCTTTCCTGCCTTCTACATGGCCTTCTGCTTGCCTGCCTTCGCAAGCTGGCCACGGGGACACCAGGAAGGCTGCGTGGAAGGCAGGAAAGCATGTCGGGGCTGCGGGCGGCAGGGAATGGAGTAGGGAAGGCAGGCTGGGATGGTGTGGGGGGGGGGCAGGGGCAGCTAGGTATGCCACAACTTCGCAGGCTTACCTGGCAGGCAGATCAGGGGCGCAGTGCTTCAGGCAGGCAAGCTGCAGAACAGAGACTGGGCAGGGCAGAGCGAAGTGAGTGGCAAGCAGGGGACCGGTTCAGGGGTGTGACCATCCATCCATCACTACTGGCTCGGTGAACCACCGGCAGCCACCGCTACCGGTACGCCCGATCCGGTCCGAACCGGGAGCATTTCACCCCTGGGTAGTTGAATTATAAATATACAGGAGTGTATTTTATATAAACCTTTTTATAAAAAAGCTTTTAACCATACAATAGTGGCAAAACTATGGCACACATGTCAAAGGACATGGCACAATATTCTTGAGTGACATGCCAGCCTTCACCAACACCCAACAACTATTACTGGAAGTGGTTTTCAGAGGTCAGTTCTTGTGTGGGGAAGTCTCTGTCTCTCCATGCAAGAAGACCATGTTCTCATGCAGCCTCCGAAGCCTCCAATAATCACATGAGAAAGGGATAAACTTTCACAGGGTTTTCCGGAACTGCAGAGGCCACGGAAGAGCTTTCTCCAAAGCCATTTCAAGAATGAAGGCCTCGGGTAACACGGAGCAACCTCAAGTAGACCACAGGGACTTCTCAACAGAAAGAGAAGGCCTTCTGAAGGAAAGCGGCACAAGACAGATCCTGGGGAATCACACACCCACACAATTGCACTGTATTTTTTTTTAAAAAAATAATGAATATATCTTTCGTTGGGGGCATGCAAGTGTGTGTATGAGAGAGAGATGCAAGAAGAGTCAAATTAGGCATTTCCCAAATTTTTGACATGCAGTAGCAGTTTTACTTTAGAGCAGGTTGATCCCCAAGTTATTATTTTCTCTGTTGCCTTGCAAGTAGACTGAGTGCTTCTGTACCAGAGATAAATTCCTTGAGTGTCTAATCAAACTTGGCCAAACAAAGTATTCAATTCAATTCAACTCAAATGCCTACCATTCAGGAGGAAAGTGAAAAGAGTCCTGTTTTAGGGCTTTTGGAATGGGAGCCCTCATTAGATGGCAATAATTTGTATAGATTTGAAAGGATAGATAAATAAATACATAAATAAATACAGTTTCTAATACTGTTGAATTAACGATCCCAAGCATTGGATAATTTTAATAACAGGAGTGGTGCATGAGTTTCTAATGTCACTTCATGACACACGGGCACAATATTTCTCCCTCAGAAATGAACCCCAGCTTGAAATTGGCTGTGCCATTGTGGATTTCTAGCCTGCCTCTATTGTCTCCCTGCCCAATAATTTCCCATCACCTGACTTTCCTTACTTTGCCAACATCCAACTTTCCTACACACGGGCATCATCTAAATAAGGCAACAGCCAATTCTGACAATCCATGCACTCTGCTATCATAGTGCAAGTGCAATCATTATTAGCTATCATCTATTATGTCTATGTGAGGATACATTCCTGCAAGAGCTGTTGGTTACTCCAATCTCCATATATCCCATAGTTTGCAAAAGTAATCAGATAGCTCTGAGAAGCCAATTAAATTACACTACAGACAATTTATGCGAAACTGCACACTTATCAGACTGCAAGGAGGAAATGCCAGCAGGCCTTGCTTTCAAATTGCTTTGTTTAAATGCAAACAGAGCCAGAGCCAATAAAATGTGACTAAAGATATCAAGACATGATAATAAGGCATTTGTTAGCAATGTATAACATTAGAGTGATTTGATTTACACAGCCTTAATCTCCCATTCACACAAGATAATGTGCTCATTAATCTGCCATCTAAAAATGTTTTTCTTTTCTCCATTGCTTTACTTTTGCTTTTGTAATAAATATGCTTATGGTGTTACTATGGAGACGGCCTGGCAACAAAATCTCCCATTTCTTTCCCTGCAAGTTCTGTAAAAGCCTTCAATGTTGACATTCCAGTATTATTACAAAATGGCAACACAGTAACCCTCTGCACATGCACAAAGTCTCCTACACATGTGCAGAAGAGTTCTGGCGCAACCCTGAACCGGTAGGGAAGATAAGTAGAACCCACCCCTGGCTCCAATATAAAATTTGTGTATGGTGCAGCAGCCTATAATCACACCACAAACATCAGCAAAGGTCAAAGAGCAATTGAACCAGTCTTCTGCACTGTCTTCCATGGTATTTGCTCGAGAAGAACTCTTATTCAGTCAGCCACTGGAGGATCCTAACACACGGTGTGAGACAAATACATCAGAGACTATTACATCCAAAGAATAAGGTGACCAGACGTCCCGCTTTTGGCGGGACAGACCCGCTTTTTGGCAATTTGTCCCGCGTCCCGCGGCGTTTCAAAAAAGTCCCGCTTTTTAAACCTCGCGAGACTTTCTCTTTTAGAACGGGCTGCCCTGGACACAATACTGAGGAACGCGATGGAATAAGTCTCAGGTAGGACACGCTCTCCCCACCGCGAGACGCCCATCGCAGCAAGGGAGGGAATCAGGACAGGCAGAAGCCGCCGGGTAAAGAGCAGCTGCAGAGGATTCCCTCTATACCCGGCGGCTCCGCTCCGGACTCCTGGGCAGAAAGCAACAGTAAGCGTAGTAGGCAGAGTGTCTGGGCTGGGAGCGGCGGCGGCTAGGGGAGGGGTTTGCGGCTTGGCGTCGCTGCAGAAGTGTCGGCCTCTCGGGAGCTGCCCCTGTATGCGCGCTTGTGTGTGTGTGTGTGTGTGTGTGTGTGTGTGTGTGTGTGTTTGTGAGCGCGCGGGGCGGAGTGACTTGCTCACTCGCTTCTCTCTCTCTCTCTCTCTCTCTCTGCCTGGAGCTGCCGCTGGGGTTGTTGTGATCCGCCGCCGCCTCCTGATCTCCTTTCTCCCCCTGTCACTCCAGCAGCCCAGCGCTGGCGGAGGGGGAGCAGGAGAGCCAAGAGACGCTGGGTTGGAGCACCATCTCCGGGCTGCTCCCCTTCCTAAGCCAGCCCCGCTCGCTCGCTCGCTTGCCAGCCAGCCAGCCCAAGCCACTGCCGGCTCCCGAAGGGGAGGCAGGAGGTGAGGAAAGGCCTCCCGCCTCCCCCCCACCTGGACGCCGACATTTGCGTTCTTTTGCCCTCTGTGCATGCGCACAGCGTTCTGCGCATGCGCAGAGGGCAAAACTCAAATGGCGGCGTCCAGGCGGGCCCGCCCAACCGGGGCGCCTGGGCCAATTGGCGCATGGGACCCACCCCCGTCAATGGTGTCCCGCTTTAAAAATAAAATCTGGTCACCTTACCAAAGAACAAATTGGTTTCCTCGTTTCAGAGATGGGTCTGAAGCAAGCAAGAGCATTTTCCGAAGGAAGAATGTTTAGCATCTCACAGATCCTTGATGAATGGAAATCCTCAATCTAACGCAGAATCTGAGGGCAGCCGCACAGTAGCAGAAGCATTGATGTGCCAGCCTCAAAACTAAGTCACTGCCCAGATTCCTTCAGACTTGATTCGTGTTCAGTTGCTACAGAATGGTGCTGGATATATATCAGATGACCTCAGCAATTCTAAGAACGAGGCTAGCAATGGGATGTTATATTCTGAACTTAGATCACTATCAAGTTCCCAGAAGCTCCATTGGAAACTGCAGTTACATCACTCTATTGGCAGAAAAAAAGCAATGGCAGCTCACCTAATGCTACTATTTCAGAACTCAAATAGCAGTATCGGTTGATACCAGGCAGGGAATGCATGGCTCCAGCATAAAGTTTGTGTATGTAATTATGTATTTTTAATGCCATTGTCATTCTTTAATGTATCCTGAGTTCCACCTAGTGGCCAAACACAAATCTTTATTGAGACCTGGTTCTTTAAGGATTATTTTCCCAGCATCCCTCATTCCAAAAAACAAGTGCATCCTGGGAAGCCAGACTCCATTTCCTTTAGCATTTGGAGGAAACAGAAGCACCAGGAAGAATCCAACCTAATCCGTGGCACATGTTCATTTTAAGACAAAAATCTGCATCCCATACACACAGCATCGCTGGTGAGATTTAGATTTATCTGTGTTAATTGTTATGCTCACCAGCAACTCAACACTACTTATTTTGTACTTGGGTTCTTACTGTATGTGTTTCTGTTTTTCCAAGTTTCACCCATCCTGTTTCTTTAATAAAGCATCCAGATCTACACACACAGTCTGTTTTATTGGAGGATAGGTGGCAGGTTCACTGAAAATGTGAGCATGCGCATGCATGCGTGTGAGGCTTCCGCACATGTATGTGTGGTTTCCGTGAATGTGCATGCAGTTTCTGTGCATGCATGTGCGCACAGCTTCTGTGCATGCATGCAAGCATGGCTTCCGTGCATGCACACATACATGGCTTGCACAAATGCACATGCGCATGGCTTCCAGGCATGTGTGCACACATGGCTTCCACGCATGCGCACACGCATGCGCACAGCTTCCACACACACTTCCATGCCTATGCTGCTTCTGCCATGCAGTGAGGCTCGACCGAGCAGCCTTTCGGGGCCTGCTCCCCTCCATCTCTGCTCTCCGGGGCAGCGGCTGCTTCTCTCCGCACTGCTGGGAGAGCGTCTTGTGTAAGGTGACCAGACGTCTCACTTTTGGCGGGACAGTCCCACTTTTTAATAATTTGTCCCGCGTCCCGCGACGTTTCAAAAAAGTCCCGCTTTTTTAATTTGAATTTGCCCTGCAGGGTGAAATCCTGCCGGTTCAGCCGGGCCAGTCGTTCGGTGTAGAGCTGATGGAAGTGGCGGCAGTCGTGGCGTGGGGCTTCTCCCGCCCGCTTCCCCCTCCCGGCTGGACGCCGCCATTTGGGTTATTTTGTCCTCTGCGCATGCAAAATAACCCGAATGGCGGCGTCTAGCTGGGCGGGGGAAGCGGGCGGGAGAAGTCCCGTGCTGCGACCGCCGCCAGTTCCATCGGCTCTACGCCGAACGACTGGCCCGGCCGAACCGGCAGGATTTCACCCCTCTGCGATGACAAACAGGTAAGCCTGCGCCAGTAGGAACCCACCCCTGGCTGTGATGAAGGGGGGTGTTTGGGGTGTGTGCACAAAGCTGCAGGATAAGAGAGACAGACCCCTCCCGTCTTGCTCCCCTAGAAACCTCCCCCCGTCAATGGTGTCCTGCTTTACAAAAAATAAAAACTGGTCACCTTAGTCTTGTGCAATTTAGCAGTTGTGAGCCGCCGCTTTCCTCTAAGTCCCATCCGGAAAGTGCTGCAGCTGAGAGAAACAGCATTCAACATGCATGTCAAGCTGCACACAAAGTAACATGTAGTGAGGACAGAACAGTGACCCTGTAGACAGATGTTGATAGCAAGGAGCGGTTCAGAGGGAGATTTAAGAGATGATGAGATTGGAAAATTTTCCCCAGTCCCAGCTGCTGGGGCGAAATCTGAGATCCTACACACTGAAAAAGTACCATACTAGGAACTATAAACTGGCGCAAAAAATTAAAACAGATGTGGAGAAGTGGAAAAATCTATCATTGATGGGAAGAGTAGCCACTATAAAAATGAATATTTGCCAAGATTACTATATTTATTTCAAACAATACCAATAAAACTGGAAAAAATATTTTGAAGAATTAAATAAAACAATATTAAAATATATTTGGCAAGAGAAAAAAGCAAGGATAAGTTTGAAAATGCTGCAAGATTCTAAAAATAGAGGTGGTTTTGGGCTACCAGATTGGGAATTGCATTATCAGGCTTCAATACTTACGTGGGTGAAATAATGGATTGGCTTGAGGAACAAACGACTATTGACCTTGGAGGGACATGATCTTGAACTAGGTTGGCATGCTTTTTTATGGTATGGAAAAAATAAAATACATACCAGTACCGGTAGCTATTTCCAAGACACTACGTTAGGAATGCATTATTATTAATATGGGAGAAAATTAAAGAACAACATTATTTGAAAATACCGGTCTGGCTTTCCACAATGGAGGCACTGATTTATCCAAATGTTATTGATATAGAGAATATTACTAGATATAAAGATATTTTAAATGAAAAGGGGGAACTTAAAACTAAACAGGAACTGAGTAATCAAGGGATTGAGATAACATGGTGGTCATATGTACAGATACTATCTAGATACGAGAAGGATGTTAAAACATATGGTTTAAATAAAGAATTAACAGAATAAGATCAGATATTAACAGGGACAGATGAAAAATTAATAAAGGAAATATATAGCTATTTGTTAAGTATTAAGATGGAAGATGAAAAAGTAAAAGAGAATGATAGTATGGGCTAAATTTTTTGGCCATTTGATTGAGTTAGATCAATGGCAGAAACTATGGGATAGAAATTATAAATTAACAATGTCTACTGCATACAAAGAAAATCTTTATAAAATATTTTTTAGATGGCATTTTCCGCCCTCAAGGTTAGGAAAGATGTTTAAGGATAAATCTGCAAAATGCTGGAAATGTCACCAAATACCTGGTTCATATTATCATATGTGCTGACATGTCAAAAAACAAAAAAATATTGGACAAAAATACATACATGGCTGGAAAAAATGATAAAACAACATATAGACTTGAAACCAGAGTCATTTTTGTTGGGCATTTTACCAGGCAAATATAACAAAGGGAATGCATATCTGATTTTACATGTATTGACTGCAGCGAGACTAGCATTTGCACAACAATGGAAAATTGAAGAGATCCCAACAGATGAAGATGTGATTAGAAAAATATTAGAATGTGCAGAAATGGAAAGCTAACCCTTTACAAGTAAGGGAAAAAAAGAAACGGAATATTTTTTTGACTTGGGACTTATTTTATCAATGGCTAGATGACAAAAAAAGAAGCTAGAAACGGAAATATGTGAAAGGATCAGCGATATAAGGAAGATAGGTTAACTTGGTTAAATAAATAGTATTATTACTGTTATTAATATTAATATAATTGATATTGATGCAATGAATATTGTTGAAAATACTTTGATTTTTATTTCCTGAAATTATTCATAGCCAGACAACACACTGTTCAACTGAAATTGGAATTTTTGTATGTTAAAAAAATAAAATAAAAACTTATTACAAAAAACAAAGAAAAAGATTGGAAAGTTTTCCCCAGTCCCAGCTGCTGGGGCGAAATCTGAGATCCCACACACTGAAAAATCACCATCCTGGGAAAGGTGCCTTCAGAATTTATTAAAGGAAAGAGGGACTGAAAAGAGAGAGGACAGGGAAGGCAAGTTCAGCGGTAGCACCCAAACTGCATTTTGCCCTCTTCCAGTTTTCTCCAACAGCTGTTCTACAATCAGTTGAATGACAGAGGCCGAAGTCTTCCTGCTGCTATCATGTAACCCTTAGATTATAAAGCTACACAGATCTTACAAATACATATTTCATCATGCCTTCTAATTAGCAGTACTAGAGCTATCTGTCTGGAGACTGAGATAGATGCATATTTAAAGACATGAATTAGCAAGATCTGTCTGCCAAAGACGTAATTTATTAGCCCTTAAGTTTCTAAGGTTGATTCTGAATCTGTTCTGCAACACTGCAACACTACTGTGTTGAATGGATTCCGGTGTGTGGATTAGGATGTGTGTGGGCAACTTCTGAATGGTGAGGAGTCTCAGGAGACTATGTGGTCTGCAGTGATGTCACTGAGAAGAATTGGTCAACATTTCCACCTCATTTTAGGCAAGGGTTGGGGGTTAAAGATGGGAATCCCTAATTCCTGAAAAAAAAAACACCTTGATCTCACTTTGTCAAAATCTAGCCATTTTGCAGCCAAATTTCAGCAACATAGTTTCAGGTGCAGGGGTCTGCAGATGGGTTACTGGAGGACTGTATGCAGGCTGGGAATTGCCTAACCTTGGATGAAGGCACAATTCTATTTTTCTTCTTCAAATCTGAGATCAAACTCTGTTCTTTCATAGAAAAGGTTGCCCTTTAAGCTGCAAGGGGATACTGCATTGTTCATTATAATGTGATCACATTACAATACCACCCAGTTTACTGTAATGGTCACTCCCATTTTATAACCCCAAAACAGCTCCCCAAATCTCTTTTAAGTGATATAAAGATAAAGATTTACTAATTTTTCAACTGTATTTGGAAGCTTTCTAGGTCACAAAAGAGTAGTTTTTCTAACCATTTATTTCTTCAGTTTTCTAAAAGAAGAGATTATGGAGATCAAATGCCTCACTTTTCCTAAGCAAACTAACTCAGGAGATGTTCTTTTCTTCTTCTGCAGCTACACCCTCATCACCCCTGGTGTTCTGCGAACAGACACAGAAGAGCAAATTTTGGTGGAGGCCCATGGAGACAATGCTCCGAAAACGCTTGACATCTTTGTTTATGATTTTCCACGGAAGCAGAAAACCTTGTTCCAAAAAAGAGTAGATATGAATCCAGCAGGAGGCATGCTTGTCACTCCAACTATAAATGTGGGTGTATGGTGATGGTTGCAACAGAGTCTATTGTATCCCTGAAAAAAAAGCAAGCTAAAATCCTGCTCATCCCGCTTGAGAGGAAGTGCCATGCACTTTAGTAGAAAGAACATGATTAGACTGTCAGATATTGGGAAAAATTGAGAGTATAACTCGAGGGAGAAAAGAAAAACAAAGTTATAGGATACATATGTATTTATTTTACAGTTCTTATTGCCACAATTGCTGAAAGATTCTGCACAGCATTTCACAGCAAGCAAGTAAAATATTATAAATATGTAGATCAAAATCAGTATCAAAACCAAAAGTCAACCATAGGAAGAAACCAAAAGAAAACCTGACAGATACAAAGTATAGCAAAATTAAAGTGATTAATAAAACAAAACTGCTAAGATAGCTTTTAGAACAGATTCCTAGAGATTCTGAATCAGTCTAAATTTAGTGGTTAGTAAAAATAGGATGTTAGTGGGTCAAAGAGCCGAATTTTCTGATTTAGAATATAGACATTTCAGGAAACTCCAAAGGCTTCTGGACAACTTTTGTTCTCCCTTACCCAGGGAGGAGAAATTGGGTTAGTCTGTGTGCTGATAGAACTATGTTCACTCTCAACATGAACAATGGTAAGGGAGAAAAAAAGAAGAATGCTGAATGGTATATCTCTATAACCGATCTGTTTCCAATAGTCCTGGATAGTCCAGAGGGCTTCAGTGTTGAAATGTTATTCCCTGACCAAATCCCATCCAAGGCTTCACTAAGTCAGACTCTGCTAGTACTTGAGCCCAAAGAAAGTCAAACAGCTGCTGGCATCTGGAGGGACAGATAAACTGAGAATAGCTCTTATATGATTGTAGAGCTACAATGTGCAGCCCAGATGGTAGGATTCATTATGTGCTGGGATTCATGTTTCTCCAGGTTGAGGCGGTCAATCAGAAAAGTTTATTTGGAGTGAGGGTTCCCTCACTCTCACTCCCATTTGTCTTGAACTTGGAATTAGGGGCTGAGTTTTCTTGGTGCGTAAATTAGGAGGGAAAAAGGCCAAGGAGAAAAAGATTGTGGGTACACGACAGTGGGCAAAGGACACCAAATGTGAGTTGCAACAGCAGAATGGCAAGGTGAAATCTCGGGGATATGTTCTTCATTAGTTTCATTGATTGCTGCTTTAGCTGGACACTATAGGGCCCCTCCATAGCCTTCTGCGAGGAAAGATCAGAAACTGACTTAGCAGAAGCCAGAAATACAGTATGTTTTTAAGATTTAATACATCTATGTGTGGCATTCTGTGATCCTTTTTGTTTTCATTTTTGACCCAGTAGAAAATTTTAGAATGTTTTAGTGTTGTTGCCTAGGGGTAAGGAATGAGGCCTCAAGTGGCCCTTAGTGATGATTACGTTTGAAGCTTTTACTCTACTCATCTTACCATCCAGATTCCTGCAAAAGAACTGAATAAGGACTCCAGGCAAAATCAGTATGTGGTTGTGCAAGTAACTGGTCCTCTAGTGAGCTTGGAAAAGGTGGTTCTCCTTTCTTACCAGAGTGGCTTTGTGTTCATCCAGACAGATAAAGGCATCTATACACCAGGCTCTCCAGGTAATCTCTTTTCCTGTCACTATTTCTTCCCTCCCCTGGGGTGCCACTGTCGTTATGTGATGACTAATGCTATAAACAAAACCATTCCTGGGATTTGTCATTTATTCGAGATATTTCCAGAGAGTGGGGGAATGGAAGAATGTATGTCTTGTGAGTGTTGGCATTGGTGATATTGAGAAATCAAGCTTATAAAGATTTAAGAAACACATTGATAGATGGTCCAGTGGAATGTAATTGTAATCACAAATTAGGAAGGGAATGGAGAAGTGCAAGAAGATGTCACCCTGACTAACTGCAAGTTAAAAAAGGGGGAAAGCCTTGTAGATTATGTAAATGATCTTTTTTAAAAAATTACATATTATTACAGATTAACAGAGTTGGAAAGGACCTTATAGGTCATCTTGTCCAACTCCCTGCTCAAGCAGGAGACCCTACACCAGTGATGGCGAACCTTTTTTTCCTCGGGTGCCGAAAGTACGTGCGCACGTGCTATCGCGCATGCGCGAGTGCCCACACCCATAATTCAATCCCTGGGGAGGGCGAAAATGGCCTCAACCACCACCCTAGAGGCCCTCTGGAGGCCAGAAACGGCCCATTTTCCAACTTCTGGTGGGCCTAGTAGGCCCATTTTTCATCCTCCCCAGGCTCCAGAGGCTTCCCTGGAGCTTGGGGAGGGTGAAAATGCCCTCCCCCGCCCACCGGAGGCCCTCCGGAAGCTGAAAACACCCTCCCAGAGCCTCTGTGCAAGCTGAAAATCAGATGGCTGGAGTGCAAATGCACGCTGGAGCTGAGCTAGGGCAACGGTTCACGTGCCGGCAGATATGGCTCCGCGTGCCACCTGTGGCACGCGTGCCATAGGTTCGCCATCACTGCCCTACACCATTTCTGACAAATGGCAGTCCAATCTCTGCTTGAAAGGCTCAAGTGATGAAACTCCCACAACTTCCGAAGGCAAACTGTTCCAGTGGTTGATTGTCCTCACCGTCAGAAAGTTCCTCCTTATTTCTAGGTTGAATCTCTCCTTGATCAGTTTTCATCCATTATTCCTTGTCTGGCCTTCAGCTGCTTTGGAAAATAGCTTGATCCCCTCTTCTCTGTGGCAGCCCTTCAAATATTGGAACACTGCTATCATGTCTCCCATGGTCCTTCTCTTCACTAGACTACCCATGCCCAATTCCTATAATCGTTCTTCATATGTTTTAGTCTCCAGTCCCTATTCATCCTGGTTGCTCTCCTCTGCACTTTTTCTAGAGTCTGAACATCTTTTTTACAGTGTAGTGACCAAAACTGGATGCAGTACTCTAGGTGTGGTCTAACTAAGGCTTTATAGAGTGGTATTAGTACCTCACTTGATCTTGATTGTATCCCTCTGTTAATGCAATTTAGGATTTCATTGGCTTTTTTGGCTGCTGCTGCACACTGCTGGCTCATATTTAGCTGGTTGTCCACTAAGACTCCAAGATCCCTCTCGTAGTCACTGCTATTAAGCCTGATTTCACCCAGTTTATATGTATACTTTTGGTTTTCTTACCTAAGTATAGGACTTTACTTTTCTCTACATTGAATTTCATTTTGTTACATAGGGCCCAGTGTTCAAGTCTGTCAAGATCCATCTGGATCTTGAGGTTATCTTCTGGGGTGTTAGCTATTCCTGCCAGATTAGTATCATTGGCAAATTTGATACGTTCCCCTTCTATTCCCTCATCTAAGTCGTTTATGAAGATATTGAAGAGTACCCCACTGCTTACTTTTCTCCATGTGGACTTAGACCCATTAAGGATTACTCATTGAGTACGGTTTGTTAGCCAGTTGTGAATCCATCTGGTGGTGAAGCTGTCTATCCCACTTTTTTCTAGCTTACGAAGAAGTAGGTTGTGGTCTACTTTGTTGAATGCCTTGCTGAAGTCTAAGTATATTATGTCCACAGTATTTCACTGGTCTACTAATTTAGTCACTGTGTTGAAGAATAAAATAAGATTGGTTTGGAATGATCTGTTTTTAACAAAACAGATGCTGGCTGCTAGTTGGCTGCTAGTTATTACTTTACTTGTTTCTAGGTGTTGGCAGATCTGTTTTTTTATTATCTTTTCCAGCATTTTCCAAGGTATTGATGTTAGGCTGATTGGTCTGTAGTTTCCTGGGTCTGTTTCTCCCCCCCCTTTTTTGAAGATGGGAACCACATCAGCTCTTTTCCAGTCCTCTGGTAGTTCCTAGTGTTCCAGGATTTTTGAAAGAAATGGTGCAGTGGTTCTGAGATGACATCTGCCAGCTCCTTTAGAACTCGGGATGTAATCCATGGTGATTTGTATTCATCAAGATCAGACAGGTGTTCTCTTACTATTTTTTTTTTTGCTTATTTTAAATTTTGTTTCCAGTCTGTTTTTTCCAGTTATGTTTCTGGTAGGTTGGGCTATAGTTTCTTTTTGCATGAAGACTGATTCAAAGAATGAGTTAAGCAATTCTGCTTTCTCTCTGTTGCCTGTTACTTCCTTGCCGTCTTCTCTCTTTAGTGGACCAACTGATTCCTTGATTTTTTTCTGTTATTTATATGTTGGAAGAAACTTTTTTTATTATCTTTGACTTTTGTTGCAAGTCTTTGTTCATTCTGAGCCTTTGCTTTCCTGACTTCGTCTTTGCAGATTCTGGCTATCTGCTGATATCCTGTCTTAGTTATGTGTCCCTCTTTCCATTTTTTGTACTTATCCTTTTTCTCTTTCAATTTCTCAGAGAGATCTTTGTGCAGCCATGCTGGTTTCTTTTTGGATTTCTTGTTTTTCTTTCTCAGCGGTATTGTGCTGGTATGGGTTTTTATGATCATATTTTTCAGTTTCCCAAGATTATTGAGTTGTTTTCCCCTTTAGGATTTTCATCCAAGGACTTTTTCCCAAGTTCTCTCTGAGTTTATTAAAATCAGCTCTTTTAACATCTAAGACTCTGTTATCATTATGTTCTATTGTTTGTGTTTGTGTTATGTTGAATTCTAGTATGACATGGTCACTCTCACCAAAGGTTCCTGCAGTTTCGACTCCCTCTATCACTTTTTCTCTGTTTATAAGTATTAAGCATTCTAGGAGGTTTTCATCTTTGGTTTCATGCAGCTCTGTAGCAATATAGTGGTCCTTTACATACAGTGCAACTCCACCTCCTCTTTTGTGGGGTCTTGTTTTTTTGAAGAGTTTGTATCCTTCTATCAGTATGTTCCAGTTGTGGGTTTCATCCCACCAAGTTTCTGTTATTCCAACTATGTTGTTTCTATCTTCGTGTATTAATAGTTCAAGTTCACCCTGTTTGTTCCCCAGACTTTGTGCATTTGTATATAGGCACTTGAGATCTTTATGCCTGACTCTGGGTGTACTTCCTATGTCTCCTATTTAGTGTTTGAGTTTGTCTTCCTTCCCATCCCTCCTTACTTAGATATTTGCCTTGCTTTCTAGGGGTTTTTACTTGGAGTTAGGTCCTGGAGATTGTTAGATTGTGGGCAAGGATCATAGGAGACAGACTTCATAACAGCTCTTTTACTCAGCTCACTCAAGTAACCAGCAAAACATGGTCTGACATTTAGCTCTTTTATAGAGGGCTGTCAGACACAACAACCAATAGTGTAGGAGCATTCAAACACATGACCTGGGTGGCAACAACAGTTCAGGTAGAGTTCAACTAAAAACATAACAACTTACAGTTCAGTCAGAGGTCGTCTAGTCATAATAAGTTTAGGGTTCAGTTAGAGGTCAGTCAGAACACAACACCCCTCCCCTTCTAGATGGAACAGTCCGACAGACATAGTCGCACAGGTAGGCGGGGCATTTGGGAACTCTCTCTGACCTGCGCAGCTCAGTCTCAGGTGAGGCAGCAGCCTGTTCAGACAGGTCTGCTGTCGCTCTTGGGTTGGAGCATGGAAGCTGCTGGAATGTATTGGGCGTGGCCTCTGCGACTGGTGGAACCGGTTCTAATTGACAATGCTGCTGGACTTCCACTTCCTCAAGTTGACCTTCCGAGACACTCAGGCTTGAGGTAGCTAGGGGAAGAACACAGGGTGTTACCTTTTATGGTTCGTTAGATTTCCCTTTTACTCGGTTGCGTAGCTGATCTATGTGCCTCTTCCAGAGGCGTCCGTCCTGGAGGCGAACTTCGTATGTTAGTGGACCCAAGATTGTTTCTATGACTCCAGGTAGCCACAGGGGGCCCTCGGCATAATTTTGGGCAAATATCGAATCTTCTAGGGAGAAGGCCCTGGTTTTTTGTGTGACCTCTGGTTTTGCCTTAGTGGCGTAGTTTGGGTGTAAACGGTCCAGGACAGATCTAAGCCTGCGACCCATAAGGAACTCGGTCAGGCTGCGGCCAGTGGTAGCACTTGGGGTTATGTGCTGTGTACTCAGAAATTTATCAATGCGGGCCTGTCAGTCCCCTGGACCTAGTTCTACATAATGCTTCCTTTGCTGACCTTATGAATTGTTCAGCCAGTATATTGGTCACCGGATGGAATGGCGAGGACAGGGCATGGCGAATTCCCAGGTCAGCAAGGTACCCCTCAAAATTGGTGGCCGTAAATTGGGGACCATTGTCCATTACAAGGACATCCGGGAGGCCGTGTGTGGCAAAAAGCTGTCTGAGCACCTTAATAACCGCCTCAGTGGTGGTAGAACCCATTGGAAATATTTTGAGCCACTTTGAGTAGGCATTAACAATTATTAAAAACATTTGGCCGTGGCAGGGGCCTGTGAAATCAGCGTGTAGCCGTGACCAGGGGCTTTTTGGTTGCTCCCAGTCATGGACTGGTGCTTTGGGTGGAGCAGGCCGCGTCTCTTGACAGGGTTTGCATAACACAACCCAATTTTGGATTTCTGCATCCATATTTGGCCACCAAACATACCCCCTAGCCAAGGCTTTCATCCGGACAATCCCCGGATGGCCTTCATGTAAAGTCCTGAGTATTCCAGCTCACAGGCTGGTTGGTATGACCACTCGGTCACCCCAAAGGAGGCAACCCCCTTGTTCTGATAGTTCTTTTTTATTAAAAAGTTTTATAAGTACAAAGTACATACATTTTTATCTTTTCTACCCCCCCTATCCTCCCTCCACCCATCCTCCCACACTCACCCTCCCCCCCACCCCCCTCCCGGACTTCCCAGAAAAAAACACAAGGTATAAATTCAAAGCAAAAAGTATAAAACTACATAATACTAAAACAAACTGTTAATTCAAAAATATCTTTTCCATTCTTAACTCTTTGTTGTCCAAAAGCTTGAAAGCATAATCTAAAGTTTTCTCAAACAACTAACATTAATATACTATTTAGGTTATATTAATCTGAAACTTTTTCTGAATATATTCCGTCCACCTACTCCATTCCAATATATATCTTTCATTTGAGTGGTCCTTAAGATAAGATGAAATCTTAGCCATTTCGGCCAGATGTGTCACTTTCACTGTCCATTCTTCAATTGTAGGTATATCTTCCTTCTTCCAATATTGTGCCACTAATAATCTGGCAGCAGTTATAAAATTCAAAATCAACTTAGTCTCTATAGGAGTACAATCCGTGATTATTCCCAACAGAAAAAACTGTGGTGTAAACTTAATTTTTTTCTTTAAAATATTTTGCATAATCCACCAAATTTTTATCCAAAAGGCCTTAATTTTTTTACAAGTCCACCATATATGAAAATATGTTGCATCGTCACATTCACATCTCCAACATTTAGGCTGTAAATTAGGATACATACACGCTAATTTTTTAGGGTCTAAATGCCATCTATAAAACATTTTATAAAAATTTTCCCTCAAATTTTGAGCCTGTGTAAATTTAACATTTGTGACCCATATCTTTTCCCATGTATCCATCATTATAGGTTCTCCAATATTTTGAGCCCATTTTATCATACAATCCTTAACCAATTCTGATTCTGAATCCAATTCCAATAAAATATTATACAGTCTTTTTATGTGCATTGGGCCATTATCTTTAATTTGTACAATCAGATTATCTTCATTTTGCAAAATACCAGTTTTTCTATCATCTCTCCATCTGGCCTGTAATTGTCTATATTGAAACCATGTCCTAACTATTCCTTCCTCTTTTAATTTCTCGAACGATTTTAATTGAGATAGCGTTCCATCTCCAAGAAGAAGTTCTTTATATGTAATCTTATCTAATTTTTGTTCAAAGTTTATATTTTCTATTGCGTGTCTGGTTACTGTCCACCAAGGTATCTTATCATTTAATTTACATTGGTACTTTTTCCAGACACGCAGTAAAGCATTTCTTAATATATGACTCTTAAAAGCTTTATCTACCTTTGTATCATATACTAGGTAGGCATGCCACTCATAAACCAAACCATATCCCTCAATGTTTAGTACACTCTCTTCCATTAAGTTAATCCAATCCGTAATTGCTGAGAGAACTGCTGCTTCATAATACAATTTTAAGTTAGGCATTTTTAAGCCCCCTCTTTCACGTGTATCCTGCATTATCTTCTGATTTACCCTTGGCTTCTTTCCCGCCCAGATAAATTTATTTATACCCTTTTGCCACTCCTTTAAAATTCCATCTTTTTTGAGTATTGGTATCATTTGAAAGAGGAATAAAAACCTTGGTAGAACATTCATTTTAACAGCAGCTATCCTTCCCAACAACGACAATTGTAATTTTTCCCAATTTTCCATATCTTTCTGTATTTTTAACCAAAGTGGTTCATAATTATATTGGTATAGTTTTGTATTTGTGGACATAATACAAACCCCTAAGTATTTAATCTTTTGGACTATTTCAAAACCTGTTACCTTTTCTATCTCTTCTTTTTGGTTTCTTGTCACATTTTTAACTATAATTTTCATTTTAGCTATATTTATCTTAAAACCAGATACTTGTCCATATAGATTAATTGTATCCATCAAAATTCTAATACATTGTAGTGGTTGGGTCAGAGTAACAACCAGGTCATCCACAAAAGCTAATAGCTTGTATTCTTCCTGTCTAATTTTTATTCCCTTTATTGTGTCAAGCTCTCTTATTTTGCTAAGTAATATTTCCAAACTCAAAATAAACAACAAAGGAGATAAGGGGCATCCTTGTCTTGTTCCCTTTTCTATATTGAAATTATCTGTTAATCCACCATTAATTATTATTTGTGCAGTTTGTTTTTGATATATTGCCTGAATAGATTGTACAAAATAATCTCCAAGTTGTAATTTTTCTATTAACTTTAATAGAAACCGCCAATTCAATCTATCAAAGGCTTTCTCAGCATCCAGAAATACCAATGCTGCAGGGACCTGGTTGTTCTTTCCCAAATACTCTAATAAGTTAACAATTTGTCTAACATTGGTTTTCATTTGTCTACCAGTTAGGAACCCAGTTTGATCATAATGTATTGTCTGTTGCAAAACTGTCATTAGTCTATTTGCTAAAATTTTTGCAAAAATTTTGTAATCTAAATTTAAAAGTGAGATCGGCCTGTAATTTTTTGGATCTGTAAGATCTTGACCCTCTTTTGGGATCAGAGAGATAAAAGCAGTTTTCCAAGATGGAGGTACAATACCTCCCTTTTGAATATTATTAAACAATTCTTTAAGTGGTTCAACCATTTCGTCCTGCAGTTTTTTATAATAAACAGCAGTTAACCCATCTGTCCCCAGAGCCTTGCCCACTTTTAATTGTTTAATTGCAAATATAATCTCTTCTGAAGTTATCAATTGATTTAAAATATCCCTCTGAATCTTAGTAGTTGTATGAATATTTTGTTGCTGTAAATACCTATCTATATCTTCTTCTCTGACTTTATCCCCACTATATAATCCTGAATAAAATTCTAAAAAAGATTTTTTAATAAGTTCTTGTTCATAAACTTCTTATATCTGATTTTTTCAATAGTTCTTGATTTTTGCTTCTTTCTTAACATATATGCCAACCACCTTCCCGGTTTGTTTGCATTGCTAAAAATATTAAATTTTGCATATTGTAAATTAGTTGCCACTTGGTCTGCCATTAGCGTATTAAACTGACCTTTTAATAAATTAATTGCCTCTTTAATTTTCTTGTCAGCTGGATTAGAAATTAGGGCCCTCTCCTGTCTTTTAATCTCTTCTTCCAATTCTTTCCTCTTTTCCTCTTTTTTCCTTCTAAATTTATTATTCAAATATATCAAAATACCTCTCATATAAGCTTTACTAGCATCCCAGACCATTTCCATAGACGTACCCTTCTGCATATTGTTAACAAAAAATTCTTTCATTAATTTTTTACATTCCTTCACATTATCCTCATATCTAAATAAATTGTCATTTAACCTCCATGACCTTCTGGGTCCATTTCCATCTTGCAATTCCAACCAGACCGGGCTATGATCCGTTAATACTCTTGAACATATCTTCGTCTTCTTTACCCTGGAAAAAAGATTGTTAGTAAACAAGATAAAATCAATCCTTGAAAAGGATTGGTGTCTATCGGAAAAGAAAGTAAAGTCCTTTTCTTCTATATTTCTTTCGTGCCAAATGTCCCTCAACTCCCAATCATCCATCATCTCAAAGAAGGATTTTGGCAATTTAGCTCTTGAAAAAATATTTTGGTTTGAACCCTTCTTATCCTTTTTGACGTCTGGTACACCATTCCAATCTCCCAGAAGGATACAAGTATTATAATCCCATTGTATTAACTTTGTATGTAAAAAATCATAGAATTTCTCTTGTTGGTTCGGGGCATATACACCAATCACCAGTATTCTTTCTCCTTTAATTAAAAGTTCTATAGCTAAAAATCTTCCTTGATCATCTGCTTCAATTAACTTGGCAATCAAATGTTTTTTAACATATATTACAATACCATTTTTTTTTCTGGTGCCGATGAAACAAAATGTAATCCTAATCTTGAGTTTAACAAATATTTTTGGTCTTGTTTTCTAATATGTGTTTCTTGAAGGCAGACCACATCATTGTTAAATTGTTTAAGATAATGAAATATTTTCCTTCTTTTCTGTGGTGAGTTTAATCCATTAACATTCCAGGTTAAAAATCTATTTCCCATCTGCGGGCTTCTGAAGCATCTGGAACATTGACTGGTGGTCTAGAAACTTTAGTTCCTTTCGTCTTGCTCCTCCCACTACTTCAGTTTTAGTAGATTCTTTGACTTCCAGCTGGGATTGCTGTTGTGACATTTCCTGCATACGTTTAGTTGCCGCTCTGGTCTGTCTCTGTTCTTTTATCCATTGTTCTCCAAATAAATCCAAACTTTGGTCAGGGTAAATTGTAACCATATCACCTTGACCAGATGAGGCCTCTATTTGCTGAACTTCTTGTTGTCTTGCTCTGTCATCCTCTTTTCTCCTTCCTTCTGGTGATCTTGGTGTCCCAGCCTTTAAGATATATGTATAGAAATCTCTTGCCTTCTGAACTGTATTGAGTCGATGTCTTTCTCCAGCATAAATCAAGGAAATACCAGCTGGGACCTCCCATCTGAATGGCAATTGTTGTTTTTTAAGCTCCTCTACCAAAAAGGAAAAATCTCTTCTGGCCCTCAACATTCTTGGGGGGATCTCTTTCAATGTCATCAGTTCTTGTCCACCCACCTGTAGCTTATTTTGGTACGTTGCTTGAAGGATATCATTACACAATGTTCTGTTATTAAAATATACTACAATATCTCTTAGAACAGCGGTGGCGAACCTTTTTCTCTCGGCGTGCCAAAAATAGGCGCGCGCACACCCACCAGCGCTCCCGCGTGCCACTACCCAAAATGCAATGCGCACCCCCCCTGCGCATGTGCACCCACACCTACATGCACGCGCCTGCACCACGCACGTGCCCGCACCGCGCATGCGCACATCTACTGCGCACGTGTAACCGCCCCCTCCTCCTCCTGCTCCAAGCCTCGCACTCCGGGCACAAGCCGGAACGTGAGGCTGACAGCAGAAGGAGGAGGGAGCGGTTACGCGAGCCGCCCAGCCTGCGAAACCGCCCCCTTCTCCTGCTCCAAGCCTCGCACTCCTGGCACCAGCCGGAACGTGATGCTGGCAGGAGAAGGAGAAGGGGGCGGTTTCGCAGGCTGGGCGGCTCGCGTAACCGCTCCCTCCTCCTTCTCCTGCCAGCATCACGTTCCGGCTGGTGCCCGGAGTGCGAGGCTTGGAGCAGGAGAAGGGAGCGGTTACGCGAGCCGCCCAGCCTGCGAAACCGCCCCCTTCTCCTGCTCCAAGCCTCGCACTCCGGGCACCAGCCGGAACGTGATGCTGGCAGGAGAAGGAGGAGGGGGCGGTTTCGCAGGCTGGGCGGCTGGCGTAACCGCTCCCTCCTCCTTCTCCTGCCAGCATCACGTTCCGGCTGGTGCCCGGAGTGCGAGGCTTGGAGCAGGAGAAGGGAGCGGTTACGCGAGCCGCCCAGCCTGCGAAACCGCCCCCTTCTCCTGCTCCAAGCCTCGCACTCCGGGCACCAGCCGGAACGTGATGCTGGCAGGAGAAGGAGGAGGGAGCGGTTACACGAGCCGCCCAGCCTGCGAAACCGCCCCCTTCTCCTTCTCCTGCCAGCATCGCGTTCCGGCTGGTGCCCGGAGTGCGAGGCTTGGAGCAGGAGAAGGGGGCGGTTTCGCAGGCTGGGCGGCTCGCGTAACCGCTCCCTTCTCCTGCTCCAAGCCTCGCACTCCGGGCACCAGCCGGAACGCGATGCTGGCAGGAGAAGGAGAAGGGGGCGGTTACGCGAGCCGCCCAGCCTGCGAAACCGCCCCCTTCTCCTTCTCCTGCCAGCATCGCGTTCCGGCTGGTGCCCGGAGTGCGAGGCTTGGAGCAGGAGAAGGGGGCGGTTTCGCAGGCTGGGCGGCTCGCGTAACCGCTCCCTTCTCCTGCTCCAAGCCTCGCACTCCGGGCACCAGCCGGAACGCGATGCTGGCAGGAGAAGAAGAAGGGGGCGGTTACGCGAGCCGCCCAGCCTGCGAAACCGCCCCCTTCTCCTTCTCCTGCCAGCATCGCGTTCCGGCTGGTGCCCGGAGTGCGAGGCTTGGAGCAGGAGAAGGGAGCGGTTACGCGAGCCGCCCAGCCTGCGAAACCGCCCCTCCTCCTTCTGCTTCGGGTAGCTCTAGCAGCTCTGCACATGCGCGCCAGAAACCCGGAAGTAGAATGTGCCGGACCCGTGGCGTGCCAGCCGAAATGGCTCCGCGTGCCACCTGTGGCACGCGTGCCATAGGTTCGCCACCACGGTCTTAGAAGGTTTCTCAATCTAGCCAGACGAGAGTTGACTCTGTATATCTTATCAATCTGCCACATCAGCTCTTCCTTATTGATATCCATCACTTGAGCAAGGGCTCCTCCCAACAGTTCTTTCAAATTCTCATTTTTCTCCTCTTTTAATCCTCTAATTCTGATCGCAAATTCCATATTCCTGTAATGAACCATTGTAATTTCATCTGTAGTTTTCTCTTCAACCTCCTCTATTTTCTCTCTTAAAGTTGCTGTAATATCTCTAATTTGTTGAACTTGCTGGTCCAAATATTCCACATTATTTGCCAGTCCTTTGAATGCCACCAAAATATCAGCTCTGATTTCATTATTGCAGATTTCAATTTTGTCAGAAACAACTTGTATTTTATCATTTATCATCTCCTTAATTGTCTCATTAGATTCATCAATTTTTTTATTAAAGTTGGTAGACATTTGGCCCTGCATAGCTTTAAGGCTTTCTTGCAACATCGCCAGAGTTAGTGGCTGGGGCTGAGGCTGAGATTGTGCTGCAAGAGTTTGCAGTTTAGAGGTGGGAGTGGGAGAGCTCTCCGCACTCTTAGAGGAAACCGTCTTCACAGATTTAGAAGCCATCTGGATTAAAGTAAATCTTTAATCAAATATTCCAAGTTATTTTAATCTGGTACCAAAAAGAAGAAAAATCTCCAAATATAAATGCAAATCCAAATCAACTCCAACAGCTCTCCTGCGAAAGCCTGCCAGAAAACGGAAACTTTTTCTCTTTGTTCTCACTTTCGCTTCCACACCCTTTCAAGCTTTCAACGCCATTTTAGAGTCAGCTTGCTACTTTGTAACTTATCAAGTAAAAGTCAATGAGAGTTAAGTGGTGGTTACTTGCCCAATCTTGCCTCCTGGTTTTTTCTGCTGCTACAAATAATCTTCAGTTGGGATCAATCGTTTAGAGCAGTACTGGTCGTGATCTTCATGCTCCGCAAAACAGCGGAGATATCCCAGGTCCGGAGCAGCAGCAGGTTCCCAGGGAGCCCTCACCCTTCGCCCCCCAGGACTTCTCCTAGGGGACTTGGGGGGCTCTACCTGTGCCTGTGTGCTCTTTGCCCTTCCCTTTGCCCAGGAAGGGGGTTTTCAGCCGCCAGTCAGCTGTTTTTTAGCTTTCTGGCGGCTTTTACGGTGCCGGGGATCGGCGCTCTAAAAAGGAGCATCCACGACGATTGCGGAGCCAACAGGAAGTCCCCCTTGTTCTGATAGTTCATGCTGTCTCTGTTTGTATGGTTTAAGGTCAGGCTTGACCAGGTCCTTCGGCCATCCCCTCCACACCCAGTTCAACACAGTTCTGAGTGAGGGGTCCTTGGCCTGTGTTTAGCCACCTCAGCAGAAGTGACCAGTCCAGAATCAGCCAAGTCAATCAAAAGGACTGGAGCTTCTGGGACAATGTCCGTAAGGAGGTCGGGCAATGGGCACCTGCTCAAAGCGTCCGCATTGCCCATGTCTTTTCCTGGCCGATGTACCAGGCGATAGGAGTAGGCCAAGAGAAAGATGGCCCACCAGCTGAAATGGAAGGATAGAGCAGCTGGAGTGGGGCGGTCTCCCGCAAGAAGCCCCAGAAGTGGCTTGTGGTCCATAACCAAAACAAAATCCCTCCCAAATAAACATTTGAGGAATTTTTTGACACCAGCAACTAAAGCCAAGGCCTCCCTGTCCAGCTGGCTGTAGTTCCGCTCTACACTGGAAAGAGTCCTTGAGTAATAGGCCACAGGGCCCTCTGACCCATTTGGAAGCTTGTGGCTGAGCACAGTGCCGACTCCCAAAGGGGAAGCGTCGCATACCAGGACCAATGGCAAGGTATTGTTGTATTGAATTAAGAAACTGTCACTGGTTAGTAGTCATTTGACAGCTGCAAAAGCTGACACCTCCCTGGACCCCCATTTCCAAGGAGTGTTTTTGGCCAGCAGCCTGTGGAGAGGCTCGGCTATGGTGGCTTTGTCTTTTAGGAAAAGACTGTAAAAATTTAGGAGCCCAAGGAAGGCTTGGAGCTCTGTTTGGTTTTTTGGGTCAGGAGCCTCATGGATTGCCCTTAGCTTATTTTCTGTGGGGTGGATGCCTTGGCCATTGACTCAGTACCCTAACAATTCGACCTCAGGCACTCCCAACAAGCATTTGCTGCATTTGGCTTTAAGCCCAGCAGCACACATTTTTGACAGGACCATTCTAACTCGACAGCGGAGCTGGTCCTGGTCACAGGCAGAGATTAGGACGTCATCAAAATAGGGTATGACCCCAGAGATGTTCTGCAACAGACATTCCATTACACTCTGGAACAACCCCAGGGCTACGCTGACTCCAAACTGCAGCCTGTGACATTTAAAAGCTCCCCTGTGAGTTACAATGGTCTGTGCTTCTGCAGTAGCGCTATCTACCGACAGCTGCTGGTATGCCTGCGCAAGGTCTAGTTTAGCAAACAGGCATCCAGGACCTAGGGAGTGGAGTAGATGATGCACAATCGGCACCGGAAAGGCGCTCTGCTGCAAAGCCTTATTGATTGTGCATTTGTAGTCGGCAAAAATTCTAATACTGCTGTCCCCTTTAACGGGGGTCACTATGGGGGTCTTCCATTTAGCATGGTCAACCGGCTCCAAAATGCCTTGTTTGATGAGCTTGTCCAGCTCTTTGTCAATTTTGTCCCGTAGTGGGAGAGGGACCCGTCGAGGCTTAAGGTGAATGGGGGCGACATTAGGGTCAAGGCTAAATGAAATAGGAGTCCCCACATACTTGCCCAAGCCATCACTGAAAACGTCCTGGAACTCGTCAAAAAGGTTGTAAAGGTTCGGGGCTCCGATGGCTGTCACCCCTAGGCCGAGTGATTCAAACCAATCGAGTCCTAGGAGGCTCGGAAGGCTGCCGTTGACTATGGTGAGATGGAGAGGTCCATTGAAATTGTTGAATCTGATGTGGACCCAGGCTTTTCCAAGGACTACCAGTTTCCCTGGTAGTCAGAGAGGTGGATTGAGGATTCCTGCAGGCGGGTAGACTGGAGACTCCGAAGGGTGAGCTTGAGTGTCTCGTGGGCGACGATAGACACTGCAGACCCGGTGTCAACCTCCATTTGAACCGGTGCTCCATCGATGGAGACGGTGACCATGATCTTCCTTTTGAAGGGGCAGCTGGCCCTGGCAACTTGCGTTTGGTTTGTTTCTGGCTGCACGGCGAAGGCTCTCTGGTGCGGCTTTTGGTTTTCGTGCCAGAATCTATTTGACAATTCGCCTCTAGGGATGTCCTGCACATGCATGTCTTTCGGAGGCAGAATGGCATGGCAAACTCGCACCAAATGTCCTCTCCTTTCACAATGTTGGCAGATAACGTGCCTAAATCTGCATGATATCCTCAGGTGTCGCCCCCCACAGCTGGCACAAGCAATCAGGGATTCTTTGGGGGGTGGAAGGCGTTTCTGGTCAGTGCGGCAGACCTCGTTGTCACTGCTTACAGACTCCTCGACAGAGCCCTTGTGGACAGCAGAAGGAGGCTTAGTGTCCTTTTTAGAGGAGGCAAAACGGTGCAGAGATTCGGCCGCTTTGGTTGAGGACTCAGCAACTCTGGCTTCATCCAGGGCAGCGGCCAGCATGAGGTTGGGCCGAGCCAGGAGCCAGCACTGCAGGCGAATGTCCTGCATGCCACAGATGAGCTGGTCAAGCAGGATGTCATCCAGGTCGCGGAACTTGCAGTGGCTGGAGGCTTTATGGAGTGCGGCGATGTATTGGTTGATGATCTCGCCCTCCTGCTGCATCCACTGGCGGAACTCGTAGCGCCGGACAATCTTGGATGGGGTGGGCACATACTGTGTCTTCAGCGTTGCCTGGAGTACCTGCCAGGTCACGGTGTGGACTGGGGTTGGGTCAGACAACGATTCTGCGGTGTCAAACACCTCTGGCCCGCAGTGACTCAGAAATAAAGCTCTTTTTCTGTTGCCAGCCACCCCCAGCAGATCATTGGCTTCGAGGAAGCACTCAAAACACCGCATGTAGGAGTCCCATTTTTCCCAGGCAGGGTCGAAAAGTGCCGATGAGAGAAGGCAGACGTGGCTAGTGCTGCCTGGCTGGTTGCAGCACTTGAGGGCTAGTCTTCGTTCTCCTGGTCCCAAACCCTCATCGCCACTGTTAGATTGTGGGCAAGGATCATAGGAGACAGACTTCATAACAGCTCTTTTACTCAGCTCACTCAAGTAACCAGCAAAACATGGTCTGACAGCTAGCTCTTTTATAGAGGGCTGTCAGACACAACAACCAATAGCGTATGAGCATTCAAACACATGACCTGGGTGGCAACAACAGTTCAGGTAGAGTTCAACTAAAAACATAACAACTTACAGTTCAGTCAGAGGTCGTCTAGTCATAATAAGTTTAGGGTTCAGTTAGAGGTCAGTCAGAACACAACAGAGATCCTAAAGATTGGTCATCCTCCTCCCTCAATTTTAGTTTAAAGCCTTCCTGATAAGTTGAGCCAGTTAAATTGAGCCAATTCTTACTATGTTTCTTTAAGAAAATTTCTTAATTTTTTTTCTGTGTTTAAATTTTTTCTGTGTTTCTTTAAGAAAAGAAAATGTGTAATCTTGAAGGCCTTTTCTTTCCAGAAAAGTCTTTTCTTTAGCTTTCCTTTGAAGAAGTAGGTGGTGTTTTTGTCTCGGATACAGGAGATCCAGACTGAAGTAATCTAGAAACATTTATGCCAGAATAAAACCATTAGCCTTTAAAGTGCCTGAGGATGCTGCTGTTTTGGCCAAATAGACTAATCAGCTGTTTTTCTAGAAACTGTCCCACATCTGCTTTTTAGGATTTACAGTGAGTCTGGCAGACAGCTGCTGTCATGGTTGAGACTTGGCTCACTTTGCAAACCCCGCTTACAGCCAGACAAGAAGAATGGGGGAGGGCATAGATTGGAATGCAGGGGAGGCATAATGGGAGGGAAAACAATGCAAAGAACACTGATTTGGAGCCTGAGAACCAAGGTCATCTGCTGAGAAAGTCTACAAGGCGGAGACTCCATTAGCCAAACAAACTGACCTGACCTGACCGTACAGATTGAATGGAATAAAGGGGAACATTTAACCTTGCTGTTTGCATGCAAAAACGTTAGTATTGGCTTTGCTACTTCCGTATCCATGTTGGCTCAGTAAATTATACTCTTGGTAATAAAAATGTTCCAGGAGTTTTTATTTGCTGCATGAATCATGTGGATGGTTGACAGGTACAAAATATCAGACAATTTATGATAATACTTTTTTTAGGATGCAAGCACATCAATCAATCAATTTTTTATTATGGTCACAGACCAGCATGATGCAAGCAAATATCTTCTGAATACTATCACAAATTACAGTTAGTCTCTTTTTTCTTAGTGCGATATCGTGTCTTTTCTATGGATCACAACATGCACAGGATGGACAAAACTGTGATTGTCGAGTTTGAGGTGAGAATCGTGTCTGCAATTCTGTGTGATTAGTGTAGTCCCTTGAACAAGGAGTGGTTGTTGATTCTTCTTATAACCTAGTGCCCCAACTGCTGGGTTGCATTTGCTCTCTATATTATGTCATCACATAGAAAATCCAGTATTCCAGCTGGAGTTTGATGATACAGAATGCATAGGAAATAATATGCAACATGTATTTTTTCAACACACCTGTATTTTATTTCCTTGTACCCAGACTCCACAAAACATTGTTGTCAGTTCTAATCCAGTCAACCCATCTTCACCCTTGATCCGGCCTTACAATTTACCAGAACTTGTCAGGTAATTTAACATGGATATTGTCATAAGGCAACCTGTTTTGAAACCAAGGTTAAACTCTGATGGGGAAAAAAACATTCAGCTATTAAAGATTGGTTATAGAATAAAGCTGTATTGTATGTTCCCTTTTAGCTTGCTTTTCAGATCGATTATTAAAGTAAGAAAAATCCAGGTTTGATATTTTGCATTTGTCCATCACATTTCTATTTCCTCTTGTTGAGAGCCTGGAGCAGCACATGTGGGGATATAATGTTATTTGTATGGAAATTCTGTGAAATTGAGTGGACAAAAAATAGATACAATTTCATCACCACCATTTAAGTTCAATGAGTAAGAAGAAATTAGTTGCAGAAGTAAGAGTCACATTTCAGTTTCTACATATTTGAATCTGAAGATTTCTGAATCAGGCATTTTCTTCCTCTTTTACACTTATTCTCCATAATCCTATTAACATCAAGAAGAGGCCTTTCGTCCTTTGTTCATATCATATTGCCTTGCCTTCAGAAGTTGTGGGTGCTCAAACACTGAAGAAGAGATTGGACAGCCATTTGTCTGGAATGGTATAGGGAAGTGATGGTTAACCTTTTTGGTGCCAAGTGCCCAAAGCAAACGCACGCACAAATGCACATGCGCGTGGCCCAATCCCAAAAATGCAATGCGAGTGCCCCCTGTGCATGCGCCCCACCCCCATGCATGTGCACATGCGCATTTCCTGCGCATGTGCCCCCTGTGCATGTGCCCCAGCCCCCATTTTGGCTTCCAGGTTGGTGCAGGAGGCTTTTCAGGCCCAAAACAGGGCGCAGAGGGGGGCTTGCAATCTCCACAGTTTCTCCCCCCCCCCACATGTGCCCAGGCTTTCTCCTGCATTCCTGCCTTCTCCAATCTCCACAGTTTCTCCCCGCGCGCCCAGGCTTTCTCCTCCATTTCTGCCATGCAGAGGCACCTGCGGAGGGTGGAACCTGCAGAGATCAAGGAAGGCACGGGCGGCAGGAATGCAGGAGAAAGCTAGGGTGCACTGGGGGAGAAAGGTAGGGCGAGCTGGTGGGGAAGCTGTGGAGATCGGTGAAGGCCCCACCACCGTGCATGCGTAGCAGAGACCCAAAGACCAGCTGCATATGTGAGGTGGAGCTGGGCTGGGCGACAGCTGGTGTGCCTGCAGTGCCCGCTGGTTTACCCATTTGCCATAGGTTCGCCATCACAGGTATTGGGTCTTCTGCTTGAACAGAGAGTTGGATTAGAAGACTTCTAACTCTGTTATTCTTTATTCTCTATTGTCATAAATCGATTGTAAAGCCAAAGCAATGAAAAATATCTTCTTTTTCTTTCTATAGTTTGGGGACATGGAAGGCTGTGGCCAAATACGAACATTCACCAGAGGAGAGCTATACTGCATATTTTGATGTCAGAGAATATGGTAAGAAGGATCATTTCTGTTCAACAAATCTATTTTCTGATCCTGGGTTTTATCCCCTTCGATGGCTGCTATGATCTCTCCTGGAAAGTTAGGAGAGCCAATTTGGTCTAGTGGTTAAGGTACCAGGCTAGAAACCGGGAGACTGAGTTCTACTACTGTCTTAGCCATGAAAGCCAGCTGGGTGGCCTTGGCCAGTCATTCTCTCTCAGCTCAGTCCACTTCACAGGGTTGTTGTTGTGGGGAAAATAGGAGGAGAAAGATATGTCGGATGTGTTCACTGCCTTGAGTTATTTGTAAAAATAATAAAGGTAGGATATAAATAAATAATAAATAAAATATATTGAATTAAACTCAGCATATACATCCTCTGTCAGTGCTAGACTTCTTCCCTTTCACCTGTTTCTTCTTCTGTAGTGTTGCCAAGCTTTGAAGTCCGTCTGCTCCCATCAGAGAAGTTTCTTTATATTGATGGCAATAAAAATTTCCAAGTGTCTATCACTGCAAGGTTTGTTTATTTACAACTATGAGTAGATAAAGAAATTTATTTTGGCACTGGGTAACATCTGCATGAAAGGGATTTTTCTTTGGGTCATAATATTAAGAAAAATAAGATTTGGAGACTAGTCCTGATCTGAACATGTTTACTTGAAATTTATTTCAGAAATGCAATATTTATAATATTACAAAATAGTCTTTAGACTTTATTTAGCTTTATTAGTCTGACTGCTTATGATACCAAAATCAATTATCACTTATAGCTTTAACACTGCATCTTTTTACTGTCAAGGGTAGGGTGGTAGCCCAGTCATAAAAATGATCATAGGGAGAATAATCAAATTCATTTTTCAGGGAAATTATAATAATAAAAAATGTCCTAATCCCATTTTCCTACTATTTAGGAAATTACAAATATGTTCCTTTCAGCAAATTCTTAGTTATTTTAATGATTGATTTCAATTGCATTAAGGCTTTAATTGTGGTATGTTTTCTACTCCATACTTTTCATTTTTGCAAGCCACCTTGAGTGTTGGAATGAAGAGAATGGTGAAGTATACATTTAGAAATCAGAAAATAAAATGGGCAGAAGGATGAAGGAACTGAACTTATCACCACCACCCCCTCAAATTCTGTTTTCTCCTGCCCACCTTGAGCATCAGAAGTGACAAAGGCTTGGAGAAAGATGCCTGAATGAGTAGAGCTGAGAAAATAAGGAGCTGTGAGAAATAAGTCAATGCCCTCACTGATGCACCCCACTTGTGTCAAAGAAGATCAGTAGGAAAAGCAAAGATGTATAATTGGGCCTTTACTTTCATTATGTCATTACAGGTTTTTGTATGGAAAGAAAGTGGAAGGTGTGGCCTTTGTCCTCTTTGGAGTGAAAATAGATGGTGATAAAAAGAGTATTCCAGAGTCACTCACAAGAATTCCGGTAAAATGTAACAGGAGTGTTTGCATATAGGAGTGTGCTTGTTGATTGTGTGTCAGATCTACTAGGTCAGGGGTCTGCAACCCGCGGCTCTGGAGCCGCATGTGGCTCTTTCATCCCTCTCCTGCGGCTCCCTGTCCCTCAAAATATGCTTCACAACCACCAATGTGCGACACCCGCCAGCAGCGATTTATTGAGCTTTTTTTTCAGAGTTCAAAATGTTTTTGTTGCATGCAGAAATGAAAATTTGTTTTCTCTGTAGCAGTTCATTGATTTCACAAATTCAACACACTATAGTTTTTTTATACATAGCATAAAGGTAAAAAACGATATATGCAGTGTTATCTTCATTTTAGATGTTAAAAGGGTTTTGTGACTCCCGGTGTTTTCTTTTCTGTGGGAAACGGGTCCAAAAGGCTCTTTGAGTGTTTAAGGTTGCCGACCCCTGTACTAGGTAGAACAATTCCACTAGAAGGCTAAGCTACCATTATTGAGGTTGGCTATAATAACATAAGTTTGCAAGCCTGGTTGTGCTATAATTCCCTCTCCTTCTAATAATTCAGTGAATAAGGGAGTGTGTGCCCGAGTCTCTTTTGAATGTTATCTGGATGTTCTGGGCTTAAAACATATTTTACCCCTTGCTGCTTTGGCCAAAGAGCTTGCATATCTCCATCAAGGTCATCTTCCTTATTCTACATTGTGGCAGACCACTTGATTTCCTTCCTTATTTTTACTTATTTTTCATTTATTTTCAGATTATTGATGGGGATGGGGATGCAACACTAGAAAGACATACACTACGTTCTCGATTTCAAAATCTCAATGAGCTTGTTGGGCATACTCTGTATGCATCTGTAACTGTGATAACAGAATCAGGTGAGCAGGGGTGGGAGAAGAGAAGAGTAAATTGTTTCTTTGAATACAAACAAATTACACTTTTAAAAAATTAACAGACTACAATTTTAAATACCAGGGACTGAAAATAACTAAATAAAAGAAAACAAACTATCACCAGAACACATCATTGATTTGTGAATTGGTTTTTAAATCCTCCCCTTTCACAATGATTATTCACCTTTATCCCACAAAATCCACAATATTATTGTGGACAAATGTCTCTTAATTGACTCTAAATGTTTAGTAAAGTGAATCAAAACTTTCCAAATTAGATTAAAAGGGATGTTCTATCTAAAATGTTGCCCTGTATGAACTGTATCTATTAGTTTTTCCATTAAAACTGTTTCTAATCATTGGAATGTTTGGCCTAAATTTGGAATATTAATGTCCTTCTCTTCCTGGGCTATACATGTGCTTCCTGACACCAGTATCAATCTGATCTTGTCTTTTTCTAATATTTTCATTGTCTTCTTGAAACACCAATAACATAGCTAATTGCTATGGTAGGTGGTATAACAGAACTTATTCATTCCATAAATATTGATCAAAATTTTGGATTTTGGGCAATACTACCAGATATGTCAGTTTGTATCATTATTAGATACTGTCCTCAAATATTTGCTAAAAATTTGAATACAATATGAATATTTTTATGTTCCTTCCACAGTAAGGTAAAGCTTTCCATTTCATATTTTCAGTATTGTTTCCAAGCTTTTATTCCTATAGACATTTTACTGCATTCTGGAACTCTTGAATGATATAATATAAAGTTTTGACATGATTCTTTGGTATTTTCCTTTAGTTCAGAAATTATTGTTTCAAAGGAGCTGAAGTGGTGCAGTGGTTAAAGCCACTGCAGGCTGACTGCTAGTCTAGCAGTTCAGCTGTTCAAATCTCACTAGGCTCAAGGTTGACTCAGCCTTCCATCCTTCCGAGGTCGGTAAAATGAGGACCCAGATTGTTGGGGGCAATATGCTGAACTCTGTAAACCGCTTAGAGAGGGCTGTAAAGCACTATGAAGCGGTATATAAGTAAAGTGCTATTGCTATAAAGTCAGTCAGGGGGTAAAAAGCTCTTTTCTTTATTTTTCATCTTTAACAAATGTTAGAGCCTGTTCATATTTTGTCCTGAAGCATTAGATCTCTGCCTTTTCTCTATATCAGAAATCGTTTCTCCATTTATAAATCAGTCCTATATAAATTTGCATTTGTTCATCTCTTTGAAGTGCTTTAAAATCTCTGGAAAATATTGAACTTCTATCAAGGGCATAATTGGAGAAAAGTTACAGTGCTAATATTTCACATCACTTTTGTCAAATTTCAATTTTTCAATTTCAATTTTTTTTGTCAATTTTCTTCAAGCAGTTTTAAATCTATAGCCTTGTGTGGAATTACATCCAGGCTTTGTTTCTGAAACATTTTAAGGGAAACAGTATGTCTAGTCTCAAAGACACAAAATAAAACAATATATTAATAAATCCCCACTCCACATCTTCTGAAGTTTTAATATTCTAATTTTCTATTTATAAATTATCATTTGCCACATTATTTTCTCTAATTTCTTAAGACCATTCACATGAAAGGATAATAAAACTTACAATCAGCACATAATATGTTGCAACATTGTTTTCTAGAAAAAGAAAGGGATAGGAAGAGAGAAAACGTTGAGAGAGAACATGCAAACTGTGAAAGTACTGGGTTTATTAGTTTGAAACTAATAGTGCTTCAGGATTTTTCTCTTGCGTTTCTCAGTTTGATTTCCTATTTTAAGTTGCATTCCTTCTTTTTGTTTTGCAGGCAGTGATATGGTAGTGACTGAGCAAAGCGGCATTCATATTGTGACATCTCCCTATCAGATCTACTTCACAAAAACCCCCAAATATTTGAAGCCAGGAATGCCATATGAACTGACGGTAATTGAAATTGAAGTCTTCTATTTTGTCAAAGAACCACCTTAGCAATATCTTCCTCCACCTTACTGGGCTTCTGAAGAGCTGTCCAGACTTGGTTGTTCAAGATCATGTGGAGGCGGGAAGATGGGTGTGGCCAAATGCCACGGCGACATGGAGATCCCCGCGCTCCGCAGGGGTTCCCCGATATCGCCTGGGGACCTGGTTCCATTGGAACCGGATCGGATCTGCCCTGGAGGGGCAGTGAAGAAGAGGATGTTATCGGTGATCTGGGAGGGGTCGGCAACCCCACAGAGAGCCGATCAGCCCTCGACCAGCGGCAGTGTGAAATCGGCTTGCAAAAGCCGTCCAAGCCGCAGCCGGCCGCGAACGGAACGATGGATTTAGTTTAAAGCGTTGAAGTCATCTGGGAAGAAACAGAACTTAAGTGATGTGCTGGAGGGAGATCAGAAGCATTGATGTCGATCTGGTGAGTGTTTTTGCTGAAGAAAAATACTGAAATCTTGTTATTAAGTTTAAAGGGGAACAAAAGGACTTGAAAGAAATTTTACGAAGCAGCTAATCAGCAAGTTTAAGACTATTGGAGAACGATTTGGAAGTTGTAGCTAAAACCCAACATCTGAAAATTTGGAGAATTTGGTTTTGTTTTATTTTGTTTTATTTTGCTTTATTTTTTTATTTTCTTTTTATTTTCAAACATCACAATATTTTAACATAAGTCCGCACCCGTTATTATACGTTGATACTACTAAATAATATACAGTCCTTCTTATTTTTACATATCTTCCTCTTTCATCTCACGTTGTCTCACAGTTTTTATTTTTTCCTTTTTCTTCTTCTTTTTCCTCCCTTTGGTCCAGTTGTACCATTTGGTCCATATCTCGTAGTATTCCGAATTGCTTTGTCCTTTAAGATCAATCGTTAATTTATCCGTTTCTGCACATCTGTAGATTTTGTCCATCAGTATGTTTTCCGGTGGTGTTTGGCTATTCTTCCAATACTGGGCATAAGCTATCCTCACGGCCGTTATAATATGTAAAGCTAGATATTGTATATTTTTAGGGTATTTTTTCTTCATTATTCCCAATAAGAATAATTCCGGATTGAATTCCATTGTCCTTTCCATAATTTCCTGTAACCATTTATGAACTTTGTTCCAAAAGCCCTTAGCTTTGGGACACATCCCCCACATATGAAAGAAGGTGCCTATCCTTTCTTACACTTCCAACATGCTGAATTTGCATTTGGGTATATTTTCGCCAATCTTGATGGAGCTAGATGCCATCTATAAAACATTTTATAATAGTTCTTTTTATATGCTACAGTTTTCGTTATTTTACAATTTATATTCCAAGTCCTCTTCCAGTCAGCCAGATGGATATTGTGTCCTATGTTTTTAGCCCAAGCTATCATTGGTTCTTTGACAATTTCTTCCATTTTTTCTGATTCTAATAAGTATTGTATTTATATAGTTTTGATATCATTTTTTCGTCTGGTCCTGTTAAAATTTTGTCCAATTTTTGTAAATCCGTATCTATGCCCATTCCCTCCGTATCTTTTTTATATCTTGATTTTATTTGTAGATAGGGCCACCAGTCAATTTTGATATTTTGTTCAGCCAATTGTTCTCTACTTTTCAACTGTCCTGTTGAATCCAATAAATCGCTGTATCTTACAATTTTAGTTGTATCAATTAAATTCGTGTAAGTCGTAGCTTCCATAGTTGAAAGCCATCTGGGAATTTTTATATAATTTTGCTTTTTAATTTCATACCATGTTTTTATAAGAGATTTCCTAATTAGATGTTGATTGAAGTTTGATTGTAATTTGAGTCCGTCCTTCCATATATAGGTGTGCCATCCCATCAAAAGATCATGGCCTTCCAATATTAATAATCTCTTATTTGATAAATTTATCCAATCTTTAATCCACGTCAGAGAGGCTGCCTTATAGTAAAGTTTCCATTCAGGGAGTCCGAGGCTGCCTCTGCTCTTATTATCCTGTAAATTTGTTAATTTAATTCTTGGTTTTGTGTTTAGCCAGATAAATTTAGTTGTAATTTTGTTCATTTCATTAAAAAATTTTGTCTCTAATTTTATAGGAATTGTTTGGAATAGATATAAAAATTTAGGTAAAATGCTCATTTTAATTACAGCAATGCTCCCTAATAGTGAAAGTTGTAGTTTTTTCCATTTCTCTAAATCTGATTTCATTTGATGTACTAACTTATCATAATTATATTTTTTGATGGATGAACATTTATTAGTTAGCATTATACCTAGGTATTTAATTTTCTTTGTTGTTTGCAAGCCTAATGTTCTTTCCAATTCCTCATTCTGCCTTTTTGTCATGTTTTTTGTTAAAAGTTTAGTTTTTTGTTTATTAATTTTCAATCCTGCCGATTCTCCATATTCTTCTATTTCTTTAATTAATTTCTCTCCTGATTCCAAAGGTTCTTCCAAAATGAATACTAGATCATCGGCGAATGCCTGTAGTTTATATATCTCATTTTTTATTCTCGTTCCCTTAATTTGTTGATTATTTCGAATTTTGTTTAGTAATGTTTCCAATGTTAAAATAAAGAGCAGAGGCAACATCGGAAATCCCTAGCGGACTCCTTTAGATATCAGGAATGATTGTGTCATATCACCATTTATTATAACCTTGGCTGACTGGGAAGTATAGATTGTTTCCATAATCTTCTCGAATTTGTCGCCGAATTTCATTTTTTGGATTAATCCTAACATATATTGCCAATTTACGTTGTCGAACGCTTTTTGCGCATCCAGGAAGAGAAGGGCTAGCTCCTTTCTGGATGCTCTTCATAATATTCCAATATATCTAAAACACATCTTGTATTATTTTTTATCTGCCGCATTGGTAAAAACCTATTTTGATCCAAATTAATAATTTTATTTACAATTTTCTTTGTCCTTTCTGCCATAATTGTCATGAAAATTTTGTAGTCAGCGTTCAACAACGAAATTGGCCTGTAATTTTGAATTTGGTTTTTCTTGGCACCTTCTTTCATAATCATAGTTACATATGTCTCCCTCCACGTGTTTGGTATCCTGGCTCCCGTAAGGGCATTTTTGTATAGTTCTAATAAAATATTTTCAAATGTATCCCCTAGTTTTTTATAAAATTCTCCTGGTAGGCCATCAGGCCCTGGTTATTTATTGTTATTTTGTCTTTTTAGTGCATTCTGGATTTCTTGTACTGTGATCTCCCTGTTCAACATTTCCTTATCTATGTCCTCTATTTGTGGCATACTTATTGTTTCTAAATAATTATTTTGTTTACGTCTACTGGGTCCTGTCTATACAAGTTTCTATAATATTCTGTGACTATTTTTTTTATCTTTTCTTCTGTGCATTGTACTTTCCCTGCTATATCTATTAATTGATATATAATTCTATTTTCCTTTCCTTTTTTAATTCTATGAGCCAGCCACCTACTTGGTGTGTTTGCTGACTCGAAAAATGTTTGTTTAACAAATCTGATATCCTTTGTGTATTCCTGTTGTTCTATTAAATTTGTTTTACGTCTGGCATCCAATAATAATTTATATATATTATCATTTTCTGTTTCTCTTTGGAGTTTATTTTCTAATTCTTTAATTTCTTTTAGTTGTTTATTGTAATTTCCCCATTTATCTTTATTTTTCTTTGCCATATAGGCAATTGTTATTCCCCTGATGTATGCTTTTAATGTGTCCCATGAATTTTGTATAGTGGTGGGTTGTTTTTTGTTCTCCCTTATAAATAGTTTTATTTCTTTGGTTATTGTTTTTATGTATTCTTCCTCTTGTAGTATTCTTGTGTTTAGGGTCCATCTCCTTATTCCTTTCTTCTTTCCTTTCCATACAACTAATAATGGGTTATGGTCTGCCCATATGTTCGGTGTTATTTCCACCGAATCTACCGTATTTTTCGGCGTATAAGACGCACCGGAGTATAAGACGCACCTAAATTTTAGAGGAGGAAAACAAGGAAAAAAGTATTCTGAACCAAATGGTGTAGTAATATATTATTTAATAAAATACCAGTGTAGCAGAATACTTTTTACAACCATGTACACTTTTTACAACCATGTATAATTTTTACAAACTTCAAACTTGACAGCTTTAAGACTAGTGGACTTCAACTCCCAGAATTCCTCCTCCAGTCATGCTAGCTCAGGAATGGGAGTTGAAGTCCACAAGTCTTAAACTTGCCAAGTTTGAAGACCCTTGCACCCCTAACTCCTAATCCAGGGGTCTTCAAACGTGACAGCTTTAAGACTAGTGGACTTCAACTCCCAGAATTCCTCCTCCAGTCATGCTAGATGGGGTAATTAGGAGACAAAAACACCCCAGCTCATTTTTCACTCATTTGTTTGCAAAAATAGGGCATGCAGAGGCTTTGGGAAGCCTGCAGAGCACTCCTAGGGGTGGGGGAAGGCAGAAACGCCCCAATTTTTGCAAAAAATGGCTCGTTTTTTGCTCATTTGTTTGCAAAAAAAGCGCATGAAAAAGCTTTGGGAAGCCTGCAGAGCACTCCTAGGGGGTGGGGGAAGGCAAAAACGCCCCCATTTTTGCAAAAAGTGGCCGGTCTTTCACAAAAATAGGATGCGGGGGTGGGGCTTCGGGAGGCCAAAAAAATGGCTGTATTCGGTGTATAAGATGCACCGACATTTCCACCCTCTTTTGGGGGGCAAAAAGGTGCGTCTTATACTCCGAAAAATACGGTATATTTTTACATATTTCCTTGCTTGTCCAGACCATGTCTATTCTAGAAAAGGATTTATGGGGGATCGAATGAAATGTATACTGCTTGCTTTTGGGGTGTAGTAGTCTCCAGACATCTATCAAATTTAACTCCTCTGTCATTGCATTAAACGAATCTGGTAGTGTACTTTTTTTAATTTTCCCTTTTTCCTTGGTTGTGTAGTCCATTCTAGGGTCAGTCATGCCGTTAAAATCTCCTACTATACACATATTTTTATAGTTGACTAATATTTTCTCATGTAATTGTTGATAAAAAAATTTCTTTTTTTATTGGGTGCGTATATGTTCACTAATAATATTTCCCCCCCTCCAATTTCTATTTTTACCATTATATATCTTTTAAATCTAATCCTATTTCCTTTGACTTAACCTCATTTTGTACATATATAGCTACTCTTTTCTTTTTTCCCCTCTCTAATGATGCATATAGTTCTCCTAGCTTTGCATATTCTAAGTACTTTTTTGTGTTTGTTTGATATGGACCTCTTGTAAACAGATTATCTCTACTTTTTGTTTGATTAATTTAGAGAATATTTTTCTTCTTTTTTGTGTATTATTTAATCCTTTAATATTTAATGATAAAAGTTTGACTTCTTTTTGCATCTCCTGTTATTTTATATGTGGACTTCTTCAAATTGTTTATTTATTTGTTTCCGCTGCAGTTTGCGTTCTTGTTTTTATCCTTTCTACCTTTGGGTTTTGTCTGTTGTCTCCCCAGTTCCTTCTCCCCTCTTCTCCTCTCCTATCTCCTGTCCTTCCTCCTGACTAGTCGACTCCAATTTCCCCCCCCCCCACTTTCCAGCTCTTCATCTCTTCCAATAAGTTCTTCGTAAACCTCCTGTGCTCGTTCCAAGGTGTCCACCTTTACCTTCCTTCCCTCCAGGGAGATTATCATCCCCTCCGGGATGATCCATCTGAACAGGATTTTTTTTTGTTCAGTACAGCTGCCAGGGACCTATAGTCTCTCCTGAGTTCCCTCACCCTTCTAGGGACTTGTCTCAAAATATTTATCTCTCTTCCTTTGTACGTTAGTGTCTCACCTCGGATAGCTGCATATACTTTGTCCCTAGTCTTCCATCTGGCAAACCGAACATGTATTTCGCGTGGGAGGTGGTGGCGCCTAGCATAATTCGTTTGCAGTCTATAGATTTCGTGTATTTCTCTTATGATCTCATTCTTATCCTGTTGTAAGATTTCCGCCACCAACCCTGCCATAATTTCTCCCAAGTCCTCTTCCTTATCTTCGAGAATGTTCTGGAATCTCAGGAAGTAGGAGGATCTATCCATTTCTAAATGGATCAGTGAGGTTCCTATTTCCTTAGTGGATTCTATCACTTTCTGATCCACCCTTTCTATTTTTTTTCATTCTGTTCAGTCTTCTTTTCCACCATACTGATTCTCTGTTCATTTTTTTTGAATCGCAACCTGTATTATCTCAATTTTTGTATCTATTTTAAGTATGTCTGATTTTAATTCTGTGTGATTGTTTGTAATCAGTTCTTGTAATTTTATCATCGTTTCCTGAACAATATTTAAGGTGGTATTCATGTTTTGAATTAAGGCTGATCCCCCTTCTCCATTGTTAGCATTTCATCAATTTGTCTTTGAGTAGCTGGTGCAGGTGAACTTGCAGCTGGGGCTGATGTTATTTTCTTTCCCCCTCTTGTTGACATGCTTGTTGAATTACTTGTTATCTCCTTTAGTATAATATTCTGTTGCTCAAGGATTTTATAAATTCTATTCCAGATTACCATATACTTTCACTATTACTTATAGTATAAATCTATCACTGGGAGTTATTCAGTCAATATTTAGTGTTATTTTCTAGGTAATATTCAATAAAGCAGTTATCAGGGTATCTTATATAATTTTAAATATGCAATGTAATGTATAAATCTATGAATAATATAAAATATAGATATAACCAGTAATTTAAATATATATTTTAAATATATGTAGTAAATATTATATAATATTATAAATATATTTAGAGTTTTTAAAATAGTTTTTCAATATCTTATGCATCTAACAAAGTAATCTAGATCATTTAAATATACTTATAGTTACTATAAAGTTACTATAAAATTATTATAATCACCATAAATCAAGTATATAATATATAATCACTATATCAAGTTTCAATTACTCTATTCGGTTTATCAAGTCGTTATTCTATATATTTCCTATCTACTTAAGCAAATTTGTATTTATATTTATATAGTTGAAAATTAATTCATTAAATACATAAAATAGTTGTAAAAATTACTTAATCAATATTAATAATCACAAAAATTGAAAAATTTGTTATTGTTTTCTAGTTCTCTAATAAAGGGGATGGGGGAGAGATTTTTATCTATAAATAGTTTTGAAAAAAATATAGATTCACAAGACAAGAAGTAAAGAGAATAATTATAAATTAAGTTTTTCACCATAATGTCAGTATCTGCTGATGTTATATGTGTCTCAATTGTCCTCCTTATTTCAGAAGATTCCGATCTTTTCAGATTTCACAGTCTAGCGTTATGTCCTGTATTCTGCAATGGAGTTCTCTTTTTCCAAAATTGCAAAGTCATCCACTGTGCTCTGTATACTGTTGTTCAGTTTAACTTTTAGACTTTTCTTCTAAACTCGATCTTCAATACTCCGTAAACCATTAATCCTCGATCAACAATATTCCACTGGAAAGAAAGGTATTATTCCAGTTCTGACATAGGACTCGCATCTGCCTCTTTCTTGCCTGTTTTTGTCTGCAAGTTTTCGCCCTCGTCTCTCCACTCTCCTTTATCCTCACCGCTGGTCCTCTCGTTGAGCTCCTTAGTGGTTTGTTTTTCGCCCTATGGTCGAGCCTCTTTTTCCCCGATTTCCACAATCCTATGAGATTTGGATTTGAAGTTTCGGGTATGGTTCGCTGTCATCACTTGCTTCCTTCTCTCTATGTGGCGCCCTGTGGCTTCAGGCCTGCCATGTTTCCAGGAGCAGGAACAGATGCTTTCGTCTCCGATAGAGAGGGTTTCTTTCGCCCCAGCGGACAAATGCCTTCATCCCACTGTTGCCCGGTATTCCCCTCTTATTCCACACTGTCCTACAGACAAACTGTGCCTCAAAAGGTATCTAGAAACAAAAGAAAAAGCAGTCTCGGGGGATGAGAATCATCCTCCTACAGCTACTATGCCCCGCATCGCCACCGGAAGTCTGGGAGAATTTGGTTTTAAATAACTGATTTAATTCACATGGATTTATGTTGGACTAAAAAATATAAGCATACTGAATATCTTTGAAAAGAAGGAAAAGACTTAGGGGTTAATTAAGACTGCCATCTGCTGGTTATGTTTGCGTTAACAATTCTTCAGTGATTATTTACACTTCTGCTGGATTGAAGATCTGTTTTTAATTGTTAAAATTTTCATCAGTGAATGTTTACACAGCTGGTGACCTCGAGCTGAGAGATTGTTTTGTCGAACATACAGCATTGGATACTTTGTTTATATTTGTTACTGAAAAGAGCTTATATTGCTTAAGCTGAAGAGTTTACATCTTTCATTTGAAATTTGGTTGAACTCTAAATGAACTTAAAAGGCTACACTTTATTTGACACAGAGGAAAATATCTTATGTTAGGCTGTTGGATTATTAGACAGCTGAAAGAAAAAAAGGTTTTTTGAATCAACATAGGATTGAGCATTTATGAAGATATTCTAGCCCTTTACAAAGATTTAAGAAAGAGCATTATGGGATTTGAAGATGCAAGTAAGACTAAAATTGAGAATGCATTGGACAATGAGGATTTTAATAAGGATATTAATAAAGACAATGATAAAGAATTTGAAAATATGATGATACAAAGCAGAAAACAAAATAGTGGTATGGAGAAGAAACTGGAAGAAGAAGATACTAAGAATGATGGAGATAAAGAGAAAGAATATATTGTTAATGGACAGATTGGAAATTATATTGTAATATATGATGATTTCACTGGGAAAAACAGTGGTGAAGGAAGAATGAAGCAAGGACAGGAGTATTGGATATGGCAAATCAAAAAAGAAAGGGGGAAGGAATTAAGAGGAATAGAAGGAGGATTTTTTCAATGGGAATATATAAGGAAGAAAGGTAGAGAAAGGACAAGAAAGTGGGGGTATAAAATGACTAGAAAAAAGAAAAAATAGGGATGATTAAGAGCAAATGGAATTCTAAAGAAAATGGATGAATTTTTTGGGAATATTATATAATAATTTTTTTCTCTCTTTTATGTTTTAGTAATTTTACTTTTTTAGTTTGTTTGTTAATAAATATGAGGGTTTTTTTTGAAAAAATATGAATAGAAATAAGTAAATATTTAATATAATTAGATATAATTATTAATAGAATAGAACGAGAGGTTCTAATCTGTGAGAACTTATGAAATGCAATTATTTCTTGTTGAATATATTAACTAATGAATATAATATTGAAAATGAAGAGATTTTATAATTATGATTTTATAATCATAACATATGATTGTTATTAGAGAGAATGGAATTAAGATCTAAAATTGAGATGAAGTGATATGCTGAATTTTTAAACTTATTATCTATTTTAACGTATAAACTAGTATTTAGTAATATGTAGAAATTCTATGATTTCATGTTTTACTGTGAAAATTGGTAAAGGTGAAATTCCCCTTATTCATTTTATAGTATAAAAATTTGAAAGAACGTATAAAGAATTTATAACTTGGAATTTTATTGTTAAAATAAGTTAATGTGGAATTTTTTAAGTATGGATTTTTAGTTTGTAGAAATTAGATAGTAGGAAAAAAAGGGATGAGTTATGAAAAGAAGGATTGATGAAAGCACTACAGCTTGGCTTTAAGGATAAAGAGATAAGATAAATAAAACAATTAGTAAATAAAATAGATAACAGTGATTAAATTAATTGTTAAAGATTATTTGTGTAATCCGGATGACGAAATTAGAAAAGGAGGTTAAAATGGTATATACCGAAGGTTAATATATAAATGAACGGATGTATTTTTGTTTTTTATTGAAGGTATATATGTTGTTATATGTATTTTGATGTTTAAGGTGGAGAAAAAAATAAAAACTTTTTGCAAAAAAAAAAATATCACGTGGAGGCTTAAGCTTACCTCGGGGTTGACTCTGCCACTGTAAATTGATTGAATGATTGGTATTTGTATATTGGATGTTTTGCTGTAATGTATCCGCATAGAACTTACAGTATAAATTACAGTATAAATTACAAAAAAGCCTTAGGAACTCAATTTCTAAGCCACCTGCAGTCACATTGAGTGAGTTGGGCAGCCATATAAATCTTTTTAATAAATAATAGTTGAATAATCAGGTAAAAGAACACACTTGTAAGTGGATAACAAGCTTCCTAACAGACAGGAAGCAGCAAGTGAAGCTAGGCAAAATCACATCAGATACCTGTACAATTAGCACAGGAGCCCCCCCAAGGCTGTGTACTCTCACCAGTTCTCTCTATATACCAATGACTGCATCTCAAACGATCCATCTGTTAAACTACTGAAGTTTACAGATGATACAACAGTGATTGGTCTCATTCAAAACAACAATGAAACTGCATACAGACAGGAGGTTGAACAACTAGCCTTGTGGTGCGACCGGAACAATCTGGAACTGAACACACTCAAAACCATAGAAATGGTGGTAGACTTTAGGAGAAACCTTACCATTCTACCACCTCTTACAATACTAGACAACACAGTATCAACAGTAGAGACCTTCAAATTTCTAGGTTCTATCATATCTCAAGACCTAAAATAGTCACCTAACATCACAAACGTCATCAAAAAAGCACAACAAAGAATGTCCTTTCTGCACCAACTCAGGAAGCTCAAACTGCCCAAGGAGCTGCTAATACAGTTCTACAGAGGAATTATTGAATCTGTCATCTGCACCTCTATAACTGTCTGGTTCGGTTCTGCAACCCAACAAGACAGACACAGACTTCAGAGGATAATCAGAACTGCAGAAAAAACAATTACTGCCAACCTGCTTTCCATTGAGGATCTGTATACTGCACGAGTCAAAAAGAGGGCCGTGAAAATATTTACTGAATCCTCGCATCCTGGACAAAGTGTTTCAACTCCTACCCTCAAAACGACGCTATAGAGCACTGCACACCAAGACAACTAGACACAAGAACAGTTTCCCCCCAAATGTCATCAGTCTGCTAAACAAATAATTCCCTCACCACTGTCAAACTCTTCACCAAGGCTGCATTACTATTACTATTAGTCTTTTCATCGTTCCTATCACCCATCTCCTCCCACTTATGCCTGTGTGACCATAACGTGTTGCTTGTATCCTTACAATTTATATTAATATTGATTGTTTTCTGATTGGTTATTTGTACCCTATGACAATCATTAAGTGTTGTACTTCATGATTCTTGACAAATGTATCTTTTCTTTTATGTACACTGAGATCATATGCACCAAAGACAAATTCCTTGTGTGTCCAATCACACTTGGCCAATAAAGAATTCTATTCTATTCTATTCTAAATTCAGAGGAAGTTGCCATGTTCCATGCTGAATCACTTCTTCTGGATTGTTTTAGGTGTATGTTACCAACCCCGATGGCTCACCAGCTGCCAGAGTACCAGTGATATCAGATAGCTTACCAGCTGCCAATGTACCAGTGAAATCAGAGGCCATTCGTTCTGAGGGAACCACTTTGAGCGATGGGACTGCTAAGCTCATCCTGAACACACCACTGATCACTCAAAGCCTACAAATCACTGTAAGTCACTCTGACATTCTGTTAAATCCCATTCATTGTGCTGATGAGAGGGAATGTCGTGAAGAGGTAGATTCCCAGGAGGGAGAGGGGCATTGCAGAGGAGTAAGTGGCAACTCAGTCCAGATGCTTTGTGTGAGAGAAATAGGGTGAAGACAGCCCCTCCCTAATAGTTCTCAGAGTATATTGTAGATACAGATCGAAGACTCCTCAGTCTGGCAAGATTTTGTTTATAGATTTGAAAGCAATAAAGAACTCAATTTGGGAGAGCAGAGACAGACCTAGCAGGCCTATGCATTGTGGAATTCTGCACAATGGCACCTTGGATGCCAGCAACAGCTCTGCTGTTGCTTAAGAGGGAACAAGTGACGAAATGTTCATCTGTTTGCTGTGATGCAAACTCTATTTTATGCACTTTTGCAGGACAGTGCACACAGCTATGAAAGGCAAAGCAAGAAATAGACGCTGTGCAGCCCCTATGCACATTGTGTCACTGGAGAGTCATCTTGGCTAGGAATGGAGACAAATACATTACGTATGCCTATTAATGCAAGGGATGTCATTGTGTATACTGTAGGTTGATATCTGTATATTTGGGTCTATTGCTGTTGAGATGAGTGTAATATAATGGCAATCTTTCTTCATCTTTTTTTCTTTTTACAAGGATCACTTGTAAAAGGCAGCTGATCATGGTATATTGTGTGGTCTGGTGATATCTATAAAAAGAAAGGAAGGTGGGGAAATAAATGGTGTCGGGCAGCTCCTTATGCCCTGGGTAAAGTTTGTTTTTTAAGGGAAAACAAATAGAAAACATACCCCGTGGATAAATGCCACTGAAAATAATGTGATTTCTTCTCTTTTCTCAGTATTTCTCAGTTTTAATTTAATTTAATTTAATTTAATTTAATTTAATTTAATTTAATTTAATTTAATTTAATTTAATTTAATTTAATTTAATTTAATTTAATTTAATTTAATTATTTAATTTAATTTAATTTAATTTAATTTAATTTAATTTAATTTAATTTAATTTAATTTAATTTAATTTTACTACTTATAAAGAAGTAGTGATACTCTTTCACAGGAACAATGATTCTTGCAAGTCCCTGATTTGGTTTGGCATTAAATATCCCATTTGCTTTTTGTAGCCAGTTCATCATCCCATCTGACCCTCAGGCTGCAACTCACTTTGCAATTGTTTTATTCAATAGCTATGCCCACTCCCCACTCCCCAAATCCCTATTACAATATAGAATTTGCTTCACTCATAGTAACACAGAGCTCTTTTTTATCTTAAAGATGCAGATCAAATAACAGGATCTCAGATATTTATTTATGAAAACAGGATGCTAGCCAGTTCCTTTCTAGCCATTACTGTATTCTTTCAGCAGTCTTCATGTGGACATCACTAAGTGCCGGCCTTAAAAGGAGTCATAGTTGCTTCCTAATTAGGTTATTGCTTCATATGTATCCTGTCTAGGTTAGAACCAACCATGGAGATCTCCCAAGAGAACGCCAGGCAACAAAGTCCATGACAGCCACAGCCTACCAAACCCATGGAGGATCTGGAAACTATCTTCATGTAGCCATTTCATCTGTAGAGATTAAGGCCGGAGATAACTTACCTGTCAATTTCAATGTGAGGGGCAATCCAGACTCGTTGAACCAGATCCAATATTTCACATACCTCGTAAGTATTATAGGCCTGGAGGAAATCCAGGGGCTGCATTTCAATTCATATTGTAGCCTTGAAGCTACTGGCTTAATCTATCATTTCTAACCTTTCCATTAATCAGTATTTGTTCACCCTCAGATATTGACTAAGGGGAAGATTTCCATGGTTGGCAGGCAACCCAAGGGAGCTGGGCAGAATCTGGTGACCATGACTCTGCGTATCACTCCAGATCTCATCCCTTCCTTCCGGTTTGTGGCTTACTACCAAGTGGGAAACAATGAAATTGTGTCTGACTCTGTCTGGGTGGATGTGAAGGATACCTGCATGGGAACGGTAAGTCAGCCTTCCCAGTAGCTTTCTTAACAGTCATGGGAAACACCTTATTATAGCTGCATCAGAAGTGCATAAATCAGATGTGCTTATTTTAAAGCATTTTCATGGTATTTTCCCCAAATATTTATTTCTGTTCAGATAGAGAAAGCCAACTATTTTTCCTTGAACTGGCAATTTTGCTGTCTGTTAGAGACCTGAGCTTTTCTTTGCTTTGTATAAACAGTTGATTGTGAAAGGAGCATCATCTTCCAAAAACAATCCAAAGCCAGGCGCTGCAATGAAAATCAAATTGGAAGGGGATCCAGGTGCTCGGGTCGGTCTTGTGGCTGTGGACAAAGCAGTATATGTTCTCAACGATAAATATAAGATTAGCCAAGCTAAGGTAAGGCCAGAAATTTCTTAAGCTACAAACACTCAGCTTTCAAGGGTTTTCCGACTTACAGTACTGAAGAGGAACATTTTTTTCTATGATGTGCACTAGATATGGGACACAATAGAAAAGAGTGACTTTGGCTGCACAGCTGGCAGCGGCCAGAATAATCTGGGTGTATTTGAAGATGCCGGACTGACTCTGACAACTAGCACTAAACTCAGCACCAAACAAAGATCAGGTATTTGGGGGATGGGTGCTAATGTCTGGGAGATGGCAGAGGTTTTCCAATCCATTTAGAAGCCAAGAGAAAAGCATTTTCTCCATCAAATACTACTGGCACCATATGGGAATCAATTCACAAGGCCCAAAGCAAATAGTCAAGGCTCACTGCAGAGTCACTTGGTTGAGATGGGCAGTTTAGAAATCAATTAATTAATTAAACAAATTAACAAAATGTATTGTTATCAGCGTGCACTGGAGGAACTACCTCCAGAAAATAGTAGAAGAAACTCCAGCAGACAAAAACATATGTATACATTTCAGAAAGGAGGAAAAAATGATAGTCATACATATGCCTAAGTAATACATGATATAAGCATAAACATTCATAATTAACAAACCTCATGTTACTTCTCCACTTACTATGTTCAAGAAGCAATTATTGTATTAATAAAAGAAACATAACAGTTCGGTTGCCATAGAAATCTTGGTCAGGTTTACTGTGAACCAGGCACTTCAAGGTTGCCTGTTTCATGTGCCAATTAGCACACATTCCTTTTACGTTTCTCTTTTGCTAAAATGTCCCACTCCTCTAACTATTTGTTTTCCTCGCACCTGAAAAGTATGTTTCAGCACCTGAAGCACAGAATATTGGCCATTGGGTTCTTGAACTGCATGCAATGGTTCCAACACCTTCTACCAAATGATTACTCAAATTGTAGGGCAAATCCCAGATAATTGTTTCCAAGGATGATTCTAGAGGAGGGAATTATAATGCAGGATTTCTACTATATTCCTATGATTTTAAGAGGGGCCTACCTTACTAAGCTTTCTTCCTTACTGCAGCTTCCCAGCACTAAAGTGAACTTTCTATGAGCTGCTTTGGATCTATTGGATATAGATCTAAATAACACATAATTAAGGCTTCAGACTGCATTCCCAATCTATTTTAAATGGGAAAAAGTCCCACAGAAGGCAGCAGAACTCCCTTACTCCCTTACTGTAAACTGATTGTAAAATTAATCTTCACAGGAATTAGTGCTGAACTAATTCTTCTTACTTTAATCTTTTATCTTCTCCCCTGCCTCGTTCAGATGCAAAGTGTCCTCAGCCTGCAAATCGGAGGCGTCGCAGCTCTGTTTTGCTGCTTGACAGTAAGGCAAGCAAAGGTATGTGACAAATAATGAAGTTTCTGTTTACTCTGAGGTAAAAGAATAAAACTGCAGTCCATTTGCATTTATTGAATCAGTCAGGAAATGGATAAAGGAATGGAGGAAGATTATCCCTCTTTCCCTTGTTTCTCAAGCAAGAGGGTAGAAAATTAATAATCTCTATTAAATGGGATAATTCTTCACTTATCAATAATTTTGAATGCTTGAATTCTGAGGGCAATGGGGGGAAGGAAGTACTGAAATGGCCCAATAATTTAATGTAGAATATACAGTAACTGGTTCCAGCTAAAGAGATTTCATTTGATAGACAAAATTTTTAAGCATTGTTTTTTGAGTGTTCTCGGATTGCAACACTGATCAAGAATTGTTCTTGGTGAGGAGGAAGTAAGCAATGGCCAGTGAACTACAAGCAGCCCCCAAACCAGGAACATCTGTGGGGATGCCTGCGTATCAACATGGCAGTTCCAACCGAACAATCAAAGCTCTGCCCCTTTTATATGTATGGGGCTTCGATTATCCCCTTCCTAAGGAGATCCATGCTCCAAAGCCTTTTTTGCAAGTTATAAATCACCAGGACCACAAAAAACAATAGCAGAACTGATGTCCTTTATTTCAGGAGAAAGCTAAGAATAAATGTGTTTAACTCTCTAGTAAGCTTAAAGCACAGATTATGGATTTATAAATGTAACTTAAAAAACACCACATTCAAAATTTTAAAAAATTCTGCCTCCCCTGTATTGGCGATATAATTAATTATTCGCTTTATTTAAAAAAATAAAAAATAAATAATACAAAGTAAAATAAAATGGCTACACCTAGAGAGATCAGTAAACCTCTAGTGAAAGGGGCCAGAATTTAGTGGCCAAAGAAATTTTCTGCATGCAGGTGTTGAACTGGAAGCCTTCAGAGAGCATTCCGCCCACAGAAGACTTGGAGGGTAAACACTGAAAGCCTCCAAAAGTTCTTCTCCTATTATTTTGCCCGTTGTGAGAGGGGGAGAATTTTGTTGAAGAATAATTGTATTAAGTGTTTTTAATTTTAATTACATTGAAATACAAACTAAGTGAAACGAATTGGGTTTCTCCTTGGTTTACCCAGTAGTTTTTAGGAGCATTCCCCCCCCCCACTCCCTGCATGCCTTTCAAAGGCCAAGGGGAGCTCTGAGTCAGTGCAGAACAACCAGCGCCATGAGAAGCTGGCCTTGCCTCTCAGCTAGAAATGAATTGGTGGCTGGACTGGGGCCATTATCTTCCTCAAGCACACCCCAATCCCTTCCCCTGCCCAAGGGCCCTAAACAAGGCACATACTCAGGAACTGTCATTTGGACTCCTCCGCATGCAAGATTGCAGGAGGGCTTGGATACACAGCAACATTTTATTGGTTTTCAAAAACAGAAGATAACTTTGAATATTTTGGCAAAACTGGAGATGCAGTAATAAGCCATAAATTAATCTTATGAAAATGACAGTCCCTATTAACTACAGTAGTGAAAAGTCAAAGGATGTTCAGATGTTCCTTCCAACTCTCTGGGACAAGATAAACAACTAACTCATTTGATTAATTTATGTAGATATTCATTGTCTCTTGTTTCCCTTTATGCCTATGCCTATGAGAAATAGGATTGTCTAATGTTTCACAAATTTTGCATATTTTAGCGGCACAGTTTCAGGATCAAGACCTGCATAAATGCTGCGAAGATGGCATGCATGAGAACCCCATGGGGTACAGTTGTGAAAAGCGTGCAAAATACATCCAGGAGGGAGATGCTTGTAAGGCTGCCTTCCTTGAATGCTGTCACTACATCAAAGGGATCCGAGATGAAAGCAAACGGGAGAGTGAGTTGCTTCTGGCAAGAAGTAAGTAACAAGGTCTGGGTTTATTGAAAGAAAGGAACATTTAATTCACCAATACCTGGAAAGCGTGATACATAACAGCATCACCAAGGTTAAAAACCCGTTTGGAGTATATTGTTATTATTAGGTATTTATATGTCATTGTTGCTAATTTATAGCTGAGCTTTAGTGCAAAATACAGCTCTGTAAATGCAGGAGGAACATTAAAAGTTGGGTTGAATGAGGCCTCACTTGTGGGAATCACATCATATGCCCAGCTGCTATGGCCTAGAGGTAGAGCTCTTGCCCCACAATCAGAAGGTTGTGAGTTCAATCCTAGGTAAAGGCAGATGTAGGGTCTCCTGCTTGGGCAGGGGGTTGGACTAGATGACCTGCAAGGTCCCTTCCAACTCTGTTAAAGCTGAGTCACATCCAGCCTTCCAGTCCCTGGGCTCTCTCAGTTCCCATCAAGGTTAGGTCTACGCAGCATGCAGCCATATTCTCATTACATCACTGTTTTTAATTAAAGCAGACCCAGGAATCTGCTGCTTCCTCTCAAAACAACCCTCCACCACATTTTAAAAAACATTGCTGACCTTTTTGTTCAGCTAAAGCATCAACAACTTTTAGGGAGGTCTCAGCGGTTGAAGAAAGCTGTTGATGAGAAATGATTTGGAGGGCTTGTTGAGTGAAAGTGGTGGCAGCACAGATCTATCTTTGGTGGTAGTTTAATGATAGACTGCTTCAATTTTATTCTAGTTGGAACAATGAACTATAAATTAAAACCTTGATTTTAAAAAAGTGAGTTTGAAAATGATTTTTTTTAAAGGCTGAGGTAAAAAAGTTCAAGTTGGCAGCCATAGTAGGGTGGTTGCCTGTTTTCTATGTGCAAAATGTGTGTGAACACTCCTGAAGAAAAGAGGAGAAATAAGCATTGTGTCAATATTTTGAGAGAGCTACACTTTGAGTTTGCTACAAGATTGGGAGAGGATTAGAAACACACATGACCTTGATTTGCCTTGCCTTGATAGATAACTGTTTTTCTAGTTTTTGTTTTCCCTGTCTGACTGAAAATTCATTATTTCTTAATTTCATTGTATGTATACATGTTAATCCAATAGAGAATATAAAATAAGGATGGAAGAAATAGGTGGCTACGGAAACAATGATTAATTCTCATCATGTCCTTGCTACTACATCTAATACTGTATGGGATGGAAACAGTACCTGTTGCCCTACAGAGTGCCTCATTCTGAGTAGCTTCAGTTTTCAAGAACTCATTTCAGAGATGCCACCATTGTGCCAGTTTGCACGTTCAGTACTTCTATCGGAATAGCAAGCCAGGGAAACTATAGTTTGATTAACAAAATGACAGAGATGCCTACTATTTTGCTATTTTTGACAATAACTAGCTAGTTAACTGTGGCTTATTTAATAAAGTATTATTAAAAAACAGTACCTTATACCAACTTGCTTTCTGTTTTCCAGGTGATTTTGAAGATGAATTCTTTGGAGACGACAACATCGTCACAAGGTCTGATTTTCCTGAGAGTTGGTTGTGGCTAACGGAGCTCCTGCCTGAGGAGCATGACAATCAAGGGTATTGGAGCTCTGCTGTTTATATTATCCCACTTTTCAGTTGAAAGGAAAATCTAATGATTGCAAAATTTATACAGGAATGGGGAAGATGCTTTCTCTTCCAGGAGGAAAGGCTCAGAAAAAGTCCTGCATGAAACCTGAGGTTTATTTTTCACCTCCTTTAGAAGAGAAAAGCTACTTGTTAATCACCCAGAATTCCATTTTGAAAAGGTAGAAATGATTACAATTAATTAATTAATTAATAACAGAATAACAGAGTTGGAAGGAACCTTGGAGGTCTTCTAGTCCAACCCCCTGCTTAGGCAGGAAACCCTACACCACTTCAGACCAGGGGTGGGTTCCTTCCAGTTTGGACCAGTTCGCCCGAACCGATAGTGACCTGCTGGTGATGTCATGCTGATGTCACTGAACCGGATCGGTCGGTGCTGGTCCATGGGTGCCGCCATATTTTTTTGAATTTTTTTTTATTTTTTTTTATTTTTTTTTACATTTTTTTTCCTTCTGAGCATGTGCAGAAGCCAAGTTCCGGCACTGTGCATGTGGTCGCCATCTTTTTGGCTTTGTTTTTTTGCCATGCGGCGCGGGAGGAAGCAAACCGGCAGCAAGGTAAGTTAGAACCCACCTCTGCTTCCAGGGTCCCCCCGCGCCCCTTTTGGCTCCCAGGGAGCAGTAGGGAGGCTTGCTAGGGCCAAAACGGGGTGCAGGGGGATGCAGCACCCTCTGTGCCCCTTTTGGCTCCCAGGGGGTTGTAGGGAGGCTTGCTAAGCCCAAAATGGGGCATGGGGGTGCGCCCCCCGCGCTGCTTTTAGATCCCAGGGGGCTGTAGGGAGGTTTGCTAGGCCCAAAAGGGGTGCAGGGGGGGGCCTTCAAAGGAGAAAGAAAGAAAGAAACCCTCACTATTTGGCGATCCCTATGTCACTGAGCTTGAGTTGAGAGCTCATTGAAAGTGCTGTAGCTATCCTTGCCCAGGCTAAACTAATCAACAGTGGAGCTCTAAGGATGCCAGGTGATCAATGGGCATGTTCTCAGTGTCAAAACGTCTGGCTTTTCTTCCTGCTACCAAAGATCTTCTGGGGTTCTTCACAGGAAAGGAGAAAGGGAGGGAGGGAGAAAGAGAGAGGGAGAGAGAGAGAGAGAGACAAGAGAGGGGGGGAGAGAAAGAGAAAAAGAAAAAGAAAAAGGAAGGAAGGGAGAGAGAGAGACAAGAAAGAGAAAGAGATAAAGAAAGAGAAAGAAAGAGATAAAGAAAAAGAAAAAGAGAAAGAAAGAAAGAGAAAGACAGAGAAAGAGAAAGAAAGAAAGAAAGAAAGAAAGAAAGAAAGAAAGAAAGAAAGAAAGAAAGAAAGAAAGAAAGAAAGAAAGAAAGAAAGAAAGAAAGAAAGAAAGAAAGAAAGAAGAAAGAAAGAAAGAAAGAAAGAAAGAAAGAAAGAAGGAAGGAAGGGAGAGGAGAGAGAGAGAGAGAGAGAGAGAGAGAGAGAGAGAGAGAGAGAGAGAGAGAGAGAGAGAGAGAGAGAGAGAGAGAGAGAGAGAGAGAGAAGAGGAAGGAAGCACCACAAACCCTGCTACTAGACATGGCTTCAGACAACACTTTGAAACAGCACAGCAATGTAGGGCTGGAAGATAGTCCAAACCCCTGCTGCAGCAGGAAACCTTACATTGTCTGGATTATTTTGGTGCCTCTAACAGAGAGAACAATTACCAGAAAGGAGAAGGAGTTTACTAGGACAAGGCTGCCATGCAGAGGAAGGCAGAGATAGTCCTTGACTGATGACCACAATTGAACCCAAAATTTTGGTTGCTAAGCAAGAGCGTTGTTAAGTGAGTTTCACCACATTTTACTCAATCCATGACATTTCCTGGCTCTAACAGTCATGTGCAAGCTAGGGAAGAACATCTGAAGGCATGTGTAATGTTCCAATGTACAGAAGTTATTTATTTATTTATTTATTCAATTGCTATGCCACCCAACTCCCTAGGGCAGTGGTGGCGAACCTTTTTAGGCTCGCGTGCCAAAAAGGGGGGGGCACGCTCGCGCGCGCTTGCATGCCCACACCCATTCCCTCCCCCCCCACGCATGCGCACAACACCCCCCCATGCTGCCCCCTGTGCATGTGCACACACACACACACACGGCAAAGGCCTTACCGGAGCAGAAAAGTGCACTTCCGGTTTGTCCGTTTTGTAGTTTTTTGCATTCCGGAGCTTCAGGGAGCTTCCCTGAACCCTCCGGAGTGCAAAAAACAGCTCACCGGCAAACCGGAAGTGCGGTTTTCCGCACTTCCGTTTTGCCGGTGGGCAACCCTCGCGTGCCGGCCACTATGGCTCCGCGTGCCACCTGTGGCACGCGTGCCATAAGTTCGCCACCACGGCCCTAGGGACTCCAGGCGGCTCACAACAGAAAAACAAACATCAAAAATAGTACAAAAACATCTAAAAACAGTTTAAAAACAATTTACAATTCAAAAACAATTGCAGCCATCCATACCATTCATGGCCAGATCTCTCTGGTTACCACCACAAGATCAACGGCCCCAGGCCTGTCGGAAAAGCCAGGTCTTTACCGCTTTCCAGAAGGCTAATAGGGTGGGGGCAGTCCGGATCTCAGGAGGTAACTGGTTCCAGAGGGCCGGGGCAGCCACAGAGAAGGCCCTCCCCTGCAGACCCGCCAGTCGACACTGTTTAGCTGACGGGACCCGAAGAAGACCAACTCTGTGGGATCTTACCGGTCGCTGGGAGCTGTGTGGTAACAGGCGGTCTCGAAGATAGTCTGGCCCTGAGCCATGTAGGGTTTTAAAGGTAATGACCAACACCTTGAATTAGGGAGCCAGTGCAGCTCGCGGAGAATTGGTGTAATGTGGGTGTACCTAGGTGCACCCACAACAGCTCGCACAGCTGCATTCTGGACCAACTGTAGTCTCCGAACACTCTTCAGGGGTAGCCCAATGTAGAGCGCGTTGCAATAATCTAACCGTGAGGTGACAAGGGCATGAGTGACTGTGAGGAGAGCCTCCTGATCCAAGCAGGGTCACAATTGGTGCACCAGGTGAACCTGTGCAAAGATCCCCCTAGCTACTGCTGTCAAATGTTGGTCTAATCTTAGCTGTGAATCTAGGAGGACACCCAAATTGCGAACCCATTTAGAGGGGGGCAATTTCTCCCCTCCCAGAACCAAGGATGGACAGTCGACATAGTCTTTCGGAGGCAATACCCACAGCCACTTGGTCTTGTCAGGGTTGAGTCTGAGCCTGTTGACTCCCATCCAGACCCTCACAGCTTCCAGGCACCGGCACATCACATCCACTGCTTCACTGAACTGACACGGGGTGGAGATATATAGCTGGGTATCATCAGCATATTGCTGAAACCTCACCCCATGTTGTCAGATGATCTCACCCAGTGGTTTCATGTAGATATTAAATAGGAGAGGAGAGAGGACTGAGCCCTGAGGCACCCCACAGACGAGGGGTCTAGGGGTCGACCTCTGTCCTCCTGCCAACACCGACTGCGACCAACCAGAGAGATAGGAGAACCACCGTAACACCATGCCTCCCACTCCCAACTCCCTTAGTCGTCGCAGAAGGATACCATGGTCAATGGTATCAAAAGCTGCTGAGAGGTCAAGTAGCACCAAGATAGAGGAATGACCCCCATCTCGGGCTCGCCAGAGATCATCCATCAGAGTGACCAAAGCAGTAGCCAGGCCTGAAGCCCGATTGAAAGGGGTCTAGATAATCCATTTCATCCAATGACCGTAGGAGCTGGAGCGCCACCACTTTCTCTACAATCTTTCCCACAAAAGGTAGGTTGGAGACTGGATGAAAGTTCTTTAATTCTGCTGGATCCAGGGAAGGCTTCTTGAGGAGGGGCCTCACCACTGCTTCCTTTAATGGTTGCGGGAAGGACCCCTCCCTCAAGGAGGCGTTAATCAAAGCCTGGAGCCAGCCTCGTGTCACCTCCCTGCTGGCCGAAACAAGCCAGGAGGAGGCACGGGTCCAACAAAGAAGTGGAGGAACGCATCGCTCCCACAGCCTTGTCCACTTCCTCAGGCGTCACGGGCTCAAATTCATCCCACACAATAGGACTAAGACCTGCCCCTGTCATCTCGGTCGAAATTGCCCAATCAGAGTCAAGGTCCATCCAAATCTGAGCGACTTTATCCGACAGAAACTGCACAAATTCCTCAGCTCTACCCTGCAAGGGCTCTTCCATTCCCTCTACATTGAGGAGGGAACGAGTCACCCTAAAAAGGGTTGCTGGGCACGAATCAGTGGATGCAATATGTGGCAGAAAGTGGATTCTGGGTGTGTTTTTCCAAATGCAGTAAGTGAGGTTGAATGTGTAGTTTTAGAAGAGCTCTGTGTGTGTGTGTGTGTACATACACATACAGTATATATAGTAGATAATGTATCTTTTTGTGTGCCTGTGTGTAATATGTATGTACACATATGGCATATATACATAGGATTAAATAGTATATTTTGGATGTTCAGTAGTAGTAAATAGACAGGGAAATTGTATCTCGTTGAGGCCTTTGAGGTGAGGAGAGGCCAGGCACCCTAACCCTAATCCTTAACGTGAGTGAAGTCAAGTTGGCCACATGACTGCCAAACCACTCCCACCCAACTATGAAGCCACGCCCACCATCACATGTCTATCAAGCCATGCCCACAAAATAAGCCATACCCACAGAACTGGTAGTAAAAATTTAGAACCCACCCCTGCTTCAGACAAATGGTTATCCAATATCTTCTTAAAAACTTCCAGTGTTGGAACATTTACAACTTCTGGAGGCAAGTTGTTCCACTGATTAATTGTTCTAACTGTCAGGAAATTTCTCCTTAGTTCTAGGATGCTTCTTTCCTTGATTAGTTTTCACCCATTGATTCTTGTCCTACCCTCAGGTGCTTTGGAGAACAGCTTCGTTCCCTCTTCTTTGTGGCAGCCTCTGAGATATTGGAACACTGCTATTATGTCACCCCTAGTCTTTCTTTTCATCAGACTAGACATATCCTGTTACTGCAACCGTTCTTCATATGTTTTAGCCTCCAGTCTCCTAATCATCTTTGTTGCTCTTCTCTGCATTCTTTCTAGAGTCTCCACATCTTTTTTACATCGTTAACATTTACATTTTTTAATATTTAGTTTATTTAGAATATTTAGTTTTAATATCTTGCTGGTTTAAAAAAGAAAAAGTGGCTGCTTTAACAAAACCATCTTTAAGGAGGGCTGACATACGTAATTGTTTTTCTGCATCCATAATTGATTGTTTAAGGCTTGATACACCCTGCTTATACTCGCATCATCTTGTGAAAAGCCATGAATTTTGATAAATTAATCTTAGCCAAGTTGATCCAGAGTTATCAGCCAAGATCAAAGGACCTAGGTCAATTGGGGAAAAAAATAGTTTCAGCCAAATAGAGATGTACGTTGGCATATGCTGTTTTCTGCTTCTCACACCAAAATACCCCATTAGCAGCAATAATGCATCTTTCCTCTTGGGTTCTACCAGTGGGGGGCTGCTTCTGGTTTAGACCGGTTCGGGCGAACCGGTAGTTGCGACCTGCGGGTGGGCCTGGCCACCCACCCGGGCACAATCCCATCCTATATCGCTGTGGTTTTTGATGCCAAACACATGTGTGGACCGCGTACATGAGTGAATTCCCATGTTCTTTGATGCTGCACACATGTGCAAATGGCACGTGAGCGCAAATTCCAGTGTTTTGTGATGCTGCATGTGTGCGCGGATGGCGCGCGCACACATTTCCGGTGCTGGGCGAACCGTTGTTACGGTATGTGATGCCCACCTCTGGGTTCTACTATATGGACACAGTAGAAGAACCAGGACATGGTAGTTGTGGAGAAAGCTGCTTTTCAGCTCTTGCCACTTGGACTAGACCGGTTTGTTGTGCATCGTCTCCCATCACAGGGCAACTTTGGAAGCTATCAGTAGAACCTTGAAGGAAATGCAGATAAAGGAAATGTGATAGTGAGTCACCTTGAAGTTGATTTCAAAGTTAGGAATAAGTAGTTGGGGATTATTTATCCAGCAGCAATCAAATTGCATTGTCATATCTACTTTCAATATTATGGTAGATTGCTTTCAAAATGAGTATTTTATTTTGAAACCCCACTGTTGCAAACTTAGAATTTAATGGGGGAAATACAGTAGCTGACGACAACTTCTATTTGGAACTTGTTTGTATTTCCCATTGATTCTCAGATCCTTTTGGAAGGACGCTATATGATTGGTAGCTGTAGGAGTTGTCTACCTGACGTGAGCTTCCAAGTGCACACTGTAATAGCTCTGCATAGTAATGATGCAACACAGTGGTTCTCAGCCTTTTCTTCACCGTGGCCCCCTTTAAATGCCTTTTGTGGCCATGGGCCATGTCCACAGACCCTCAAGATGTAACTCAATATTTAAATCATAACATTTCTTCAAGCCTTTGTGGACTTTCTGTGGTGACATTGCGCCCCACCCCCACCCCGGTCTGTGGACCAGAGGTTGAGAACCACTGACATAACACATTTCATTTTGTCCCTAGGATTTCAAGCAAGATAGTGTCTTTTTATCTGAGGGATTCCATCACAACTTGGGAGGTGCTGGCTGTGAGCATTGCACCCACCAAAGGTAAAGAATCATGAACGATGGAGCTAAAGTTGGGAGATATGAAAAGCATATTTCTAAGCATGAAAAATATGAAAAGCATATTTTCTAAACTAAGAATTAAAGTAGAATTAACGTTTTTTGGGGGGCTTTGCCATTGGCCTTACTTTCAGGGATCTGTGTGGCTGAACCTTACGAAATAACAGTCACGAAAGACTTCTTCATTGATCTTCGACTGCCGTATTCAGTAGTGAAGAATGAGCAGGTGGAGATTCGAGCTGTTCTGTACAACTACGCTGAGGAGGATATTTATGTAAGTTTTGGGACTGTGACAAGAGTGTGAGTTTAGAAATTAGGAAATGTGCATGACTTGTGTTGCTACCAATTCTTTGACAGGCAAACTTTATGTATTTCCAAATCTAAACCACAGCATTTTCTGACTAATAAAAAAGTGCCAGTGATGGAGGCAATGGTGGCTAAGGCTCTTTGGATCAGAGTTGCTTAATTTTTTTGTTGTCAGGACCCCTTCCCACTTTTTGAACATTAGGGAGGGCCCCCAAAGAGCTTTTATTCCTATGGGCTATATTTATCAATCTTTACCATATTAAAAATTGAAATGGATTCATTTGTAGAATATTTATTTACTGAATAATATAAAAACAATAATATTAAACCCATCACATATGAACCAATAGAATATTTTTCATGAAAAAAATAGCATAATAGTGAGAAGAGTAACATTATTTTAAATGTTTGCAAATACCTTTACTGCCTGGCAAATAATTCTGATATTGTGAGCCCCTGTGAGGGTTTTTAGAGGACCCCTCCTCAGATCACACTTTAAGAAACTCTGGGTTTAGATCATCATCTCTGCTCCATTTGGTTTTTCTATTGAGAAGTGCACTTATGGCGCTCAGGTATTTGGGTGGCCTTATTTGCATACATACTGAATTATTCACACAGTCCTGTTTTCTACCAGTCTATGAAGAAGGGAAGGGAAGGATAAATTGCATGATATGATGTGTGTGTATGTGTGCTCTATGTGTACCCCTCTTCTGTCTTTCCTTCAATGTATCACAATGATTTGCTGGTGCAGGAACAGATTTAGTGGGGAATGTGTTTGTGTCATCTGTGGGAAAGCTGGATTTTAAATGATTCTTATGGCCAAAGCTGCCTTGTGGCTCTTTTTTTCATCTCCACTAGGTACGAGTGGAACTGTTATACAACCCAGCCTTCTGCAGTGCTTCCACAGAAAGTCAAAGATACCGAGAGCAGTTCACGATTAAAGCTCTGTCCTCCAGGGCAGTACCATTTGTGATAGTCCCATTGCAGCAAGGATTGCATGATATTGAGGTCAAAGCAAGTGTCCGGGGACAGTTGGCATCAGATGGTGTGAGGAAGAAGCTGAAAGTTGTAGTAAGTAACAAGTGGGGTTACATTTTGGCTCTTGGAAAAGAGAGGCAATAACCAGAGATCGCTGCAGATAAAGCCTATTTACCATAATTTTATTAATGAATTCACCCTTTATCTTCCCCCATTGCAACAAAAAGGTTTTTTGGTCTCAAAACTTAACTTGTAACAACACAAAATGACATATCTCCCATGGTGGTTGAAATGGTCTAGTTTGTTATTCATCTTGGACTGTATAGTTGTTCTGATTGTCCTTTGAAAACTCCTGGAATCTTCTCATAGCAAAATTTGGTTGGTTTGAAAATGGCGGAATGGGGGCAGAGCTCACTGTTTGGGGAGTTCCTTCATGCAAAGCAAATATGCTCAGTGTTGCAGCCAGGATTCTTTTAGTCCAGTCTTTCTCCCTCACCCCCCCAATCCCTCCCCCAGCTGCAATAAAAAAAATCCCTGCCACATGAAACGATTACCCTTTACACTTCAGCGGTGTGATTTGTGGATGGGTGGGAGGATGGCTGTGAGACATGACCAAGCGGCTAAAATTGTCCACAACAGCAGCAATACTGCCAAAAAGAAAAAAAAAGTATACTGGGTGACTAGTCAGATTAATTTAGGAGTTCCCTAGGCTGGTTTGCCTTCATGAGCACAGGACAAGGGCCAGAGCACAGGACAAGAGCACAGGACAAGGGCCAGAGGTGGAATTCAGCCGGTTCAGACTGGTTCGACCACCCGCCCGGATGTAATGCCATCCTATTTAGCCACGTTTTCGAGGCCGTGCGCATGCGCGGAAGGTGTGCATGTGAGTAAAGTGCATGTGTGGGAGGCCGTGTACATGCGTGGAGGTGGCGTGAGCGAGCATAGGGAGCGCGCATGCATGCTTACATTTGCAAACTGGTAGGGAAGGTAAGTGAATACCACCTCTGGACAAGGCACTGTGGTATTGCCAGGGTAGTCATGCGTTTCCCCTCCTATCCTTGGACTGGAATGGGATGACATCTTTGTCTTAGCCCATAAAATGCTTGCCCACCACAAATTCTAAAAAAATTAATAACACTATTGAATTCTGAAAAGAGAAATATCAAACCAGCCATTTCAAAACCATAGAAGCCATTCAAACTCATCTATGCACAACAGCTCAAGCTGGATATGGATGGATAGGTCTCAGCTAATGAGAACAAGATTAACAACAATGTGCTGGCTGGGTGCTTTTCAAAATGAAGTTTGGGAGCAGAAGATTGGAGAACAATGGTTACAAACAGATGTGAAAATAATTGCCAACCCCTCACCCTTAATCTGAGATAAGGAAGCTCAGGGCTTCCAGGATATTCAGCTACAGGAGGGGGCAAGGATCCATTAAGAACCGATGGTAGACTGGTAGATAAATAGAAATTAATCTTTAATTGAGGGCCGTGCTGATTTGGCTATTGAGAAGATATGAGGCTGACCTAAGTTTTTCCCTATTTTCATCCAAGCACCAATTCTATTACTGAATATTAAAAACAAGAAAAAAGTCAAGGAAACAATTGGTCCACTGCAGGGAGAAAGTGGCAAGAAGGTGACAAGCAACAGGGAGAAAGCAGAGCTACTTAACACATTTTTTGCATCTGTCTTTACACAAAGGGAAAAACAGTCCAACCTATCAAAAACAGCATCACAAAAAACATATTAGGAACACAAGTTAAAATAGGGAAGAAAATGGTAAGTGAACACCTGTCTACCCTCGATGAATTCAAATCACCAGGACCAGATGGATTACACCCCAAGGTTCTGAAGGAACTGGCAGACAAGATCTCAGAACCACTGAACTATATCTTTCAAAGATCCTGGAGCACCAGGGAACTGCCAGAGGACTGAAAAAGAGCTGATGTAGTTCCCATCTTCAAAAAAGGGAAGAAAACAGATCCAGGAAACTACAGACCTATCAGCCTGACCTCAATGCCAGGGAAGATTTTATTTATTTATTTATTTATTTATTTATTTGTGAGATTTATATACCGCCTCACAGTGCAAGCATTCTCTAAGCGGTTTACACCAGTAAGCAATGTATATTTATATTGCCCCCAACAATCTGGGTCCTCATTTTACCTACCTCGGAAGGATGGAAGGCTGAGTCAACCTTGAGCAGGTGAGATCTGAACCGCTGACCTGCGGATCACAGTCAGCTAAAGTGGCCTGCAGTACTGTCTCTAACCGCTGCGCCACCTCGGTTCTTACCATTTTGGAAAAGATAATCAAGCAATGAATCAACGAACACCTAGAAGCAAACAAAGTAATAACCAAAAGCCAACATGGGTTTGTCAAAAACAGATCATGCCAGACTAATCTTACTGCATTCTTTGATAAAGTGACAAAATTAGTGGACCAGAGGAATGCTGTCGATGTGGTTTACTTGGACTTCAGTAGACCATAACCTGCTACTAGATAAAGTAGAAAAATGTGGGATGGACAGCAACACCACCAGATGAATTCAAAACTGGCTAACTAACCGCACTCATTGAGTGTAGTGCTCAATGGAACTGCATCTACATGGAGGGAAGTATGCAGTGGAGTACCCCAAGGCTCTGTTTTAGGCCTAGTACTCTTCAACATCTTCATCAATGACTTGGACAAGGGGATAGATGGGGAACTCATCAAATTTGCAGATGACACCAAACTGGCAGGAATAACCAACTCTCCAGAAGATAGGCTCAAGATACAGAAGGATCTTGACAGACTTGAACATTGGGCGCTATCAAACAAAATGAAATTCAATGGTGAATAAAGTAAGGGTCTACATTTAGGCAAGAAAAACAAAATGCACAGGTACAGTATATGTGGTACCTTGCTCAACAGTAGTAACTGTGAGAGGGATCTTGGAGTCCTAGTGGACAACCATTTAAATAGTAGCCAGCAGTGTGCAGCAGCTGCCAAAAAAGCCAACACAGTTCTAGGCTGCATTAACAGAGGGATAGAATCAAGATCACGCGAAGTGTTAATACCACTTTATAATGCCTTGGTAAGGCCACACTTGGAATACTGCATTCAGTTTTGGTCACCACGATGTAAAAAGGATGTTGAGACTCTAGAAAGAGTGCAGAGAAGAGCAACAAAAATGATTAGGGGACTGGAGGCTAAAACATATGAAGAACAGTTGCAGGAACTGGATATGTCTAGTTTAATGAAAAGAAGGACTAGGGGAGACATGATAGTAGTGTTCCAATATCTCATGGGTTGCCACAAGAAGAGGGAGTCAAACTATTCTCCAAGGCACCAAGAAGCAATGGGTGGAAACTAATCAAGGAGAGAAGTAACTTAGAACTAAGGAGAAATTTCCTGACAGTTAGAACAATTAATCCGTGGAACAGCTTGCCTCCAGAAGTTGTGAATGCTCCAACACTGGACGTTTTTAAGAAGATGTTGGATAACCATCTGTCTGTAGTAGTGTAGGGTTTTCCGCCTAAGCAGGGGGTTGGACTAGAAGACCTCCAAGGTCCCTTCCAACTCTGTTGTTGTTATTATTATTATTATTATTATTATTATTATTATTATTATTATTATTATTATTATTATTATTATTATTATTATTATTATTATTATTATTATTATTATTATTATAACATTTTACTACATTTCTAAGAGATGCTACAGGGGAGTCTTTGTATTTTGTAATTGTTCTTGTGAAGTACTTGTTGCTGTCATGCATTATATTTTTATTTGCAATGAGGCTCCCATAAGAAATTGTTCTGGTGTCTTTTTCTGTAACAGCCTGAAGGGGTACAGAAAGATATTGTGACTGTTATTGAACTGGACCCAAGTACAAAAGGAGTTGGTGAGTAACTCTAATTCTTTCTCCTTAATTCTCCTTATATTTTTATTAAGTCCTGCAGATGGCAAAGTCCTTTCACCCACGAGCTTTATTGTTTCCAGGAAAAGGAGAGGATCTTTTTATCATGACAGTTTAAAATAAAAGTTATTTTACTTTTCAAAAGTTATGTGCTTACAGACAATTATATTCCTTCCTGTTAAGTGCCTATTAAGATAATTGTGTTGAATTCCATTTACAATTGATTATTAGAAACAATGTCAAAGAGGTACTTAATGTGCAATGTGATATTTTTCTTTTCCTGTAATTTTCCTCATTTTCTTTTTCATGTTTCAGATGGAACCCAGGAACAAACGGTCGTAGCCAATAAATTAGACGACAAGGTGCCTGAAACAGAAATAGAAACCAAGATTTCTGTTCAAGGTAAGAATTAGTTATTTGAAACCCAGGCTCCTACATCGTTAAATATAGAAGATGAAATAGTCACCAGCCCAATTTTGCTACAATCTACTAGTGCTGTAGATGGACTCCTTGATAGAACAACCATTTTTTTTGTTCCTGAATAGATGGAGATCAGAGCCTTCCTTATTGGATTCACAGATACAATCGATCTGTCCCACTTCCGACATTTAACCTTATTACTTTTGCCTATCTGGCGAAATCAAAGTGGGTGTGCTCCAGGTCTTGATGTTTAAGCAGTGTAATCTTATGGGACCTAGGAAGCCTTCCATCTCTGCTCAGTGCCTGCTGTCTGGAATGCCATTCTCCCCCAGATCCATACAGGTCCAACTCTAATGACATTAAAAAAGTCATTTAAAAAATTGGTGGTTTTCCTTGTGGAGTCCCTGTAAAAGTTTGGTTTTCTTCTGGTATTCAGTTAGTGTCAGATCTGCCATGACACCGCTTCAACCTTACTTCACTTTGATGGCAGCCTGCCATAAAGTATGGGGGGAGGGAAAGGCGAATGCAGGGAGGGGGTATGACAGGAGCCAGAAGTGCCAACCAGAGACACCACTTGCAGGATTCAAGGACAGAGGCATGGGAACAGAATGCAAATGGCCAAACCTCAGACCTGTTACCAAAACAACTGATTTAAACTTTACCGGACATTACTAAGATAACGGGGGGGGGGGGGGTTGGGAGTGGGGAAAAGAAATGGCTTTATGCGTGAATCCTCAGATCTGGATTTTCCTATACTGTAACCACTTGGCTTTGGTAAAAGTATACCTTTCACTGCAAATGGAGTTGAGGGTCTTTCTTTCCTAAATGCTCAAGCTAGGACAGACCTGACAATCTTTTGGTCAGCTTTATCCTTTTCTATATATATTGTTTCTTCTTTTTAACCGCAAGCCACCCAGAATTGCTAAGGAGTCTGGCAATCTTGAAACTGAAATAGATAAGATAGTTAATAAAACTTCTAATGCAGGGGTCACCAACCTTTCAGACCTAAGGGACCACTAAATTCATAATTTTAAATTCCACGGACCACTAACCTTGAATACAGCTCATCAGTCTGGAACCCACACTTCATATCAGACATTAACACTATTGAGAATGTCCAGCGATACTTCACCAGAAGAGTATTACATTCCTCTGTTCACAACAGAATTCCTTATGAAACCAGACTAGAAATTTTGGGACTTCAAAATTTAGAACTCCGCCGCCTTCGATCTGACCTAAGTGTAGCTCACAAAATTATCCGCCTCAATGTCCTACCCGTTAACGACTATTTCAGCTTCAACCACAATAATACACAAGCTCATAATAGATACAAACTTAATGTAAACCGCTCCAGACTTGATTGCAAAAAATTCGACTTCAACAACAGAGTTGTCAACGCCTGGAACACTTTACCTGACTCAGTAGTTTCTTCCCCAAACCCCAAAAACTTCAACCTCTTATTATCTACCATTGACCTCACCCCATTCCTAAGAGGTCAGTAAGGGGCGTGCATAAGCGCACAATCGTGCCTACCGTTCCTGTCCTAATGTACCCATATATTCATACCTCTTCTACTCTTATTCATGCTTGTAATATTATATATATATATTCAATCATGTTTTACTGTTTGTACTTTGCTTATATTCATTTATGCTTGACAAATAAACAAATACAAATACAAATATAATTTTTAAGAGATAAATAGTATTTAGTGCAATATAAAAAATGCAAATAATTTTTCTACAGACCATCAGTTGGTGACCACTGTTCTAATGAGTCCTGGAAGCTAATTAATCTATGCTCAATGCTCTAAAGGAAGGGTAGTGGAGTTGGAAGCAAGATTAGACTACCGTATTTTTGGAGTATAAGACGCACCTTTTTGCCCCCCAAAAGAGGGTGGAAATACACAGAATACAGCCATTTTTGGGCTCCCGAAGCCCCGCCCCTGCATCCAATTTTTGCGAAAAATGGGCGTTTTTTTTTCAAAACTGGGGGCAGCTTTGCCTTCCCCTAGGAGTGCTCTGCAGGCTTCCCAAACCCTCCGCATGACCTGTTTTTGCAAAAAAAGAGCGAAAATGGGCCATTTTTTGCAAAAACTGGAGTGTTTTTGTTCTTCTACCCTGTTTCCCCCAAAATAAGACATCCCCTGATAATAAGCCCAATCAGGCTTTTGAGTGCATGGCAATAAGGCCAAGCGCTTATTTCAGGGTTCAAAAAAATATAAGACAAGGTCTTACTTTCGGGAAACACGGTAATTATCCCATCTAGCATGACTGGAGGAGGAATTCTGGGAGTTGAAGTCCACTAGTCTTAAAGCTGTCAAGATTGAAGACCCCTGGGTTAGGGGTGCAAGGGTCTTCAAACTTGGCAAGTTTAAGACTTGTGGACTTCAACTCCCATTTCTGAGCTAGCATGACTGGAGGAAGAATTCTGGGAGTTGAAGTCCACTAGTCTTAAGGCTGTCAAGTTTGAAGTTTGTAAAAAGTATACATGGTTGTAAAAAGTGTACAAGGTTGTAAAAAGTATACATGGTTGTAAAAAGTATTCTCCTACACTGGTATTTTATTAAATAATATATTACTACACCATTTGGTTCAGAATACTTTTTTCCTTGTTTTCCTCCTCTAAAATCTAGGTGTGTCTTATACTCCGTTGCGTCTTATACTCCGAAAAATACGGTAATCATTTGCCCTAAAGATATTGAAGCTTAAAAAAAGATCACAAACTACCCAGTTTCTAACATGCTTGGCAATTTTTTCACATTCAGGTGACCGTGTGGCTCAGATGATTGAAAACTCAATTGATGGAAGTAAACTCAGCCATCTCATCATCACTCCTTATGGCTGTGGGGAGCAAAATATGATCACCATGACTCCATCGGTTATTGCCACCTACTACCTGGACACAACAGGGCAGTGGGAGAATCTTGGCGTGGATCGCAGGACTGAAGCTATCAAACAGATCATGACTGGTAAGGCAAATTGTCTCCAGATACGTTTTTCTCAGTAGATAGAAATGTGAGATTCATTAATCCCTAAAATAAACAAATATAAGACCCACAGAAGTCAAGAAGCCAAAAGTTCTTAAATATATGGTGGGACTCTTTGTTGTTGTTGTTATTGTTTTTCTTCCACAAGGTAGATTTATGCTAGCTTAGCTAAGGATATCACTGCTTTAGCCTGGAAGGGTGGAGGTGATCATGGTAACTGCTGAGAAATATTTAAATATGGACTCATGGAATTATCACAATATTCTATAAAAGGAAAGATTCTTTTCATCTCTTTTGATGTGAGTTTAGAAGTATTGTACTGCTGTCAAATTCTAGTTTTCAGGCATACAGGACAGCAGTCTTCAGCTCCTTTTGTTGTTGTTGTTAAGGTTGCTTGCTTTCAGAATCTCATTTGAAGAGTGTGACGATTTTGAGACCAGAACACAAATCAAAACAATTGTGCAAAGGAAAAGCAGCTCCAATGAGACACACAGCAAAGAAAGAAGAGTGCAAAACTGTTCTGGATGCCAGTCTGGATGCAAGTGTGATTTTGTATGGCTGGAGCTAAATTTCACAGCTCTTTCTATCTTGTTCCTTTTCAGGTTACACCCAGCAGATGGTGTACAAGAAAGTAGACCATTCCTATGCAGCATTTCCAGAACGTCCATCTAGTACTTGGTATGGACAAAAATATAGCCATTACTTTCAGATCATGGAAAGGCTTTTCTCTAACTTCCTCTATAAATGTTCATATATTTTCATTTTCTAACTTCTGCTGGGGCATCTGATTCTCTGTCTTTCCATTTCCTTTCTTGCTTTCTTCATTCCTTTCTACCTACCTTTCCCTTCTTCCTAGTAGCTCCTTTCTAGCCCATGCTTCAGTCAAAATCCTTTCAGCTTTCAGACAAAATACTCTTTTCTGATAATGGCTTACCCATATAATATGTCTCCCTCTTGTCTTCTCATGTCTAGCATTTGGTATCAATCAGTTCTATTGTCCCCCCCCCCCATTAAAATAAGAATCAGAATGTCCTGCTTCAAGATAGTAGAAGACTTGAAACACTGATTCCATGGGATTGAGTTGTTGTTGTTGCTGCTGTTATTGTTACTAGATTTTTTTTCTCTTTGGTTAGTTCAAGGTGATGAACATACTTAATATTCTTGCCTTCTATTTTCCCCACAACATTAGCCCTGTGAGGTGAATTGGGCTGACAGAGGCCCAAAGTCACCCAGCTGGTTTTCATGCCTAAGGGAGGTCTAGAAAGCACAATCTCCTGCTCTCTAGGCCAGGACCTTCACCACTACTGCAAAGTGGCTCTCTGAATAGATAATTATCCTACAGTGAGGAGCTACCCTCTGAAAGTACTCAGTTCCACTGACTGTTACTCTATTACGTATAGAAGAAATGTTAAGAATTCATCTTTGATAGTTACAAGAACTGAATTAAGGAATTCTCATTCTCTTAACTCTTACCCTAGATTTCTTCCAAAGCTCTTGTTTCTGTGCACTGTTGTGATATAACAACATTGTAATTCCTCTTAAACTGATTTGATGCATTATTTCTCCTGATACTTCCTTGAGTCCTGGTTGAGACCTAGATTAGTTGAGCTCTTTTTCATTCTTAGGTTGAAGGACAGATGAGAGATGAGGACAAGACATTTTAATCTTGATTGTTTCCTAACAACGCATGGACAGCCTCTACCCTTGTTGTATCATAATATAGTGGTGTGGTGACTGTGGACAAACCACTCTTCCCCTCTTCCTCCTAGCAGCAACCTAGTCATACTTGGCTTACAAAACCAAGCAAGCAACTACTTGTATTATGTTCTTCATTGAAATGATTAGTTAATGCATTATCTTCTTTACAGGCTAACAGCATATGTTGTTAAAGTCTTTGCCATGGCTAACAAAGTTGCAAAAGACATTAGCCATGAAATCATTTGTGGAGGTGTGAAGTGGCTGATTCTGAACAGGCAACAACCAGATGGTGTGTTCAAAGAAAATGCCCCTGTAATCCATGGAGAAATGCTGGTATGGTTTCCTCCCTCCCTCCCTCCCTCCCTGTTTGATTTAAATAAATCCAGAGGTTTTCAAGTTCTTAACAAAAAACCCATACCCGGGTATTAAAGAAAAGATTGTACTGTGCAAAGGGTTCATTGTTAGCTTTTTCTCTAATGATATTGGCCAGCTGTACAGGAATTCAGGCAGGACATGCGGATATATACCATTATTTTATTATTATTGTTTGTTGCACAGTCAGCCAGATGTTCAAACTGGGTGGTGGTATTATTATTATTATTATTATTATTATTATTATTATTATTATTATTATTATTATTAGTAGTAGTAGTAGTAGTAGTAGTAGTAGTAGTAGTAGTAGTAGTAGTAGTATTAGTATTAGTATTAGTATTAGTATTAGTATTAGTATTATTAGTATAATTAAAGATTTAATCTTCAATTCGATTCACAGTCTGGGACTGGTAAAAACGTAACAGTTCAAGTCCTAACCAAGAACCTAAGAGCTGTTAAGGTAACATCTGAGTATATAGGCAGTTCCGAGTTGCAGGGGTGAAATGCTCCCGGTTCGGGCATGCCTGCCGGTGGTCAGAGAGCCAGTAGTGACGGCAGTGCGAGGATTCGCCCACCCGCCTGGATGCCGCCATTTGGGTTCTTTTTACCCTCTGTGCATGCACAAAGCGTTCTGTGCATGCGCAGAGGGCAAAGGAATCCAAATGGCAGCGTCCGGGCGGGTGGGTGAAGCCTCGCGCTGCCGTCGCTACCGGCTCTCCAACCACTGGCAGGCACGCCCAAACCGGGAGCATTTCACCCCTGCGAGTAAGATGGTTTTTTGCAGTCAGAATATTCACTTCTGATAAGTTCCAAATTTCCATGTATCTAGATAAACCTTTGGATATTGCTCCCAGGGCTCCTATTACTATTAGTACAACAATTGATTTCTTTCTTCACAATCACTCAACTTCAATTTGTAGATTGCGGTATTTGTAGTTGTTTCTCTTCAATTCATGCATCACCTGGTATTGCAACATCAATGACTTTTTTCTTTCTCATTGCATAAGCAACATTTTGCTTTTGTTACTGACACGTTGAATTTTAGCTTTCATGGAATTGGTCTGAAGGGCTTGTTCTTGGGCAGCCGAAATGTAATCTTCAGTTTCTTTCTTCAGCACCCCTGATGTCAACCAGCTCCATGTTACCTTTGTATCTACCTTTCCTTCAATGTCCTTCAGGTATTGACTATGCTTGGCTGCTTTTTCCAGTTAGAAACTCAGTGCTCAATTGTTTCCTTTCGATATTCTGCTTTCAATCTTGTTGTTTTCAAGAGGTTTCCCTTGTTCACCTCCTTCAGCAGAGGCACTTTTGCTTTTTTTATGTAGTCATTTAAACCATGTTTTTTCTCTTCCATAGTTTGTTTCACCTGTAAGAATCCTCTGCCACCCTGACTTCTTGGAAAGTACAATTGATCAATACCATTTTTTGGGTGCAGAGCATGGTGCATTGTCATTAATTTTCTTATCTTTCAATCTAAATTATCAAGTTCTAGTTGAGTCCAATCAATTATTCCAGCTGCATATTGTATTACAGGCACTGCCCAGGTGTTAATTGCGTAATGATATTTCCTCCGCTTAGCTTTGATCTCAAAAATTTCCGGACTCATTTTATATATTTTGTTGAAGTAGCTTCCTTGGCTTGGTTGTGCAACAGGTCAGAGGCTTCAAAAACTCCTAAGTACTTGTACCCTTCTTCTGGTGTTACTGCTTTTAACAACTCTTCATTATCAAGTTTGAATCCATCATCTTCAACAATTTTTCCTGCCTTAACAGCAATTGTTGCACCAAATTGCATCTCAATGTCTCTGCTAAGCTCCTCAGTGCTTTTCAGCAGTGAGCTCAATTCAGATTTTGCTTTTCCAAACAGTTTTAAATCATCCACTTAGAGCAAATGGGAAATTTTCAACCCCTTTTTTCCAATTCATAGCCACAGTTTGGTTTGTTCAAAATGCTTGTTAGTGGTGCCATCACAAGCACAAATAACAGAGGTGACAATGAGTCGCCTTGGAAGATTCCTCGTTTGATTTCAACTTCACCAAGTTCTTCTCCACAGGCCATCAACTTAATTTGCCATAGCTTCATGAAAGTTTTCAGGAATTTCAAATTCCAAAGCACCTGAAGGCCAGACAAGGAATAATGGATGGAAACTGAACAAGGAGAGATTCAACCTGGAAACAAGGAGAAATTTTCTGACAGTGAGAGCAATCAACCAATGGAATAGCTTGCCTTCAGAAGTTGTGGGAGCTTCATCACTGGAGTCTTTCAAGAAGAGAATGGACTGCCATGTGTCAGAAATGGTGTAGGACGGGGGGGGGGGTTGGACTAGATGACCTACACGGTCCCTTCCAACTCTGTTAATCTATCTAATCTATCTAATTTCTGGATTTTGCTGCTAATTCCAAAAACATCTAAGCATTTCTCAATCCAGCTGTGTGGAACAGAATCAAATGCTTTCTTATAATCAATCCAGGCCATGAACAAATTTGTTTGTCTTTTCTTTGAATTGTTCAAAACCAGTTATCAATCAACAGTTGGTCTTTGGTTCCTTTTGAATTTTTGCAGCACCCTTTCTGTTCTACAGGTAGCAAATCCTTGTTTTCTAGATATCCATAAATTTGGTTTGCAATAATGCCTGTAAGTAATTTGTAATTTGTATGTTGTTGGCAGGCAAGTGATTGGCCCATAATTTTCAGGTTTATTTCCCCTTTCTACATCTTCCTGAATCAAAAAGGTTCTTCCAGTTGTTAGCCATTTTTCACTTTCTGGTGTTTGCAGAACCTGATTCATTTGGATTGCTAACCTGTTAGTTGCATGCAAACCTGTTATTTATTTCAACCAGAATCCACGCAGCTCATCTAACCAGGGGCACCCCAATTCTTGACCTTCTTTGCTTGTTTTTGCAGCATTTCTTTTGTTGTGTGGACATCTTCCATTCTTGTCACTTTTACAGTGCTTTCAACCTGCTTGATCCACTTTGCATTCTCATTACGCTTCTTGCTTTTCCAAAATTTCAGGGTATTTTCTTTGTTAGGTTTTTCACTTGTGGTAGCACCATGTTTACTTTCAAGGGTCTTAGGGAAATGATTCTGGTTGTTGTTGTTGTTGTTGTTATCGATTTAATCTTCACTTCGATTTACAGTCTATGACTGGTAAAAACTGTTCAAGTCTTAACCAAGGCCCTAAGAGCTATTAAGGTAGCGTCTGAGTACATAGGCAGTTGCGAGTAGGGTAGTTTTTTGCGAAGTCAGGATATATTATTATTATTATTATTATTATTATTATTATTATTATTATTATTATTATTATTATTATTATTATTATTATTATTATCATCATCATCATCATCATCATCATCATCATCATCATCATCATCATCATCATCATTATCATTATCATTTCTCTATAATGCAGTGGTTCCCAACCTTTCTAATGCCGCGACCCCTTAATATAGTTCCTCATGTTGTGGTGACCCCCAACCATAAAATTATTTTCGTTGCCACTTCATAACTCTAATTTTGCTACTGTTATGAATTGTAATGTAAATATCTAATATGCGGGATGTATTTTCATTGTTACAAATTGAACATAATTAAAGCATAGTGATTAATCACAAAAACAATATGTAATTATATATTGTAAAATATTTATTTCTAATTACAAATAAATGAAATTTCCTTCCTTCCCATCCATCCATCCTTCCCTTCCCACCCACCCACCAATCCTTCCTTCCCTTCCCATCCTCCCTTCCTTCTCTTTCCATGCTTCTCCTTCCTTCTTTCCTTTCCATCCATCCATCCTTCCCTTTCCACTCACCCACCCATCCGTTCTTCCCTTCCCATCCTTTCTTCCTTCTCTTTCCATCCTTCTCCATCCTTTGTTCCTTCCTTCTGCCGTGGCTTCTCCCCATCCCCTCCCTCCATTCACACATACGACACACATTTCCAAGCCCTCCGCCACCGCCCCACCCCTTCCACTTTCCCCACTCCATGATCAAACCTGGGATCGCGCGAGGGACGCGGAGGGAGCTCGGGCTGGCTCGGCGGCTACTTGCCTCGCAAATCTCGCCTCCACCACACACACACGCCCCGCTGCCAGCCGCCCCCCTTTCGGGCCCTTTCAAGAGCGGAGAAGAGAAAGAGGAGGAGATCAGACTACCTGTACACTTTTTCTTCATTATCCCTAATCCAAGTTCTCTGATCCACAAATCCTAGGTTCCCTTCTCATCTCTCTTCATATAATAAACCCATTTCCTCTATTCAACATTTTATTACAACCATTTTTCTGCCCTTTGCCTTCCATCCTCTCTTTATTTCCTGTTCCTCTCAAGCTTTATTTCCTGCTCCCTCAATAAACACCCCCCTGGAAGCTTCTCAGTTCTCCCCCACCGGCATTCATCCTCCTACCGATTCAATCCACCTTTCTTTCCTTCTCCTACCCTCGGGATTCCTTCGTTTACCTGCTCCATGCGAAGGAAATTTGGCTGGCTGCCTTTTAAGTGTCACCTCCGCAGGCGGCTAATTTTCTCTCACCTCTCCCTTCACGAGTCATACCTACGATCCCCGTAGGAGCTAGGTTCCCCCCCCTGCCTAAATTACTGTACTTCGGCCAGGCTCATTTCCATGGATGAAAGGCATTTTAAAACCATCACTCTCGCAACCGCTATGTCCCTTGCAGCGAGGAAAACTCGACTGCTGCTGCCTCCTCAGAGAGAGAACGGGGGAGGGACGGTGCCATCGTCTGCCTTCAGCTTTGCCAAAGCCAGCCGCTTTGGCTTTGCGCCCCCGCCCCCCTCTCTCTTCGGCCTCGCTGCTCCTCACTCTCATGCAAGGAGGAGGAGGAGGAGGCAGCGGCGGTGGCGGCTTTGGGTGTGCGAGCACAGCCCCGGCTCCCTTTCTTGGTGCTCTCCGTGTCTCAGTAGGCGAAGAGGTCGCAGTAATAGCGCTGCTCCGTTTCACTCAGCATTAAACCCTCCATCTTACACCGGCCCTGCCCTGCCCTGGGGATCGATCCTACAACGGGGTGGAGTGAAGGAGGGAGCTGGGGCTGTGCTCATATGCACAAAGCCACCGCTGCCGCTGCCACCACCTCCTCCTCCTCCTCCTCACGCCAGTAGCGGCCGGGGAAGAGGGGGGAAGGAGGCCTTCTGCAAAAAAAAGGAACAAGAGTGCCGCCTCGGCTGTCGCTTGTTGATTTCAAACCTGCCCTCCCGACAAGAGTTGTGGATGAAGGTTCCAATCCAGAGCAAGCCCAATGTCAGGGGGAGGAGGGGGCGTGGCTGCGCGTGCAAAGCGGAAAAATAAAAGCGCCCAGCACTGAGTTGGTCAAAGTCTCTTAATAAAGTTTCTGTACGTTTCTCTTCCATGCCTTTGGCCACGCCCATTTCCTCTCCCTCGGGCACTCTGGGGTAGGCGCATGCAACTAAGGGGCGGATGGATTTAATTCCGCTGCCAGAAAAGGAGGAGGAGGATTAAAAAAAAGGGCTGTCCGAGATCTCGCACACAAGACCCTGATGCGAAGCTGAGACAAGGTTTAGTTCTTCTCTCCGCTTTCTCATATGACAAAAGTGTTGGGGAAGGTCGGGGAGTGAGAGTGAAAGAGAGAGAGAGAGGCGGTTAACACCGTCCTCTAATGGTCTGGAGGTCTACTACAGTGTTTGGTTCCTAACACCGTGGGAAATTTCTCTTTTCCGATGGTGTTAGGCGACCCCTGGGAAATGGTCATTCGACCCCCAAAGGGGTCGCGACCCCCAGGTTGGGAACTGCTGCTATAATGAAATGTTTTTATAGCACTAAATAATAAGCAAAACCACAAAAAGTGTGTAGCTTTTCAGAGAATATGCAACAGTATGTGAAGTATGTATACAATAATTCAAAAAACAGGCCTGGAATGTCACCAGTAGAGCGGGATGAAGGACAAAAAGAGTAGTTTTAATAAGATTTGACTTAATGAGAGAATAAAGCTCTGTGCTCTGCCCACTGCTTGCTTGCCTCCCTTTCCCCCTCCCGCCTGGCTCTCCCTCCGCCTGCCTGTGGCGAGTTCTCCCTGTGGTGAGTTGACCATGTGGAGTTGTCCTGCGGCAACTTGGTGGCAGCAAATTGGTAAAGGGGAGTTTATTTTATTTATTTTATTTGTCAATCATGTACAAGATAGCAGGTACAGGTATAACATAAACATGAACAAAGGAAGTAAGTACAGATAAATGGGGACAGTAAGACAGGGACGGTAGGCACGCTGGTGCATTTATGCACGCCCCCTTTATGGACCTCTTAGGATTGGGGTGAGGTCCACTAGGGACAGTTTGAGGTTGAAGCTGTGAGGGTTTGAGGCTGTAACAATGGAGTTGGTGATGGCAAGCTGGCTGCTGGGAGCTAGCCACAGCACGTTGTCCCATTTGAACAATAAATAAATTTCACTCCTTACCTGCCCTTCAGTCCTCTTTAAACAAAGTGGCTGGAGGTCTGGCATATATAGAATTTTATTTGTCTTTCTGAAGTAGCATCAACTGATCAGCTTCAGAGTATAAAGTCTTGAAAATGCCTAGGCCATGCTTGGCTTAAAGCAAATAATCTAAAGTTTCATTAAAAGGACTAATTACTTGTTCTTCTGTACACAGTCTGGCAGAAAATTCCTTTCACAGAGTTTGCTGCCCTTTGTTCTTTCTCTCCTCACAAAATGTTGTTAGGGTAGTTTATAGCTCCCATATGGAAATGCAAAGTTGAATGTTTTCTCAAATTGCAACTCTTCAACAACACTGCAAGTTGAATGGTGAAATGTGGATGGCAGCCAAGGGATACAAAAAAACCCCTTAACTCTTTGCTGCTCCCCCATGTATTCCCAATGAATAATTACAGAGAAGTGTTTATTTATTAGCATTAATTTTATCCTTTTTTTGTCTCCCTCCACTGCTTTCTTCTAGGGAGGAACTAAAGGTGCTGAACCAGAAGTATCTTTAACAGCATTCATTCTGATTTCATTATTGGAATCCAGATCAATCTGCAATGAACATATCAATGTATGTGATGCTGTAATGGGAAGTGGTATGATGGGGCCAAAATGCGAGCACATCTCTAGGGTTTTTTTGATCATAGTATTCCATTTTCCCACCTTCTTGACCCCAGGTTCAGTATTTGAAGCCTTCAGGATCTCAAAGTAGCCTAACCGGCATTATTGTGGTTTATACTTCATTCATTTCAAATCAAATGAAACCAAAATAAATAATTAGTTCAATAAGGATACTGTAAGGATTGTCTTCAGTCACAAAGTGAGGTACGAACTTCTGAGTCCAGTCAAAGGTTTTCAAAAGGATTTCCTTTATTTGCATCTGGATACAACCACTTCAAAACAAAGCAAGATCTAACATGCCCTCAGGCAAGACAAGTCTTATAAGCTAGCACCCCACCCCATTCTACATAATGAATACACAAATGTTTGACAAATGGATCCGCTCCTCAGATCCGTTCTTCCCTTTCAATTACCCCCCCCATAAAACATTCTCTTAAGATGAAGAGGCTCCCATGTGTCTGGGATCCGGATACCCCCCCATAAACCTTTATCTTAAGATGAAAAACTCTCAGATGCCTGGGATCCGGATATATATAACCTTTTGAACAAACAGAGCCAGGCTCCCCCCTTTTCCTTCTGAATGACAGAGTTTGAACTCTGACATCCTGCCTCTCAAAAGAAAAGAAGGTCCACCTGTAAGACATAAGCAGAGTCAATTATGATATGTTAGCAAGGTTTGCTAGGGTATTTGGAGTGGAATTTTCTCAATAGGGTGGGGGCTTTCACATGTTGTTTAGCGACCCACTTGTTCTGTGATGAAGGCAAATGTTTCCAGGCTACCAGATACTGGGTCTTCCCTCTGTGGATTCTGGAGTCCAGAATTTCCTTGATTTCAAAATGTTGTTCCCCTTCTATCATGATTGGAGCAGGTGGTGTATCTGCCACCGGCCTAAGTGGTGAGGTTACCTCTCTCTTGAGTAGACTAATGTGAAATACTGGGTGGACTTGTCTAAGTGTTTTTGGAAGAATCAGTTCAACTACTACTGGGTTAATGATCCTGCTAATAGTGAAAGGCCCAATAAAGTTAGGTCCTAATTTTTTTGATGGTTGTAACGATCTCAAGAATTTTGTAGATAAGTATACTCTATCCCCCACCTGGAAAGGTTTAGCCTCTACTCTTTTCTTGTCAGCTTGAATTTTGAAAGCCTCTCTAGCCTCCTGTAAAGCCAACCTGACTACTGGCCATGTGTTTTGCAACTTTTCTATCCACTCCTTAAGTGAGGGGATAGTTGGTTTTTCTGTGGGTAATTCCGGTATTGGGCTGAAATCTTGCCCCGTGGCTACTCTAAAAGGTGTAAAACCTGTACTTGAATGTACAGAGTTATTAAATGCAACCTCTGCAAATGGTAAAAGTTCAGTCCAATTGTCCTGTTGAAAATTAATAAAACATCTTAGGTACTGTTCAAGAACACCGTTCAAATTCTCGCAATTGCCGTTAGTCTGAGGATGATGCGACGAGCTCAACCCTTGGGCGGTGCCAAGTAGGTCCAAAAACGCCTTCCAAAAATTGGAGGTAAATTGGACTCCCCTATCCGAGATTATCCTTTTAGGAGCTCCATGAAGACGATAAATGTGTATTAGAAACAGTCTAGCCAAGCCTTTGGCAGTTGGGATCTTTTGGCAAGGAATAAAATGTGCTTGTTTTGAAAACAAGTCTGTCACAACCCAAATGACAGTGTTTCCCCCACTATCCGGTAGTTCCACAATAAAATCCATAGCAATTTCTTCCCATGGGGCTGACGGCTCAGCTACTTTCTGTAGAAGCCCTGGAGTTTTCCCCTGACGTCTTTTTGCTGCAGCACAAATGGGGCAACTTGCTACATAGCTTTCTATGTCCTTTTTCAACGAAGGCCACCAAAATTGTCTTTTTATTAAGTGTAAAGTTTTTACAAAGCCAAAATGTCCAGCCAACCTAGAGTCGTGGCACCTTCCCATTAAACGTAATCTTTGGCTAGCGGGTACGTACAGTTTGTCACCTATCCATGCTAATTCATCTTTCATCACGCAGCTGGATTTGTGATTTAAAACCCATTCATCGTTGACTAATGCTTGTTTAAATGCGTGAGTGATGTCTGCGTCCCTCAATGTGTCTTTTCCTCCTTGGGACCTGGTGATTACTTTGGCTGCCAGTTGATTTGTTTGTACTATAGGTTTAAAAACCTCTGATTTCACACAGTTATATTGTGGCTTTCTGGACAGTGCATCTGCCAGAAAGTTTTTCCCCCCAGGGATAAATTTAAGAGTAAACTCGAACCGTTTGAAGTATTGCGCCCAACGAACCTGTTTAGGAGACAGTTTCCTTGGTGTCTTTAAGGCTTCTAAGTTTTTGTGGTCAGTCCAGACCTCAAAAGGGATCTTACTCCCTTCTAAGAATTGTCTCCAAGTTAACAGTGCCCATCGCACTGCGTAAGCCTCTTTTTCCCAGATCGCCCACCTTTGTTCAGTTTCACTTAGTTTCCTGGATGTATATGCACATGGCTGTAGTTGTCCTTGCTCATTGCTCTGGAGTAGGATTGCCCCTATTGCCACATCGCTAGAATCAGCTTGTATTATGAAAGGTTTTTCTGGGTCTGGGTGCTTCAAAATTGGTTCTGTTGAGAACAGCCGTTTTAGCTTCTCAAACGCTGCCTGGCATTCCATTGTCCAATTCACGGGCTGTCTCGGTTTAGGATCTCCCTCCCCCTTTGTTCTTAGCAGTTTTGTGATGGGCAGGGCAATTTGAGCGAATGCGGGGATAAATTGGCGATAGAAGTTTGCAAACCCCAGGAAACTTTGCAGCTGTTTGCGTGTGCGAGGCGTTTCCCAATCGAGTACTGCCTGTACTTTTTGAGGATCCATTTCTATGCCCTGGTGTGAGATACGGTACCCTAAGTAATCAATTTTTTCTCGGTGGAATTCACATTTTGAGAGTTTGGCATAAAGTTTTGCCTCGCGGAGTTTGCTCAGCACTGCCCTCACCAATTTAACATGTTCAGCCTCGGTCTCTGAGTATAATAGAATATCATCTAAGTAAACGAGAACCCCTTTGTATAAGTGTTCCCGTAATACATCATTAATTAATTGCATAAATACTGCAGGTGCCCCTTGTAACCCAAAAGGGAGCACTTTGAATTGGTAACATCCCAGGGGGGTGTTGAATGCCGTTTTCCATTCATCCCCCTCCTTAATTCTGATTCGGTAGTAAGCCTCCCTGATGTCTAGTTTGGAGAAGATTTTCCCTTTTTTGAGGTGGGCCAGCATGTCTTTCATCAGGGGGAGGGGATACATGTTTTCAACACTTATCGAGTTTAGGTTCCTGAAGTCAACACATAAGCGTTTTGTGCCATCTTTCTTCTCTCTAAATAGCACCGGGGCTGCTATCTTTGGTCTGGCTGGTTCAATGAAACCCCTTGCTAGGTTTTTCTCAATGAAAGCACTCAGTTCCTCTAACTCCCCCGGTGACATGCTATACATTTTTGGTTTAGGTAGTTTAGCCCCGGGTAAGATTTCTATTGCGCAGTCGGATGCGCGATGCGGGGGAAGTTCATCTGACGCTGCCTCGCTAAAGACTTCTGCCAGGTCTTTGTATTCCTTGGGTATGCTGTCTGTTTCCACGCTATGACCAGGCATGGCTGTTTCCCTGCGCTCAACTCCTTCAGTTTCTATCTGTGGATCCTCCGTAGTAGTTACGTGCGTTTGGAATTTTATGGTGCCTTGTTCCCAATTTATTTCTGGATTCCACTTTTTTAGCCATGCGAGTCCCAAGACTAGTGGCCATTCCATGCCAGGTGCTACTATAAACGTAAGTTTCTCTTCGTGGTTATCAATGCCTATTTTCAGGGGTTCCGTGGCAAAAGCAGCCGGCTCCCCCCCTGCTATAGACCCATCCAATTGGCAAAACGCAATGGGATTCCTCAGCTTTCTCACTGTGATTTCCAGTTCCCTGATTAGGGTTGGGCTGATTAAGCAACGGGTGCACCCTGAGTCTACTAAAGCGGAGATATTTTTTCCCCCCTCTTGGTTAGGGATAAATAGTCTGAGTGGGAGGGTGAGCGGTTCAATTGGTTTGCTTACCAGTGCTTCATCCTCCGGATCGCTCTTGAACGCGGCTGGATCTTCCCTTTGAAATGCCGGGGTGTTGTTTTCAGCAGGAGGAGGGGGTGGTGGTCCCTTCATCTCGCTGCTCCTCAGGGCTGTTTCCCTCCCCCGCTGAATGGGTTTCATTGGTCTCTCCCCCTTTTGGCGTTCGGGTTTCCGGGTGGGTGTTTGGGCCCAGCATTCGGATGCTCGGTGTCCCTCCTTCCCGCATTTGTAACAAATTGGAGGTTTAGGTGGGAAGCCCTGTTGCCTTCTGAAGGGTTCTTTCCTCCATTGTGGTGGGGATTTCTTCCATGCTCTCCCCGTACGGTACTGATTCCTAGCCATATCAATCTCCGCTTCTTCAGCGGTGAGGTACCACTCATGCAGATGATTCGGTGCACCCCTAGCCACGCAGGCATTATACAGATCGTCACTCAGTCCATCCTTAAAACAGCTTACCAGGATGTCTTCTGGCCAGTTTAGCCGCCATGCGAGGTCCCGGAATTCTTCAGTGTACTCCGCCACTGGTCGTCGTCCCTGTTTCACCACCTTAATACGGTCGCGTGCTTTGCGGTCTGCCAGCGGGTCCTCGAATCGTCGTCGTAGGGACATCATGAATTGGTTGAAATTGCGCAGTTCGGGTGCGTCGTCGTTATGTAGGGTTACCATCCATCTGGCCGCGGCTCCTTCCAGGGCTAAGGTAACTGCTCGCACCCGGGATCCCTGGGTTTGGAACTCACGTCCATATTCTTGCACTTGGTTAGGAAGTGGTGCCGCTGCGTGTGCTGCCCTGGGGGGGTTTGTTGGGTTTCCTGCCGCGTCCTCCATTTGCACGCCTGCTCCCCAGAGGTTGTTGACCCCCCCAGTTTCCTCAGCGGTTGCTGTGCTCCCAGCGCTCGTTATCCGTCGTTCTGGGGTCCCTCGGATGTTGAGATTTTCTAATGTTTCCATTACCAGCTGAGACAGGTATCTCTTCAACCGCCCCTCCCTTAGAGGCGCTTCGGTGGGTTCTTCCTGATCCATGGCTGCTTCTAGCTCTAATTCCCAACGGGGCTTCCGATCTCCCTGGTTAAGAGTGACACCTTTGGTTCTGCCATCCCAGCTGTCTTTTTTTCCAATGCCGATAGACCAGCGGGGCTTTCCAGAGGCCTCGAAATCTCCCTCAGCCTCTTTGCTGGGGAGTGCGGGACAGGCTTCCGCCCGGGGGGTGATTGGTGTCTCCCCCCAGCATTCAATTTCTTCCTGCTCCCGGTTTTTCTCGGTCATGATTGCACGGTCCCCTCAGTAGAGCGAAGTTACTCTCTGGGTTGACCGATTTTGCAGATCTTGCTTTCTGTAAGGATTGTCTTCAGTCACAAAGTGAGGTACGAACTTCTGAGTCCAGTCAAAGGTTTTCAAAAGGATTTCCTTTATTTGCATCTGGATACAACCACTTCAAAACAAAGCAAGATCTAACATGCCCTCAGGCAAGACAAGTCTTATAAGCTAGCACCCCACCCCATTCTACATAATGAATACACAAATGTTTGACAAATGGATCCGCTCCTCAGATCCGTTCTTCCCTTTCAATTACCCCCCCCCCCCATAAAACATTCTCTTAAGATGAAGAGGCTCCCATGTGTCTGGGATCCGGATACCCCCCCATAAACCTTTATCTTAAGATGAAAAACTCTCAGATGCCTGGGATCCGGATATATATAACCTTTTGAACAAACAGAGCCAGGCTCCCCCCTTTTCCTTCTGAATGACAGAGTTTGAACTCTGACAGATACTTTTTAAAAAATACACATATACTTTGAAGCCAGCAAGGTATTTAGACCAGTTAATGATCTGTAAATATCAAAGAGCCTTTTCACTGCTGCAGCGTAATTTATATCACCAGCGTTCCTCAAAGGCACATTTAGAAAGATATGTGCAGAAAGGGTTTCTCCAAGTGGATCACGCAGGATTCAGGTTTTACAGACATTCTCTAGTGGGATCCCCATTTAAGACATTCCTAATGAATTTATCCTCAACATCTCTTCCTGTGTAAAAACCTTAAAATTACACATGTTATGACTAAACATGCATTATTAGCATGTAAAACATACAAGCAGGAAGAGGGCAGCACATATTCACTTTATTTATTATTTATTGAACACCACAAATAGGTGACTCTGGGCAGCTTACAACATAACCCTCACACACACCCTCACACACACACCCATGGCAGCAGCAACACAATCAGATCAACCACTTGATTGGCTCCATCTCCATTTGTGGTCCTCAGGCTCACTGAAAAAACCATGTTTTGGGGGGCCTTTCAGAAAAGCAACTCAGATGGGACCAATCATACCTCAGGGAAATGATGTTCCATAGAGATGCCTAAAATTGTCCTCCAAACATTCCTAATGGATCTCTTCTCTTTCCCCTGCCCTCGCTTCTAGATTCTAGACAGCAGCATCAACAAGGCTGCAGATTATTTACTCAGAAAGTACGAGAACTTGCAAAGGCCTTACACTACGGCCCTCACAGCCTATGCGTTGGCTGCTGCAGACCGACTGAATGATGACAGGGTACTCATGGCAGCATCAACAGGTAATATATGGGTTTGTTTTAAATAGAAGAAACCAGGTGTGGTTGGGTTTTGAAAGATTAGCTTGGAACACAAAACACAATGGACAGATTTTTTGAAATTTCAGTGACCAAAAATAAAATCAAGAGCCACATGCAAGTGGCATCGGTTTGCTTCTAGCTGCCTGGTCAAGTAGAAAAAAATATGAGTAAAAATAGATGTAAAGCTCTTTTTTTTTCATAGGCTGCCAGTTGTTCATCCCAGCACAAGGCTGAAGAAAGTTGTGGCAAACCATTTCTTTATTTTTACCAGAAAATCTATAGGACTGTTTCTATGTGTTTCTACTCAGAGGCTAGTTCAGCTTCAGAAAATGTGTACTGAAGTATGTGTGTGTCTTTTTATGCTTGTCCCATAAAAAGGCAGGCCAGCCTGCCTGTACATCATGTCCTTCAATCTTTAGCACCCTTTCATTATCTAATTTTATCCACTCCCTGATCCATACTAACCATGCCGCTTGGTGATAAAGTTCCCATTTTGGAAGTCCAAAGCCACCTCTGCTTCTATTATCTTGTAATGTCTTCATATGCCAAATAATTGTTTTTGTTATTTTATTTAGTTCCTCAAAAAATTTCCTGTCTAATTTTATTGGGACTGTTTGAAATACATATAATAATTTTGGCAGTATATTCATTTTAATCACTGCTATCCTACCTAATAATGATAGCTGTAATTTCCCCCAAATCTCTAAATCTTTCTTCATTTGTTCTATCAGTTTTTCATAATTATCATCTTTTATTGAGGAACATCTTACAGTAAGCCAAATTCCTAAATATTTGATCTTTTTTTCAATATGCAATCCCAATTTTTTTCTAATTCTTTTGTTTTTCAGTTAAGTTATTTACTAACATTTTAGTCTTCTCTCTATTGATTTTCAATCCTGCCACTATACCATATTCTTCTATTTCTTTCATTAAAATACCGTATTTTCCGGCGTATAAGATGACTGGGCGTATAAGATGACCCCCAACTTTTCCAGTTAAAATATAGAGTTTGGGATATACTCGCCGTATAAGACTATCCCTTCTACCATCTTTCTTTTTCTTTCTGTCTTCCTTCCTTCCTAACATCTTTCTTTCTTTCTTTCTTTCTTTCTTTCTTTCTTTCTTTCTTTCTTTCTTTCTTTCTTTCTTTCTTTCTTTCTTTCTTTCTTTCTTTCTTTCTTTCTGTCTTTCTTCCTTCCTAACTTCTTTCTTCCTTCCTAACTTCTTTCTTTCTTTCTTTCTTTCTTTCTTTCTTTCTTTCTTTCTTTCTTTCTTTCTTTCTTTCTTTCTTTCTTTCTTTCTTTCTTTCTTTCTTTCTTTCTTTCTTTCTTTCTTTCTTTCTTTCTTTCTCCCTGCAAACCAATCCCCACCGTGGCTCCTTTCTCCCTCGCCCAGCCCTCTTCCAAGATGCCAAGTCCTGGAAGAGAAGCCTGGAAGAGCATCACACTTCCAGGTCTCGGCCGGGGGTCTCTCCCGGGGAACCATACCAAGCGAGGTAGGTGGGTGGGTTGCTCCCCTCCCCTCCCCTCAGAGAAAGAAGGAGCCTCTGTCGCCATCTCCTGCGGAGCTCCAGCCACCCAACTGAGTCCCTGACCGCGGCGCCGGCAGGGTTAACGCGCATGGGAGGGAAGGAGAGCGCGCTACTGCTACCGCCGCTGCTATCGCCACTCTGATATTTCTTTCTGTCCGTGTGTGAAGTCTCCCCAGTCGCTGTGGCTGCACTGGGGAGCCCGTGTCCTGGTCAACAATGGAGGCGCTGCCATGATAACCCATCGGTGGGCGCATGTGGGACAGACCACGGAGCAGAGGTGCCCGGCGAGCGGGGCGAGAGGCGCAGGGATGCCAGAAGTGGCAGCGACGGTAGCAGGCTCCAGCCCACGTCTCCCGCCTGCCTCTTGCCTTAAGCCGCCGGCTTGTGGTGGCGGCCGCAGCCTTCCCAGCAGGATACCGAGATGCAGGGTGGCGTCGGGGCTCCAGGGCTCCTTCGGCCACTTGGCTGGAGAATGGCGGGGATGCGGCCGCGGCCGTTTTTGAACTCCCCCCACCGTATGCGGCAACCGCAGATTCTCCAGTCCGGCTTGGAAGTTTCAGCACCCGGCGTATAAAATGACCCCCGATTTTTGAGAAGATTTTCCTGGGTTAAAAAGTCATCTTATACGCCAGAAATTACGGTACTTCCTGTCTCCAGTGGCTCTTCTATAAAGAACACTAGGTCATCCGCAAATGCCTGTGTCTTATATTCTTCTTTCTTTACCTTAAGTCCTTCTATCTCTCTATCATGTCTAATTTGGGTTAATAGCACTTCTAAAGTCAAAATAAAAAGCAGAGGTGGCATTGGACATCCCTCTCTTACTCCTTTATTTATTTCAAATTTCTCTGTATTATCCCCATTAATTATCACTCTTGCCTTTTGCGTCATGTATATTGCCTCTATCGTTTTCTCAAACTTCCCTCCAAATCTCATATCTTTAATTTGTTGGAACAAGAAGCGCCAATTAAGATTATCGAATGCCTTCTGGGCATCCAAAAATATTAGTACCACCAGTTTTTCAGGATGTGCTTCATAGTATTCTAGAACATTTAACACTGTCCTCATATTATTCCTAATTTGCCTTGTAGATAAAAAGCCATTTTGATCCAAATGTATTATCTGATTTAATATTAATTTCAATCTTTCCACAATTATAGTGGTAAAAATTTGTAATCTGTGTTCAGCAATGAGATTGGTCTATAATTTTTTATTTGTTTGAGGTCTGTACCTTCTTTTGGAATGAGAGATATATAGGCTTCTGTCCAGGAATCTGGTAATTTAGCTTTCTCCATTACATCATTGTACACTTTCAGTAACATCAACTCAAAATCCTCATACAGGCTCTTATATACCTCTCCTGGCAAACCATCCGGTCCCGGCGTCTTATTATTTTTTTGTTTTTGTACTGCTCTTCTTAATTCTGTCACTGTTATCTCTTTATTTAATGTCTCCCTCTGCTCTTCCTTTAGTTCTGGCAACCCCTAGACTTTTAAGTATTGTTTTATATCCTCCTCTTCTATGTCCTCTTTTTTGTATAGCGCCTCAAAGTAATTTTGGATTATTATTTTCTTTCTCTCCATTTTATACTGTGACTCTCCATTCTCATCTTGTAATACCTGAATCAATCTTTTTTCCCTATCTTTTTTTAATTTGTAGGCTAGCCATCTCCCTGGCTTCTTTGCGTGTTCGAAATTTTTTTGTTTTGCTGCTTTCAATTCTCTCATCCTTTCCTCTTGCTCCACTGTATTTGATTTATGTTTTGCCAGAACCATTTTCTCCTTAATTTTTTTCATTCTAAGGCTCTCTTTGTAATTTAGTTTCTAATTTTTTAATCTCTTCATGAAGTGTATTCTGTATGTGTCTTTTTTCCTTATTTTTTTTTGCTAGATAAGCTATCACTATGCCCTTCAAGTATGCTTTAGTCGTATCCCATATAATTTGTAGTGATGTTGGTTGCTTTGTATTTTCTTCAAAGAATAATTCCATTTCTTTTCTAATTCTTAAGATAAATTCTTTTTCTTTTAAAATTTGTGGGTTTAGTGTCCACCTTCTCCTAACCCTTTTCTGTCCTTTCCAAATTATTTTTAAGGGGTTATGATCAGCCCATATATTTGGGATTATTTCTACTATTTCTATATCTTTTCCTACCTCTCCATTCATCCATACCATATCCAGCCGGGACCAGGATTTATGTGGGTTCAAGAAAAAGGTGTATTCCCTTTATTTGAAAGCAGACACTTTCACGCTGGGTTTAAGGGGTTTCCTTTCATTGCAGCGGGTGATCGCCTTTTACCTCGCTACCCCCAGGCTTCCCCTTTATTTCACGTGGCTCTCCAGGCTCTCCGTGTCACGAAGGGACCCGATCATGAAAAGGTCAGAGATAGAGAATGGAGACCGTTCTCTTTCCTCCACGTCACCTCAACCTTGCCACTGGAAGTCCCGATGCATTAGTTTAAAAGGCACAAACTTTCATGAGCTACAGCTCATTTCATGAGATGCATGAAGTGGCTAAATGGATTTAAAGAGCTGGAGTGAAAGAAGGGAGAGGAAGACAGGGTGATTATACAGATGCAGGCGACATTTGAGACATGCTTTGTTTTTTTCTTTGTTTATAATGTTTATATGGCCATCCTTCAATGAAATAGAACTCTGGGAAGTTCACCACAATAATAAAAACGAAAAGAACAGTAAAACGAACACTTGGCACTTCAACCAACATTCTCTGGTCCACTAAGAAGTAGAGTCCCCTGTGTCCTCCTGCAGTGCTACTGCAGTGCCTGGGAGGAAAGCCAAGCCTTTTCAACTTTCCAAAAGGCTGGAAGGGTGGGAGCCTGCCAGATGCCATGGGATGAGCGTTCTGCAGGGCGGGCACTGCTATGGAAAAGACACTCTTTCTAGGTTCCGCTAGATGGCGATATTTAAGGGAAGGGAGCTGGAGTAGGGCAACCCTACCCAATCTGGTGGAATGGCAGATACCCTCAGGGAGAGGCAGTCCTCCAAATAACTTGGCCGTGTGCCATGTATGTTTTAAAGGTGATAACCATCACCTTATATTGCATACAGAATGAAAATGGATCCAGTGCAAATTCACATGACAAACAATGTGATACGGGGGAAAGCAAGGGGCACCTGGAACTGCAACACCACTGAATTCTGGAGCAGTTGTAACTTCTGGGTGGCCTTCAAGGATAGAGCACATTGAGGTAGTCCAGCTGGGAAGTGACCTAGGCAGGAGTGACCATGAGCAAGGCCTCCCAATCCAGGAATGGGTGGGGATCGATGCAAAGTCACCTTCAAGGTAAGTAACCAATATTTTTATCTGTTTGGCTTAATTCTGTTTCTGTACTTTTTTTTTTAGAAAGGAATCGTTGGGAAGAATTTAATGCTTACACCTATAACATTGAAGGCAGTTCCTATGCCTTGTTGGCCCTGCTAAAAATGAAGAAATTTGACGAGGCTGGTCCCGTAGTCAGATGGCTGACAGATCAGAAATATTATGGAGGAACATATGGACAAACCCAAGTGAGCCTTTGCTTTATTGTCAGATTAGAATCTTCTGAGCTCTATTCTAAATTAGGCTGCTTAAAACAAAACAATAGTCTGAATTGTTGCATGTTTCGCCTAAGGAAGAGAGGACAAAGTCAAGACACTATAGCAGTCTTTTAATATTTGAAGTGCTATCACAGGAAAAAGGTTGTGGATTTATTCTCCATAGTGCCTAAGACAAGAAACGGTGAATGGAAGCTTTACAGAGAGAGACCTCCCCCCTCCCCCCAAAAAAGAAAAAAAGAATAAGGAGTGTTTTTTAACTGTACTTTGTATACTGTTCAGCTGTTAGAACAAGGCATTGCTATAGGGCAGTGATGACGAACTTTTTTTGTTCACGTGCCAAAAGGGGGGAGCGTGGGGGGGTGTCATGCGTGCGCATGCCCACACCCATAATTCCATGTGGCCCCCACCCGCGCATGCGGGTGGCGGCCACATGCAATTCTGGGTGTGGGCACGTGTCCCTCCCTGCTCCAGGCACAAATGGCACACCCGTTTTTTGTTCTCCCCAGGCTTCAGAGCCTTTCTAGGAGCCTGGGAAGGGCGAAAATGGCCTTCCCCACAACCCTGGAAGCCACCCGGAGGCCAGAAATGGTCTGTTTCAAGTTGGGAAACGGGCCATTTCCGGCCTCCGGAGGACTTCCGGGGAGGTGGGGAAGGCAGTTTTCACCTTCCCCAGGCTCCTAGAAAGGCTCTGAAGCCTGGGGAGAGAAAAAAACCCTGAACTTTTGGTCCAACCGGAAGTTGGCAAATGGAATGTTTCCAGCCTCTGGAGGACCTCCGGGGGGTGGGGAAGGCTGTTTTCGTCCTCCCCAGGTTCCTAGAAAGGCTCTGGAGTATGGGGAGGGCAAAAAATGGGCCTTCCCCACCCGCTCCGGAGGCTGAAAACAGCCTGTTTCCCAGTGGGCCCAGAAGGCCCGAAAATCAGCTGGCCAGCACACACATGCGTGCCAGACCTGAGTTCACGTGCCCACCAATATGGCTCCGTGTGCACAATTTGCACGCGACGGCTCCGGTGCCGTCTTCGCTGGTCCATTGCATGGTGCCATCTTTTTTCTGGAATTTTTGAGCTTTGTTTTGCTTCCTGCGCATGCGCAGGAAGCAAAATTGCATGAGGGGACGTGTGTGCGTAGCGAGCCTGCGTGCTTGCGAAACGAGATGATACTGGTAGGCAGGTAAAAGGAACCCACCCCTGGGGTGTATGTTTACATGGTGGATGGAGAATTGTTTATCTCTACTTGGTTAGCAGAGAAGCGCGTGAATCTTTTGATGTGCAGGACAAAGAATAGCTTTTGAAAGGAATTTTTACCTGAAGATTATCTAGGGTTTATGTCCTTCATCTATGCTGAAATTAAGGGAACCAAGGGAAATCTCATCTATAGACTTCCTATTGCCTAGATCATTTAGTTCTACAGATAAAAGGCTCTTTAAAGATGTATGTATGTGTATATAAGTCAAGCCTCCTCTGTTTGCTTACTCATTCAGTTTGGAGCCCATCTTCTCATTTATGATCAAATGATCTAACAGACAATTGTAAAAATTGGAAAGATAGTTTGGGTATTTATTGCAACAAGCCCCATCACTATATTCTTCTCTATGTGTCAAACATTTATTTATCTGGTAAAATACATCACTGGATTTTCAGTTTCTTTGTGAGATACTCCAAGACAAACAACCTTATTTTTTCCTTCTCCCGTTCCAGGCAACAGTTGTGGGGTTTCAAGCTCTTGCTGAATATGAGATTCAGATGCCTACCCACAAGGACTTAAACTTAGATGTTGTTATTAAACTGCCAGAACGAGAAAAACCCATAAGCTACAGAATTGATGGTAACAATGCTCTCCGAGCCCAGACAACAGAGGTACAGTATTTCAGCGTGTATTTATTACTCCTTTCATTGGAAATAATTATTTTGGAGTTTAAAGTTAAAATGCATCTTTTTTCAAGAATGGGAAAAACGATACAGAATTTACTGAAAAATGAAAGAAAACCTATACCAGGTCTCCCTATTGGAATTGTGGTGGTTGGAGATTAGCCCATGTTCAAGCATCAGATCGGGGGAGACTGGCTTTCTTTCTTTCTTTGACTAACTTCTTTGTCAACATACAATGTAGTTTTAAATGGCTTCCCTTTCCTCACACAAACCTGCAAAAGGCTGTATTTAAGACAATATTGCAAAATTGTGTCTGTACTTCCAAGAACTATTCCTAGGAAAGCGATTTTAATGGCTCTAAGGGAATTTTGGAGCACTTCGCAACATGAAGATAAAGTCATTAAAACAATCTATTGCTATTTGCTATTTCTGATATTGCAGAAGCAATTTGGAGCCAATGTAGATGTATGATACTAACAGAGTTTAAATATGTTTATATATAGATCAGTAGTGGGTTCTAAAACCCTTTACTACCGGTTCGCAGAAGCATCCCGGGTAGGTGGGTGGAGCCTCCCGCCACCGGCACTTCCAGTTCTTAGAACTGGGCCAAACATGGAGCAACACACCACTGATATAGATCTGTTACAATCAAGTAGAAAGAAATATTTGTGAAACAGCATCTGAGGGAAAAGCACATGAAGAAACATAAACTATGGCAGGAATTATTATTTATTTTTTTTGCAAAAAAAATTTCCTCCACCAACAAATACATGTACAACATATATACCTTCAATAAAAAATAAGAACACATCCATTCAATTATATATTAACCTTTGGTATATATCATTTAACCATTGCTACCTCCTTTTTTGTCTAAATTTGCCATCCGGATACCCAAATCATCTTCCAAATAAATTAACCGCTTTTATTACCTTCTACTACCACTATTAACTCTTTTAGTTATAACTTCCTTAATCTGTGCCGTAGTGCTTCTTAAACATCTTTGTCTTCTTATTCATCGTTCCACCTTTTTTCCTTACTCCCTAATTTCATATGACTAACAAAAAAACCCTTATCCTTTCTTTTTGTTCTATTTAAAAACAGTACTCTATCAAATAAAAAAAGGAATAAAAATATTCGAATTCAAATTCTAAAATTATACATATTCAATAATTTCATTCATTTTAAATCAAAGTTTATCTTCCCATAGAGGTTCAGTTACATATTCACAAATTTTAACAAGTCTAGTTTGAATATATATATATACTTTCCACTAAATATTACCACATACTTCTGCCAATACTTATATTCAAGTATTTAAAATTCAATTCTTTAACTAACAAGCATATTCTTTATCAATATTCAATAATATAATCTAAAAAAAATTCATTCACTTTCCTTATATTTAATCTTTCTTCTAATACCACCTATAAATATATAGAAGTTCTAAATTTATATTGATTTTTAAGAAAAAAAACATTAAGACATTTCATTCATTCTACTTATATTTCTTATTTCCACTAATATTACATATAAATATTTAATACTTTTTAAAAAATTAACTAATAATTATGTTTGCTTTTATTAGAGAATTTATAATACCCATAATAAAATAAGAAATATTATATAATAATCAAGCCTCCATTATCCCTTTTCTTTGAATGTCCATTCTCTTTTTCTAAACTCCTCCAATTTTTTTTTTCTTATTTGGCAGGGTTTTTTTTCTTATTGTTTTGTACCCCCAATTTCTTTCTCTTTTCTTTCTTCCTCTTCTTCACTTCATATATATTATTTGTCTAAATTCACTTCCTATTCTTTTTAATCCCTCCCCTCTATTTCTTTCTTCCTTTTTAATTTGCCAAATCAAGTAGTTCTGCCCATGCCCTCTTTTTCCCTTTTCACTGTTTATCCCAGTGTAATCATCATAATTTATAATAAAGCAATTTATCTGTCCTTTTCCATCTGTCTTCTTCCCTTTTGTCTGTATGAATCTCTGTATCTTCTTTCATCTGTTCTTTCATAGTGTTTTCAAAGCCCTCATTATTGTTCTTATTGTCCTTCTTAGAAATCTCATTATTATCCAGTACTTCGTGTATTTGCTTCCTAAATCCATCTGCAAACTGCCCAAAATCTCTCCTTAGATCTTCACAATATCCTTTAAAAATGTTACAAAGTCCTCATATTCACTTGTCTCCATGTCAACAATGTCATCATTCAGGAACCTTTGTAATGAATCCAGATGTCTAAGAATATCTATCCGACAGCCTGTTATTAGTTTTCTTTACCTAGGCCAAATAGTATCAAATAATGTTGTATGGCAGGAATTATTACCAATATACCAATAGTAATAGGGACTTTGGGTGCAATCCCACAACAACTGGAGCACCACTTAATCACCTGCGACATTGATTAATCACTGTCAATCAATTGCAAAAGTCAGCTTTATTCGGAACAGCTTACATCCTGTGACAATACCTTTAACACCATCAAAGAACAAAATCTGCCTATCCTTGGTCCTTGGAAATGACTCACCAGGTGGATAGAAATGCTAAATCCAGTCTAAATATCTGGCTGATTGTGCAAACAACCAATAATAATGACAAAGCGACCCAACATGTTTGTATATCCAGTTATGCATTATTTTTCTTTGGACCGACTGTGAATGTAAAGTCAAGAATGATCATGGTTCGTCACACAGTCAGCCAGATATTAATATCTGAACTTCTGTCATTAAGTGATGTGGGTGTTAAATGAATCATGCCCAAGTTTATGACTTTTTTGCCCCAGTCATGAAGCAAATAACAATGGTCAATAAGTGAATCATGCAGCTGTTAAGCAAATCCAGCTTCCCCTATTGACTTTGTTTGTCTGAAGCCCCTTGGGAAGGTTGCAAAAGGCAATCACATGACTCTAGTGACACTGTTACGTTGTAACTGCGAGGCTCGGTCCTAAGTCACCTTTTTCAGTGCCATAACTTTGAATGGTTACTAAATGAACAGTCATAAGTCCAGGACTACTTCTATCTGACAAGCAAAGTCAGTTGAGGAAACCAGATTCGCTTAACAGCTGCAGTGATTTACATAACAACCATTGTAAAAAGGGTCATAATATTGGGTCCAGTTACATGATGACTCGCTTAATGAATGCCTCGCTTAAGGTCAAAATTCTGGTCCAACTGTGGTTGTACATCAAGAACTACTTGTATTACCTTCTCTACAGCGATGGCTCTTACAGTCTTTTTCCTTCATTAGGAATTCTTGATTTAAGAAACAGACACACTTCTCTCAGTTACAGCTGGACCTGCTCTGCTTTTTCTTCCAGCTATCACCAATGGCCTCTAAGAGACCATTTCTAAATAACCAATACCCATTTATTGGAAGCTTTACCCTCCACTTTTTTGGAGAAGAGGGAATTTTAAACTCTTCTCCATTGCACCTGAAAACAGATTTCAGGTGCTTTAAAGTTTACTATACAAATTTAATACAATTGTTCAAATGGCACCGCTCATAATTTATATATAATTTATATTTATACCTTCCTATTGCAGCAAATTAAATCCATTTATTCTACTACATTATATTACTATGAATGTACACATACATAGAAATTGCAAAGATTGGTGCACAATAATTTCGGTTAGTTTTACATTCATTGTGTCTTCAGAAAGTGGTAGGAAATGAGTTTTGTTTATGATTTGATTTTGTTGATACCTTGCCAATATATTGTTGTTTCTTCATCCAAATATTTGATTGGGTCTTTCTTATATTTTGAAATCTATTCCACCTCTAGCTCATATGAGGTTATAACAAATACAATCAAGTAAAATCAAAATAGCCAAGGAACTGCAGTTGATGGTCATACTAACCCTGGTTGCTTTTCAGACCAAACTCAATGAAGACTTCACTGTGTCAGCATCAGGTGATGGAAAAGCAACAATGACAATTTTGACGGTCTATAACGCGCAATTGCGGGAGGATGCAAATGTTTGCAACAAATTCAATCTTGAAGTTTCTGTTGAAAATGTGGAGTTGAGTAAGTTTGGCTTCCTAGAAATACTACATTGAAATGAAATTTCGGGGGGTGGGGATTAAAATTTTAGTGTTCACCGTGTCAGAATCTCAATTTGGAACAAGCTTTATCTGCTATTTATTCATAAAAAGTCTCTCATTAGATAGAAAATATTATTAACCATACTTAGTTGAAATCCAGTACTTGCAGTCAACAAACCAATTGGGTTTGGACAGATGGTCAAATAGCCATAGGCCAGAAGGCCTCTTGTTGTCCACTAAGTCTCCACTGTTCTCTTATCACTTAACTAGATGCACCAACTCTTAAGATTTGAGGTAAAAGATGCCAAAAAAGAAAAATGACTTAATGGCATTCTTAATTTTAGAAACTCCAGAAAGAGAGAATAACTCCAGAGATTTTTGACTGCTTTCAATTCATGTTGATGGGTTTGCAACAGGACTCAATTTTTTACCGGTTTTATATCTGTGTACCATTCTGAGGTACTATTACATGTTTATCTCATTTTTCCTTAGCAGGATAGGCTGTAGTCTTATTATTTAAAAGAGAGTTGTTATCCCCAGCAATCTAAAACTACAGTAATAGGGTTGTTGTGTTTTTAACACAGATCTTTCTGCAGTTAATAATATTAAGGTTGGTGTTAAGAAAAATCAAGCTTTTGATAGTGAGAGCCATACCATGTGCATTAATGTTTGCAGTTTAGGCAACAAACTTTGTGAACTAACAGCTGTTATGTCCAGGAATAACTTGGATTTTGTTGCAATTACAGAAACATTGTTCAGAGATTCCATTGATTAGGATATAAGAATACCAGGCTACATACTAGATTCTAGATACATACTAGATATACCAGGCTACCTACTTTGTCAAAACAGATCATGCGAAACAAATCTCATTTCATTCTTTGACAAAGTGACTAAATTACTGGACATATACTTGAATTTCAGTAAGGCATTTGACAAAGCAGACCACAACTTACTTTTGGGTAAGCTAAAAAAAATGTGGGATAGACAACATCACCACCAGATGGATTTGTAACTGGCTGACAAATCGCACTCAACGTGTAGCCCTCAATGAAATTACATTTACATAGAAGGAAGGAAACAGTGGGGTACCCTGGGTTCCATTTTAGGCCCAGTATTCTTCAACATCTTCATAAACAATTTAAATAAGGGAATAGAAGGGGAATTCATCAAATTTGCAGATGACACTAAACTGGCAGGAATAGCCAAACCTCAGAAGATAGGCTCAAGATCCAGATGAATCTTGACAGACTTGAACACTGGGCCAAATCTAACAAAATGAAAATCAGTGTAGAGAAAAGTAAGGTTTTATACAGGCAAGGAAAACCAAATGTACAGGTACAGATTAGGAGAAACTCAATAGCAGTAACTGTGAGATGGATCTTGGAGTCCTAGTGGACAATCACTTAAATATGAGCCAGCAGTGTGTGTCTCAGCAGCCAAAAAACCCAATGCAATCCTAGGTTGCATTAATAGAGGGATAGAATCAAGTTCATGTAAAGTATTAGTATTGCTTTATAAAGCCTTAGTAAGACCACACTTGGAATACTGAATCCAGTTTGGTCACCATATTATAAAAAGGATGTAGAGACTGTGGAAAGAGTGCAGAAAAGAACAACAAAGATGATTAGGTGGCTGGAGGCTAAAACATATGAAGAATGGTTGCAGGAATTGGGTATGCCTAGTCTTGTGAAAAGAAGGATGAAGGGTGACATGATAGCAGTGTTTCAATATTTGAGGGGCTGCCACAAAGAAGAGGCAGTCAATCAATTTTCCAAAGCACCAGAAGGCAAGACAAGAAACTATGGATGGAAACTAATGAAGGAGAGAAGCAATCTAGAATTAAGGAGAGATTTCCTAACAGTGAGAACAATTCACCGGTGGAATGGCTTGCCTTCAGAGGTTGTGGGTGCTCCATCGCTGGAGGCTTTTAAGAAGAGACTGGACAGCTATTTGTCTGGAATGGTATAGGGCCTCATGCTTGAGCAAGTGGTTGGACTAGAAGATCTCCAAGGTCCCTACCAACTCATATAGCACGTATATATTATAACATAATTTATATATAATATTATAATATACATTGTAATGTATAATCAATCAGAATAGCACTGGAAGTGACCTTGGAGGTCTTCTGGTCCAACCCACTGCTCAAGCAGAGACCCTATACCAGTGATGGCTAACCGTTTTTGTTGTCGTGTGACGAAAGCACGCGTGCGCGACAGCGCACATGTGTGCTGGCACCCATAATAAAATGCACTCTCCGCATCTGTGCATGACACCTTGCTTCCCTCGCACATGCGCACGTGACCCACGCATGCTCTCCCTGCCCCCCCGCACATGCCCACGTGACCCTCCCCAGCGCCCCGTTTTGGGCCTAGTAAGCCTCCCTGTAGCTTCCTGGGACCAAAAATGGGCCGCAGGGGGGTTTTACACCACCCTCCTGTGCTGCCCCCGTGCATGCACGCAACACCCTGCGCATGCACATGCATCTCTTGCATGCGCCCCCGCGTATCCTGAAAATCAGCTGGCCGGCAGGAGGTGCACGCCGACATGCGCAGTGGAGCTGACCTGGGCAACAGCTCACGTGCCCGCAGAGAGGGCTGTGCGTGCCAGCTGTGGCACGCGTGCCATAGGTTTGCCATCACGGCCCTATACCATTTCAGACAGGTGGCTGTCCAGTCTCTTAAAAACCTCCAGTGATGAAGCACCCACAACTTCTGAAGGCAAGCTGTTCCACTGGTTAATTGTTCTCGCTGTTAGGAAGTTTCTCCTTAATTCCAGGTTGCTTCTCTCCTTCATTAGTTTCCATCCATTGCTTCTTGTATTGCCTCCTGGTGCTTTGGAAAATTGATTGACTGCCTCTTCTTTGAATATTGGAATACTGCTATCACGTTGTTACACAAATGTGCTCTCAGGTTCAGCCTATGGCCACTCACTCACACACTCAAAAGCCTGGAAAATTGCCACACTCAATCCCAAATCAACTGAACACTGAGTCACAAACGGTTCTTTAAAATACACAGAGACCCAGTGAATTTAAAATAACAGCAAACTTTTACTGATATATTTTTGCTCTTATACACACACATTCTCTCTCTTATCTTAACATTTTACCCAGCATCCATTACTCAGCTGCTAGGCACTAGCCAGAGGGATGGAAGCTGCCATGTCTGGGATCCCAAAATGACTCAAAAATCTGGGCACGCTTCAGGACCTCTTTTTATCCCACAGAATTGGTGGGGTGGGGGTTCCCATGCAGGCCCAATTCCTTTGTTGGTGAGACTTGGGGAGGGGCTTGCCATGTGCTCAGGGCCAACATTTGTCCTTTTGTTCCCTTAACAACTTGGTTCCTTTCCCTGAGGGAACTTTTCCTGGCCTTTGTCCACCCTGCTTACATGCCTTCACTTTTAGGCATGGTGGCTTTGGCCTAGTCTCACACATTCCTCCCCTTGGCATCGAGTTACGGGATGCTACAAAATGGGTCTCACTCATCACTCACCACTCACTCCGAGCATTACAGATTTACAGTATTACAGACTTTTTCAACTATGTCACAAATGTTTGGACGAAGGTGGTGCTGTGGACATAACCTATCTGGATTTTATCAAAGCATTTGATACAGTTCCACATAATGAGCTCATAAAAGTTGTACAGGTTAGAGCTGAACCACTGGTTGATTCAATGGATAGGAAGGTGGCTGAGGGACTGATCCCAGTATGTGATTGTTAATTGGGCACAAATGGTATACCACAAGACTCAATCCTAGATCCTGTTCTGTTCAGTGTGTTTGTAAGTAATATAACAGAAGGATTGGTAGGTAAAGTTTGTCTTTTTGCTGATAACACTTAGGTTAAGGTGACCAGATTTTAACATTGGTAAAGAGGGACACCATTGACCGGGGTGGGTGGGTTCCTGATTAAAAATTATTTATTTATTTTTTTTGGTCGTTTTTGTATGCCGCCCCACTCCCGTAGGACTCAGGGCAGCCATACAACCTTTTCTTTCTTTCTTTCTTTCTTTCTTTCTTTCTTTCTTTCTTTCTTTCTTTCTTTCTTTCTTTCTTTCTTTCTTTCTTTCTTCTTTCTTCCTTTCTTTCTTTCTGTCTTCTTTCTTCTTCCTTCCTTCCTTCCTTTCTTTCATCTTTCTTCTTTCCTAACATCTCTCTCTCTCTCTTTCTTTCTTTCTGTCTGTCTGTCTGTCTTCTTTCTTTTTCCTTCCTTCCTTTCTTTCTTTCATATTTCTTCTTTCCTAACATCTTTCTCTCTCTCTCTCTCTTTCTGTCTGTCTTCTTTCTTCTTCCTTCCTTCTTTCTGTCTTCCTTCATTCCTAACTTCTTTCTTTCTTTCTTTCTTTCTTTCTTTCTTTCTTTCTTTCTTTCTTTCTTTCTTTCTTTCTTTCTTTCTTTCTTTCTTTCTTTTTTCTTTTTTCTTTTTCTTTCTTTCTTTCTTTCTTCTTTCTTTTTTATGCAGCTATTAGTTCTTGGAGGGATTTGGCTGGGTAAACTTGGCCAATCTGACTAAACCAGGGGTCGGCAAACTTAAACACTCAAAGAGCCATTTGGACCCGTTTCCCACAGAAAAAAACCCACAGAGAGCCACAAAACCTGGGTAGGCGTGGCCAACTTGACATCACTCACACCCACCCAGTCACATGACCCCCCAGTCATTAGGACAGAGAACTGGAAACCACAAAACCCTTTACTCTCTCTCTCTCTCTCTCTCTCTCTCTCCCCCTCCCTCTCATCTCTCCCTTTCCATCTCTTTATCTTGCTCTCTCCATCCATATTGTCTGTCTGTCTGACTGTCTGTCTGTCTATCTATCTATCTATCTATTTATCATCTATCTATCTATCTATCTATCTATCTATCTATCTATCTATCTATCTATCTATCTATCTATCTATCTACTCTCTCTCTCCCTCTCATCTCTCCCTTTCCATCTCTTTATCTCTCTCTCTCCATCCATATCTATCTACCTATCTACCTATCTACCTATCTACTTACCTACCTACCTACCAATCTATCTATCTATCATCTATCTATCTTCACTCTCTCTCTCTCATCTCTCCCTTTCCATCTCTTTATCTCTCTCTCCATCCATATCTATCTACCTTACCTATCTACTTACCTACCTACCTGCCTGCCTGCCTGCCTGCCTGCCTGCCTGCCTGCCTGCCTGCCTGCCTGCCTGCCTGCCTATCTATCTATCTATCTATCTATCTATCTATCTATCTATCTATCTATCTATCTATCTATCTATCTATCTATCTATCTATCTATCTATCTATCTATCTATCCATCTCTTTATCTCTCTCTCTCCATCCATATCTATCTATCATCTATCTATCATCTATCTATCATCTATCTATTATCTATCTATCTATCTATCTATCTATCTATCTATCTATCTATCTATCTATCTATCTATCTATCTATCTATCTATCTATCTATCATCTATCTATCTATCTATCTATCTTTAGCCGCCCAGAGTCCCCCGGGAGTTGGGCGGCATACAAATCTATTAAATTAAATATTAAATTAAATTAAATCTATCTATCATCTATCTATCTTCACTCTCTCTCTCATCTCTCCCTTTCCATTTCTTTATCTCTCTCTCTCCATCCATATCTACCTATCATCTATCTATCATCTATCTATCATCTATCTATTATCTATCTATCTATCTATCTATCTATCTATCTATCTATCTATCTATCTATCTATCTATCTATCTATCATCTATCTATCTATCTATCTATCTATCTATCTATCTATCTATCTATCTATCTATCTATCTATCTATCTATCTATCTATCTATCTATCTATCTATCTATCTTCTCTCTCTCTCATCTCTCCCTTTCCATTTCTTTATCTCTCTCTCTCCATCCATATCTACCTATCATCTATCTATCATCTATCTATCATCTATCTATTATCTATCTATCTATCTATCTATCTATCTATCTATCTATCTATCTATCTATCTATCTATCTATCTATCTATCTATCTATCTATCTATCTATCTATCTATCTATCTATCTTCTCTCTCTCTCATCTCTCCCTTTCCATCTCTTTATCTCTCTCTCTCCATCCATATCTACCTATCATCTATCTATCATCTATCTATCATCTATCTATCATCTATCTATCTTCACTCTCTCTCTCATCTCTCCCTTTCCATTTCTTTATCTCTCTCTCTCCATCCATATCTACCTATCATCTATCTATCATCTATCTATCATCTATCTATTATCTATCTATCTATCTATCTATCTATCTATCTATCTATCTATCTATCTATCTATCTATCTATCTATCTATCATCTATCTATCTATCTATCTATCTATCTATCTATCTATCTATCTATCTATCTATCTTCTCTCTCTCTCATCTCTCCCTTTCCATTTCTTTATCTCTCTCTCTCCATCCATATCTACCTATCATCTATCTATCATCTATCTATCATCTATCTATTATCTATCTATCTATCTATCTATCTATCTATCTATCTATCTATCTATCTATCTATCTATCTATCTATCTATCTATCTATCTATCTATCTATCTATCTATCTTCTCTCTCTCTCATCTCTCCCTTTCCATCTCTTTATCTCTCTCTCTCCATCCATATCTACCTATCATCTATCTATCATCTATCTATCATCTATCTATTATCTATCTATCTATCTATCTATCTATCTATCTATCTATCTATCTATCTATCTATCTATCTATCTATCCACCTACTCTCTCTCTCTCATCTCTCCCTTTCCATCTCTTTATCTCTCTCTCTCCATCCATATCTATCTATCTATCTATCTATCTATCTATCTATCTATCTATCTATCTATCTATCTATCTATCTATCTATCTATCTATCATCTATCTATTTATCTATCTATCATCTATCTATCATCTATTTATCTTCACTCTCTCTCTCTCATCTCTCCCTTTCCATCTCTTTATCTCTCTCTCTCCATCCATATCTACCTATCATCTACCTATCATCTATCTATCATCTATCTATTATCTATCTATCTATCTATCTATCTATCTATCTATCTATCTATCTATCTATCTATCTATCTATCTATCTATCTATCTATCTATCTATCTATCTATCTACCTACCTACCTACCTACCTACCTACTCTCTCTCTCCCTCTCATCTCTCCTTCCTTCCTTCCTTCCTTCCTTCCTTCCTTCCTTCCTTCCTTCCTTCCTTCCTTCCTTCCTTCCTTCCTTCCTTCCTTCCTTCTTTCTTTCTCCCTGCAAACCAATCCACACTGTGGCTCCTTTCTCCAAGGCGTTGCATGTGTGAAGTCTCCCCGGTCGCTGTGGCTGCACCGGGGAGCCTGCGTCCTGATCATTAACAATGGAGACGCAGAAAGTCTCAGCTCCCAGCCTTCGCGGGAGTCGAGCTGGCGTGGCTGTGGAGAGGGGCTGGCAGAAGACATTTCAGCAGCTCCTGGAAGACGGGCAGCCGTCAGCCCAGCCGGGGAGGAGGAGGGGGAGGAGAAAGGCAGCAGGAGAGACCTCAGAGCAGAACACACACACACACACACACACACACACACACACACACACACACACACACAGCCGTCAGCCCAGCCGGGGAGGAGGAGGGGGAGGAGAAAGGCAGCGGGAGAGACCTCAGAGCAGAACACACACACACACACACACACACACACACACACACACACACACAGCCGTCAGCCCAGCCGGGGAGGAGGAGGGGGAGGAGAAAGGCAGCGGGAGAGACCTCAGAGCAGAACACACACACACACACACACACACACACACACACACACACACACACACACACACAGAGCCGTCAGCCCAGCCGGGGAGGAGGAGGGGGAGGAGAAAGGCAGCGGGAGAGACCTCAGAGCAGAACACACACACACACACACACACACACACACACACACACACACACACACACACACACACACAGAGCCGTCAGCCCAGCCAGGGAGGAGGAGGAGGAGGAGAAAGGCAGCGGGAGAGACCTCAGAGCAGAACACACACACACACACACACACACACACACACACACACACACACACATGCCTGCCTTAAAACTCCCCGAGTTTTAACTCCCCCCAATCTCGCACGCCCCCCTTTCAGGCTGATTTTTGGAAAGAATGCCCTTGTCGTGCATTCTTTCAAAAAATCGGGACTTTTTAGAAACGAGGCGGGACGCGGGACAAATCATTAAAAAGCGTGGCTGTCCCGCCAAAAGCGGGACGTCTGGTCACCTTAACTTAGGTGTGTAATAGGGCTGATATTCCTGGGGGTATTTGTAATATGGAAAACAAATTGGCATTGTTGAACAATTGATCAAAATGAAGACCGCAATTCAATGTTTATAAATGTAAGATCATGCACTTAGGGAAAAATAATTATTTGGCAAGGAACAGTATTGGGGATTCAATGTTAGATACAAGAAAAAGGTTTTGCTCATTGCAGATGGCTTTAAAATGAGTAACCAGTGTGATCAGGCAGTTGTGAAGTCAAACAAAATTCTGGGTTGCATCACCAGAGAGATCACAAGCAGAAAGAAAGAGGGCTGTATACTGTAGGGCTTTGGTCAGACCCCATTTAGAATACTGTGTCCAGTTTTGAAGACCTTATTTAAAAAAATATCTTGATAAGATTGAGCAAGAAACTGCAGCAAAAATGGTGCAAGGCCTAAAGGATAAAACATAACAGGAGAGATTGGAGGAACTGAATATATGTACAGCCTGGATAACAGAAGGGATGGGGGGGATATATCAAAATCTTTAAATATATTAAGGGTGTGAATAAGGGTTCTAGAAGGAAGTATTTTCAATATTATGCAAAAATCAAGAACACAGGGGCATAACCTCTAACTGACAGGAGGGAAGTTCAAAAGTAATGTTAGAAAGTATTACTTCACAGAAAGAGTAGTGGGAACTTTGAACCAACTTCCAGCAGAGTTAGTAGGTCAGTCATCAGTAACTAAGTTTAAACATGCTTGAGATAAACACATTTCCATTATCCAACAAAAAATTAAAAAAATACAATTAAAAATAAACAAACAAAAACCCGAGTCTCAATGGACCACTAAATCATCTTCTGCCACCGGTTTTCTATTTTTCTAGGATAAACAATAATATACGCACACAAACACTGCACAAACATACATGTACAATAACAATGACTATAGATATAAAAAAAAAACATAAATCTGGTTCTTGCAAAATGATGGATGAGAGGCACTTTACACCCAGGTTGAAAATTCCTACCTCACACACTTTAGAACCTACACAACCAGTTATTCAATTATTGAAAATTGATCTGGATTTGAATTTATTATTCTTTGTTTAAATGTTCCCCATTCACTTCTTTCAAGACTTCTTTCAAAACCCAATGAATTATAGAAATAGAAAATAAAAACAATTAGATTAATGCTTTGTTTTCCAAGAAGATGTTATCGCCAGTTGGACAATCAAACTTTTCACTTTAAAAAGCTGCTAAGAATTTGTGCAGAGTCTGATTTCCCCCCTTTCTTTTGCAATTTTTAGACTTAAAACAGGCAAAGGGAGCCAAGGGAACCCTCAAGCTCAAAATCTGCACTAGGTAAGAATGTTGAATGTTAAACAAAACTTTGGATTGTAACTGAATATTTAGAGTAATAAGTTGGAGAGGCAATTTTGTTACTTTTCAATAAAATAGTTATACTTTTCCCAGCTTCACACTCTATCTCTGCTTGTATATTGATCTGTTTTCTGTGCATCGTCCTAATTTGTAACATTTTGTTGGTGGTGGATGAAATGAAGAGCAGGATTTAAGTCACCGCAGGTCCTTCAGGTTGATTTAGGGATGTCGAAATTGCAATATGCTACAGCACGATGGCCAGTACATGAATGGGAAACCTCCAGGGGACTCTAGAACTGTAGGCTAGTAGTTGAGAAAAATAACTCAGGAGAAAGGTAATGGCAAATATATTCCGTATTGATGGGAAAATTCCACAAACTTGTTCATGAATCCATCAGATGTTGAGCTGGACTCAAGAGAACTATAGAGTGAGACTAATGATAGGCCTTCCTTCAGCTTGGTTTTGCCATTTAAAGAAGAAAAATACATTCCGTTTTATGCCTTAATGCTTCTGACTCAGTTTTCACCCAAAACCATGAACCTTGTAAAAACATTCATGAAAATTGTTTTGTGAGTTAGGAGCACGTGCATTGCGGTGGCTCATGTGCCAGCCTATAAGATCTGTCGATAGCTAGATTTCTCCCCTTCAAGATGCAACATTTTGAAAAATCCAGCACTGCCCTCATAGCAATGAACAGGAAATTGTTTGTGAACTAGGAAATCAAATCTTTGGTCACTTTTTTTCCATTCTTGATTTTAGGTATCTGGGAGAAGTTGATTCTACAATGACAATAATTGATGTTTCTATGCTGACTGGTTTTCTCCCTGATGCTGAAGACCTTACAAGGGTAGGCAAGTTTTGCATGGGGCTTGAAATGACTGTTTCCGTAGTTCAATGAAGATGCTGAATTAGAGAATGTGTTATGGTTAATCATTTGCCTATATCAGTGTTGGTGAACCTTTTCCGCACTGAGTGCCGAAACAGAAGTGCGCACGTGGGGGAACACCGGAAACTGGAAGAGCAGTTTCCCAGTGTGTATGTACGCTCTGGGAAGCTGAGCTTCTGGCTTCCGGATGCACATGCGCGCTGGTCACCTGGTCTTCTGGTTTCTGGCCTGCAATCATGCACGAAGACCAGCTGGCCGGCATACAATGTGCGCCAGTGGTGGGTTGCTCCCAGTTCGGCGAACTTGCAGCGGTGAGAGGTTCCGCCCACCCACCCGGGACGCTTCTGTGCATGCGCAGAAGTGTTGCGCGTGTGCACGCGAACTGGTAGTGACGGGATTTAGAATCCACTACTGATGTGCATGCTGGAAACTGGAAGCTCAGCTTCCCGGCGTGCACATGCATGCCAGGGAGCTGCTTTTCTGGTTTCCGGCACTCCCGCACACGCGAAGACTAGCTGGTGCGGCAGAACCCGGAAAAGCAACAGGCGACGGCTGGCATGCCCAAAGAGATGGCTCTGCGTGCCACTTCCGGCACACATGCCATAGGTTCGCCATCACGGGCCTATATGGTTAAAACTGCAGAGAGAATGAATGAATCTTCATTACCAGTAAATGAATCAATAAGACACTGAATTTTATTTCAATGACACATAAAAGGCATTATTATTATTATTATTTTAAAATCAGAAAGTCTTGTACTGAAGACTTGATTCTGCAAAACTTTGTGAATCTAATCAAGGTTATTTTATCTTTTAAGTATTTTAACTTTCTTGGTGTTGACTGTAAGCAGTGATTTCTATATTGACCAGAATTTGACTGTCAGAAGAATTTCATTTGTACAAGGCTGTGTGGAATTTCTTTGGCAAATTACTAATATTAAAACACTTTTTGGTTGTCTCAAAGTTTCTCAGAGGTACATCCTGGAACTTTGAAAATGCTTTCAGATTTTGCTATAACTGCAACACAGTGCCAGTACAAATGGTTTCAGTTATCTGCAGTTCCATGTCTTTGACCATCTGCAACTTCTGAAGTCAATATCATCTTTTCTTTCATTGTTTAGCTTTCTAAAGGAGTCGACAGATATATCTCCAAGTTTGAAATTGACAATAATATGGCTCAGAAAGGAACTGTTGTCATTTACTTAGACAAGGTAAATACTTATGGAATCAATTTCTTTGAGTACTTGGGTGGTTGGTTATTTGGTTTGCTAGGCAAACACTGAAGTGTGTTATACTGAAAAAGGTAGTGTGTATATTCAGCGAAATACATCTACATAATTCATCATTGATTGTAACAGATCATATTTCTAGTAAGAAAGCGGCATAATGATCTCTTGCATTATATTTAAAGATCGCATTTTTGCCATATTTATCCATATGCATAAATGTAGTACTACCTCTTGTCTCTTTTGGTAGATTCCTTGAGTTTTGTTTTCCCTTTCACCAAGCACCATCTGTCTTTGGGAAACAACCTCAGTCACTCCCCCTAACAGGTTCAGTGGATACTTAGAACAGCATATCTTGCCATCTGTCAGATGGCCTGACTTACAAATGGCAGATGGGTATTTTGGGTAGAGGGAAGCATGGGGTGAGCTAATACACCCCATCCATTTTAAAATCTCAAGCCCGCCCTGATATATGTTGGTTCAGCTGTTTGTGAACACAGCTCTAACACTTTCCCGAAAGAGATAAATATGGTTAATGAATAGCTTGCCTCACCAGTTAAAGGCATGGAGGGGAGTGCAGGTTGAAATAGGAAGGCGTAATTGATAACAAGAGAGCTACATCCCTGACTAACGCTGCAATAGGATGATGGTGCCCAAATAATGATGGTATCCAAGCAAATATCCAAAGCTTTGAGTTCTGACCTTAAGGCCTGCAGCACCTGAAGTAACCAGGGAACAGCCAAGGAGAACTAGCATGCTAGAACTGACTATCAGAGTTGTGGGATTATTAGCGTGATCTCTATGTAATTCTAGCTGTCATCCTGATAAAAACATCTTGCATTGATAATCAGAGATTCTGGGCCTTTCTCCACTTGCACTTAATTCGAGTGGGGATGGTTCTATGCGAGTGGCAGGGACGTGCACACACACAACTCCATTTGCACAACTGGCATGCATGCATGCATACCGCACACGCAAATGGAGCGTGCACACACATGCTCACCCACTGCTTGCACAAATGGGGATGCGTGCACACTCGCCTGCCATTTCTGCAACCCAGTTCCGAATGGCTCAAGGAACCTCTGCTCTATATACCGTATTTTTCGGAGTATAAGACGCACCTTTTTCCTCCCTAAAAGTGGCTGAAAATTTGGGTGCGTCTTATACTCCGAATGTAGCTTTTCCAAAGCTTTTTTCCCCAGCCCTAACTAGGTGCTAATGATCTTCCCAGCTCTTACCTTGCAGGCTTTTTCATTGTTACTCTCTCCGAAGAATGTGTTTCCAGCCCTAAGTCTTTGCAGGTTTTTTTTTTCATTGCTCTACTTGCGCCAAATAAGTTTTTTTCTAGCCCTAACCAGGTGCTAATGATCTTCCCAGCTCTTACTACCTTCGGGACCGCATCCTGCCGCATACCTCCCTACGACCGGTCAGGGCCCACAGAGTCGGCCTCCTCCAGGTCCTGTCGACCAAACAATGCCGGCTGGCGGGGCCGAGGGGGAGGGCCTTCTCCGGCCTTCCCCCGGAGATCAGGACCATCCCCACCCTACTGGCCTTCCGGAAAGCAATAAAAACTTGGCTCTTCCGGCAGGCGGGGTGAAAGTGAGACCAACTAGATTAAATATGGGTCTCCCCCCATGATGGTAATGAGATACTCTTTTAACTTTTGTATTTTTTGTATTTTTTAACTATTGTATTTGATATTTGATATATATTTTAATTATTGTATTTTATATTGTAATGGAATCTAACATGTTGTGAGCCGCCCAGAGTCCCCAGGGAGTTGGGCGGCATAGAAATCCATTAAATTAAATTAAATTGCAGGCTCTTTCATTGTTACTCTCTCAGAAGAAGGTTTTTTTAAGTCCTAACCAGGGGATAAAATAATGTGCTGAAGCTGACCAGACTAAGGACACTAGCCAGATGAATACCTGGTAGGTAGATTTTTCCCCACTATTTTCCTCCCCAAAAACTAAGGTGCTATTTATACTCCGGTGCGTCTTATACTCCGAAAAATACGGTAGTTCCTGCATGTGGCTCACAGTTTCTGGTTAAGACAGGCTGAAGGGATCTTTCCTTGAACCCATGCCGAAACAGTATTTTCCCCTTCATGCAATCACTCATCAAGGGGATCTTCAACTCATGTGAAATTAGCCTTTAGCACCTACTCCTTTGGAGGGGGGTCCAGGGACTGTAGTGATTTAATAGAGGGGCAACAGGGGCAGGATGGGGATTGGCAATGGGCTTAGCCAATTTTGTGCCAGTGTAGTTTTCTGCTGACTCAAAATGGGGAAGATAGCACTGTATCTGGGCACTAGGGAATCTTTGGATATTAAAAAGAGGCATGAAATATAAATAGATTAATTAATTAACAAAAAGAAGATATGACAGAATTGTTTTAGTACTCTAACTTTTGACCAGTATTTTCTGTGACACCATTTCAACCTGCTGCTCCTCGCCTTATATGAACCATTTCCATTGTTAACCTTTATTCTGCACAACTTGGACAGACTTATAGAACTTAGTCCTTCAATCAGTGGGTCAAACTTGAGCACCCAACTTGGAATAAGTAGTTTCATTGAAGTTATACAGATTTTATTTTATTTATTTCTTAATTATGTTATTTAATTTGTATGACATAGTGACCCTGTCCCACGATACTACCAGGCCTTGAATTGATGGCGTGTCAGCCATTTCTGGTCGGTAGATCCAGCATCCCTATCCAGCTGCGCCACTGCATCTCTGGTTATAGAGATGGAACTTCTATAAGAAAATCCTTATTACCTCCATTGGCAAACTAGCACTCACAAAATTATCTTTTCTCTCCATCCCAGATCTCCCACTTGGAGGATGAATGCCTGCAATTTAAGATTCACAAGCATTTTGAAGTTGGCTTCATTCAGCCAGGAACAGTCAAGGTGTACAGCTACTACAATCTAGGTAATGGCAGACGTATTGAACACCCCTTCATTCTCCTATTTTCCCCACAACAATTTTCCCCTATGAAGTGAATCAGGTTGAGAGAGAACAACTTGCCCAAGGTCATCTAGCTGGCTTTCTTGGCTGAACTCACAGTTTCCTTCTTTCTAGCCTGATGCCTTAACCATTAGACCAAATTGGCTCTTTCCAAGGAACTCAACACACTGGGGCTTGGCAAAATTAGGCAAAACTATCCAACAATAATTGATACTTTATAAAATATTCTTGACTTTCCAAAAGTCTCTTTATACCTATTTTATAAAGGTTGAAGAGAAGAATGAATCTCTTGAGAACATTGAAAGGTATTGACACAGAGCTCTGTGTAGTATTTTGGCAGCCTTCTGGCATGAGTTTCCTTTGCTTGCCTCCTGAAGAGCAGAAAACAAAGCTAGTGGGGTCTAGGACAGTGATGGCGAACCTATAGCACGGGTGCCACAGGTGGCACGCGGAGCCATATCTGAGGGTATGCGAGGCGTTGCCCTATGTCAGCTCCAGCGCGCTGGTCAGCTGATTTTTGGCCTTCTTTTCGGCCGTTTTCGCTCTCCCCAGGCTTAAGGAAAGTCTGGGGACAGCGAAAAACGGCCCAACGGGCCTACCGGAAGTCCGGAGGCTTCAGTGAGGCCTGTGCGCATGCATGGAGGGGGCAGTGCAGGGAGTTGTACGGATGTGCGGGGGGCAGTGTGGGGGTTGTGCGCATGCACGGGGAGGGCATTGCATTATGGTGTTGGGCACGCACGTGCGTGCTATCGTGCGCGCACACACCCTTTTGGCACCTGAGCCAAAAAAGGTTCGCCATCACTGGTCTAGGACAACTCATTGCAGTCAACTCACCATGGCCACCTTGCCATGGCCAACTCACTGCAGCCAACCTGCCACAGCCAACTCGCCATGGCACAAGTTGCCGCAGAGCAAGAGTTACACTAATATCAAAGAAATGGTGGAATAGAATCATTAACGAAAGGATGCAAAAGGAGGGACAAAATGAAATGTGAATGACAAAAAATAATTTTTAAATTATTTGAAATAATTAAATTGAAATGTTGAATTGTCCCACAGTGAGTTGTCATGTGGCAAGTTGGCCATAGTAAGTTGGCCATGGCAAAATGGCTGTTGCAAGTTGTTCCATTCTGAAGCCAGTGACACTAGGTGGCTAGGTGGCTCAGTGACACCTGGTGGCTCAGTGGCTAAGATACTGAGCTTGTCGATCGGGAGTTCGGGGGTTCAAATCCTTAGTATAGGTCTCCTGCGTGAGTAGGGGGTTGGACTATATGACCTCCAAGGTCCCTTCCAACTCTTTTACTGTTAACACCAAGATCCTGTTTTTCTCTGGTCTGGTGGGCAACATGATGCTCATCTTAGAGAAAAAAAGTGGTACTGAGACTTATGGGTGAGGAAGAGTTTTGCCATTCTAATTAATATTTTGAAAGTTCATTATCGTTTTTATTTCTGAATAGCATTTTCAGTGCAGCTCTTTAACCACAATAATAATGCTGTTTTCGAGAAAATTACCTGTAAAGCCTATATATATATATAGTAGGCAATATTCCAAAAAGGCATTTGTTTGGGGAAAAAATCCCCAAATGCATACACATTTATAAAATATTAAATGTTTAAAATATAAAATAACTGTTTAAAAAAAATCTCTAATCCAGCTAATCATTTTTGCAAAGTTGAAAAACCAAAACCGACAAACACCCATGCCCGGTTCTAATTCAGTTTTTTTGGCAGCACAGATCAATGGATTATGCTTTAATTTCAGGAAAGGATGTGCTCACTTAAGACATTCTGCTGCACAAAGCATTTGCACTGATTTTGCATATAGGTGCAACCCTAAGATTGCTTGCTGTGTCACAGGGATACCTAATTTACCTGGAAGGTCAATTTGTTCCCATTTGATCTCATTCTTGCTAGGCCTTGTTAACTTCAGTGAAAATGCAAGATTATTGGCCTGTAATCTCACTTATAAGGCATCTGTAGTCCTCACTTACAACGGCCATGGGACACTGCAATTGTTCAAAGGCACAATGGTGCTAAAAAGTAACTGTGACCAATCTTTGCATTCACAACCATTGTAGAATCCCTCAGTCATGTGATTGCTACTTTGAAACTAGCATACATATTTGCTTGCAACAATACTGTACAATTTGGAAGGTGGAAGTAAAATTATAAGTTACAGTCATGTTATTTTTCTCATAGCAACTGCATCAGGGGCAAGTCTTAGTCCATCGTTGTGGGAGGAGTTTGAGCCTGTTTCTCTTGAAGATGTGGACATAGCCGTGGGTGCGATGAGTGCCTCCACCTGTTTATTGGACCCGTGCCCCTCCTGGCTGGTTTCGACCAGCAGAGAGGTGACACGTGGCTGGATCCAGGCGGTGGTCACCGCTTCTTTGAGGGAGGGATCCGTACCGCAGCCGTTAAAAGTTGCGGTGGTGAGACCCCTCCTGAAGAAGCCTTCCCTGGATCCAGCCGATTTGAAGAACTTTCGTCCGGTCTCCAACTTACCTTTTTTAGGGAAAGTTGTGGAGAAGGTGGTGGCTGCTCAGCTTCTGCGGCTATTGGAGGAAACTGATTATCTAGACTCCTATCAGTCGGGCTTCAGGCACGGCTACAGTACAGAAACTGCCTTGGTCGCCTTGATGGATGATCTCTGGCGAGCCCAGGATGGGGGAAACTCCTCCATCCTGGTGCTACTTGACCTCTCAGCGGCTTTTGATACCATCGACCATGGTATCCTTCTGCATCGTCTCGGCGAGTTGGGAGTGGGAGGCACCATTTTGTGGTGGTTCTCCTCTTATCTCGTCGACAGGATGCAGTCGGTGTTAACAGGAGGGCAGAGATCGTCCCCTAGGCCCCTGTCATGCGGGGTGCCTCAGGGATCGGTCCTCTCGCCCGTCTTGTTCAACATCTACATGAAACCGCTGGGGGAGATCATCCGGAGACATGGGGTGAGTTTTCACCAGTACGCTGATGACACCCAGCTGTACATCACCACCCCGTCTCAATTCAGTGAGGCAGTTGATGTAATGTGCCGGTGCCTGGACGACGTTAGGATCTGGATGGGGAGGAACAGACTCAGACTCAACCCCGACAAGACTGAGTGGCTTAGATATTGCCTCCTAAGGACTATGACAACTGTCCCTCCTTGGTTCTCGAGGGAGCAAAACTAACTCCCTTGGATCAGGTCCGCAACTTGGGGGTCCTCCTAGATCCACAGCTAAAATTAGACCAACACCTTACTGCTGTGGCTAGGGGGGCTTTTGCACAGGTTCGCCTGGTGCACCAATTGCGGCCATACTTGGAGAAGGAGGCTCTACTCACGGTCACTCATGCTCTTGTCACCTCCCGATTGGATTACTGCAATGCGCTCTACATGGGGCTACCCTTGAAGAGTATTCGGAGACTTCAGTTGGTGCAAAATGCGGCTGCGCGTGCTGTGGTGGGTGTGCCAAGGTACACCCACGTTACACCTATACTCCGCCAGCTGCATTGGTTGCTCATCCGTCTCCGGGTACAATTCAAGGTGTTGATCGTCATCTTTAAAGCCCTTCATGGCTTAGGACCAGGTTACCTTCAGGACCGCATTCTGCCTCATACTTCCCTTCGACCAGTTAGGGCGCACAGAGTGGGCCTCCTCCAGGTCCCGTCAGCCAAACAATGCCGGCTGGCGGGCCCTAGGGGGAGGGCCTTCTCTGTGGGGGGCCCCGTGCTCTGGAACCAACTTCCCCCAGAGACCCGAACCATCCCCACCCTGCTGGCCTTTCGAAAAGCCGTTAAGACATAGCTCTTCCTGCAGGCGGGGGGGGGGGGAGACTAGTTCCACCTGAGCTCTCCCCTGGTATGTTTGATGGTAATTATTTTTTAACTTTTTAAATATTTTAATTCTGTTTTTAACTGTGGTTTATTATTTAGTGTTCTTATACAATGTTGTACGCCGCCCTGAGTCCCTCGGGAGTAGGGCGGCATAGAAGAACCAATAATAAATAAATAAATAAATCTCTTTGCTTAACAACCAAAGGGGAAATAAGTTCATAAGGCCAATTATAGTCACACGATTTTCTGATTAGCGACCAAGTTGTCAGTCCCAATTGTGATCACTAAATGAGAACTATAATAAGACTTTAATACTAGGAGGCTTTGGTTTTATAACAGACCACATGAATCATGAATACAGGTAGTCTCCTGGCAAAAAGCCTTCGGTTTTGATTAACAGGATTCAGACTTACAACCACATGGTTTGCTTAATGACCATGTGATTAGATAACAACTGCAGTAACTCACTTACCGACCATAATTGAAATGATTATAAAATTGAGTCTGGTCATGTGAAGATTCAACTTACAACAGCAACGACTTATGACCAGAATTCAGGGCTCAATTGTGGTCATAAGTTGAGGACTACCAATAGTCTATTTTATACTGTCAAAAAGTGGCATGTACAGGACGCATCAAGGGGGATTAGAATGACAAAAGTAAACATTGTGCTGTCACACCACAAGTCCCACCCCTTTTGTATGTTAATTGTGGCATCACATGCATGCTGAAAGCTGGCAATGCAATGCCATTTGACAAAAGGAGCAGAATTCTATATATATCCATGTTCCAACTTCCTAACTCCATTAGATAATGGGATATCCTCTCTTACATTTCTTGATGCATTGTAGCATTCTCTGCTTCTCGGGTAAATGCTTAACAAAACTCAATCAGCCAACCAACTTTCTTGCTAAGTTTCCATTGCCTTGTCAGGTCAGACATGCCCCAAATTTGAAATTTCCTTGAGAAAATGTGTTACTCTTTGTTCTTCTAAATAATTATATCTATAGTCATCATAGATTTATTGATGTGATGTATGGCCATAACTTTTAATTCTTCCTTTAGGTGAACAATGTTCCAAGTTCTACCATCCAGATAAAGGAACAGGCCTTCTCAATAAGATATGTCATGGTAACATTTGCCGATGTGCAGAAGGTAAGTTGGAATAATTAAGCAAAGTTTGTATCTGAGCACCAAAATGAAAGATTTGGGGAAGAAATAGTATGGAATATTTTCCCCTAGCAATGTCTTTTAAATGAGAACATGTACCCTCAACAGTCAATCCAACATTCTGTCTTCTCTTTTCCCTTCTTGAAGAAACCTGTTCCTTGCTCAACCAGCAGAAAAAGATTGATCTTCAGTTACGAATTCAAAAAGCCTGCGAGCCAAATGTGGATTATGGTATTTATATTGTAGAATCTTATTAATAAGATAGTGGTGTCTTTCATTGTTAATGCTCTACTTCTAATTATCAAGAAGTCATGATTTGGAGCAGCCATTTTTAATTTATTCATAATAAGATGGATTTTTTTAACCCTCAGAATACATATCTTCATCCCGCAGTGATATTTTTCTAGTTAGCATGGTGCTGCTTCTTGATGTGCTATTTACCCTCCATTGCAGCATATAGCAATTCAGGGCTCCTAGAAATAGATCTGTATCAATGAGTAAGCAGAGCCAAAACATTGGGATTCGGAGAACATTTCCATGCTGCACACACTCGCTGTTTTCACTCTCAATTCTTCAAAAAGCAGCATGAAGCCAAAGTGCAGTAATCTGCGTGGCCCCAACTTCGAAACCCAGAGCTTAAACACTACAGTGCTGTGAAGTGGAGTGAGGTGAAAGTTTTCACAAAAGGGGGAAAGGGCTTCTTGGAAGCTTAGTCCAGAGAGGAAGAGCAGCCAGGCACATCAGCAGGATCTTTAGCATAAAGTTACATTAAACTGATTCGTGAAGACTGAAAGTATTTCTCGCATCCTCCTTTTCGGTCTCTGGAAAACTAGGGAGGGTCTCCTCTGAAACACTTCCTATGTTTTTCCCACACCCACAGACTGAGCTGCCTCTCATCAAACCGTTGCCTAGGTAGGCTGCATGTCTTCCTCTTGTCGCCCAAGGTCAGTCCAACAAACCAGTAATGGTATCTGGGAATGATCTTGGGAGATGGCTAGACAAGGGGCAGCTCAGCCTACACAAAAGGAATTCAAGTGTGGCAAATGTCTCCCAAAAGACCCTCTCTAGTTTCCTGGGCTGTAAAAGGGACAGGGAAGTAATGTACTTTCAGATTCTGTTAATGCAACCTTACAATAAAGTAATTTTAGTCCATCTGGCCATACTTCATATCTGGACTACCTCACATGACTGATAATAGTATCACACTCATAGAACCAGGGCACCTCAAGAGAAAATACACAATTACATGAAACCGCTGGGGGAGATCATCCGCAGACATGGGGTGTGTTTTCACCAGTACGCTGATGACACCCAGCTGTACATCACCACCCCGTCTCAATTCAGTGCGGCAGTTGATGTAATGTGCCGGTGCCTGGACGACGTTAGGATCTGGATGGGGAGGAACAGACTCAGACTCAACCCCGACAAGACTGAGTGGCTTTGGATACTGCCTCCTAAGGACTATGACAACTGTCCCTCCTTGGTTCTCGAGGGAGCAAAACTAACTCCCTTGGATCAGGTCCGCAACTTGGGGGTCCTCCTAGACCCACAGCTAAAATTGGATCATCATCTTACTGCTGTGGCTAGGGGGGGCCTTTGCACAGGTTCGCCTGGTGCACCAGTTGCGGCCATACTTGGAGAAGGAGGCTCTACTCACGGTCACTCATGCCCTTGTCACCTCCCGCTTGGACTACTGCAACGCGCTCTACATGGGGCTACCCTTGAAGAGTATCCAGAGACTTCAGTTGGTGCAAAATGCGGCTGCGCGTGCTGTGGTGGGTGTGCCAAGGTACACCCACGTGACACCTATACTCCGCCAGCTGCATTGGCTGCCCATCGGTCTCCGGGTCCAATTCAAGGTGTTGATCGTCATCTTTAAAGCCCTTCATGGCTTAGGACCAGGCTATCTCCGGGGCCACATTCTGCCTCATACTTTCCTTCGACCAGTTAGGGCCCACAGAGTTGGCCTCCTCCAGGTTCCGTCAGCCAAACAATGCCGGCTGGCGGGCCCTAGGGGGAGGGCCTTCTCTGTGGCTGGCCCCATGCTCTGGAACCAACTTCCCCCAGAGACCCGAACCATCCCCACCCTGCTGGCCTTTCGAAAAGCCGTCAAGACATGGCTTTTCCTGCAGGCAGGGGGTAGAGCCTAATCCATCTGAGCTCTCCCCCGGGTATGTCTGGTTGTTGGATGTTTTTAATATTGAATTTTTAATTTTTATATTTGGTTTTTAAGTAATGTTTATTATTGGTGCTCTTGTATTTTTTTGCTGTACGCTGCCCTGAGTCCCTCGGGAGTTGGGCGGCATATAAGAAAACCAAAATAAATAAATAAATAAATAAATAAATAAATAAATAAATTTGCTTCCATGTACCCTACAGTGGAGCTAGTATTCAATGGCCTCACCTGGAGGATTCTCGACTGCCACAAAGATCCAGCCTGGAAGTGCCCATAGTCTAGGTCCGTGATGGCGAACCTATGGCACGAGTGCCACAGGTGGCACGCGGAGCCATATCTGAGGGCACGCGAGGCGTTGCCCTATGTCAGCTCCAGCGCGCATGTGCGCGCTGGCCTGCTGATTTTTGGCCTTCCGGAGGGCGGAGGGGAGGTCGTTTTCACCCTCCCCAGGCTTCAGGAAAGCCTCCTGAAGCCCGTGGATGGCGAAAAACGGACCCAACAGGCCTACTGGAAGTTTGGAAATGAACTTCCGGTTGGGCCGTTGGGCCGTTTTTCACCCTCCCCAGGCTTTAGGAAGCTTTCCTGAAGCCTGGGGAAGGTGAAAATGACATCCCCTCTGCCTTCCAGAAAGCCTCCTGAAGCCTGGGGAGGGTGAAAAACAGTCCAACGGCCAAACTGGAAGTTCATTTCCAAACTTCCGATAGGCCTGTTGGGTCTGTTTTTCGCCATCCACAGGCTCCGGAGGCTTCAGTGAGCCCTGTGCGCATGCGTGTGGGGGGGCAGCACAGGGGGGGTTGTGCGCGCATGCACAGAGGGGAGGGCATTGCATTATGGGTGTGGGCAAGTGCGCGCACCCTTTTGGCACCCAAGCAAAAAAAGGTTCGCCATCACTGGTCTAGGTGGAAACGTTAGCAGTACCTGTCCCAAAGGTGCTTTTCCAAAAGGCAACTGGACTTTCTTGGTAAGAAAGGAAATCCAGTTGCCTTTTGGAAAAGCACCTTTGGGACAACCATGACCTGGATGATTGGGAATCTCCATAGACAATTAGCAGCACCTGTGCCTCACTGATTATGCCACTCATGGTGAAAAACAATCAGCTGTTTTAATGAGTATTGTTTCTGTCTTTGTTCTTATAAGTCTACAAAACCAAGCTGCTTCGAATAGAAGAAAAAGATGGTAATGATATCTATTTCATGGACGTTTTAGAAGTTATTAAAGGAGGTAAGAATTTTTCCCTAAAACAAACATTTTCTTTAAATCTGAAAGTTCATTTGAACCCTATTTGAAAGTTCACATTGGTCTATTTAATTTGATTTAATTTAATGTATTCAATTTAAGTGCCACCCCAGTCTTAATTGATTCTGGGCAATGTAGAATAAAATCAAACAAAATAATAAATGCAATATAGTAAAATTACTAACGGAATAGGAAAAAAGAATAAAGAGCAAAAACAGATGCTGAATCCAGCTGATATCATCCATACCCCCAAACGTATCAGACGGGAGCCCAATCACCCCAAGGGCTTGAAGCTTTCTAGAGAAGGCCAACAGGGTGGGAGTTACCGAGATATCAGGATAACTTCACCTACCTGCTGAATTTTCATCTCTATGGTCAGAATCTCCGTGTTTCCCAGAATTTTCCTTGAGTAAGAATGCTGTAATTCTCTCAAAAAGTAAAAGAGGGCAGCCATTAAAAACCTCAAGTGTCAGTAGGACATATTTTATTGCACAGAAGCTCACATTTCTATGGAACAGTAAAGCATTTCCCATTGGCAGTCAGATAGAAGTTCTCTCAAAATGTGTATGATTGAATATTTCCCAAAAAAGTTTGTAACACTTTAGGATTCATCATCCTCACAAATGTGTTTCAGTAATACCTTCAAACTTCCCTTATTCATGAATTACCAAAAGGAATAATGGGATTTCGGTCTGCTTTCTTAAAACAAAGTCTCCCTTTTAATGCTTCTGGTTACAGTCAGGATGCAGAAATAGATGCAGGTCTGGTGAATTCTTTTGCTTGTAAGAGGAGTATGTCTTTAAATTGATCTCTCCACTCTTTTTCTATGTTTTAAAGAGAGGAAACATCTTATTCCTCATCATTATCACTGTTTTTCTAAACAGAATGTTTCTGTTTTAAATAAGGATTCAGGATTTTGTCTGTGAGGATGAGGAGCTAGGGATGAGTTACATCAGAAAAAGAAGAAGGAGCCATTTTTATCATTCTACCAGTTTCCTGTATTCTGATCAACCTGCTCCAGTGAATCAGAAGATCTTCCAACCAGTGTGGGAAGGATCTGTTGTAGGGGGGCTGCCAAAGGCCGTCCTTCCCTCTGCAAAAATAACCTTCCTTTCACTTCTGTTGATAGGAATCTTCCCTGGATGATCTGCAGGCAGATGACGTTAGCCTGAAAAGTGCTCTAGTATTGAGATAGGGAACTGGTTTTTCAGGGTCAGATGCTGCAGTATCTGTGTTGCGTATAACTGGCCTCTCTGAGGAAAAAGGTAGAGCTGAGAAGATGGTTTGTTTGCCCCAGGGTGATAAATACGGACCAATAGCAGTTGAAGAAAGGGCCAATGCACCCACTAAATACAGCTATTCCCTCTTCTCTGGTTATTTAACATTACTTGCCAATGTAAGACCATATCCCTAATGATATATTTATTCAAATTCTATCTAATTTCTGCAGGCACTGACCGAAATCCACAAGCAAAGGCCCGCCAGTATGTAAGTCAAAGGAAATGCCAGGAGGCTTTGAATTTGAAGCTGGACAATGATTATTTGATCTGGGGTCTCAGCAGTGACTTGTGGCCCATGAAAGATGAGTACGTATTTCACTATTTTTTTTTATTTTCTAAAATTTTATAGACTTTGTTTTTCTGCTATCAAATCCATAGAACACCAAACAATAAATTTGCAGTACTATAGAATGTTGTGTTACATCTTTGAAAGCAATCATAATCTGAATCATTTAATATCAAAATAGCCATTCTTTTTCAGATTTATTGGCTGTCACTTGTGTAGGTTACATATGACATTGTAGGGAAGACTGTGGAATAACCTTAACTAGGATTTTCAGATTCCGTCATGTATGGATAGCACCATCTGCCCTACAAAATCTCTTTGGGAATATCTAACGCTTTTACCCAGATGCTTCAAGCCGCACAGTCCATATGCTCTATGTCCTGCTGAAGAGCTGTGCTGGCCTGGAGGGGTCTTTTCTATCACAACCTCAGATTTCCCAGTGCCTCCAGTTCAGGCCTGGAAGGATCCATACATGTGAGATCTTTCACTCAGCAAAGAATAAAAGTTGTCTGCAGGTCTAGTGGTTGCCCAAATTTTTGCAGCCCAGACCTACTTAGTCCAATCATTTCATTTCACTTTGTGCTGAATTATTTCCACCATTGTTTTTATAGTACAGACAGTTCAGTAGGGGAAGGGTTGCATCTAGTTGTTCCTCTCTATACACTCAAACATATACATGAAAAAGAGTTGGTAGATTATCACTGTGTGTTTAGGAACATACACCTGTTGTTTTAGGTGTTTTTGGAAACATCAAGGCTGATACTCATTTACCTGAAGAAAATCAAAATATTGCTTGGGTGATTTAACCTTTCAAAGCAACATAAGGATTTTTCACACTTCTTAAAGTCTCCCTGAATTTAGGATTGTCTTAACTATCACAAGTCTGATGCATCTCTTATTCTCCTTGCCTGGTTGACTTTGAGAAGTTCTATCTTGGGTTTTTTTTCATTCCATTTGGGTTCCATAAACATATGTCTAAATTTTTGTTGATAATATACACCTTTAGCATTCAGATCCAATTTTCTGCTATTCGTCTTATTTGACTTAATGTGTAAAGTCTTAGACTGGGGAGAAGCAATCTATCAGATAGAACCGATTTATCATTGAATTCATTCATTCCTTCATCACATCTGTACTGTATACTGCCAAATCCTGCAACTCCCGAGGGTGTCATGATAGCAATCATGTTTTATGGCAGGAGCCATTTGAATTTTCTAGAATTCAGTTGAGGATTCGGATTTTAAGGAAAAAGAAAAGTTTCTTTTCTCACCCTAAAAACAAAATCTAAATTAAAATGTCATATTTGTAACAGGAAATTTGAGACAGATGGCAGTCCAGTCTCTCCTTGAAGGTCGCAAGTGTTGGGGCTCTCACAACCTCCGCTGGCAAGTTTTGGTCACCACATTACAAAAAAGACATTGAAACTCTAGAGAAAGTGCAGAAGAGAGCAACCAGGATGATAAAGGGTCTGGAAAATAAAGCATACAAAGAGCGGTTGCAGGAACTGAGCTTGGCCAGTCTAGCGAAGAGAAGGACCAGGGGTGACATGATAGCAGTGTTTCAATACTTGAGGGATGCCACAGAGAGGAGGGGGTCAGGCTGTTCTCTATGGCACCAGAAAGCCAAACAAGGAATAACGGTTGGAAGCTGACCAAGGAGAGATTCAACCTGGAAGTGAGGAGAAACTTTCTGACGGTGAGAGCGATCAACCAGTGGAACAGCTTGCCAGCGGAGGTTGTGAGAGCCCCAACACTTGCGACCTTCAAGGGGAGACTGGACTGCCATCTGTCTCAAATGGTGTAGGAACTCCTGCTTGAGCAGGGGGTTGGACTAGATGACCTATAAGGTCCCTTCCAACTCTAATAATAAATCTAAATCTAAAATGATTAAAAACTATATTTGGATTCAATCCAAGCCCAGCACATTGTTCCAACAGGAGACAGTTGAACTAATTTCCTTGCAGGGTTGTTTTTAGCTATCCTGTTTCTCTTTCCAGTATTTCCTACCTCATTACAAAGAACACCTGGATCGAGAGATGGCCAAGTGAAGATGAATGCCAGGATGAAGAATTCCAGAACTTGTGTGATGACTTTGCTCAGTTGTCCAACACACTGACTCTGTTTGGCTGCCCTACTTAAAATTTAGAAGAATATTCTCAGATGACAGATTTTTGAGCCAATACATATATATGGTACTTTGCCTCTTGATTTTTTAGTTTTTTTTATCATTTTGCTCTGCTATTTTCCTTCAAAATTGTTTATACATAAAATAAATAATTGATTTCTTACTTTGGTATCCTGTTGATTTCAGTGAAATTTCAGGATTATTCTTTTTTTGTTCTTCTGATCCTTTTATTAATTGAAGTTCTCGGAGAAGATTATAAAGTACTGTTTTAGTGTTGGGTGGATGAGTTAGTGGGTGAATATTAACTGGGATTAATAAGGTTGAGGGAGAGAATTAGGTGGCACAGCTCAACAGAATGCAGAATATACCGTATTTTTCGGAATATAAGACGCACCTTTTTACCCCCCAAAAGAGGGTCAAAAACTGGGTGCGTCTTATACACCGAATGGTGCATTTTTGGGGGGGGGAGGGAGTTGATGCGACCCTGCCTTAGTCGCCGCCGCCGCCGGCGGATGGCAGGGACGCTGCTGCCACAGCCAACGCCGCCCCCGGAGCGCAGGGACACTGCCACCACCGCCGCCGGAGCGCATGGCCGCCGCCGCCCAGGGCTGCCACCACCGCCGGAGCACAGGGACGTTGACGCCACAGCCGCCACAGTTGCCGGACCGCATGGACACCGCCTCCGCCGGCACAGGGCTGCTGCAGCCGCCCCCGTTGCAGCCCCCGCCCCCACTGCAGGATCCGATGCCGACGCAGTCGGTGGTGGGGGTTTTGGGCAGTAGCGCCGGTGGCGGCTCGCTTCGGGTACTGGCGGGGACGCCGGCTGGGACAGTGGTGGGGGTGCGGACAGCGGTGGCGTCTGGGACAGCGTCTGGGACAGCGGTGGGGGTGGGGACCGCTGTCCCCGCCCCCACCGCTGTCCCAGCCGCTGTCCCAGCCGCCGCCGCTTTCCGCACCCCCACCGCTGTCCCAGCCGGCGTCCCCGCCGGTATCCGAAGCGAGCCGCCACCGGCGCTACTGCCCAAAACCCCCACCACCGCCTGAAGCCTTCCCCCACGTGCTTTCCCTCACGCTCTGCCTGGGAAAGGGGCTTGCAGTGTTTTCGTTTCAGTGATCGTTTCAGAAGGAAATTCGTTTCAGAAGGAAATTGCTAATGGGGGCAAGAGAGGGGGACGCTCATGCTCGGCTAAACTGGTCTAAATGCAATGGTTAATACTGAACCATCTTTCTCCTGGTCCAAAGGTATGTGTCTGTGTATTTTTTTTCCTCTCCCTGAAAATTTGCACACCCCTTCTTTTCCCAGCTTGGGAAAAATGTGAAGCTAAACCCAAAAGTAAAACATTGCCTAGAAATGGATTCAGGGACCAAAATCCAAGTTTATAATGCTTTGCATCTCCGTTTTTCCCCCCCTCCAATTGTGAGACTGTTGGTTTTTTCCTGAGCCCTAAGATCATGCAGAAGTCAATAAATCTTACGTTGTGAAATATTTAGGGCAGTGCTTCTCAACCGTGGCAGCTTTAAGACAAGTGGACTTCTTGCTTCCAGGGAATTCCCCAGCCAGCTATGCTTTTAAGAGGGGATGGGTTTCAGTGTCCAAAATTAAATCATGCTGGAATTCTGGGAGATGAAATTCACTCCCCTCAAAGTACCTTACCTGGGGAATTCTGGGAGTTGAAGTCCACAAGTTTGAAGACCCTTGCACCCCCTTGGCAAGTTTAAGCCTTGTGGATTTCAACTCCCATTCCTGAGCTAGTATGACTGGATGAGGAATTCTGGGAGTTGAAGTCCACAAGGCTTAAACTTGCCAAGTGGGTGCAAGGGTCTTCAAACTTGTGGACTTTAACTCCCAGAATTCCTCCTCCAGTCATGCTACCTCAGGAATTGGAGTTGAAGTCCACAAGTCTTAAAGCTGTCAAGTTTGAAGACCCCTGGGTTAGGGGTTAGGGGTGCAAGGGTCTTCAAACTTGGCAAGACTTTTTACAACCATGTACACTTTTTACAAACTTCAAACTTGACAGCTTTAAGACTTGTGGACTTCAACTCCCATTCCTGAGCTAGCATGACTGGAGGAGGAATTCTGGGAGTTGAAGTCCACAAGTCTTAAAGCTGTCAAGTTTGAAGTTTGTAAAAGTGTACATGGTTGTAAAAAGTGTACATGGTTGTAAAAAGTATTCTGCTACACTAGTATTTTATTAAATAATATATTACTACACCATTTGGTTCAGAATACTTTTTTCCTTGTTTTCCTCCTCTAAAATCTAGGTGCGTCTTATACTCCGGTGCGTCTTATACTCCGAAAAATACGGTAAATAGTAATTTTATCCCAGTAACTGGAATAGATAGATCTCTGCATTTTGCTGAGTTTCCACCAAAGGCAATACTCAAAGTGCTTTTTCATTTTCTGCAAATTGCAAAGGCATGCACATATATAATTCACCCATGCATATAGCTTTCTATCCATTACAAATTGCATCACAAGTTCATATCTAGGTCATAAAAGTAATGTTGAATATCAGTTGCAGCTATCCCCTCTTTAATGTTCTTCAAAGTTATATATAATGTATAAAAATGAGAAATATTGATTTTAGAGCCAAAACTAAGAATTAATCAAGGAGGATCAGAGTCTACAGATACCTTCCTCTGAGAAGCTTTTTTAAAAAAAGATGTATTAAGAGTGTCAAGGAAGTGCACAGCAGCTGTCCACATGAAGTTGGAGACCCTAACATAAACTTGTAGTCTTTTATAAACCGGACCCCATAAAAGAGTAGGCAGAGTTGCACTGTATATAAAGGACCACTGTATTGCTACAGAAATGCACTGTGAGAAAAATAATTAAGCAGGAATCCAGAATTATGTACAATATAGACAGTTTAATTACACTTTGATCAAAGGGTCCCTACATGGTCATCCATGACACAAAATAGAGACAAAGGCCATTATCCTGAAACATGGATTTATAATGAACATGACTCCACCTTACTCCTCCCATCCTCCTCACATCATATCGTCCAACCCCCATTATGTAACATCCTAATACAGTATCCACAACATAGGAAAAACCCCAACATAGGAAAAGAACAGATTCATCATTCTGACAACTCCACACTTCCTCTCTTTCTGTGTGAACCTTTTCATTCCCATTAGCTCATCCCCTGCATAACAAAGGAGAAAAACAAACGTGTCCTCTTCATCCCTGTTCCCACAAAATTGGTCAAAACATTTCCTGTTATTCTGAGAAAAGTGAAAATAAGCTGACATTTTACATTTTGTCACACATCATTATTTCATTACAAAATCATTCAAAATGGTTACACTATGGTTCTTATTACATGTCATTTTTAACAAAAATAATTTCATTTCTCACAATCCACCCTTTCACTTCTGATCAATACTTACTATTGATCCTAATTGATCAGCTTCTTATTTTTGTAACAGTATGCACATCCGTCTTAGTCAGGGCCCACGTCCCCAACCTCTTAAGGCGTCCCATCTTACAACAAGACTTACAACACTTCACACACATACAGGCATACAGGAAATCTAATACAGACACAAGATATACAATCTATAACTATAATGATTATAGTGCCTACATATGGTTTTCCAACCATATAAAATTTCACAACCAAGAGTTAATACATTCCATATCCCACGGAATGCAGAATTCTCAGTGTTATGTTGTAGGTGGTAGCAAAGCTCATAAATGTGATTCATGTCCTGTACCTAAGCAGCATAATCTTTACGAATTCTTCGTAACCATGGCCCATCCTTAATAAAGACTTCCTTATCTCTCCCATTAGCCAGAGCTGCTATGGCAGACGAAGTTTCATTAATACTTTTTGCCAAAGCACAAGCAAAATGTCCTATCTGCTTATGATTCTATCATGTTGCAAACCAAGGAAATATGCCTAGAAGTAGAACTTCTACTTCAGATAATATCACCCCCTCATCACTTCCCCCCAGCATCATATGTTTCCTTATGTACCTTTTACCTCTATAACTCTTTCTGGCAGTATTCTCAGTCGTCTCATACTGCACTAGAGATATAGATTTTTGTATATATATGATATGCAAATTATGTATTGCCAGGTGAGGGTCATCTGCTTTCTTAGATGTTTCTTCATGTTCAGGTTTCTGATCATGTGTCTCACCTGTCGTGTACTTTTCACCACCTTTCCAATCATGGTCTTCTTGCTGGTATGCAAGTACTATGATGCAGTGTAGCATTCATCAGTAAAAACAATAAACCTGTGTTCAGGCATCTTATAGGATAAGATCCTCCCACTGCATTAGCAGGAATAACTGCATAAGCATATAAGCTATAAAACAAAAACCATTCTTCAGGTAGGTATAGCACCTATCCTAATGCATCCATCTCTTCACTCTCAGTTCAAGTAAACACATTCTTGTTTATACTTGTCTATATTACACAACCACAGTCTGGCAAAATGTTCTTCACCTCAAAGTACCAGCTTCTTCTAATTAGTCCATTCACTGGGCTTCACTCACTCATTCACTGACCAAGCAAAGTAATCACTTTTGATAGATCATAGACGTTATGTTCCATAACAATCTTTCCGTCTTTAAACGAAAACTTCCCAGGAACTGGTACACCCACAAAACATATAGATATGATATCTGAGACCGTTGTCTCCCCTTTCACACAAAAGAATATAGTATTCAAAGCCACTGTCATCAGGTCAAGGAAAATATTTCCTCCTCCTTCTTCATAGGCTTCTCTCACATGTCATATGTATCTAAGTGGTGTTTTCTAATTGTACATCTACCCTTCCACCAAAGGGCAGACCTGACAACGCCATATTGTCATATAAAAACATAAGCTTGGATGGGGCTTTTATTTCTCCATATAGTAAAATTAATCCTTCATCTATTCTGGACTTCCTTATAGGAAGGTGTATAATTGCCACATCTCTCATAGCAATGATTATGTACAGCTTCCATTCTATTGGACACATCTCTATTATGAACAGCTATCTCATATGTATAGTTACTCCTTTGATATGTGGTGTGCCACCACTAAAGGTAGATCTAATACAAATTCCAGCCTCAAATTTCCGGCTCAATCAGTGTTAGTGATTTATGTATCTGTGAGAATCGTTGTTCAAGTTCAGCATGGAAACACAACTGCTGCCACATTATAAAATAACACAGCAACACAGCAAACGTTTCCATCCCTACTTGAAGATACGTCCATATTTCCCAGAAGACAATAATCACCCCTACTGTCGAATTCATGCTTCCAGTGGACTGGCCCCCCTGTGTATGTATATGTAATGTAATACAAACTCAAACTTCAATACAATCACTCCAGGGACTTTCATCCACATACTTTCACAACATGTAACCATACCACCCTACTATGTCTCTTCCCTATAGAAAACAATAACACAATACAAAAGTTTATTACCCCCAACCAAATAAGCAACTCAACCTCCCAAAGTGCTATCAATTAGTCCTAAAAGTCAATGCAAAAGGATCTATTGTCTTAGCAGTCACTGTCCATCCATGGGGTGCAGTTCCCAGTCCTTTCACACACGAATAATGGACTCAGCCTGTCTCTTTAGTCCACTCATCCCGACTCGGTAGTCAACTCGGTAGTCAACAGCACTTGGAACAGTCCTTCTCACATTAGCTTTAGTTCATGTCTCTTTAGAGCTTTAAATCAGGATGCAGTCACCGCTCTTAAAGTCACGTATTTGAAAATCAAGGGAAGGAATCTGTGCCAATAGTCCTCCGAACCTTAAAAGAGAAAAACACTGGGACAGTTCCTGTATATTTTTTCAAAAACAAACAGCTTCGCATTTTATCTGTGACATTCCCACATTGCTAGTATAAGAAATACCAAACATCATTTCTTATAATAAAATTCTAATGTCTTTTCTTATATTTATCTTAATAAGCAATATTTCTAAAGGTAAACATTTCATCCAAGGTAGCGGCAATTCTAAAATTAACTTCTGTAAAATATTTTTCAAGATTTGAATCATTTTCCGAACTTTGCCAAACAAAATTGGACAAAATGATAAATGTAATTGCCAATTAATACCTAATTGGTCTATTACCTATTACACTACCTGGGCTAGACAATGCGTACCTCTATCACTTTCAATGGTTTTCTCCAACCCATTTCTTGGAACTATCAGCTCCAATATCATTCTAGTATCTGAGCATTTCTCATTCCTCATGGAAATCCTCATGGAAATTCTTCCACCCAACAATTTAAATGAACCATTATCACCAGCAGATTTCTCAATATCCCCACAGCTGGCATCCCACCTGGATTCTTTGGAATGGCCAAACAGCCATTCATTTTCCCCCAGTCACTTGCATCCTCATGCTCTTTTTGTTTATCTAATGCAATGTATACATTTCCCCAATTTCTGCATTGCAATTACACACATTCCTCTGCATACATACTTTCTTTTCATAATGCCAGTCAATGCTTGTGTACTCCAATGGGTTCCTTCATGCACACACTCAAGAATGTTTCTCATAATGGGTTCATTCACCATTTGAAATCCATCTCATATCTACTATTTCCACACCTTCTAAACTTAGGCTTAACATCCCATTCCAAAATAGGAATTGTATTTACCATTATCTCTACTTCCTTTCCCATTCTTGCCGCTTCTTACAGCCTCATCTGCTAACCTATTTCCCAAGATTAACTTCGAGGAACCACTCCTCATGTGCCAGCCAGCCACGCTGATCTCTGCCAGATCCTACTTATCTTAGCTTCTTTCCCTGCCTGGAATCAAACCCCATTCCATCCAAATCCTCTCAAAGGTATGCCAAATACCATAGGCATAAATATTACCCACTTCATTTGCCAATATCTTCAACGCTTGTAACAAAGCAAACACACATCACATGTTTCTGCTGACCATTCAAACAGCAACCTATTACTCACTGCATATCCAATTTCCCTTCTTTCATCCCCCTCTCGGGATGAACCATCAATAAACAAAACAAAAAACAAATAGCCTCTATAGGCTTACGCATTCTTATTTGTAGATCCCTTATGTCTACACACCATGCTCTACAGTTTCCCAATCCTTCCTTTCTCCTGATAAGAAATCAGAAATCAGTACTAAACTATCCTAAGATAAAGCCACCCTCTCACCACAGGGTCTATCAACTTACCAGCCCATTTTTGAGCTAACACACCCTTAGCCACATCATCCTACCTAATGTGAACTACTTCAAACAAACAAACAAAAGACTTTCCCAAATCAGGCAAACTCATGTCAACTTAACTTCCTTCAACTCCACTTACTTATCTCTACATCTCACATCTCACCTCCATGGTTCTACTTCTGACCACTTCTCATATAAGAATTCAACCTTGTCGGTATCTCTCACCTATTCAAAATCGGCAGTTTATTAAACTCAACAACTTCTTCAAACGCAGAGCTCTCAGAGCAGGACATCTGTGGAAAACATCAACTTCCGCAAATTCCCCCTTCTGCCCCTCCTCTCTCTCTGCAGACTCTAAAAAAAAATGTGTAAAAGGGAAAAAAGCAAGCCGCTTCCCCCCCTTCTCTCTCACACCCTCACACAGCTGAATACTCAATTCAGAATACGCAATTCTCTTCAACATCGTTTCAACACAGAAACTCACAAATAAATTCACAACTAACTCTTCTAACTTCTAACTGCCAAACACCGCCCTTCACATTCTCCATAGAATGTCTCTCTAATCAGTATTTTCTGTCAAATACTTTGCCAAGCACAAATCCTTGCTACTTACTATAATTAGTAAAGGAGATCTCTCTCATCCCCTTGTAAACAAGCAAATGTTTACAAACATCCCCATGTTTGCAAACACACATTTACAGGTCTCCAGACCACCTCCGTTTGAGAACTTTCCATTGAACAAAAAAAAAACTTTTGTGCAAACTAACATGAACAACAACAAAAAATCTTCCTCCCCATCAACTGATCTACCAGGGAGTTAATGCCCTTTGCATCTTGTAGCATCTTGAACTTGAACTTACAAGCAGTGGGAAACGGCTTTAAGGTTTTTAAATCAAAAATATGATTTTGGGCCCTAACCACAGACCATTTCCCAAAGCTCCAAGGACAAGCCTATTTTCAAATGTCCTAAAGACATCTTAACACTTCCAAACCTTCCAAAGAAAAAATCTTTATCTGAAAAAAAATCAACAACCCCTTGGTTCCATTCTTTACCTACAATATCAGATCATCTTTCAGATCGGCTGAACATTTCCAGCCCCTAAACAATATCTATCCAACATATCAGAATATTCCAAAACCTCAACCTGTTTCACACCCCGCCAGTGCCATGTACAAACACTGTCCTGCCTGCAAAATAATTCTTAACATCTATGTTATCTTTCAGGTACAATTATCATTGATTTATAGTCCCTTAAGACAGAAAGGTAAAGAAAAACAACAACACATGAACACATTAACAAATGTAACTGAATTCCCCAGCAGCCATCAAGCCATTTGGCACTCTGTCTTGAAGGAATTCAAAGACACCAAACATACATGAAAGGGTCACATTCCATATTACCAAAGATAGAGAGAAAGGTCATCCCAAAAACTGGAACGAACATACAGCAGTTAAGCTTTACACTTTGTCTTGCCAAGCACACTCTTTAAAGCAATGTAGATTAGCATTTCCACACTCATTCCAAACAATCATGGCCATTGATCGTGTGATCAAGCACAACTTTCAGGCATCACAACTTAGTTTAGCCTACCCCCCATTCCACTGCATTCACAGCTTCTCCAATGTAGGAGATCAAAGGGATTTAAAGGAATCTCATTCCTTTCGCTAGCATTTCTCATTAACCGGGCCCCATTCTTCCCCCGAGACTTGTTCTCTTCGATTCCCCCTGAATATTCTAATAGACGTGCCCTTGTACATAGGGACTAAACGTCATAGCACATAACACAGAGACGATCAATCTCCCAGTGCCTCTCGTATTTACTTACAACCTAAGTAAACACATCACCCTCTATTCAAGGAATCCACTTAAGGAGTCTAAACAGAAACACCCCGTGTCTCATTACTCACCTAAGCCAAGTAGTTGCCGGCCGGCCTTCACTCACTCGGGGCTGTTTATATTGTCACTGGATCCTGCAGTCTCAGTCCGTCTGAGGAGCAAATTCCCCCGGATAAGTGAAACCCTCACCCCGGTCACCCAAAGATAGGGCGTGTGCGCGCATTCCCGGTCAAGGTATTTCCCAAATCCAGAAAGAACGTCCAGGCCCTTGTTTGGGCGCCAATTGTGAGAAAAATAATTAAGCAGGAATCCAGAATTATGTACAATATAGACAGTTTAATTACACTTTGATCAAAGGGTCCCTACATGGTCATCCATGACACAAAATAGAGACAAAGGCCATTATCCTGAAACATGGATTTATAATGAACATGACTCCACCTTACTCCTCCCATCCTCCTCACATCATATCGTCCAACCCCCATTATGTAACATCCTAATACAGTATCCACAACATAGGAAAAACCCCAACATAGGAAAAGAACAGATTCATCATTCTGACAACTCCACACTTCCTCTCTTTCTGTGTGAACCTTTTCATTCCCATTAGCTCATCCCCTGCATAACAAAGGAGAAAAACAAACGTGTCCTCTTCATCCCTGTTCCCACAAAATTGGTCAAAACATTTCCTGTTATTCTGAGAAAAGTGAAAATAAGCTGACATTTTACATTTTGTCACACATCATTATTTCATTACAAAATCATTCAAAATGGTTACACTATGGTTCTTATTACATGTCATTTTTAACAAAAATAATTTCATTTTTCACATGCACAAAACCAAAGATGAAAACCACCTAGAATTCATATGGGTCAATATAAAGGAAAAAAAGAATGACATTGCCATAGATGTATACTACAACCAAGCCAAAAAATATAAAAAATAGATGTACCGTATTTTTCGGAGTATAAGATTCACCTGAGTATAAGACGCACCTTAGTTTTTGGGGAGGAAAATAGGGGGGGGGGAATTCTGCCTACCAGGTATTCATCTGGCTAGCATCCTTAGCCTGGTCAGCTTTAGCACATTAGTTCACTGGTTTTGAGCGTGCGATCTTCAGATAATAAAAAAACAGATCTGCAAACATCTAGAATCTGTTTGTTTAAAACAGATCATGCCAAACCAATCTTATTTCATTCTTTGACAATATGACTAAAGTAGTAGAACAGTAAAATGCTGTGGACATAATATGCTTAGATTTCAGTATAGCATTCAACAAAGTATCACAACCTACTTCTTGATAAACTAGAAAAATGTGGGATAGACAGCATCACCACCAAATGTATTTGTAACTGGCTGATAAACCACACTCAACAAGTAGTCCTTAATGGTATTACATCTACATGGAGGGAGGTAAGCAGTGGGGTACCACAAGGTTCTGTTTTAGGCCCAGTACTCTTCAACATCTTTATCAATGACTTGGACGAGGGGATATCTTCATAAATGACTTAGATGAAGGAGTAGAAGGGAAACTTATCAAATTTGCAGATGACACTAAGCTGCAGATTTGGTCACCCCATTACAAAAAAGATAGTGAGACTTTAGAAAAAGTGCAGAGAAGAGCAACTAGGATGATTAAAAGCCTAGAGACTAAAATATATAAAGAACGGTTGCAAGAACTGGGTATGCAGTGGTAGGTTTCAGCCGGTTTGTACCGGTTCAGTAGAACTGGTAGCTACCAGTAGAACTGGTAGCTACCTGAGGACTGGAAAAGATCTGATGTGATTCCCATCTTCAAAAAAGGGGGGAAAAGCAGACCCAGGAAACTACAGACCACTCAGCCTAACATCAATACCCGGGAAAATACTGGAAAAGATCATTAAAAAACAGATCTGCCAACACCTAGAAACAAGTAAAGTAATAACCAGCAGCCAACACGGGTTTGTTAAGAACAAATCATGCCAAACCAATCTCATTTCATTCTTCAATGAATTTAGTCCAGAGTGACTAAATTAGTAGACCAGCGAAATACTGTGGACATAATATACTTAGACTTTGTTCTGCCCCAGCTAAGAACATAGCAAACAAACAGTTTGTTTGAACTTTTTTTAATCAATAACTGACTACTAATAATTGTCTTAGTAGAGGTCACATACACACAAACCTAAAAGCAGTCTTTTCTTGCAAAAGCCCAACTGTTAATTAGTTGTCATTAACAGCTGGCATAAGTTCAGAAAGTCTTAAATCATATAATAGCAATTAGTCTTTGATAGCTCATGAAGCTTGGCAAAATGCATAGAAGTTGTCCTCAATAAACAAGCCGAAGCAGATAAGCAGAGCAGAGATTTTGCAGACACAAGGCACATGACAAATATCTTTAATATCTTCATAAATGACCTAGATGAGGGAATAAAAGGGGAATTAACCAAATTTGCAAATGATACTAAGCTGGCGGGAATAGCTAACACCCTAGAGCAGTGCTCCCCAACCTTTTATCACCCTCGGCACACCATAGCCTCTCCCAAAATTCCACGGCATACCACATACAAAAATTGGATAAAAAACAAATATAATCTTCAAAATATTGTTTTGAAGAGTGTAATAGTATAGGAATGTCAAACTGGGCATAACAGAATTACTTGATTTATTATTTTATTTGATAATTAGGTAGCAGTGGTGGCCAACCTTAATGATACCATGCGCCAATTGGCCCAGGCATCCTGGGTGGGCGGGCCCGCCTGGATGCCGCCATTTGAGTTTTGCCCTCTGCGCATGCACAGAATGCTGTGCGCATGCGCAGAGGGCAAAAGACCGCAAATGGCGACGTCCAGGTGGGTGGGGGAAGCGGCTGGGGGCCGCTTCCCCCACCTGCTTCTTTGGCTTGAGTTTTAAAAGAAAGCAAAATGTGGGCGGGAGAGGTAGGTCTTGCTCATTAAGCCTCACTGCAGCGGCCAGCAAGGCTTAATGAGCAAGACCTGCCTCTCTGCCCGCGTTTTGCTGTCTTTTATAACTCAAGCCGCCCAAAGCAGCCCAGAGCAGGTGAGTCAATCCAGCAAGTGAGGAGGCGTCGGTAAGAGGCAGAGCTTGGCGACAAGGAAGTTTGCTGGCTTAAGAAGCAGACATCCCTGTCGCCCTCCCTTTCGGCTCTGCCTCTTGCCGACGCCTTCCTCACTCGTGCCCTGCCAAGCCCCAAATCAAGCCAGCCCTAGCGCGAGACGCGTGAAACTGCTTTCCAGGCTGTATGTGGAAGCTGAAGAGCCTTACCGGTAGTTTGGGAGAAAGAAAGTTTTTTGCTGCTTCTGCTTTTGAGTGCACTGAGGGAAAGCAGCAAAAAACTTTCTTTCTTTCTCCCAAACTACCGGTAAGGCTCTTCGGCTTCCACAAACAGAAGCGGCAGGGAGGAGGACTCACGCCCCGCCCCCCTGCCAAGCCTCAAATCAAGCCAGCCCGCGACTGGAGCTACCAGGAAAAGTCCCAGGTAGGATGCGCGCCCCGTCCTGCCCGCCAGTCCTGCCCCGCCCGCCCTGCCAACCCCCAGCATGAGACGCATGTCCTACCTGGGACTTTTCCCGGTAGCTCCAGTCGCGTTCCTTGCTACCGTAATAGCGTCCAGAGCAGAGCAGCCCCTTCCAAAAGATAACGTCTCACGAGATGTTATCTTTTGGAAGGGGCTGCTCTGCTCTGGACGCTATTAGCAAGGAACGCGACTGGAGCTACCGGGAAAAGTCCCAGGTAGGACGCGTGCCCCGTCCCGCCCGACAGTCCTGCCCCATCCGTCCTGCCAACCCCCAGCGCGAGACGCGTGTCCTACCTGGGACATGCCCCGGTACCTCCTCCTCGCGTTCCTTGCTGTTGTGTCCAGAGCAGCAGGTCTGCTCATTAAGCCTCGCTGCAGCGGCCAGCAGGCTTAATGACCAGACCTGCCTCTCCCGCCCGCGTCTTGCTGTCTTTTAAAACTCAAGCTGAGGTGGCTTGAGTTTTAAAAGACAGCAGGTCATGCGGGCGGGAGAGGCGTCAGCCATTGGATGATTGCAATGCGCCACTTGCAATCATCCAATGTGCCACATTTGGCACATGTGCCACGGTTTGGCCACCCCTGAATGACGCAAGCTTTTGCCGCGGCACACTTGGCATGGCCTCATGGCACACCAGTGTGCCGCGGCACACTGGTTGGGGAGCACTGCCCTAGAGGACAGGCTCAAGATCCAGATGGATCTCGACAGACTTGAACACTGGGCCCTATCTAAAAAAATGAAATTCAATGCAGAGAAAAGTAAAGTCCTACACTTAGGTAAGAAAAACCAAAGATATACATATAAACTGGGTGAAACCAGACTCAATAGCAGTAACTGTGAGAGGGATCTTGGAGTCTTAGTGGACAACCAGCTAAACATGAGCCAGTAGTGTGCAGCGGCAGCCAAAAAAGCTAATACAATCCTAAACTGCATTTATTTATTTATTTAGTGAGATTTATATACCACCTCATAGTGCAAGCACTCTCTAAGCGGTTTACACCATTAAGCAATGTATATATTTACATTGCCCCCAACAATCTGGGTTCTCATTTTACCTACCTTGGAAGGATGGAAGTCTGAGTCAACCCTGAGCTGGTGAGATTTGAACAGCTGAACTCAAATGATTATAGCTAAAGTAGACTACAGTACTGCTCTCTAACCACTATGCCACCTCGGCTCAATAATTAATAGAGGGATACAATCTAGATCTAGGGAGGTACTAATACCACTCTATAAAGCCTTAGTTAGACCACACCTAGAGTACTGCATCCAGTTTTGGTCACCATACTACAAAAAAGACGTCGAGACTCTAGAGAAAGTGCAGAGGACAGCAACCAGGATGATCAGGGGACTGGAAACTAAAACATACAAAGAGCGGTTATAAGAACTGGGCATGGCTAGTCTAGCAAAGAGAAGGACCAGGGGAGACATGATAGCAGTGTTCCAATACTTGAGGGGCTGCCACAGAGAGGAGGGGGTCAGGCTATTTTCCAAGGCACCAGAAAGCCAGACAAGGAATAATGGATGGAAAATGACCAAGGAGAGATTCAACCTGGAAATAAGGAGAAACTTTCTGACAGTGAGAGCGATCAACCAATGGAACAGTTTGCCTTCGGAGGTTGTGAGAGCTCCAACACTTGAGACTTTCAAGAGGAAATTGGACAGCCATTTGTCAGAAATGGTGTAAGGTCTCCTGCTTGAGCGGGGGCGCGGGGTAGGGGTTGGACTAGATGACTAGAGACCTTGTAGGTCTCTTCCAACTCTGTTAATCTGTTAAAATCTGTTAAATTTTTCTGGAGTTTGGTGAACCGACCCCACCCTTCCCCATCTGCCATTCCAAATTGCATCAATAAAGGGGGGCAGGTGGCTAATTGAGGGGCAGGAAGCCCTGTCATGCCTGGCAAGGGGAAAAGAGACAGCAAGTGGAGCCCTGTCTTGCTCCATGTGCCCCAATGAAAGGCAGTGGTAGCCCGGCTGCTTCCCTTCACCGCTCTCTCTGGCACTAGACACCAACTGTCAGGCACATGCTCAGTTGCCCATTCATCCCCCCCTCTCTCTGTGTGTCTCTGGGCTCACCCGATGCCACAGTCCACCACTCAGGCTGGGAGCTGCCCTGCCATCCTCCTGGGGTTTGAAATGGTGCTGAGGAAAGGTGCCGATCACCCCATGGGCCTCTCTCTCTTTCTCTCCTCCTTCCATTCTGGGGGAGTGAAGGCACCACTTTGGTAAAGGAGCGAGTCACTCCCCTTTACCCAGCCTTGGCTTGCCTCCCTTCCTCCCCCGCTCACACATGCACAGTCCCAGCGAGGGAGCCCGGGCATGGGAGGGGTACTGCGGAAAGAGACAGAACGGGTGGGTGGGTGAAACCAGAGGCCTTTAAGAGAAGTGCACTGTTCGGGAGCGGAAAAGAAATGCAGGTGGGCGAGTGCTCTCATGTTTCTTCTTCTTTGGGGCTGGAGGTGCTTGCTGCCTTGAGTCGCCCTCCTCGCTTTATCCAGTGACAGAGATGGCATCTTAGGGAGCCATGGTTCAATTACAGCATTTAGCACATGATGGAATCCTCTTTCTTTGACCACCTTTCTTGGAGGAAGCAAGGCAACTTGGCAGTGGTGGGTGGGACAAGCTCTGCGGCACATTGCTGGGCTGGAGAAATGGGCAATGGAGTGGCCGGCACAAGGGAAGGAGGAGGTTGCTTTCCAGTGGTGGGATTCAAATAATTTAACAACCGGTTCACCCAGGGTCAGGTTGGCCATCCCCGTCCTCCAGCTCTGCTGCACATGCAGGATGAGCCTCCTGCGATGGCCAACCTGACCCTGGGCAAATTGGTTGTTAAATTACCCCCCCCCCCCGCTATCAAAGTGGATCCTGGGCACTGCACTGCAATGGAGATGGAGCGGCTGGCAGGAGAGAAGGAGGAGGAGCAGGGAGAAGAAAGCGGAAAAGCGGCCTCCTCCTTCCCTCACACCGGTCGCACTGGCCATGTGATTGCTCTAGGATAAGGTGACCAGATGTCCCGCTTTTGGCGGGACAGACACGCTTTTCAAGCATGTGTCCCGCGTCCCGCATTGTTTCCAAAAAGTCACGCTTTTTTGGAAAGAATGCCATTTTGAAAATAAACAGCGGGACGTCTGGTCACCTTAACCAAGGCAAGCAGATCCCCCCCCCCGATTTAATACCTCTGCTACGTGCAGGATGTGTTCCCAACTTCTACAGCCAGCAGCATGTGGGTGGAGCCCCAGCCCAGAAACAATCTCTGCCGTGCGCGCCTACACATCAACCACAGGGAGCGTGGGCGCAGCCAATCAATGAAGAGACGAGGTGTGGCTTCAAGTGCTCAGCATTTTTCCTCCCGAAAGGCGTCTGCCCTCTTTTTTCCCCCCACCTGACTTTCTGCAGACAATGCCTTTCAGACACCCAACGATTGTTTTATAAGCGACGTTGGCTCTCCTGCTCCCCCTCTGCCAGCGCTGGGCTGCTGGAGTGACAGGGGGAGAAAGGAGATCAGGAGGCAGCGGCGGATCACAACAACCCCAGCGGCAGCTCCAGGCAGAGAGAGAGAGAGAGAAGCGAGTGAGGAGCTGCCGCTGGGGTTGTTGTGATCCACCGCCGCCTCCTGATCTCCTTTCTCCCCCTGTCACTCCAGCAGCCCAGTGCTGGCGGAGGGGAGCAGGAGAGCCAAGAGACGCTGGGTTGGAGCACCATCTCCGGGCTGCTCCCCTTCCCAAGCCAGCCCCGCTCGCTCGCTTGCCAGCCAGCCAGCCCAAGTCACTGCCGGCTCCCGAAGGGGAGGCGGGAGGCGGGAGGCGAGGAAAGGCCTCCCGCCTCCCCCCCACCCACCTGGACGCCGACATTTGCGTTCTTTTGCCCTCTGCGCATGCGCACAGCGTTCTGCGCATGCACAGAGGGCAAAACAAAAATGGCGTCCAGGCAGGCCCGCCCCCTGTCAATGGTGTCCCGCTTAAAAAAAAAAATCTGGTCACCTTATTCTAGGATCTGTTGATAAAGTTCTATAGAGGAATTATTGAGTCTGTCATTTGTACCTCAAAACTGTCTGGCTTGCCACAGCAACCAAACAGGACAGATACAGACTTCAACAAATAGTTAGAATTGCAGAATTGTATCTGTACAGTGCATGAACCAGAAAGAGGGCTGTGAAAATATCTTATAGACTGCTCACATCCTGGACATGAATTGCTTCAACTTCTTCTTTCTGGACACTGCTATAGGGCATTGCATGCCAAAACAATTAGACACAAAGATAGTTCCCCCATTCCTCCCCCCATGCCAACACTCTGCTAAACACGTACCATATTTTTCGGAGTATAAGACGCACTCGCCCCCTAAAAGTGGGTGAAACACAGCGAATGTTGCAGCGGGTGTGTGTGAGTTGTGGTGCCAATTTATAACAATTTATAAACTGATCTAGTAGTTGAGTATTTTAAAATTCTTTTGACCAGTTTTGTAAGGGATGGGAAATTAATATTGTTGTATTTTATTAATCAGCATTCAGCTACCAGTAGGATGTTATGTATATTTGTGTTAGTCTTTTTTTTCCTTTTTAATGTCTTGTTTGTTGTGTTTTTTTCTTTCTTTTTATACATTTTGCTGTTTTGTATTTTAACTTTTTTTGAATAAACTAAATGTTATTATTAAATAATGCTTCTCTGTTCAAGCTTTAAATCAGTTCCTTTTAACAGCAATAATACGCTCCTCCTCCTCTTTTTTTAAGCTTAAAAGAAATTTAGATCACAAAGTCTGGGTTTTTAGAATCATATACTCAGTTCCTAATACTATATAACTATATCAAACTTCCAATATGATTTCAAATACTTCTCCATTCCTAAATCATAACATAAATGCTTTCTCTCCTTCTTACAGAGTATATATTAAGTGGAATTGGGGGGAAATATAGATCTTTTTAAAAAAGAATCGCAACATTTATGTTTTCCAAAAATCTTGAGTGGAACTTTCCCCAATTTACTCTTAGGCTGTATTTCCTTGGAATTGTGGAATTGCTATGCAAAGCATATTTATGGCACCCAGTGGGAAAAGTTGTTTTCATGAAATCCTTGTTCAGGTTTTAATTAACACAAGACAATGTAACATGTCTGAAGTCCACAGCACATTCTTTAAATGGGTGTATCTTCATAATGTTAGCAGGAAAAGATGAAGCTCAGGATGAGATATACAGGTAGTCCTCGACTTACAACAGTTCATTTAGTGACCATTTGAAGCTACAACAGTCCTGAAAAAAGTGACTTAGGTCCCTTTTTCACAGTTACAACCTTTGCTGGGTCCCAAGGTCATTTTGCCCCATTTTATGACTTTTCACAGTTATTAAATGAATCACTGCAGTTGTTAAGTTAGTAACGTGGTTGTTAAGTGAATCTGGCTTCCCCATTGACTTTGCTTGCCAAAAGGTCACAAAAGTTGATCACATGACCCCGGAAACCGTCATAAATATGAGCCAGTTGCCAAACATTCGAATTTTGATCATGTGACCATGGGGATGCTGCAATGGTCATGTGAAAAATGGTCCCAAGCAGGGGTGAAATCCAGCAGGTTCTGACAGGTTCTGGAGAACTGGTAGCGGAAATTTTGAGTAGTTCAGAGAACTGGCAAATACCACCTCTGGCTGGCTCCAGAGTGGGGAGGGAATGGAGATTTTGCAATATCCTTCTCCCAGGAGTGGGGAGGGAATGGGGATTTTGCAGGATTCTTCCCCTGCCATGCCCACCAAGCCACGCCCACCAAGCCACGCCCACCAAGCCACACCACACCCACCAAGCCACACCACACCCACCAAGCCACACCCACAGAACCAGTAGTAAAAAAATGTGGATTTCACCACTGGTCCCAAGTCACTTTTTTCAATGCCGTTGTAACTTTGAACAGCTACTAAACGAAAGGTTGTAAGTTGAGGACTACTTGTCTGTCATCTTAAACCTGAAACTAAAGTAGATTTAGAGTACAGGCTTTGGTTGTTGAAAATCTTAAAAGTTGAGCTTGGCGTTAAGGTTTGAATGTCAGGGCAAACTTAAGTAAAGTGCAGTGCATTGCCAGGGTAAAATGACAGAACATGGACTGTTGTTACGTGAGCTTTTTAGCCATGAGAACTATGGGAATGGATTTTTTTGCTCAGATTGAACATTAGAAATCTGAGCAGCAGCTTCCCAGTTCTTTTCAGGTCATCAGTAGAGATTTCTCTAGAATTTCTGCAGAATTTTCTTATCATTTGACAAGTTCATAGTTCAAAGTCTTCTTGACTTTGGAGTCCCATAGCAACCTGAAACTTTATTGCATTGATACAACATCACCTATGCAAATAACTACTCTGGCAATCAGTAAAACTCAATAAAAGAAACTGGCTGGCTGTCAATTAATTTACATAGAATCAAAGCATTTATTTATTTGTAATGATGATGAGAACATGACAGAAGAGAAGTAAACATACGCACTCAATCCATGTAATTATATACAAAACTTCTATAAGAGTATGGCAGTGGCCTCATAACTGGATGTCCAATTCAGCTACCCAAGTGATCAACTTTGGTGTGCTTTGTGTAGATCTTTTAGGGAACCAGAGGATGCATGTTGTGGGCAATCTCGTACAATCTATTTAATTGTTTGCATATCAGCACCACAATAGCAACAAGGGGATATTAAAGCAAAAGGAAATGCCATTAATCTTGAAATCTGATCAAGCTTTGAAAATAGAATTAGTTTTTGCTCTAAAGTTCAGAGCCACATGCTCCTTTTAAATTGTAAACTAGCTGATTACCCAGCATTGCCCGGGTATTTATCCCAATCTTGTATTAGACAGGAAAATGAATTAATTATATCTATAGCAGTGATGGCGAACCTTTTTTGGTTCGCGTGCCAAAAGGGGGGGGAAATGCGGGGGATCACGTGTGTGCGTGCCCACACCCAGAATTCCATGCACCCCCGCACATGCGCGCATGACCCCCCTGCTCCCAGCATGCCATGGCACGCCCATTTTTCGTTCTCCCCAGGCTCCAGAGCCTTCCTAGGAGCCTGGGGAGGGCGAAAACGGCCTTCCCCACCCCCTATGGAGGCTGGAAACAGCCTGTTTCCCAACTCCCAGTGGGCCCAGAAGGCCCGAAAATCAGCCGGCTGGTGCACACATGCACGCCGGACCTGAGCTCGCGTGCCCACCGATATGGCTCCGCGTGCCACTTGTGGCACCCGTGCCATAGGTTCGCCATCACGGATCTATAGTGTCAAATCAAAGCAATTTTATTTACAAGGTTTTAAAAGTATAAGGACCTTGTTGAAATCCCAGCTATGGAACCTGTGGACAGCTGGGGGGTTTAGAAGTGCCACCCCCCTGCCTCTGCCATCACCTGTTTTACCTTTTCCTCAAACAGGGCCTGGGACTGGAAAATAAATCCCTGAGCTGGCCCATGTTGCGCCTCCTCCACCCCTGCTGAAATACGCTGGGTCTCCTCTCTGGCCTCCATACCTGTTTCGCCTCGGTTGGGGCTGTCCAGTCCTTCATGTGATGAGTTGGGCTGAAGGACGGTCCTGGGAACATGGGCTGAAGCTGTTCCCTGTGAGATTGGGCCACCGCGGTGAGGTGGGGTTGGGCAATCTGCTTAGGCCATGGCATGCTTACTCAAAGCCCTCTGTACTGGCCTAATCAGGCTCCCTTCACATCCATCCATCCATCCATCCATCCACCCCCCCACACACACAGCCCCCAACCAATCAGAACACACCTCCAACCAATCAGAACACAGCCAAGCTCCCATCCTATCAGTTCAAACCTCCACTGGCAGTTAAAAGGAAGAAACAGCAGCAATCTCACATTGCTCCTAGAAGCAGGAAGCAGAAGACACCAGCCTGAAGATGATGAATGAGACTTCATCGAAACGTCGCCAAGACACTTCCAATTTCACGCGGGAGAAAACCCGAATACCCAAAGACCTACACACACACACACACACACACACACACACACACACACACACACACACACACACACACACACACACACACACACACACACACACACACACACACACACACATATATATATATATATATATATATATATATATATATATATATATATATATATATATATATATATGTACATACATACTTAGAGGGAAGGCTGTTACCCACTGTCATGTCTCCTGATATGTCTTAGAAGACATACAAACTGAGGCAGACACAATTCAAAAGGCTAACAAGTTTATTCAGCTCAAGGTAAATGCTAACAGTGAAAGCATTAGCCTGTCTGCATAGCGCGGCACGCTCAGGCTAACGGAGAGCAGCAAAGTCAGTACCCTTGACCACTCCTTATATAGTCAAGCCAGAACGGCTGCAACCAATCAGCTTGCAGCAGCAGCCCGGCTTCAGCTGAGGACCTGAGGGAAGCCTGGACACAGCACTCCTCCATCACTATATGGCACATTCATAGTCCTGCAGATAGGCAGGCCTTCTTCTGACTCGGTCTGACCGTCGGAGGGTTCCTGTTGAAGCTGGACTAGGTAGGACTGCCACAGAAGCTCCTGCTGTCATCTCTGGAGGGTTTCCCGCCTCGCTGGCTGCTTCCATGGCTGGAACAGAGTCCTCGGTGTCCGGTGAGTCATGGTTGCTGCGGTTGTCGTAGTTCGCCTCGGTTCCTGGAATAGACCCATCTGTAAATAAACCTTTATCTGAAACGTTGGGATTAGTTTCTAGTGATTATGCTTTCGTCTTAGGGCTCCAGCGACCCCTGAGTTGGTCAATGTGGCATCGCCACATTCGCCCATTGTCCAGAACCAGTGTGTATGACCTGGGGCCTGCTTGGTTAGTGACAGTACCTGATAACCATAGAGGGTGGCCTGAATAGTTCCTAGCATACACAAGGTACCCTGGCTGGAAAGTTCTGATTTTTGAAGTTGAATCCCTGGGAAGGTCTGGGGAATAATTGGGGTGCAGTCTGTCCATGTTTGTCTTTATCCTCCTTCCCATCAACAGCTCAGCAGGACTTTGGTTTGTTTCCGGGCATGGAGTGGCATGCTGCAACAGGAGGTATTTTGAGATGTTATAGTTCCAGTCCCCAGGCCCTAACCTTGCCAGGACCTCCTTAACTGAGCGTACAGTCTTTCCACCCTACCATTGGTAGCAGGGAAAAAAGGAGCAGTTAGAATGTGCCTTATGCCCAGTCCTGCTAGGTATATTTCAAAAGGGCCAGAAGTAAATTGGGGCCCATTATCAGACACAAGAACATCTGGGATACCGTGAGTGGCAAACAAAGTCTGTAATATCTTGATGACTGCATCAGAGGTGGTGGAGGACATCAGCTTCATCTCTACCCACTTGGAGTAAGCATCCATCCCCACAAAGAACATTTGACCCTGTACTGGGCCAGCCAGGTCTTGGTGCATCCCATTCGGAGGGACTTGCTTTAGGTGGGTTTGCTCTTGTTTCTTGACACGTCTGACACCCATACACCCATTCGATAATGTCTCGATCTAAGTTTGGCCACCATACATAGCTCCTGGCCAGATCTTTCATCCTCAATATACTTGGGTGGCTATCATGTAAGGTAGACAGGATGTGGTTTCGAAAAGTGGAAGGAATAACAACTATGCCCCCAGAGCAAACAGCCTTTCATTGTGGATAGTTCATTTTGCCTTGTCTGGAATGGCTGGAACAACGTACCCCACAGATTCTAAAGGCCAGCCTCTCCTGACCCAGTCCAAAACCTGAGAAAGAATTCTGTCTTTGGACGTGTGTTTGGCCACATCTGCTGCTGCTAAAACATTTGGTAGTTCTTCAATCATCAGCACAGAGTTAACAGGAGCTGGATCTTCCACTGGAATAGGTAGAGGGCATCTACTCAGGGCATCTGCATGTGCGAGGTGTTTTCCTGGCCTGTACTCAAGGGCGTAGTTATAGGCAGCTAGACATTCAGTCTACCTGGTCATCCTTGGGGACATAATTTGAGGGGACTGCCTGTTTCCGAATGGACAGCCTCCATTTTGGTGGGAAAAATTGAAAGGGTTTTTTGCTAAATCCCTGAGGCAGACCTGTTTGCAAGTTCCGCTGCTCTTGCCTCCTCTAAGGCTACTTGTAATGGAAGTATTGTTTTTGTAAGTAGGTGGCATTGAAATCTTAAGTCTCTGATGCCACACACAAGCCTGTCTCTCAGGGTATTATCTAAGTGTTCAAATGAGGACCTGAGGGAAGCCTGGACGCAGCATCTTCAAAGCAAAGAGCAAAATGATCAAAGTTCTGTGCCTCTTAATAACATTTAGCAGTATGCCAGTAAAGTGATCTTCTGCTCCGTGTCCACTTTGAGGTCACTCTTTCCCAATCTCAGTGAAGGTCAGAAAGGGGAGGTAAATGCTCCCAGATCCCAGCTGGTTCCCAGAATGGAGAGGAAAGGTGATGCTGCTGGTAGTGCAGTCTGTTGCAAGCTGGGTAAACAAGGCCAGGCCTTGACTCTCTTTTCCTACAGACTCTAGATGTGGTAGTCTTTTTTTTTTTTGGATGCCAATGAAAGAATCTAAATGGGTGATATTCTCTAGGAGAACTAGGTACACTGAGATTTTTTCAAAAGAAAAACAAAAATCTACACATATCCATGAATCTCACTGAATGAGGTTTTCTCATCCATCACTGACCCTCAACCCATTCCAACTAACTGTGAAAATAAATAAGAGAGAAAAGGTTTTGTGCTGCCTTGTGTTCATTGGAGCAAAAAGTTTCATATTTAATAAAAAGGGCATTGACTTACCTGATACGTCCATTCTCGTAGGTTGGAGCTAACATTCAGTGAGGGTTGTACTTAGCCAATCACATTGAGGACTGAGTCTGTCAATCAAACTTTGGTTCTTTGACCTCCATGTTGGTCCTAACCCCAGTTTAGATGAAGCCATAAGGACAGACTCGACGTGGAAAGTAGCCTTCAGGAAGGAAAACACTAGAACACACCTGGAATCCAAGAACCACCTAGCCATGATGAACCGGCATACGTTTATTGCTAACTTTAAGTACACTTACAAATTGAATCAGAACTGTAACCCGTTCAAGAAACGAACATGGGTGGGGCTGAATGTTAGCTCCAACCTACGAGAATGGGCGTATCAGGTAAGTCAACGCCCTTTCTCCATAGAGGTTGGAGCTAACATTCAGTGAGGGACATACCAAAGCCCCGATGAGTCCGTAGGGTGGACTGCCAAGGACTGGAACTGGTCACAGGAGAGGACCGATGACAAGGCTGCGACCTGTCGCCGAAGGGTGTTCGGGGTGAGGCCCTTGGTCAGTCCGTCCTTCAGGAATCGAAGGATGTCTGGGATAGGAACCTGCAGAGGGAAAATGCCCTGCGCAGAACACCAAGAACAGAAGGCTCTCATTGTCGCCTGGTAGATGCAATTTGTGGAGGGTTGCCTAGAGGCCAAAATGATCTCAGTTATGTCCCTGTCATAGCACTGAAAGCGTAGAGACTGCCGTTCAACTTCCATGCGGTCAATTGTAACCATCGACTGTCTGGGTGGAGGATCTCCCCCTGCCGGAGTAAATCCTGCCTGTGAGGAAGCCGCCATGGGGGGGCCTGGGACAGGGCCTGAAGGTCACCAAACCACACCCAGGATGACTTCCGTTGAGTAACGGATCACCTTCTGAATGACCCAGGAGAGAAGTGGAAGGGCCAGGAAGGCATACAACAGAACAAGGTGTCCGGAGGGCGTCGACAGCCTCTGGTCCCCTGGATGGGAAACGGGAGAAGAACCGGTGGAGCTGGGAATTCTGTGGGGTAGCAAACAAATCTATTAGAGGTTGCCTCGAAAACCTCAGGATGCAGCTGACACTCGGTCTGATCAAGCTCAGTTTGGCTTAGCCAGTCAGCCTGTCTATTTGCTTCCCCAGATATGTACTCAGAGGTCAATGATGATAGGCGTTTTTCAGCCCATAGACCCAAATGCAAGGCCTCCTGTAGTAAGGCCGCAGAGTGAGTCCCACCCTGCTTGTTGACATGAGCCTTAGCCGTGACGTTATCGATCAAAACCAAGACATCCTCTCCCCTGAGCCTGCGCTGAAAATGTTTCAGGGCCAAGAATATGGCCCTGAGCTCTAGGAGGTTAATGGTGAGACTGGACTCAGCTACTGACCAGGACCCCTGAGCCACCTGACCCTCAATGTGGGGCCCCCAACCAGAGAGACTGGCGTCAGTAGTCACTGTGACCCTATCTGGAGGGAGAAAGGAACAGCCCTGCGAGAGAGCAGGGGACAGCCACCAGAGGAGGGAGCGTCTGACCGATGGGGGCAGGGTGACCCTGGACAATGAGGCATTCCACTTTGCCTTCTGGTAAGGGAGAAGGAACCACTGGAGCTCCCTGGAGTGTAACCATGCCCAGGGAACAATGTCCAGACACGAGATCATCTTTCCCAAGAGTGTCGCTAGGAAGGCAACAGACACAGTAGGATGGTGATTAAGTTGGTTCACCATAGCTGTAATACTGTGTTGACGCTCTTGGGAAAGATAAACTTTACACTCCAGGGAGTCAATGATTATATCTAAGTGAAGAATTGAAGTGGAGGGGACCAAGCAACTCTTGGAGTGGTTAATAGAAAACCCATGCTGTTGAAGAATATCCACAGTTACCTGGAGATGTCTTACTTCCAGAGGAAAGGAGGCAGCCTTTCCTCTGGCAGATGTCATCCAGGTAACACTGGATGTGTTACCGTACCTGCTGGGATCTTAGGTGTGCCTCCAAGGCTGCAAGGACCTTGGTGAATCCTTGAGGCGCAGAGGATAAACCAAAGGAAAGGGCTCTGTACTGATAATGATGCCCTGCAAAACAAAACCTTAGATATTGCCTATCCTGTAAATTAATAGGAATATGTAGGTACGCCTCGGTGAGGTCGAGAGAAGCTAAAAAATCTCCCTTGTGTATTCCCCTCAACGTAGAACGCAGAGACTGCATCTTAAATCTGCTATATTTAATGAACAGATTAAGACACTTCAAGTCCAAAATTGGACAGCAGTCCCCGGAGGGTTTAGGAACCAAGAACAATATAGAATAAAACCCGGAACCCCTCTGTTCCCAAGGAACAGGTTTAGATTTAGATTTATTATTAGAATTGGAAGGGACCTTGTAGGTCATCTAGTCCAACCCTCTGCTCAAACAGGAGTTCCTACACCATTTGAGACAGATGGCAGTCCAGTCTCTCCTTGAAGGTCGCAAGTGTTGGGGCTCTCACGACCTCCGCTGGCAAGCTGTTCCACTGGTTGATCGCTCTCACCGTCAGAAAGTTTCTCCTCACTTCCAGGTTGAATCTCTCCTTGGTCAGCTTCCATCCGTTATTCCTTGTTTGGCTTTCTGGTGCCATAGAGAATAGCCTGACCCCCTCCTCTCTGTGGCATCCACTCAAGTATTGAAACACTGCTATCATGTCACCTCTGGTCCTTCTCTTCACCAGACTGGCCAAGCTCAGTTCCTGCAACCACTCTTTGTATGTTTTATTTTCCAGACCCTTTATCATCCTGGTTGCTCTGTTCTGCACTTTCTCTAGAGTTTCAATGTCTTTTTTGTAGTGTGGTGACCAAAACTGGATGCAGTACTCTAGGTGTGGTCTGACCAAGGCTTTATAGAGTGGTACTAGTACCTCTCTGGTCCTTGATTGTATCCCTCTCTTTATGCAGCTCAGGACTGTGTTGGCCTTTTTGGCTGCTGCTGCACACTGCTGGCTCATATTTAGTTGGCTGTCTACCAGGACTCCGAGATCCCTCTCGTAATCGCTGCTATTGAGTGTGGTTTCGCCCAGTTTGTATGTGTATTTTTTATTCTTCTTGCCTAGGTGGAGAATTTTACTTTTCTCTGTGTTAAATTTCATTTTATTGGTTTGGGACCAGTGTTCGAGTCTGTCGAGGTCCCTCTGGATTTTGAGTCTGTCCTCTGGGGTGTTTGCTACTCCTGCCAGCTTGGTGTCATCTGCAAATTTGGTTAGTTCTCCTGCTATTCCCTCATCTAGGTCATTTATAAAGATATTGAAGAGTACTGGGCCTAGGACGGAACCTTGTGGTACCCCACTGCTTACTTCTCTCCATGTGGACTTAGAGCCATTGAGGACTACTCGTTGGGTACAGTTGGTCAGCCAATTGTTAATCCATCTGGTTGTGTAGCTGTCTATCCTGCTTTTTTCTAGCTTATGAAGGAGTAGGTTGTGGTCTACTTTGTCAAATGCTTTGCTAAAGTCCATGTATATTATGTCTACTGCATTACGCTGGTCTACTAATTTGGTCACAGTGTTGAAGAATGAAATGAGGTTGGTTTGGCATGACTTGTTCTTAACAAATCCGTGTTGGCTGTTGATTATTACTTGGTTTGTTTTTAGATGATGGGAGATCTGGTTTTAAATTATTTTTTCCAGTATTTTCCCAGGTATTGATGTTAGGCTGATTGGTCTGTAGTTTCCTGGGTCTGTTTTTTTACCTTTTTTGAAGATGGGGACCACGTCAGCTCTTTTCCAGTCCTCAGGTAGTTCCCCTGTGTTCCAGGATTTGTGGAAGATGTGGTGCAGTGGTTCTGAAATGACTTCTGCTAGTTATTTTAGGACTCTGGGATGTAATCCGTCTGGTCCTGGTGCTTTGTATTTGTTACGTTCAGATAGGTGATCTCTTACTGTATTTGTGCTAAGGTTGAGTCTTGCTTCGAATCTGTTTTTTATATTTGTGTTGCTGGGTAGTTGAGCTGCAGTTTCCTTTTGTGTGAAGACTGATGCGAAGAATGTGTTCAGTAGCTCTGCTTTGTCTGTGTTGTCTATTACTTCTTTGCCATCTTCTCTCTTTAATGGACCAACTGTTTCTTTGATTTTTTTTCTTGTTGTTAATGTGTTGGAAGAAGCTTTTTTGTTGAAAATAACATATTAACAGAATCTGCCTCTACCTAGGATAGAACTCACAGCCTCCTGATTTAAGAAGAGCAGAAAGCGTTATTGTGTATTCTCAAGGTGATATTGATACCAACTAAAGTAAATTTGAGTTGAAAGTGACTGAATGAACTATTTTAAAAAACGTTTTGTGATTGTTCCCATTTTTTGGATGAACTATAGTGCCACCTAGAGGCACCAGGACAAAAGACAATTAACTAAATAATAAGAAGAAGAATGGCCTTGACAATGTCTGCTGAATAAAAAGGAACTGCTTTGTTTAATGGAAAGTGGAACATTGGAAGCTTTGTTTTGAATACTAGCTGGAGCAGTGTATCCTTTGAAGTCTGTAAAGAAGATAAATCAGGAACTATAGAAAGCTTTTATTTTGCCTTGGTGTTGGAATTCTTTCCTTTTCTATTCTACTGGTATAAATTTTGGGGATTTGGTATTAAGAGTTAATTGGTGTCAGTGGTGGATTGTATTTTTGGCTCTTTCTTGCTTTTTTGGGGGATATACAAAACTCTGTTGGTGATTTTTTTGTTTTTGTTTTGTTTATTTTTGTGCTGGTTTTTTTGCTGTTTTGTTCCTCTCCAATAATTGTATGTTTTCCCCCTTCTTTTTTCCTTTCTTTTTAAACATTTGTTCTCTTTTTTGTCAAATAGTTCGGATTAAGGTAAGGAAGACCTGAAGAATAAGAAGCTTGTTGTTTTCTTTTTTTTTTCCTTCTTATTTCGGTTTTGGGCTGATTGGTTCCTCTTTTTTCTTCCTTTTTCTTCTTTTTTTAATGGTTGGGGTGGATTATATAATTGGATTATAAATCAGATTTGGATTATAATTTTGGTGGATTACAAATACCAGAGGATTTTTAAAGAAGAAGACAACAACACATCAACTTTCAACGGCCTCCTCAGTGACTTCTAGTCCAGCAACGCAGAGAACATTGGATACTATGGCATATCAAGAGAAAACTAATACTATGCAATTGGAATTGAAAAATATGATACAGGCCTTACATGAAGACTTTAAAGAAAGAATAGGGAAAGTGGATGAGGGAATGGGAAAAGTAGAAGGAGAATTAAAAGATGTTAAGGAGATGATGGAAAAAAATGAACAACAGATACAAAAAATGGAAGAAAAAGCAGAATCAACAGAAAAAAGAGTGGAAGAGCTGGATTATAGACTTACAACATTAGATAAATCACAGGAAAAAACAATTATTTCTTTAGAGATGGATCGAGCAGAATATTACTTAAGATTTCAAAATATGGAAGAAGAGAAAGGGGAAAAGGGGTGATGGCAGAGTTGTTGGCAGAAGCAATGGAAGATACTAAGGAAAATATATTAAATGGGATAGATGAGAGTACATTCAAGTACATACCAGATATGCAATGAGATACAATTTACCTAGAGAGGTTCATGTAAGATTTACTAAGAAAGCAATAAGAACACAGATTCTATAGATAGTAAGGAATAATCCAATAAAATATAGTACAGTATAGTAAGGAATAATCCAATAAAATATAAGGGGAAGGTAATAGTGGTGCTGAAACAAATACCAAGAAGAGTTAGAGATTTAATTAAAATTTGACAAAATGCTTAATTAAAAAAGGGGTGAACTTTAGGTGGTTGATACCGGAAGGAATATTGGTGAATTGGCAGGAACAAAGACACAGATTAGATTCATTAGAGAAAGCTGAATTATTTTATGAATAATATCTGGAGCCACAAGAGGAAGAAAGACCAAGCGAAAGAGAGGGATACCAAGAAGAACTTACAGCAGAGAAAGATAAACAAACAAGAGAGATGGTAAAGGAATGAGAGGAAAAAGCAATGATAGAAGGGGCAAGAGCAAAGGAGGCCAACACCAAAGAGAGACAAGAATGACTGGATCAGCAAAAACAACTAACAAGTAAATTATGGAAGAAGAAATAAAAGTAATATCAATAAATATTAATGGGCTAAATTCGGCAATAAAAAGGAAAAGAACATTTAATAAATTGGATAAATTAAAAATGGACATAATATATTTACAAGAAGTTCACATTAGAAAACAACACAAGAAACTTTTGGAATATTCAAAATTAAGAGAAGTATACACCGCTCTGACACATCAAAGTAAGAGAGGAGTGGCACTATATATTAAAAAGACAATAGAATCTAAATAAGTACTTGCCAATGAAGAAGGGAGAATTTTAATGGTGTAAGCAATAATTAACTAGAAACAAACACTTTTAGAGGCAATATATGCCCCAAATGACAATCAAGAAGATTTCTATGGAAAACTACACAGGAAAATACTAGAATTTGAATATGAAAATATAGGTATGATAGGTGACTTTAATGCAATAATTGAAGCCAATTTGGATTATAAAACTACAAAGACAAATAAGAAGCCAAGGAAGACTCTGCCAAAAACCTTTTTTACAATGATGGAGGAACTAAGTATGCAAGATTTATTTATTTATTTATTTATTTATTTATTTATTTATTTATTTATTTATTTATTTATTTATTTATTTATTTATTTATTTATTTATTTATTTATTTATTTATTTATTTATTCATTCAAGTACATGTTGGTAATATACATAGATATAACATTGTTTATATACATAAGATGGGTACTGATAAGAGGGAACATTAGGACAGGCATCTGAAGGGAAAACAATATACATTTTATTCAAATAGACATATGTCATGGTCTAGAATAGATACGATGTGGATGTCAACTGATTTACTAGTTAAGATACAAGACATAAATATTGAAGTAAGCACTTGGGCTGACCATAACCCGATTACAGTTACATAGAAGGGACAAAAAAGGAGATCAAGATGGACATTAAATCAAACAATACTGAATGAAAAGGAGTTTCAACAAATGATGGAAAAACAATTGGGTTCTTTTTTAAAGAAAATAAAAAAGAAGATACTTCATTACAAAATGTGTGGGATATAGCCAAAGCATATATTCGAGGACTGGCAATGACCTACTCGGGAAAAAGGAATTTTAAAAAAGAGACAAACTAAAAAAAAATTGGAAGAGGAATATAAGAAATTGGAGATGGAATTACAGAAAGACACACAGAATAAGAAGATTAAAGATCAAATGGACTTGAAAAAACATGAACTGAATTTAATTGAAAAGGAAGATTTGGAATTTAAAATAAAGACTTCTAAACAATTTTCCCCCAAAAATGCAAATAAGCCAGGAAGATGGCTGGCATATAAAATGAAAAAGGAGAAAGAAAAAAAGTTAATTAATCAATTAATGAATGAGGAAGGAACTCTACGTTATCGAAATGAGGAAAAGAAAAAAATAGTTCAGAATTATTATGAAAAACTTTATCAGCAAGAGAAAGTTGAAGAAGAAAAGATAAAACAATATTTAAAAAAAGCTGAACTACCTAAAATACCAGAGAAATTCAAAAAAGCGTTAGAGGAGAGAATAACGATGATGGAATTAACAGAAGGAATCAAAAAACAAACGTATGGTAAAACACCGGGTCCAGATGGATAGCCAGCAGAGTTTTATAAAACATTTGAAGATGTGATAGGTAATACATTGCTGGAAGTATGCAATGGACATGGTAGAGGCGAAGATACCAAATTCATGGATTGGAGGCATATATTACTCTTATACTGAAAAAAGAGTCAGACCGATTTCCTTGTTAAATGTGGATTATAAAATATTTGCATCAATAATGGTTGAAAGACTAAAGAAATTGTTAAATGAATTTATACATGCAGATCAAAACGGTTCTTTACCTAAGAGACAGATTACAGATAATATGAGAATAATTTTGAATACTTTGGAATATTATGAAGAACATCCTGAAAAACAGATGGTGTTGATGTTTCTTTTTTTTTTGAAAAGTTTTTTATTTTTTTTCACAATCTCCATATCCACATTCATGCATATACCACAAGTCATATCAAAACATACATAATTATACATTGCTATCCAATATATCATAAATCAATATCCTAATTTTACACCTATTTATACTACTATTTATCAGTCTGTTTTTCCTTCATTTCATAGCACTCCCACTGTGATCTTTTTTTAATTCAAAAAGTTTTATAAGTACAAAGTACATTTTTTTTCATTTTTCTCCCCCCCCTTCCCCCCTACCCCCAACCCACCCCCTTCCCTTCCCCCCTCCCCCCCCGGACTTCCCAGAGAAAGTACAGGGCATAAAATTCAATAAAATAAATTTAAATTAAATTAAAGCAAATTCTTAATTTCCACTTTTTTATAAAAAAATCTTTAACTCCGAATTTTTTTAAAAAAATTCAAAACATGAACAGAAGAAGAATATTTAAAAAGTAACCCCTTATACCTCTAAAACTTTAAACTTAATCCTAAAATCATAAAATTAAACACAATATAAATATCAATATTACAATATGTCAACTTCAAAATATATAATATATATAATAATAATAACAATAAAAAAGGGTAAAACCTAACCCCTCATACTTCAAAAACCTTAAACTTTATCCTAAAGTCCCACAAAGTATTAATAACATAATATTACACTATATCATATTATTAACTTAATAATAATCAAGATATATAATTATAATGTTAGTAATAAAACAAAAACCTTAAACTTAATCCTAAAATTACCTATAAACTAATAATAAGAAAAAGGGAAAAAAAATAAGAAAAAATAAGAAATAAAAATAAAAATAAAAGAGGGACAAAAATAAACCCCCTTTCAGTCAACCAAACATTAAACATAAAATCATAAAATCAAACACATTAATAACAATATTTCTATACCTTGAGGTATCAACTTAAAAATATATATTATATATAATAATAATAATAATCAAAGTATATAGTAATAATAATAAAAAAGAGTAAGAACCAACCCCTTATGCCTCAAAAACCTTAAACTTAATCCCAAAATCCTCAAAATATTAATAACATAATATTACACTATATCAAATTTATAACTCCAAAATATTATATATATATATATATATATATATATATATATATATATATATATATATATATATATATATATATATATATATATATATATATATATATATATATATATATATATATATATATATATATAATCTAAAAGGAAAATACCATCAAGAGACAATATTAGTAAAAGAAGAGGAAAAAAAATGTTTACAATCTTGTTCATCTTTCCAACCATCCTATAAGTTTCAACACCATCTGTCCTTTGGCAATTTCAAATCTGTCGATTCAGCTCTCATCTGATCCCAATCCTCTGTCTCCTTTTCCACGTCGCAAACATTTATCTGGCTCTGCCAATCACTTTGAATCTTTGGAATTATTTCCTCTTGACCACGTATGTCTGGATTTTTCTTCTCCTCCTCCATTATTTCCATGCTTCTTTCTACTGGAATTTTAGAAATATCAGCCTTTAAAACATTGATGTAGAATTCTGTAGCTTTCTTTATTGTGTTAAGTCCATATCCTTTTCCCAAAAATTTCACGATTACTCCTGTTGGTGCATTCCTTTTGTATTGTAAATTTCGTGTTTTTAGTTCCTCGACCAAGAAGGAATATTATCTTCTAGCTTTAAGCATCTTGGAAGGAATTTCTTTCCATATCCTTATTTCTTGACCATTTACCTGAAGATTATTCTTAAAAGTCGCCTGTGTAATTCTGTTCCGCAGAGCTCTAGTAGTGAAATATATTACAATGTCCCTTGGCAAGTGGTTTTGTTTTGCATACCAAGAATTAGCTCTATATATCTTATCAATTTGCGTAGCCAATTCATCTTTAGACAATCCAGACACCTGCTCCAGTGCCTCTGTCATTCTTCCTTTCAAATTTTCAAATTTTTCCTCCTTCAAGCCCCTCACTCTTATGGCAAATTTCATCTCTCTAAATTGGGACATCATCACCTCTGCTTCCAAATTTAGTATATCATTTTGAACCTTGGTTATGTATTCCTCTGAAATTGTCAAGTCTTGCTTATTTTTCTCCAAATCCTTCTCCAAAATCTCCATATTTACTGCTAATCCTTTACAAACTTTCACCACATCCGCTCTCAGTTGTAAATTCATCTTCTCCATAGCAGCCTGCATTTATTTTTATCTATTTCAGCAATTTTTGAATTAAATTCCAAAATCAGCTCATTTTTCATTACTTTCAAAGTATTAAGAAAACTCTCAGGTGTTAAAGACTTTGATGATGTTAAATCAGGCATAGATTGCTTCTTTAAAATATGATCAAAGGAGTACTCAGTTCTTTTATTCACTACAGTCTTTTCAAGTTTAGAAGCCATTTCAATGTTTTCAAAAAAGAAAGACAAAGAAGAGAGGAAAAAAGGCCCAGATCTTTACTTAAAAATATTCTTTCCAAGTCCAAAGCCAGTTAAATTTTATCTTTTATAAAGCTATAAATTAATTCAGAAGAAAAAAGGAGAAAAAATCATTCTTCAGATCAAAGTTTTCAAGAGGAAAGGGCTGATAACAAAGCGAAAATAACTTTCTCTTCCACACCCAACATCTCCAATCGCCATATTGTTGCTTCTTCCTTGTTAAACTACTTTGTTGCTTCCAAAGTAAAATCCAGCAGTGGAGTTAAAGATCAAACTAATGCCCTTCTGGACTCCTGCCTTTCTCTGGCTGCTCTCTATAAATTTAAAATAATTGTACTTTCCTTTGCAGCAGCAGCGGTGGTCGCGGCATCTTGCTCCGCTTTAAGCGGAGGCTTCCAACTTCCCAGAGCAGCAGACAGGCTACCTGGAGAGCCCTCACCCTACATGCCCTAAGTTAGCTTTTAGGGCACTAGGTGGGCTCTACCCCACCTATCTCACTCTCATCTCTCCCCTTTGCCCGGGGAGAGATTTTCAAGCCACCAGACAGCTGTTCTGGCGGCTTTTACAGGAGGTTAGAAGGACACCCTGCGAGGAGCGCCAGTGACGCCATCGGAGCCAAAACCGGAAGTCTGGTGTTGATGTTTCTTGATGTGTAGAAGGTGTGTGACAATGTGAATTGGCAATTTATGATAACACAACTACAAACTATGGACTTTGTGGGAAGGTTTGTAAATATGATTAAAACAATTTATCATGAACAATCAGCAAAAGTGATGATAAATGGAGATATGACAGAGAAGGTAAATATTATGAAAGATACAAGACAGGGATGTCCTCTGTCCCCATTACTATTTGTTTTGACATTGGAGATATTGAACAGAAATATAAGACAAAATGAGGAAATAAAAGGTATGAGAATTAAGAGAGAAGAATATAAATTGCAGGCATTTGCAGATGACTTGATGTTTATCTTAGAGGAGCCATTAGAAACAGGGCCAACATTAATGGGACAAATAGAAGAATATGGAGAAATGGCAGGGTTGAAAGTTAATAAAGATAAAAGGAAAATATTGGTGAAAAATATTACGAAGAAACAGAAAAGGGAGCTTATGGGAAAAATAGACATTCAAATTACTAAAAAGGTAAGATACTTAGGAGTATACTTAACAGCAAGATGCATAACGATTAAGGAAGATAATTATTATAAATTGAGAAGACAAGTTGAAATGGATTTGGAGAAATGGAAGAATTTATAACTATCATTAATGGGTAGAATAGCTATAATTAAGATGAATATATTACCAAGATTGTTGTTTTTATTTCAAATGATACCGATAAAATTAGAGAAAAAATATTTTCAAAATTTTAATAAAATAATAATGAAATTTATATGGCAAGGCAAAAACCCGAGAATGAATATAAAAATGCTTCAGGATGCAAGACTCAGAGGAGGGTTTGGATTCCCAAACTGGGAATTATACTACCAGGCAGCAGCATTATCATGGATGAAAGAATGCATTGCATTAAGAAATACAAAGCTATTAACACTGGAGGGACATGACTTACAATTGGGTTGGCATGCGTTTTTATGATATGGGAAGAATAAAATACACAGTTACTTTCAAAGACACTATATAAGAAATGCACTATTATTAGTATGGGAAAAAGTGAGAGAGAAACACTACTTAGAAATACCAATATGGCTTTCGACAATGGAAGCATTAATACATCCAAACAGGATTAGCACAGGAAACATTATTAGATATAAAGACATTTGATCAGAGAAGGGGGAATTGAAAGGGAAACAAGAATAATAATAAGAAGGGATTCATATGGCTTGGTATACACAATTGCAAATACAAGCGAGATATGAAAAAGATGCTAAATTATATGGTTTTTATTTGGAGATGACAGAATTGGATGAAATACTTACAGGAACAGAGGATCGAATAATTAAAAAATTGTATAGTCATTTACTCACCTTTAAATTAGAAGAAGAGCAAGTAAAAGACACATGATAGCATGGGCAAGTTAGATGTGTTTCTAAGTAAGATTTTGGAAGAGATTTGCCCTTGGTCTCTTCCCGTATTGAATGAAAGAAGGACTGGCCCAAGGTCAACCAGCTGTCTTTATGTCTCTTGGTCTCCCTGTTTTTAGCCTGGTGCCTTAACCACCACACTAAATTTGCTCTCTTATACATCATATCTTAAACTTTATGTAGAAATCACTGGTTTACAAAAGTACTTTATAATATTATGTTGTTGTTATGATTAAATACAGCAATAGACTGTGAGTCAGAGTCTCTCTTTATTTCTGTTTTGTTGTGGGGGTAATGACATTATTCAATACCAGGAAAGGTATAATTGGATCAAATAATTTGATACTACTCGACTCTTGTAAAATATCATAAAACCTATGAATAAAGTTATTGTTTTACTTTCCGATTAGAGGAGGACATTGTACTTTAAAACAGATATGTTGCACATTTCCAATTATTGTGGTTAGGAACAGTGGCTTTTGTCTATGTAGCAGAGGACATCCATTCCAAAGATTTATGATGGACACAAAAGAACCAAGGAAAACTATCCTGATACTTACTGAAAGGCTGCTACAATTTATTTATTTATTATGTATTTCATCATTATTATCAAAAATAATGATGAAATACAGTCTAAAATTCTGAGAAGGCACGGTTAATATTTTTATTAGTGGCTATTGAATAGCTCTAGATTAACCTTTTTGCAAAAGAAGAATGTGCTTAAGGCACCCAAGGGAAAGGTGGGGGCACACCACAGAATCTTTTCTTCCAGCTATCATAGCCTTAAATCTTTCATTGCCACACTCAATTTTAACTTTCAGTCATTACTGAGTTTTAAGTTTTGTAAATTACGCAATGGAAAGGGCAAGGGGCATCATTCTTGGGTTGTCCTTAGGGCATTGGTTGGCCTTAATTGGTCTTGCTACTCAATTAGCAAAATATTGGAAACATCAAGGAGAAATGTGTGTGTTGTATGTGTGTGTGTGTCAAAGTCACTGTCCTGGGCAAAACCCAGAGCATCCAGGAATACATTATTAAGGTGGCATCCCAAAGATGAGCTGCTGAGAGAATGCTTGACGCAGCAATAGACATGGGAGGAAGATCAAGCAGGAGAAGTTCTGTGGCAAGACAGGGCTCTGCATGGGATGGACCATTGCCAGATATCTGGCATGCTGACATTGGGAAATCCTATCAATGTTTGGAAAGGGCTGGACTATAAGGCAGCACTGAGGCAGCACAAGAACAGGCACTAAGCACTTCTACTAGGTTCTGGCTGCCCAATCTCCAAGCTGGTATTCATCCCAAGAAGCAACCTGGTTAGTGACAAACATTCTATAAACATGGTATACTAACTTCGAGCATCAAGTCTACAATGGCGCTGCATTGAATACCAAGATGGTTGTAGCCGAGATAAACTCTGGCTTGTATGAACAACAGATGCTACTGTGAGAATCAATTTTACGCTTTAGCTACAAAGCTTCCTATGACATGAAGGAAATGTATGAAAATGCATGAACACCAGTTGACTTTAATATAGCTACTTTATTGCTGTCTTAAAAGTTTTGAACAGTTTCTGATCAAATGATGACAGCAAGCTAATTAAAAACTGCCACAAACTCAGGAGGATGAAAGCAAAGTCAGCTGGGTGCTGTGTCTCTTTTTGACTATTCAAATCATTTTGGGGTCCACTGCCTCTCATTTTCCACCTGCCCACCTGCCTTTGCAGTTACAAACACATGTAGAGATCACAGAACACTTTCCATGCCTAAACATATTTTTCAGCAAACCAGAGTAAACAGAGTAGGTATGGGGCAATTGATTGTCTTTGGAGATTGTCCAGGCTCCATATATCCTGCCAAGAAAACTTCTTACTGGAAACCACCTGATGAATTATACTTCCTGATTAACTCTTTACTGATGCACAGTTGTAAATGTAACTTATAAAATGCTTCTTAACTGTCTTATCTGGACTGGACTACTGCACTGCGCTCTACATGGGGCTGCCCCTGAAGAGTATTCGGAGACTTCAACTGGTGCAAAATGCAGCTGCGCATGCCTTGGTGGGTGTTTCAAGGTACACCCACGTAACACCTATACTCCGCCAGCTGCATTGGCTGCCCATTGGTCTCCGGGTACAATTCAAGGTGCTGATCATCATCTTTAAAGCCCTACATGGCTTAGGACCAGGCTATCTCCGGGACCGTATTCTACCTCATACCTCCCTTCGACCGGTCAGGTCCCACAGAGTGGGTCTCCTCCAGGTGCCGTCAACCAAATAATGCCGGCTGGTGGGGCCTAGGGGGAGGGCTTTCTCTGTAGGGGCCCCTGCTCTCTGGAACCAACTCCCACCGGAGATCCGAATCATCCCCACCCTGCTGGCCTTCCGAAAAGCCATCAAGACATGGCTCTTCCTGCAGGCGGGGTGATGTTGAGACGACCTTCCATCTGACGTCTCCCCCATGTATATATGATATGTGTGTTGTTTTAAATTGTTTTTAACATTTATTTGATGTTCCCTAAAATGTTGTACGCCGCCCTGAGTCCCGAGGGAGTAGGGCGGCATAGAAGAACTTCAAATAAACAAACAAACAAACAAACAAATAAATAAATAAATAAATAAATAAATAAATAAATAAATAAATAAACAAACAAACAAACAAACAAACAAACAAACAAACAAATAAATAAATTTGTATCTTTGGTCTGGCAATAACTGCAGCCCATTTGACTTCTAATGTGCACTCTAATGAAACATAGTAAGACCATGCCAGAGAATGCCTGTTTTTGTAACGTTGGTGTAATCCTACTGAGAACTGTAGCATGTAAGACAAAATATGCTTAAGCAAAGGCATCTTTAGACATTCTTTGCTAATTAGCCCTGGCTTTTTTGGGGTTGGCATGGCATGGATTTCCATGTGAGGGTTTACATGGGGAAAATTCAAGACCTCACTATGCTATTCAAAGAGACTTTGGGAACTTACCCATTTCATTTATTGAATAGTTTCTGTAATTTAATTTTCAGTTTCTAGTTTAATAATGTTATGTCCTACATCTTTGAGTTCCCAACCACCTATAATCATTGGGAATCATGCAGCATATAACTTGTTTTATTTTTATTTATTAATTAAACCAAATTATATAGTCTTCCATCTCATAAACAAGCTACTCTGGGCAACATACAACAATTTGCAATAATAATGTCCATGCTAATAATGTACTGACCTTGTAAGATTCAACTGTATTCTCAAAAGTTTTAATTAGAGGAACAGTTATTTCTACATATAAATGCAGGCTTTGGTTCATATCTATACTTTACATTTTGTTAAACAAATCAGAATTGATTAGATTCTGATAAAAGACTAAGCCATAATCCCTGATGTACAAAATGCAATGGCTGAAATACATGTGAATGTGCATATCACAACCTGAAAGTTCTTCTTATTTAATACAAACAATCAAACAAATTTAGGAAGAATTAATTAGGAGCAGAGAAGCAACCTGCAAAGATGTTTAACCCATCTGTTACTTTTCCACTTCAAATATACTTCCTTTCCTTCTGTAAAATTCCAAGGGGGCGCTTATTAACAATACCTGTATCTATAGAGGGCACTTGAGAGGCATGGGATTGTTGTGGATCAAATTTGGTTCCTTTAGTCACATTCTCCACGAATGTCTGGAGATTCTCAATCATCCAGTCATGGTTGTTACAAAGGTGCTTTTCGAAAAGCAACTGGACTTTTTTTTCCCCTTGAAGCTTCTTGGATGAGAAGTGAAATATTTTCAAGAAAAAGAACCAAGAAAGTCCAGTTGCCTTTTGGAAAAGTGTCTTTGGGATCCTCAAAGAGATGTTGCTGAAAAAGAAAAAGCCATTTGGAGTTTTCCTATATAGATTTTCATGAAATGTCTAGTTCAATCTTAAACATCATGTTTTCAAGTTTTGAAATGTATGGCTCAGGAGGGACCTAGTGGATAGATCAATTTCCACATGACATATTTGGGAGAAGTTAAAAATAGTATCTACCTAGGACCCTATTGAATACCCAAATGCAATTATTCCTCAAATGTAGATTATAAAATACCCTATGTCTGAATTGCTTACAAGTAAAACACCTGTTTACCCTAGACAAGTTCAAATCACCAGGACCAGATGGATTACACCCCAAGGTTCTGAAGGAACTGGCAGATGAGCTCTCAGAACCACTGAACTATATCTTTCAAAGATCCTGGAGCAACGGGGAACTGCCAGAGGACTGGAAAAGAGCTGATGTAGTTCCCATCTTCAAAAAAGGAAAAAAATAGATCCAAGAAACAACAGACTTATCAGCCTGACCTCAATACCAGGGAAGATTCTGGAAAAGATAATCAAGCAACGAATCAGCAAACACCTAGAAGCAAACAAAGTGATAACCAAAATTTAAAGCCAACATGGGTTTGTCAAAAACAGATCATGCCAGACTAATCTTATTGCATTCTTTGACAGTGACAAAACTAGTGGACCAGAGGAATGCTGTCGATATAATTTACTTGGACTTCAGTAAGGTATTTGATAAAGTAGACCATAACCTACTACTAGATAAAGTAGAAAAATGTGGGTTAGACAGCAACACCACCAGATGGATTCGAAACTGGCTGACCAACCGCACTCAACGTGTAGTGCTCAATGGCACTGCATCTATATGGAGGGAAGTATGCAGTGGAGTACCCCAAGACTCTGTTTTAGGCCCAGTACTCTTCAACATCTTCATCAATGACTTGGATGAGGGGATAGATGGGGAACTCATCAAATTTACAGATGACACCAAACTGGCAGGACTAGCCAACACTCCAGAAGATAGGCTCAAGATACAGAAGGATCTTGACAGACTTGAACATTGGGCGCTTTCTAACAAAATGAAATTCAAACGTGAAAAAAGTAAGGTTCTACATTTAGGCAAGAAAAACAAAATGCACAGGTACAGTATATGTGGTACCAGTATATGTGGTACCAGGAGCTGAGATAGCGCAGTGGTTAAAAGCAGCATTGCGACCTTCAGCTGATTGCTAGTTTAGCAGTTCAGCTGTTCAAATCTCACTAGGCTCAAGGTTGACTCAGCCTTCCATCCTTCCGAGGTGGGTAAAATGAGAACCCAGATTGTTGGGGGCAATATGCTGAAATCTGTAAACCGCTTAGAGAGTGCTGTAAAGCACTATGAAGCGGTATATAAGTAAAGTGCTATTGCTATTGCTACCTTGCTCAATAGTAGTAACTGTGAGAGGGACCTTGGAATCCTAGTGGACAACCATTTAAATAGTAGTCAGCAGTGTGCAGCAGCTGCCAAAAAAGCCAACACAGTTCTAGGCTGCATTAACAGAGGGATAGAATCAAGATCACGTGAAGTGTTAATACCACTTTATAATGCCTTGGTAAGGCCACACTTGGAATACTGCATTCAATTTTGGTCGCCATGATGCAAAAAGGATGTTGAGACTCTAGAAAGAGTGCAGAGAAGAGCAACAAAGATGATTAGGGGACTGGAGGCTAAAACATATGAAGAACGGTTGCAGGAACTGGGTATGTCTAGTTTAATGAAAAGAAGGACTAGGGGAGACATTATAGCAGTGTTCCAATATCTCAGTGGTTGCCACAAAGAAGAGGGAGTCAAACTATTCTCCAAAACACCTGAGGGTAGAACAAGAAGCAATGGGTGGAAACTAATCAAGGAGAGAAGCAACTTAGAACTAAGGAGAAATTTCCTGACAGTTAGAACAATTAATCAGTGGAACAGCTTGCCTCCAGAAGTTGTGAATGCTCCAACACTGGACGTTTTTAAGAAGATGTTGGATAATCATTTGTCTGAAGTGGTGTAGGGTTTCCTGCCTAAGCAGGGGGTTGGACTAGAAGACCTCTAAGGTCCCTTCCAACTCTGTTATTCTATTCTATTCTATTCTATTCTATTCTATTCTAAAATATTAACTTTAATTGTTAACCAAACAGTGAAATAACCTTTTAAATTTGTTCATATATCACTGTAAAAGAAAAAGTATCTTCAAGAGGCCAATGCAATTCTAACTTTGGCATTATGAAATATCAGATGTAAACTTTTTAATCCCTGGAATGTGCTTAGTTAAGATTAATTTCAGACTTGGTTATGCCAGGCCTTTCCTGTCATTTTGTTGTCTCTGAGCAATCTTTAAAAATAGTAAGCTTGTTTTTCTGAAAAAATATTTTCATCCTAATCATTCTGATTTTGTTTATAGTTATGCATACGTTCCCATGAATTTGAAATAAAGTGTTCACAAATGCATTCTTATAAAGTTAAACTGGTTTTAATTGTTCTTCTTACTTAAGTTTAAATGCTGTAAATATTGTACATATGTGCATGAATAGGGAGGAGAGAAATTTGAAATGGGACCCCATAGTAGCTTCAAGGGAAGTACTCGGAAAAAGAAAAATAGAAATACCCAGAGCTACCCTATCTGGTTGTAGACATCGAAGTAACTACAACATAACTGTCCCACATCACCAATCCTCAAAGCAGGTGCTCCAAATAAGTGGCATTTCCTGCTCAAAAAACCTGAGGAAACAACAATGCCTTAACAGCCTTATTGTGATCTGTTTAGGGGCAGATTTGGGCTACTTTAAAGCCATTCCAAATCTGTGTGAGGGAGAGGGGGAAAGTGAGTTTGTGAGTTCCTGATCTTAAGATAAAGGGATTTTTGCAGAATATCTAGAACAAATTGCCCCAAAATGCTATTTAGCAATCATGTTGAACTAAGAGAAGACAAATAATCCACTGTGGTTTTTAAGGGCCTCATTAATTTCCTCTAAAATTCTCTGTTTGCTCAAGCTCCTCCTCACCCACCCACCCCCATGTATTGATTAAACATTCAGCAATTGCAAAGCGGCTTGGCTTCAAAGCAGGCTCTCTGCATAAATACTGGAGTTGTCAGCACTTCTCTTGCCCCTCTGGACTACAATGGAGGGGATGGCTCTCTATCTGGTGGCTGCTCTATTGATTGGTTTTCCAGGGTCTTCCCATGGGGGTCTGTAAGTATGATAGATATTTCAGCAGGGGGAATAAAGCAGTGCTGGTAAACCCTTGTGGTCCTTTGCAGGGTAATGAATTTCCTTGCAGGTGGCTCCAAACACTTTGGAGCTTTCTCAGAAAGTCCAATATACCCCATGATAGGAGTAAAAGTATTATAATAATCAATAAGGAGAAGTGACAGGCCCTGAAGTTCTAAGCTGAGGAATTGTCCTTGGAGCGAAGATTCTCTGGACAAATATAAAGACCTTTTGTTCTCAGTTACGACTGGGGGGCCATCTATATTACCAATGCTAAGCAGAGTCAACAACTTCCAGAAAACAATAAGGTTGAATATCTAGAAAAACAGCTATCCCACATTCTTTGTTTCTGATGTCTTCAAGTAACCTTTTGCCATCATGGCCAAGACTTCAGTGACATAGAGACTGGCCTACCTGCTTGTTTTGAGAAACTATTTATTTTGCTGTGCATACCTATACTGGAAAACCAGATATGCCTTTGCAGCAGGCATACAGTATGTGTAACTAAATGACAATATGAGTGGTAGCAGCAATGAGGCTGACTTTATTTCTCTGGTCCCAGTATGGAGAATCAGCTACTGAAAAAGCAAAAGACAGGAGAAGGGGGAGGGAGAGAAGGTGATTTGTCAGTATACATATAACAATTCTTATTGCAGGAAAGAAAGGTAAGCGGTCAGTTCTGGTCCCATTTGGGATTGCAAACAAACTCTCTGTAGATGTAAACCCAAAGCAGGGACATCCAAGAGAGACGAACAAATCTCAACACTATGGTAGATGGGGATTTTGTTAGGGACTTGGCATGGAATCCAAATCGATTCATTGCTTTTAAAGCAGCAGTTCTCAACCTGGGGGTTGCGACCCCTTTGGGAGTCGAATGACCCTTTCACAGGGGTCGGGAGACTTCTCCCAGACGCCGCTATTTGGGTTCTTTTACCCTCTGTGCATGCGCAGAAGGCTTTGCGCATGCGCAGAGAGTAAAAGAACCCAAATGGTGGCAGCGGGGCGGGGGTTGCGGCGGCGGGGTGGGTCACGGTGGGGGGGTGTTGCGGCATTAGGAAGGTTGAGAACCACTGTTTTAAAGGAACAGAAACCTAAACACTATAGCTACAAATAGGAGACAATGTTTAAGGCCTTTAACATAGGGTACACTTCCTTTTCACTTTGGGAAGGCAGTTAGAAGGGCAGGATTTGTGTTTGGGATGTGTGTTCAAGTGGTATTGTAAAAAGCGAAGCTTGTGATTTTAGACAGGTCCTCCTACCTTTCCCTCCAGAGTATGATCCTCAATGGCTAGTTCCTTGTTAGGGTTTCAGTAAGCAAAATTCAGGAAGCTGCGCTCTCTTTAAATCAGCTGCTGCTCTGGGGCAGTGGCGGCACTGAGTCCCCGATGTTGGTGCTGCCCAGGTTAGCCAGTCGCCACGCTCTTTGCCCGCTTTTCAGGTCGAAAAGCTGCTGGACACTTTGGGGAGAGGGATCGCTGCTGAGCACGCTCTCTCCTGGCTCAACTTGCGAGCGGATTCTTCCCTGCCCCTTTCTGTCTCCACCAAGGGCCACCACTTCTGAAGTCCCCCCCACCTCGGCGGTCGTGCTTTCCCCTTTTTGCACCCGAGCTTTCAAATCATATTCGTGGCTTCTGAGCTTTGGATGCCCCCGGGCAGCTAAAGTTCAGGTCGGGGCATGGATGGATCGGAAAGGGGCGGGGAAGAATCTGCTCGGCAAGTTGGTCCAGGAGAGAGCTCACTTGACAGCGATCCCTCTCCCCAAAGTGTCCGGCAGCTTTTCAGCCTGAAAAGAGGGCAAAGAGTGTGGCAACTGGCTAGCCCGGCCACCGCCCCTCTCAGACCCAGAGCAGCAACACTTGCGTCTCCACCAAGGGCCGCCCACCCACCCATTGGCTGGGCTGGGCTGGACGCTGACCTTGGAAGGCAAGTGGGCATGGGGGACTGCCGGGAAGGCTGCTAGCTCCCTTTCCCGTGGCTGGCCTGCCCCGACATGCTTTCCTGCCTTCTAGGTGGCCTTCTGCTTGCCTGCCTTCGCAAGCTGGCCACAGGGACACCGGAAAGGCTGCGTGGAAGGCAGGAAAGCATGTTGGGGCTGCGGGCGGCAGGGAATGGAGTAGGGAAGGCAGGCTGGGATGGTGTGGGGGGGGGCAGGGGCAGCTAGGTATGCCACAACTTCGCAGGCTTACCTGGCAGGCAGATCAGGGGCGCAGTGCTTCAGGCAGGCAAGTTACAGAACAGACTGGGCAGGGCAGAGCGAGCGAGTGGCAAGCAGGGGACCGGTTCAGGGGTGTGGCCATCCATCCATCGCTACTGGCTCGGTGAACCACCGGCAGCCACCGCTACCGGAACGCCCGATCCGGTCCGAACCGGGAGCATTTCACCCCTGGGTAGTTGAATTATAAATATACAGGAGTGTATTTTATATAAACCTTTTTATAAAAAAGGTTTTAACCATACAATAGTGGCAAAACTATGGCATACGTGTCAAAGGACATGGCACAATATTCTTGAGTGACATGCCAGCCTTCACCAACACCCAACAACTATTACTGGAAGTGGTTTTCAGAGGTCAGTTCTTGTGTGGGGAAGTCTCTGTCTCTCCATGCAAGAAGACCATGTTCTCATGCAGCCTCCGAAGCCTCCAATAATCACATGAGAAAGGGATAAACTTTCACAGGGTTTTCCGGAACTGCAGAGGCCACGGAAGAGCTTTCTCCAAAGCCATTTCAAGAATGAAGGCCTCGGGTAACACGGAGCAACCTCAAGTAGACCACAGGGACTTCTCAACAGAAAGAGAAGGCCTTCTGAAGGAAAGCGGCACAAGACAGATCCTGGGGAATCACACACCCACACAATTGCACTGTATTTTTTTTTAAAAAAAATAATGAATATATCTTTCGTTGGGGGCATGCAAGTGTGTGTATGAGAGAGAGATGCAAGAAGAGTCAAATTAGGCATTTCCCAAATTTTTGACTTGCAGTAGCAGTTTTACTTTAGAGCAGGTTGATCCCCAAGTTATTATTTTCTCTGTTGCCTTGCAAGTAGACTGAGTGCTTCTGTACCAGAGATAAATTCCTTGAGTGTCTAATCAAACTTGGCCAAACAAAGTATTCAATTCAATTCAACTCAAATGCCTACCATTCAGGAGGAAAGTGAAAAGAGTCCTGTTTTAGGGCTTTTGGAATGGGAGCCCTCATTAGATGGCAATAATTTGTATAGATTTGAAAGGATAGATAAATAAATACATAAATAAATACAGTTTCTAATACTGTTGAATTAACGATCCCAAGCATTGGATAATTTTAATAACAGGAGTGGTGCATGAGTTTCTAATGTCACTTCATGACACACGGGCACAATATTTCTCTCTCAGAAATGAACCCCAGCTTGAAATTGGCTGTGCCATTGTGGATTTCTAGCCTGCCTCTATTGTCTCCCTGCCCAATAATTTCCCATCACCTGACTTTCCTCACTTTGCCAACATCCAACTTTCCTACACACGGGCATCATCTAAATAAGGCAACAGCCAATTCTGACAATCCATGCACTCTGCTATCATAGTGCAAGTGCAATCATTATTAGCTATCATCTATTATGTCTATGTGAGGATACATTCCTGCAAGAGCTGTTGGTTACTCCAATCTCCATATATCCCATAGTTTGCAAAAGTAATCAGATAGCTCTGAGAAGCCAATTAAATTACACTACAGACAATTTATGCGAAACTGCACACTTATCAGACTGCAAGGAGGAAATGCCAGCAGGCCTTGCTTTCAAATTGCTTTGTTTAAATGCAAACAGAGCCAGAGCCAATAAAATGTGACTAAAGATATCAAGATATGATAATAAGGCATTTGTTAGCAATGTATAATATTAGAGTGATTTGATTTACACAGCCTTAATCTCCCATTCACACAAGATAATGTGCTCATTAATCTGCCATCTAAAAATGTTTTTCTTTTCTCCATTGCTTTACTTTTGCTTTTGTAATAAATATGCTTATGGTGTTACTATGGAGACGGCCTGGCAACAAAACCTCCCATTTCTTTCCCTGCAAGTTCTGTAAAAGCCTTCAATGTTGACATTCCAGTATTACAAAATGGCAACACAGTACCTTTCTCCTCATGGCCCTTACTTGGGGCTGACAAACTAAACCAAATTTGTAGAACTGAAGGCTGCCTTGGAAAATGCTGGATCAAGTAGGTAGATACTGCTTTAACATTAGTATAGCAAGTTTGATGTGGTGATTAAAGTGCTGGCCTAGAAATCAGGAGTCTATGAGTTCTAGCGCTTCCTTAGGCAGGGAACTTCGGGCCAGTCCCTTTCTCAGCCCAACTCACCTCACAGAGTGGATTTTGTGGGAAAAATAGGAGGCAGCAAACTTATATATGCTGCTGTCTTGAGTTGTACAAAACAAAGGCAGGATATAAATCTAATGATGATGAACCTGATTTGAGGGTCTCTGTGGAAGCAAGCCCTCTGTGTGCTGCAGCCAGGCATAGAAAACCACAAATCAGCTTCAACCAGAGGTGGATTCCTGCCGGTTCGGTCTGATTCTCTAGAACCGGTAGTGGGAATTTCCCCCCTCTTGCCGAACCGGCAGCGATGGCTGCCCCTGAACCAGTCCTCCGGCTTGAAATCCATCCACTGTAGCCAAATTTACGCGAAAATAACCCTCTGCGCATGCACAAAGTCTCCTACACATGTGCAGAAGAGTTCTGGCGCAACCCTGAACCGGTAGGGAAGATAAGTAGAACCCACCCCTGGCTCCAATATAAAATTTGTGTATGGTGCAGCAGCCTATAATCACACCACAAACATCAGCAAAGGTCAAAGAGCAATTGAACCAGTCTTCTGCACTGTCTTCCATGGTATTTGCTCGAGAGGAACTCCTATTCAGTCAGCCACTGGAGGATCCTAACACACGGTGTGAGACAAATACATCAGAGACTATTACATCCAAAGAACAAATTGGTTTCCTCGTTTCAGAGATGGGTCTGAAGCAAGCAAGAGCATTTTCTGAAGGAAGAATGTTCAGCATCTCACAGATCCTTGATGAATGGAAATCCTCAATCTAACGCAGAATCTTAGGGCAGGCGCACAGTAGCAGAAGCATTGATGTGCCAGCCTCGAAACTAAGTCACTGCCCAGATTCCTTCAGACTTGATTCGTGTTCAGTTGCTACAGAATGGTGCTGGATATATATCAGATGACCTCAGCAATTCTAAGAACGAGGCTAGCAATGGGATGTTATATTCTGAACTTAGATCACTATCAAGTTCCCAGAAGCTCCATTGGAAACTGCAGTTACATCACTCTATTGGCAGAAAAAAAGCAATGGCAGCTCACCTAATGCTACTATTTCAGAACTCAAATAGCAGTATCGGTTGATACCAGGCAGGGAGTGCATGGCTCCAGCATAAAGTTTGTGTATGTAATTATGTATTTTTAATGCCATTGTCATTCTTTAATGTATCCTGAGTTCCACCTAGTGGCCAAACACAAATCTTTATTGAGACCTGGTTCTTTAAGGATTATTTTCCCAGCATCCCTCATTCCAAAAAACAAGTGCATCCTGGGAAGCCAGACTCCATTTCCTTTAGCATTTGAAGGAAACAGAAGCACCAGGAAGAATCCAACCTAATCCGTGGCACATGTTCATTTTAAGACAAAAATCTGCATCCCATACACACAGCATCGCTGGTGAGATTTAGATTTATCTGTGTTAATTGTTATGCTCACCAGCAACTCAACACTGCTTATTTTGTACTTGGGTTCTTATTGTATGTGTTTCTGTTTTTCCAAGTTTCACCCATCCTGTTTTTTTAAAAAACCATCCAGATCTACACACACAGTCTGTTTTATTGGAGGATAGGTGGCAGTGGTGGAATTCAAATAATTCCACCACCGGTTCACTGAAAATGTGAGCATGCGCATGCATGCGTGTGAGGCTTCCGCACATGTGTATGTGGTTTCCGTGCATGCGCATGCAGTTTCTGTGCATGCGTGTGCGCACAGCTTCTGTGCATGCATTCAAGCATGGTTTCCGTGCATGCACACATACATGGCTTGCACAAATGCACATGCGCATGGCTTCCATGCATGCACACACACATGGCTTCCACACATGCGCACATGCACGGCTTCCACACACACTTCCATGCCTATGCTGCTTCCGCCATGCGGTGAGGCTCGACCGAGTAGCCTTTCGGAGCCTGCTCCCCTCCATCTCTGCTCTCCGGGGCAGCGGCTGCTTCTCTCCGCACTGCTGGGAGAGCGTCTTGTGCAATTTAGCAGTTGTGAGCCGCCGCTTTCCTCTAAGTCCCTTCCGGAAAGTGCTGCGGCTGAGAGAAACAGCATTCAACTTGCATGTCAAGCTGCACACAAAGTAACATGTAGTGAGGACAGAGAATGATAGTATGGGCTAAAATTTTTGGCCATTTGATTGAGTTAGATCAATGGCAGAAACTATGGGATAGAAATTATAAATTAACAATGTCTACTGCATACAAAGAAAATCTTTATAAAATATTTTTTAGATGGCATTTTCCGCCCTCAAGGTTAGCAAAGATGTTTAAGGATAAATCTGCAAAATGCTGGAAATGTCACTAAATACCTGGTTCATATTATCATATGTGCTGGACATGTCAAAAAACAAAAAAATATTGGACAAAAATACATACATGGCTGGAAAAAAATGATAAAACAACATATAGACTTGAAACCAGAGTCATTTTTGTTGGGCATTTTACCAGGCAAATATAACAAAGGGAATGCATATCTGATTTTACATGTATTGACTGCAGCGAGAATAGCATTTGCACAACAATGGAAAAGTGAAGAGATCCCAACAGATGAAGATGTGATTAGAAAAATATTAGAATGTGCAGAAATGGATAAGCTAACCCTTTACAAGTAAGGGAAAAAAAGAAACGGAATATTTTTTGACTTGGGACTTATTTTATCAATGGCTAGATGACAAAAAAAGAAGCTAGAAACGGAAATATGTGAAAGGATCAGAGATATAAGGAAGATAGGTTAACTTGGTTAAATAAATAGTATGATTATTACTGTTATTAATATTAATATAATTGATAATGAGGCAATGAATATTGTTGTAAACACTTTGATTTTTATTTCCTGAAATGATTCATACCCAGACAACACACTGTTCAACTGAATTGGAATTTTTGTATGTTAAAAAAATAAAATAAAAACTTATTACAAAAAACAAAGAAAAAGATTGGAAAGTTTTCCCCAGTCCCAGCTGCTGGGGCGAAATCTGAGATCCCACACACTGAAAAATCACCATCCTGGGAAAGGTGCCTTCAGAATTTATTAAAGGAAAGAGGGACTGAAAACAGAGAGGACAGGGAAGGCAAGTTCAGCAGTAGCACCCAAACTGCATTTTGCCCTCTTCCAGTTTTCTCCAACAGCTGTTCTACAATCAGTTGAATGACAGAGGCTGAAGTCTTCCTGCTGCTATCATGTAACCCTTAGATTATAAAGCTACACAGATCTTACAAATACATATTTCATCATGCCTTCTAATTAGCAGTACTAGAGCTATCTGTCTGGAGACTGAGATAGATGCATATTTAAAGACATGAATTAGCAAGATCTGTCTGCCAAAGAGGTAATTTATTAGCCCTTAGTTTCTGAGGTTGATTCTGAATCTGTTCTGCAACACTGCAACACTACTGTGTTGAATGGATTGTGTTGTGTGGATTAGGATGTGTGTGGGTAACTTCTGAATGGTGAGGAGTCTCAGGAGACTATGTGGTTTGCAGTGATGTCTCTGAGAAGAATTGGTCAACATTTCCATCTCATTTTAGGCAAGGGTTGGGGGTTAAAGATGGGAATCCCTAAGTCCTGGAAAAAAAAACCTTGATCTCACTTTGTCAAAATCTAGCCATTTTGCAGCCAAATTTCAGCAACATAGTTTCAGGTGCAGGGGTCTGCAGATGGGTTACTGGAGGACTGTATGCAGGCTGGGAATTGCCTAACCTTCGATGAAGGCACAATTCTATTTTTCTTCTTAAAATCTGAGATCAAACTCTGTTCTTTCATAGAAAAGGTTGCCCTTTAAGCTGCAAGGGGATACTGCATTGTTCATTATAATGTGATCACATTACAATACCACCCAGTTTACTGTAATGGTCACTCCCATTTTATAACCCCAAAACAGCTCCCCAAATCTCTTTTAAGTGATATAAAGATAAAGATTTACTAATTTTTCAACTGTATTTGGAAGCTTTCTAGGTCACAAAAGAGTAGTTTTTCTAACCATTTATTTCTTCACTTTTCTAAAAGAAGAGATTATGGAGATCAAATGCCTCACTTTTCCTAAGCAAACTAACTCAGGAGATGTTCTTTTCTTCTTCTGCAGCTACACCCTCATCACCCCTGGTGTTCTGCGAACAGACACAGAAGAGCAAATTTTGGTGGAGGCCCATGGAGACAATGCTCCGAAAACGCTTGACATCTTTGTTTATGATTTTCCACGGAAGCAGAAAATCTTGTTCCAAAAAAGAGTAGATATGAATCCAGCAGGAGGCATGCTTGTCACTCCAACTATAAATGTGGGTGTATGGTGATGGTTGCAACAGAGTCTATTGTATCCCTGAAAAAAAAGCAAGCTAAAATCCTGCTCATCCCGCTTGAGAGGAAGTGCCATGCACTTTAGTAGAAAGAACATGATTAGACTGTCAGATATTGGGAAAAATTGAGAGTATAACTCGAGGGAGGAAAGAAAAACAAAGTTATAGGATACATATGTATTTATTTTACAGTTCTTATTGCCACAATTGCTGAAAGATTCTGCACAGCATTTCACAGCAAGCAAGTAAAATATTATAAATATGTAGATCAAAATCAGTATCAAAACCAAAAGTCAACCATAGGAAGAAACCAAAAGAAAACCTGACAGATACAAAGTATAGCAAAATTAAAGTGATTAATAAAACAAAACTGCTAAGATAGTTTTTAGAACAGATTCCTAGAGATTCTGAATCAGTCTAAATTTAGTGGTTAGTAAAAATAGGATGTTAGTGGGTCAAAGAGACGAATTTTCAGATTTAGAATATAGACATTTCAGGAAACTCCAAAGGCTTCTGGACAACTTTTGTTCTCCCTTACCTAGGGAGGAGAAATTGGGTTAGTCTGTGTGCTGATAGAACTATGTTCACTCTCAACATGAACAATGGTAAGGGAGAAAAAAAGAAGAATGCTGATTGGTATATCTCTATAACCGATCTGTTTCCAATAGTCCTGGATAGTCCAGAGGGCTTCAGAGTTGAAATGTTATTCCCTGAGCAAATCCCATCCAAGGCTTCACTAAGTCAGACTCTGCTAGTACTTGAGCCCAAAGAATGTCAAACAGCTGCTAGCATGGAGGGACAGATAAACTGAGAAAAGTTCTGCAAATTGGACCATAATCTCATCAAGAGAAATTAACCTCCTGACTTTCAGACCTTCTAGGTTGGAGTTATGGACAGATTTGTTCATATTGGTAAAAGTGGTGTGTGTTAGCCTGTGTGTATCTCTGTGTATTTGGATAATCCAATAATTGCCCAATGAAAAATGATAAAGGGAAAGAGAGAATAGCTCTTATATGATTGTAGAGCTACAATGTGCAGCCCAGATGGTAGGATTCATTATGTGCTGGGATTCATGTTTCTCCACGTTGAGACGGTCAATCAGAAAAGTTTATTTGGGGTGAGGGTTCCCTCACTCTCACTCCCATTTGTCTTGAACTTGGAATTAGGGGCTGAGTTTTCTTGGTGCGTAAATTAGGAGGGAAAAAGGCCAAGGAGAAAAGGGTTGTGGGTACACGACAGTGGGCAAAGGACACCAAATGTGAGTTGCAACAGCAGAATGGCAAGGTGAAATCTCGGGGATATGTTCTTCATTAGTTTCATTGACTGCTGCTTTAGCTGGACACTATAGGGCCCCTCCATAGCCTTCTGCGAGGAAAGATCAGAAACTGACTTAGCAGAAGCGAGAAATACAGTATGTTTTAAAGATTTAATACATCTATGTATGGCATTCTGTGATCCTCTTTGTTTTCATTTTTGACCCAGTAGAAAATTTTAGAATGTTTTAGTGTTGTTGCCTAGGGGTAAGGAATGAGGCCTCAAGTGGCCCTTAGTGATGATTACGTTTGAAGCTTTTGCTCTACTCATCTTACCATCCAGATTCCTGCAAAAGAACTGAATAAGGACTCCAGGCAAAATCAGTATGTGGTTGTGCAAGTAACTGGTCCTCTAGTGAGCTTGGAAAAGGTGGTTCTCCTTTCTTACCAGAGTGGCTTTGTGTTCATCCAGACAGATAAAGGCATCTATACACCAGGCTCTCCAGGTAATCTCTTTTCCTGTCACTATTTCTTCCCTCCCCTGGGGTGCCACTGTCGTTATGTGATGACTAATGCTATAAACAAAACCATTCCTGGGATTTGTCATTTATTCGAGATATTTCCAGAGAGTGGGGGAATGGAAGAATGTATGTCTTGTGAGTGTTGGCATTGGTGATATTGAGAAATCAAGCTTATAAAGATTTAAGAAACACATTGATAGATGGTCCAGTGGAATGTAATCACAAATTAGGAAGGGAATGGAGAAGTCCAAGAAGATGTCACCCTGACTAATTGCAAGCTATAAAAGGGGGAAAACATTGAAGGTTATGTGAATGATCTTAAAAAAAAATTCCTACTGGGTTTCTTTTAAGAGAAGAAAATGTGTAATCTTGAAGGCCTTTTCTTTAGCTTTCCTTTGAAGAACTAGGTGGTGTTTTTGTCTAAGATACAGAAGATCTAGACTGAAGTAATCTAGAAACATATACTCCATAATAAACCCATTAGCCTTTAAAGTGCCTGCTGCTGTTTTGGCCAAATAGACTAATCAGCTGTTTTTCTAGAAACTGTCCCACATCTGCTTTTTAGGATTTACAGTGAGTCTGGCAGACAGCTGCTGTCATAGTTGAGACTTGGCTCACTTTGCAAACCCTGCTTACAGCCAGACAAGTAAAATGGGGGGAAGGAATAGATTGGAATGCAGGGGAGTCATATTGGGGGGGGGATTGCAAAGAGCACTGACTTGAAACCTGAGAACCAAGGTCATCTGCTGAGAAAGTCTACTAGGCGGCGACTCCATTAGCCAAACAAACTGACCTGACTGTACACATTGAATGGAATAAAGGGGAACGTTTAACTATGTTATCAGTGTTCCAATACTTGAGGGGATGCCACAGAGAGGAGGGGGTCAGGCTGTTCTCTATGCCACCAGAAAGCCAAGCAAGGAATAACGGATGGAAGCTGACCAAGGAGAGATTCAACCTGGAAGTGAGGAGAAACTTTCTGATGGTAAGAGCAATCAACCAGTGGAACAGCTTGCCAGCGGAGGTTGTGAGAGCCCCAACACTTGCGACCTTCAAGGAGAGACTGGACTGCCATCTGTCTCAAATGGTGTAGGAACTCCTGCTTGAGCAGGGGGTTGGACTAGATGACCTACAAGGTCCCTTCCAACTCTAATAATAAATCTAAAAAATCTATGCTGTTTGCATGCAAAAACGTTAGTATTGGCTTTGCTACTTCCGTAGCCATGTTGGCTCAGTAAATTATACTCTTGGTAATAAAAATGTTCCAGGAGTCTTTATTTGCTGCATGAATCATGTGAACGGTTGACAGATACAAAATATCAGACAATTTATGACAATACTTTTTTTTTAGGATGCAAGTACATCAATCAATCAATTTTTTATTAGGGTCACAGACCAGCATGATGCAAGCAAATATCTTCTGAATACTATCACAAATTACAGTTAGTCTCTTTTTTCTTAGTGCGATATCGTGTCTTTTCTATGGATCACAACATGCACAGGACGGACAAAACTGTGACTGTTGAGTTTCAGGTGAGAATCGTGTCTGCAATTCTGTGTGATTAGTGTAGTCCCTTGAACAAGGACTGGTTTTATTTATTTATTTATTTATTTATTTATTTATTTATTTATTTATTTATTTATTTATTTATTTATTTATTTATTTATTTATTTATTTATTTATTTATTTATTTATTTATTTATTTATTTATTTATTTATTTATTTATTTATTTGCCGCCCAACTCCCAGAGGACTCTGGGCGGCTTAACAACAGCAGATAAACATTAAAAACATCTTAGAGAAAACATTATAACTTCTTAAACATTATAGACATCAGAACATTAAGCATTAAAACAATTTAAAACCCCTACATATCATTTCATGGCCGAATCTCGACGATTACAACCGCAAGATCAACGGCCCCAGGCCTACCAGAAAAGCCAGGTCTTTACTGCTTTTCAGAAGGCCAATAGGGTGGGGGCAGTCTGGATCTCCAGAGGTAACTGGTTCCAGAGAGCCGGGGCAGCTACAGAGAAGGCCCTCCCCCGCGGGCCCGCTAGCCGGCACTGTTTAGCTGATGGGACCTGGAGGAGACCAACTTTGTGGGATCTCACCGGTCGCTGGGAGCTGTGTGGCAGAAGGCGGTCTCGATTGTTGATTCTTCTTATAACCTAGTGCCCCAACTGCTGGGTTGCATTTGCTCTCTATATTATGTCATCACATAGAAAATCTAGTATTCCAGCTGGAATTTGATGATACAGAATGCATAGGAAATAATATCCAACATGTATTTTTTCAACACACCTGTATTTTATTTCCTTGTACCCAGACTCCACAAAACATTGTTGTCAGTTCTAATCCAGTCGACCCAGCTTCAAACTTCATCCGGCCTTACAATTTACCAGAACTTGTCAGGTAATTTAACATGGATATTGTCATAAGGCAACCTGTTTTGAAACCAAGGTTAAACTCTGATGGGGAAAAAAAACATTCAGCTATTAAAGATTGGTTATAGAATAAAGCTGTATTGTATGTTCCCTTTTAGCTTGCTTTTCAGATCGATTATTAAAGTAAGAAAAATCCAGGTTTGATATTTTGCATTTGTCCATCACATTTCTATTTCCTCTTGTTGAGAGCCTGGAGCAGCACATGTGGGGATATAATGTTATTTGTATGGAAATTCTGTGAAATTGAGTGGACAAAAAATAGATACAATTTCATCACCACCATTTAAGTTCAATGAGTAAGAAGAAATTAGTTGCAGAAGTAAGAGTCACATTTCAGTTTCTACATATTAGAATCTGAAGATTTCTGAATCAGGCATTTTCTTCCTCTTTTACACTTATTCTCCATAATCCTATTAATATCAAGAAGAGGCCTTGGATCCTTTGTTCATATCATATTGCCTTGCCTTCAGAAGTTGTGGGTGCTCCAACACTGAAGGTTTTCAAGAAGAGATTGGACAGCCATTTGTCTGGAATGGTATAGGGCAGTGATGGCGAACCTTTTTTCCCTCGGGTGCCGAAATAGTGCGCACACGAGCGATCACACGCTCGTGCGTGCCCACACCCATAATTCAAAGCCCCCCACTTGCCCCATCCCCCTGTGCATGCGTGCATGACCCCCCCACTCCCCCATTTCCCGACTTCCAGTGGGCCCAGTAGGCCCTTTTTTTTGCCCTCCCCAGGCTCCAGAGGATTTCTTGGAGCTTGGGGAGGGCGAAAACGCTCCCCCTGCCACCCCGGAGGCTCTCCAGAGGCCGAAATCACCCTCCCAGAGCCTCCGTGTGAGCCAAAAATCAGCTGGCGTGCACGCACATGCGCGCTGGAGCTGAGCTAGGGCAATGGCTCGCGTGCCAGCAGATATGGCTTCGCGTGCCACCTGTGGCACCCGTGCCATAGGTTCGCCATCACTGGTATAGGGTCTTCTGCTTGAATAGAGAGTTGGATTAGAAGACTTTCAAAGTCTCTTCTAACCAGTGGTGGGATTGGAAAAAACTAGCAACTGGTTCGCTGCCTGGTTGCTGGGTGGGCGTGGCCATGGGGGTGTGGCCTACTCGGCCTCCTGCACCATGGTGGGGTGGGCGTTTTCGCCCTCCCCAGCCTCCAGAGGCTTTCCTCGAGCCTCCGGGAGAGCGAAAATGGCCTCCCCCAGACACCAGAGGCCTCCGGAGGCCAGAAACAAGCTCATTTCCGGTACTTCTGGTAGGCCCATTTTTTGCCCTCCGACGCTCCAGAGGCTTTCCTCAAGCCTCCAGGAGGGTGAAAACGGCCTTCCCTGGGCAGAGGAGGCCCTCCGGAGGGCGGAAACAGGCCCGTTTCCGGACTTCTGCTGGGCCCATTTTTCACCCTCCCACAGCCTCCACACGGTCCCTGCACTTACCTCGCATCCAAAACGGGCCATGTGGAGACTCCTGGGAGGGGGTGGATGGGGTCAGCCAGTCCTTGGAACAACCAGTTTGGTAAAATTAACATCCGGTTCGCCCGAACCGGCTGAAAACCACCCCTACTTCTAACTCTGTTATTCTTTATTCTCTATTGTCATAAATCGATTGTAAAGCCAAAGCAATGAAAAATATCTTCTTTTTCTTTCTATAGTTTTGGGACATGGAAGGCTGTGGCCAAATACGAACATTCACCAGAGGAGAGCTATACTGCATATTTTGATGTCAGAGAATATGGTAAGAAGGATCATTTCTGTTCAACAAATCTATTTTCTGATCCTGGGTTTTATCCCCTTCGATGGCTGCTATGATCTCTCCTGGAAAGTTAGGAGAGCCAATTTGGTCTAGTGGTTAAGGTACCAGGCTAGAAACCGGGAGACTGAGTTCTACTACTGTCTTAGCCATGAAAGCCAGCTGGGTGGCCTTGGCCAGTCATTCTCTCTCAGCTCAGTCCACTTCACAGGGTTGTTGTTGTGGGGAAAATAGGAGGAGAAAGATATGTCGGATGTGTTCACTGCCTTGAGTTATTTGTAAAAATAATAAAGGTAGGATATAAATAAATAATAAATAAAATATATTGAATTAAACTCAGCATATACATCCTCTGTCAGTGCTAGACTTCTACCCTTTCACCTGTTTCTTTTTCTGTAGTGTTGCCAAGCTTTGAAGTCCGTCTGCAACCATCAGAGAAGTTTCTTTATATTGATGGCAATAAAAATTTCAAAGTGTCTATCACTGCAAGGTTTGTTTATTTACAACTATGAGTAGCTAAAGAAATTTATTTTGGCACTGGGTAACATCTGCATGAAAGGGATTTTTCTTTGGGTCATAATATTAAGAAAAATAAGATTTGGAGACTAGTCCTGATCTGAACATGTTTACTTGAAATTTATTTCAGAAATGCAATATTTATAATATTACAAAATAGTCTTTAGACTTTATTTAGCTTTATTAGTCTGACTGCTTATGATACCAAACCCAATTATCACTTATAGCTTTAACACTGCATCTTTGTACTGTCAAGGGTAGGGTGGTAGCCCAGTCATAAAAATGATCAGAGGGAGAATAATCAAATTCATTTTTCAGGGAAATTATAATAATAAAAAATGTCCTAATCCCATTTTCCTACTATTTAGGAAATTACAAATATGTTCCTTTCAGCAAATTCTTAGTTATTTTAATGATTGATTTCAATTGCATTAAGGCTTTAATTGTGGTATGTTCTCTACTCCATACTTTTCATTTTTGCAAGCCACCTTGAGTGTTGGAATGAAGAGAAAGGTGAAGTATACATTTAGAAATCAGAAAATAAAATGGGCAGAAGGATGAAGGAACTGAACTTATCACCACCACCCCCTCAAATTCTGTTTTCTCCTGCCCACCTTGAGCATCAGAAGTGACAAAGGCTTGGAGAAGGATGCCTGAATGAGTAGAGCTGAGAAAATAAGGAGCTGTGAGGAATTAGGTCAATGCTCTCACTGATGCACCCCACTTGTGTCAAAGAAGATCAGTAGGAAAAGCAAAGATGTATAATTGGGCCTTTACTTTCATTATATCATTACAGGTTTTTGTATGGAAAGAAAGTGGAAGGTGTGGCCTTTGTCCTCTTTGGAGTGAAAATAGATGGTGATAAAAAGAGTATTCCAGAGTCACTCACAAGAATTCCGGTAAAATGTAACAGGAGTGTTTGCATATAGGAGTGTGCTTGTTGATTGTGTGTCAGATCTACTAGGTCAGGGGTCTGCAACCCACGGCTCTGGAGCCGCATGTGGCTCTTTCATCCCTCTCCTGCGGCTCCCTGTCCCTCAAAATATGCTTCACAACCACCAATGTGCGACACCCGCCAGCAGCGATTTATTGATCTTTTTTTTCAGAGTTCAAAATGTTTTTGTTGCATGCAGAAATGAAAATTTGTTTTCTCTGTAGCAGTTCATTGATTTCACAAATGCAACACAATATAGTTTTTTTATACATAGCATAAAGGTAAAAAACGATATATGCAGTGTTATCTTCATTTTAGATGTTAAAAGAGTTTTGTGACTCCCGGTGTTTTCTTTTCTGTGGGAAACGGGTCCAAAAGGCTCTTTGAGTGTTTAAGGTTGCCGACCCCTGTACTAGGTAGAACAATTCCACTAGAAGGCTAAGCTACCATTATTGAAGTTGGCTATAATAACAGAATTTTGCAAGCCTGGTTGTGCTATAATTCCCTCTCCTTCTAATAATTCAGTGAATAAGGGAGTGTGTGCCCGAGTCTCTTTTGAATGTTATCTGGATGTTCTGGGCTTAAAACATATTTTACCCCTTGCTGCTTTGGCCAAAGAGCTTGCATATCTCCATCAAGGTCATCTTCCTTATTCTACATTGTGGCAGACCACTTGATTTCCTTCCTTATTTTTACTTATTTTTCATTTATTTTCAGATTATTGATGGGGATGGGGATGCAACACTAGAAAGACATACACTACGTTCTCGATTTCAAAATCTCAATGAGCTTGTTGGGCATACTCTGTATGCATCTGTAACTGTGATAACAGAATCAGGTGAGCAGGGGTGGGAGAAGAGAAGAGTAAATTGTTTCTTTGAATACAAACATATTGCACTTTTAAAAAATAACAGACTACAATTTTAAATACCATGGACTGAAAATAACTAAATAAAAGAAAACAAACTATCACCAGAACACATCATTGATTTGTGAATTGGTTTTTAAATCCTCCCCTTTCACAATGATTATTCACCTTTATCCCACAAAATCCACAATATTATTGTGGACAAATGTCTCTTAATTGACTCTAAATGTTTAGTAAAGTGAATCAAAACTTTCCAAATTAGATTAAAAGGGATGTTCTATCTAAAATGTTGCCCTGTATGAACTGTATCTACAGTATTAGTTTTTTCATTAAAACTGTTTCTAATCATTTGGAATGTTTGGCCTAAATTTGGAATATTAATGTCCTTCTCTTCCTGGGCTATACATGTGCTTCCTGACACCAGTATCAATCTGATATTGTCCTTTTCTAATATTTTCATTGTTTTCTTGAAACACCAATAACATAGCTAATTGCTATGGTAGGTGGTATAACAGATCTTATTCATTCCATAAATATTGATCAAAAGTTTGGATTTTGGGCAATACTACCAGATATGTCAGTTTGTATCATTATTAGATACTGTTCTCAAATATTTGCTAAAAATTTGAATACAATATGAATATTTTTATGATCCTTCCACAGTAAGGTAAAGCTTTCCATTTCATATTCTCAGTATTGTTTCCAAGCTTTTATTCCTATAGACATTTTACTGCATTCTGGAACTCTTGAATGATATAATATAAAGTTTTGAAATGATTCTTTGGTATTTTCCTTTAGTTCAGAAATTATTGTTTCAAAGTCAGTCAGGGGGTAAAAAGCTCTTTTCTTTATTTTTCATCTTTAACAAATGATAGAGCCAGTTCATATTTTGTCCTGAAGCATTAGATCTCTGCCTTTTCTCTATATCAGAAATCATTTCCCCATTTATAAATCAGTCCTATATACATTTGCATTTGTTCATCTCTTTGAAGTGCTTTAAAATCTCTGGAAAATATTGAACTTCTATCAAGGGCATAATTGGAGAAAAGTTACAGTGCTAATATTTCACATCACTTTTGTCAAATTTCAATTTTTCAATTTCATTTTTTTTGGTCAATTTTCTTCAAGCAGTTTTAAATCTATAGCCTTGTGTGGAATTACATCCAGGCTTTGTTTCTGAAACATTTTAAGGGAAACAGTATGTCTAGTCTCAAAGACACAAAATAAAACAATATATTAATAAATCCCCACTCCACATCTTCTGAAGTTTTAATATTCTAATTTTCTATTTATAAATGATCATTTGCCACGTTATTTTCTCTAACTTCTTAAGACCATTCACATGACAGGATAACAAAACTTACAATCAGCACATAATATGTTGCAACATTGTTTTCTAGAAAAAGAAAGGGATAGGAAGAGAGAAAACGTTGAGAGAGAACATGCAAACTGTGAAAGTACTGGGTTTATTAGTTTGAAACTAATAGTGCTTCAGGATTTTTCTCTTGCGTTTCTCAGTTTGATTTCCTATTTTAAGTTGCATTCCTTCTTTTTGTTTTGCAGGCAGTGATATGGTAGTGACTGAGCAAAGCGGCATTCATATTGTGACATCTCCCTATCAGATCTACTTCACAAAAACCCCCAAATATTTGAAGCCAGGAATGCCATATGAACTGACGGTAATAGAAATTGAAATCTCCTATTTTGTTGAAGAAACACCTTAGCAATATCTTCCTCCACCTTACTGGGCTTCTGAAGAGCTGTCCAGACTTGGTTGTTCAAGATCATGTGGAGGCGGGAAGATGGGCGTGGCCAAATGCCACGGCGACATGGAGATCCCCGCGCTCCGCAGGGGTTCCCCGATATCGCCTGGGGACCTGGTTCCATTGGAACCGGTTCGGATCTGCCCTGGAGGGGCAGTGAAGAAGAGGATGTTATCGGTGATCTGGGAGGGGTCGGCAAACCCCACAGAGAGCCTATCAGCCCTCGACCAGCGGCAGTGTGAAATCGGCTTGCAAAAGCCGTCCAAGCCACAGCCGGCTGCGAACGGAACGATGGATTTAGTTTAAAGCGTTGAAGTCATCTGGGAAGGAACAGAACTTAAGTGATGTGCTGGAGGGAGATCAGAAGCATTGATGTCGATCTGGTGAGTGTTTTTGCAGAAGAAAAATACTGAAATCTTGTTATTAAGTTTAAAGGGGAACAAAAGGACTTGAAATAAATTTTACGAAGCAGCTAATCAGCAAGTTTAAGACTATTGGAGAACGATTTGGAAGTTGTAGCTAAAACCCAACATCTGAAAATTTGGAGAATTTGGTTTTGTTTTATTTTGTTTTATTTTGCTTTATTTTTTATTTTCTTTTTATTTTCAAACATCACAATATTTTAACATAAGTCCGCACCCGTTATTTTACATTGATACTACTAAATAATATACAGTCCTTCTTATTTTTACATATCTTACTCTTTCATCTCACGTTGTCTCACAGTTTTTATTTTTTCCTTTTTCTTCTTTTTTTTCCTCCCTTTGGTCCAGTTGTACCATTTGGTCCATATCTCGTAGTATTCCGAATTGCTTTGTCCTTTAAGATCAATCGTTAATTTATCCGTTTCTGCACATCTGTAGATTTTGTCCATCAGTATGTTTTCCGGTGGTGTTTGGCTATTCTTCCAATACTGGGCATAAGCTATCCTCACGGCCGTTATAATATGTAAAGCTAGATATTGTATATTTTTAGGGTATTTTTTCTTCATTATTCCCAATAAGAATAATTCCGGATTGAATTCCATTGTCCTTTCCATAATTTCCTGTAACCATTTATGAACTTTGTTCCAAAAGCCCTTAGCTTTGGGACACATCCCCCACATATGAAAGAAGGTGCCTATCTCTTTCTTACACTTCCAACATGCCGAATTTGCATTTGGGTATATTTTCGCCAATCTTGATGGAGCTAGATGCCATCTATAAAACATTTTATAATAGTTCTCTTTATATGCTACAGATTTCGTTATTTTACAATTTATATTCCAAGTCCTCTTCCAGTCAGCCAGATGGATATTGTGTCCTATGTTTTTAGCCCAAGCTATCATTGGTTCTTTGACAATTTCTTCCATTTTTTCTGATTCTAATAAATATTGTATTTATATAGTTTTGATATCATTTTTTCGTCTGGTCCTGTTAAAATTTTGTCCAATTTTTGTAAATCCGTATCTATGCCCATTCCCTCCGTATCTTTTTTATATCTTGATTTTATTTGTAGATAGGGCCACCAGTCAATTTTGATATTTTGTTCAGCCAATTGTTCTCTACTTTTCAACTGTCCTGTTGAATCCAATAAATCGCTGTATCTTACAATTTTAGTTGTATCAATTAAATTCGTGTAAGTCGTAGCTTCCATAGTTGAAAGCCATCTGGGAATTTTTATATAATTTTGCTTTTTAATTTCATACCATGTTTTTATAAGAGATTTCCTAATTAGATGTTGATTGAAGTTTGATTGTAATTTGAGTCCGTCCTTCCATATATAGGTGTGCCATCCCATCAAAAGATCATGGCCTTCCAATATTAATAATCTCTTATTTGATAAATTTATCCAATCTTTAATCCACGTCAGAGAGGCTGCCTTATAGTAAAGTTTCCATTCAGGGAGTCCGAGGCCGCCTCTGCTCTTATTATCCTGTAAATTTGTTAATTTAATTCTTGGTTTTGTGTTTAGCCAGATAAATTTAGTTGTAATTTTGTTCATTTCATTAAAAAATTTTGTCTCTAATTTTATAGGAATTGTTTGGAATAGATATAAAAATTTAGGTAAAATGCTCATTTTAATTACAGCAATGCTCCCTAATAGTGAAAGTTGTAGTTTTTTCCATTTCTCTAAATCCGATTTCATTTGATTTACTAACTTATCATAATTATATTTTTTGATGGATGAACATTTATTAGTTAGCATTATACCTAGGTATTTAATTTTCTTTGTTGTTTGCAAGCCTAATGTTCTTTCCAATTCCTCATTCTGCCTTTTTGTCATGTTTTTTGTTAAAAGTTTAGTTTATTGTTTATTAATTTTCAATCCTGCCGATTCTCCATATTCTTCTATTTCTTTAATTAATTTCTCTCCTGATTCCAAAGGTTCTTCCAAAATGAATACTAGATCATCGGCGAATGCCTGTAGTTTATATATCTCATTTTTTATTCTCGTTCCCTTAATTTGTTGATTATTTCGAATTTTGTTTAGTAATGTTTCCAATGTTAAAATAAAGAGCAGAGGCAACATCGGAAATCCCTAGCGGACTCCTTTAGATATCAGGAATGATTGTGTCATATCACCATTTATTATAACCTTGGCTGACTGGGAAGTATAGATTGTTTCCATAATCTTCTCGAATTTGTCGCCGAATTTCATTTTTTGGATTAATCCTAACATATATTGCCAATTTACGTTGTCGAACGCTTTTTGCGCATCCAGGAAGAGAAGGGCTAGCTCCTTTCTGGATGCTCTTCATAATATTCCAAAATATCTAAAACACATCTTGTATTATTTTTTATCTGCCGCATTGGTAAAAACCTATTTTGATCCAAATTAATAATTTTATTTACAATTTTCTTTGTCCTTTCTGCCATAATTGTCATGAAAATTTTGTAGTCAGCGTTCAACAACGAAATTGGCCTGTAATTTTGAATTTGGTTTTTCTTGGCACCTTCTTTCATAATCATAGTTACATACGTCTCCCTCCACGTGTTTGGTATCCTGGCTCCCGTAAGGGCATTTTTGTATAGTTCTAATAAAATATTTTCAAATGTATCCCCTAGTTTTTTATAAAATTCTCCTGGTAGGCCATCAGGCCCTGGTTATTTATTGTTATTTTGTCTTTTTAGTGCATTCTGGATTTCTTGTACTGTGATCTCCCTGTTCAACATTTCCTTATCTATGTCCTCTATTTGTGGCATACTTATTGTTTCTAAATAATTATTTTGTTTACGTCTACTGGGTCCTGTCTATACAAGTTTCTATAATATTCTGTGACTATTTCTTTTATCTTTTCTTCTGTGCATTGTACTTTCCCTGCTATAACTATTAATTGATATATAATTCTATTTTCCTTTCCTTTTTTAATTCTATGAGCCAGCCACCTACTTGGTGTGTTTGCTGACTCGAAAAATGTTTGTTTAACAAATCTGATATCCTTTGCGTATTCCTGTTGTTCTATTAAATTTGTTTTACGTCTGGCATCCAATAATAATTTATATATATTATCATTTTCTGTTTCTCTTTGGAGTTTATTTTCTAATTCTTTAATTTCTTTTAGTTGTTTATTGTAATTTCCCCATTTATCTTTATTTTTCTTTGCCATATAGGCAATTGTTATTCCCCTGATGTATGCTTTTAATGTGTCCCATGAATTTTGTATAGTGGTGGGTTGTTTTTTGTTCTCCCTTATAAATAGTTTTATTTCTTTGGTTATTGTTTTTATGTATTCTTCCTCTTGTAGTATTCTTGTGTTTAGGGTCCATCTCCTTATTCCTTTCTTCTTTCCTTTCCATACAACTAATAATGGGTTATGGTCTGCCCATATGTTCGGTGTTATTTCCACCGAATCTACCGTATTTTTCGGCGTATAAGACGCACCGGAGTATAAGACGCCCCTAAATTTTAGAGGAGGAAAACAAGGAAAAGAGTATTCTGAACCAAATGGTGTAGTAATATATTATTTAATAAAATACCAGTGTAGCAGAATACTTTTTACAACCATGTACACTTTTTACAACTATGTATAATTTTTACAAACTTCAAACTTGACAGCTTTAAGACTAGTGGACTTCAACTCCCAGAATTCCTCCTCCAGTCATGCTAGCTCAGGAATGGGAGTTGAAGTCCACAAGTCTTAAACTTGCCAAGTTTGAAGACGCTTGCACCCCTAACTCCTAACCCAGGGGTCTTCAAACTTGACAGCTTTAAGACTAGTGGACTTCAACTCCCAGAATTCCTCCTCCAGTCATGCTAGATGGGGTAATTAGGAGACAAAAACACCCCAGCTCATTTTTCACTCATTTTTTTGCAAAAACAGGGCATGCAGAGGCTTTGGGAAGCCTGCAGAGCACTCCTAGGGGGTGGGGAAAGGCAGAAATACCCCAATTTTTGCAAAAAACGGCTCGTTTTTCGCTCATTTGTTTGCAAAAAAAGCGCATGAAAAAGCTTTGGGAAGCCTGCAGAGCACTCCTAGGGGGTGGGGGAAGGCAAAAACGCCCCCATTTTTGCAAAAAGCAACCAGTTTTTCACAAAAATAGGATGCAGGGGTGGGGCTTCGGGAGCCCAAAAAATGGCTGTATTCGGTGTATAAGATGCACCGACATTTCCACCCTCTTTTGGGGGGCAAAAAGGTGCGTCTTATACTCCGAAAAATACGGTATATTTTTACATATTTCCTTGCTTGTCCAGACCATGTCTATTCTAGAAAAGGATTTATGGGGGATCGAATGAAATGTATACTGCTTGCTTTTGGGGTGTAGTAGTCTTCAGACATCTATCAAATTTAACTCCTCTGTCATTGCATTAAACGAATCTGGTAGTGTACTTTTTTAATTTTCCCTTTTTCCTTGGTTGTGTAGTCTATTCTAGGGTCAGTTATGCCGTTATAATCTCCTACTATACATATATTTTTATAGTTGACTAATATTTTCTCATGTAATTGTTGATAAAAAAATTTCTTTTTTTATTGGGTGCGTATATGTTAACTAATAATATTTCCCCCCCTCCAATTTCTATTTTTATCATTATATATCTTCCTTTTAAATCTAATCCTATTTCCTTTGACTTAACCTCATTTTGTACATATATAGCTACCCCTTTCTTTTTTCCCTCCCTAATGATGCATATAGTTCTCCTAGCTTTGCATATTCTAAGTACTTTTTGTGTTTGTTTGATATGGACCTCTTGTAAACAGATTATCTCTACTTTTTGTTTGATTAATTTAGAGAATATTTTTCTTCTTTTTTGTGTATTATTTAATCCTTTAATATTTAATGATAAAAGTTTGACTTCTTTTTGCATCTACTGTTATTTTATATGTGGACTTCTTCAAGATGTTTATTTATTTGTTTCTGCTGCAGTTTGCGTTCTTGTTTTTATCCTTTCTACCTTTGGGTTTTGTCTGTTGTCTCCCCAGTTCCTTCTCCCCTCTTCTCCTCTCCTATCTCCTGTCCTTCCTCCTGACTAGTCGACTCCAATTTCCCCCCACTTTCCAGCTCTTCATCTCTTCCAATAAGTTCTTCGTAAACCTCCTGTGCTCGTTCCAAGGTGTCCACCTTTACCTTCCTTCCCTCCAGGGAGATTATCATCCCCTCCGGGATGATCCATCTGAACAGGATATTTTTTTTTTGTTCAGTACAGCTGCCAGGGACCTATAGTCTCTCCTGAGTTCTCTTACCCTTCTAGGGACTTGTCTCAAAATATTTATCTCTCTTCCTTTGTACGTTAGTGTCTCACCTTGGGTAGCTGCATATACTTTGTCCCTAGTCTTCCATCTGGCAAACCGAACATGTATTTTGCGTGGGAGGTGGTGGCGCCTAGCATAATTCGTTTGCAGTCTATAGATTTCGTGTATCCCCTCTTCTCCATTGTTAGCATTTCATCAATTTGTCTTTGAGTAGCTGGTGCAGGTAAACTTGCAGCTGGGGCTGATGTTATTTTCTTGCCCCCTCTTGTTGACATGCTTGTTGAATTACTTGTTATCTCCTTTAGTATAATATTCTGTTGCTCAAGGATTTTATAAATTCTATTCCAGATTACCATATAGTTTCACTATTACTTATAGTATAAATCTATCACTGGGAGTTATTCAGTCAATATTTAGTGTTATTTTCTAGATAATATTCAATAAAGCAGTTATCAGGGTATCTTATATAATTTTAAATATGCAATGTAATGTATAAATCTATGAATAATATAAAATATAGATATAACCAGTAATTTAAATATATATTTTAAATATATGTAGTAAATATTATATAATATTATAAATATATTTAGAGTTTTTAAAATAGTTTTTCAATATCTTATGCATCTAACAAAGTAATCTAGATCATTTAAATATACTTATAGTTACTATAAAGTTAATATAAAATTATTATAATCACCATAAATCAAGTATATAATATATAATCACTATATCAAGTTTCAATTACTCTATTCGGTTTATCAAGTCGTTACTCTATATATTTCCTATCTACTTAAGCAAATTTGTATTTATATTTATATAGTTGAAAATTAATTCATTAAATACATAAAATAGTTGTAAAATTACTTAATCAATATTAATAATCACAAAAATTGATAGGGTCAAGAAAAAATTGTACGATTATGATAGATATATAATAAATATATATAAATAAATATAATAAATATTTTGTTATTGTTTTCTAGTTCTCTAATAAAGGGAATGGGGGAGAGATTTTTATCTATAAATAGTTTTGAAAAAATATAGATTCACAAGACAAGAAGTAAAGAGAATAATTATAAATTAAGTTTTTCACCACAATGTCAGTATCTGCTGATGTTATATGTGTCTCAATTGTCCTCCTTATTTCAGAAGATTCCGATCTTTTCAGATTTCACAGTCTAGCATTATGTCCTGTATTCTGCAATGGAGTTCTCTTTTTCCAAAATTGCAAAGTCATCCACTGTGCTCTGTATACTGTTGTTCAGTTTAACTTTTAGACTTTTCTTCTAAACTCGATCTTCAATACTCCATAAACCATTAATCCTCGATCAACAATATTCCACTGGAAAGAAAGGTATTATTCCAGTTCTGCCATAGGACTCGCACAGGACTTGCCTGTTTTTGTCCGCAAGTTTTCGCCCTCGTCTCTCCGCTCTCCTTTATCCTCACCGCTTGTCCTCTCGATGAGCTCCTTGTCCTCTCGATGAGCTCCTTAGTGGTCTATTTTTCACCCTATGGTTGAGCCTCTTTTCCCCCGATTTCCACAATCCTATGAAATTTGGATTTGAAGTTTCAGGTATGGTTCGCTGTCATCGCTTGCTTCCTTCTCTCTATGTGGTGCCCTGTGGCTTCAGGCCCGCCATGCTTCCAGGAGCAGGAACAGATGCTTTTGTCTCTGATAGAGAGGGTTTCCTTCGCCCCAGCGGACAAATGCCTTTGCCCCACTGTTGCCCGGTATTCCCCTCTTATTCCACGCTGTCCTACAGACAAACTGTGCCTCAAAAGGTATCTCGAAACAAAAGAAAAAGCAGCCTTGGAGGATGAGAATCATCCTCCTACAGCTACTATGCCCCGCATCGCCACCGGAAGTCCAGGAGAATTTGGTTTTAAATAACTGATTTAATTCACATGGATTTATGTTGGACTAAAAAATATAAGCATACTGAATATCTTTGAAAAGAAGGAAAAGACTTAGAGGTTAATTAAGACTGCCATCTGCTGGTTATGTTTGTGTTAACAATTCTTTAATGATTATTTACACTTCTGCTGGATTGAAGATCTGTTTTTAATTGTTAAAATTTTCATCAGTGAATGCTTACACAGCTGGTGACCTCAAGCTGAGAGATTGTTTTGTCTAACATACAGCATTGGATACTTTGTTTATATTTGTTACTGAAAAGAGCTTATATTGCTTAAGCTGAAGAGTTTACATCTTTCATTTGAAATTTGGCTGAACTCTAAATGAACTTAAAAGGCTACACTTTATTTGACACAGAAGAAAATATCTTATGTTAGGCTGTTGGATTATTAGACAGCTGAAAGAAAAAAAGGTTTTTTGAATCAACATGGGATTGAGCATTTATGAAGATATTCTAGCCCTTTACAAAGATTTAAGAAAGAGCATTATGGGATTTGAAGATGCAAGTAAGACTAAAATTGAGAACGCATTGGACAATGAGGATTTTAATAAGGATATTAATAAAGACAATGATAAAGAATTTGAAAATATGATGATACAAAGCAGAAAACAAAATAGTGGTATGGAGAAGAAACTGGAAGAAGAAAATACTAAGAATGATGGAGATAAAGAGAAAGAATATATTGTTAATGGACAGATTGGAAATTATATTGTAATATATGATGATTTCACTGGGAAAAACAGTGGTGAAGGAAGAATGAAGCAAGGACAGGAGTACTGGATATGGCAAATCAAAAAAGAAAGGGGGAAGGAATTAAGAGGAATAGAAGGAGGATTTTTTCAATGGGAATATATAAGGAAGAAAGGTAGAGAAAGGACAAGAAAGTGGGGGTATAAAATGACTAGAAAAAAGAAAAAATAGGGATGATTAAGAGCGAATGGAATTCTAAAGAAAATGGATGAATTTTTTGGGAATATTATATAATAATTTTTTCTCTCTTTTATGTTTTAGTAATTTTACTTTTTTAGTTTGTTTGTTAATAAATATGAGGGTTTTTTTGAAAAAATATGAATAGAAATAAGTAAATATTTAATATAATTAGATATAATTATTAATAGAATAGAATGAGAGGTTCTAATCTGTGAGAATTTATGAAATGCAATTATTTCTTGTTGAATATATTAACTAATGAATATAATATTGAAAATGAAGAGATTTTATAATTATGATTTTATAATCATAATAACATATGATTGTTATTAGAGAGAATGGAATTTAGATCTAAAATTGAGATGAAGTGATATGCTGAATTTTTAAACTTATTACCTATTTTAACGTATAAACTAGTATTTAATAATATGTAGAAATTCTATGATTTCATGTTTTACTGTGAAAATTGGTAAAGGTGAAATTCCCCTTATTCATTTTATAGTATAAAAATTTGAAAGAACATATAAAGAATTTATAACTTGGAATTTTATTGTTAAAATAAGTTAATGTGGAATTTTTTAAGTATGGATTTTTAGTTTGTAGAAATTAGTAGGAAAAAAAAGGGATGAGTAATGAAAAGAAGGATTGATGAAAGCACTACGACTTGGCTTTAAGGATAAAGAGATAAGATAAATAAAATAATTAGTAAATAAAATAGATAACAGTGATTAAATTAATTGTTAAAGATTATTTGTGTAATCCGGATGACGAAATTAGAAAAGGAGGTTAAAATGGTATTTACCGAAGGTTAATATATAAATGAACGGATGTATTTTTGTTTTTTATTGAAGGTATATATGTTGTTATATGTATTTTGATGTTTAAGGTGGAGAAAAAAATAAAAACTTTTTGCAAAAAAAAAAAAAAGATCACGTGGAGGCTTAAGCTTACCTCGGGGTTGACTCTGCCACTGTAAATTGATTGAATGATTGGTATTTGTATATTGGATGTTTTGCTGTAATGTATCCGCATAGAACTTACAGTATAAATTACAGTATAAATTACAAAAAAGCCTTAGGAACTCAATTTCTAAGCCACCTGCAGTCACATTGAGTGAGTTGGGCAGCCATATAAATCTTTTTAATAAATAATAGTTGAATAATCAGGTAAAAGAACACACTTGTAAGTGGATAACAAGCTTCCTAACAGACAGGAAGCAGCAAGTGAAGCTAGGCAAAATCACATCAGATACCTGTACAATTAGCACAGGAGCCCCCCCAAGGCTGTGTACTCTCACCAGTTCTCTCTATATACCAATGACTGCATCTCAAACGATCCATCTGTTAAACTACTGAAGTTTACAGATGATACAACAGTGATTGGTCTCATTCAAAACAACAATGAAACTGCATACAGACAGGAGGTTGAACAACTAGCCTTGTGGTGCGACCGGAACAATCTGGAACTGAACACACTCAAAACCATAGAAATGGTGGTAGACTTCAGGCGAAACCTTCCCATTCTACCACCTCTTACAATACTAGACAACACAGTATCAACAGTAAAGACCTTCAAATTTCTAGGTTCTATCATATCTCAAGACCTAAAATAGTCACCTAACATCACAAACGTCATCAAAAAAGCACAACAAAGAATGTCCTTTCTGCACCAACTCAGGAAGCTCAAACTGCCCAAGGAGCTGCTAATACAGTTCTACAGAGGAATTATTGAATTTGTCATCTGCACCTCTATAACTGTCTGGTTCAGTTCTGCAACCCAACAAGACAGACACAGACTTCAGAGGATAATCAGAACTGCAGAAAAAACAATTACTGCCAACCTGCTTTCCATTGAGGATCTGTATACTCCACGAGTCAAAAAGAGGGCCGTGAAAATATTTACTGAATCCTCGCATCCTGGACATAAAGTGTTTCAACTCCTACCCTCAAAACGACGCTATAGAGCACTGCACACCAAGACAACTAGACACAAGAACAGTTTTCCCCCAAATGCCATCACTCTGCTAAACAAATAATTCCCTCACCACTGTCAAACTCTTCACCAAGGCTGCATTACTATTACTATTAGTCTTTTCATCGTTCCTATCACCCATCTCCTCCCACTTATGCCTTTATGACCATAACGTGTTGCTTGTATCCTTACGATTTATATTAATATTGATTGTTTTCTGATTGCTTATTTGTACCCTATGACAATCATTAAGTGTTGTACCTCATGATTCTTGACAAATGTATCTTTTCTTTTATGTACACTGAGATCATATGCACCAAAGACAAATTCCTTGTGTGTCCAATCATACTTGGCCAATAAAGAATTCTATTCTATTCTATTCTAAATTCAGAGGAAGTTGCCATTTTCCATGCTGAATCACCTCTTCTGGATTGTTTTAGGTGTATGTTACCAACCCCGATGGCTCACCAGCTGCCAAAGTACCAGTGATATCAGATAGCTTACCAGTTGCCAATGTACCAGTGAAATTAGAGGCCATTCATTCTGAGGGAACCACTTTCAGCGATGGGACTGCTAAGCTCATCCTGAACACACCACTGATCACTCAAAGCCTACAAATCACTGTAAGTCACTCTGACATTCTGTTAAATCCCATTCATTGTGCTGATGAGAGGGAATGTCGTGAAGAGGTAGATTCCCAGGAGGGAGAGGGGCATTGCAGAGGAGTAAGTGGCAACTCAGTCCAGATGCTTTGTGTGAGAGAAATAGGGTGAAGACGGCCCCTCCCTAATAGTTCTCAGAGTATATTGTAGATACAGATCGAAGACCCCTCAGTCTGGCAAGATTTTGTTTATAGGTTTGAAAGCAATAAAGAACTCAATTTGGGAGAGCAGAGACAGACCTAGCAGGCCTATGCATTGTGGAGTTCTTCACAATGGCACCTTGGATGCCAGCAGAAGCTCTGCTGTTGCTTAAGAGGGAACAAGTGACGAAATGTCCATCTGTTTGCTGTGATGCAAACTCTGTTTTTTGCACTTTTGCAGGACAGTGCACACAGCTATGAAAGGCAAAGCAAGAAATAGACACTGTGCAGCCCCTATGCCCATTGTGTCACTGGAGAGTCATCTTGGCTAGGAATGGAGACAAATACATTATGTATGCCTATTAATGCAAGGGATGTCATTGTATATACTGTAGGTTGATATATGTATATTTGGGTCTATTGCTGTTGAGATGAGTGTAATATAATGGCAATCTTTCTTCATCTTTTTTTCTTTTTACAAGGATCACTTGTAAAAGGCAGCTGATCATGGTATATTGTGTGGTCTGGTGATATCTATAAAAAGAAAGGAAGGTGGGGAAATAAATGGTGTCGGGCAGCTCCTAATGCCCTGGGTAAAGTTTGTTTTTTAAGGGAAAACAAATAGAAAACATACCTTGTGGATAAATGCCACTGAAAATAATGTGATTTCTTCTCTTTTCTCAGTATTTCTCAGTATTAATTTAATTTAATTTAATTTAATGTTACTACTTATAAAGAAGTAGTGATATTCTTTCACAGGAACAATGATTCTTGCAAGTCCCTGATTTGGTTTGGCATTAAATATCCCATTTGCTTTTTGTAGCCAGTTCATCATCCCATCTGACCCTCAGGCTGCAACTCACTTTGCAATTGTTTTATTCAATAGCTATGCCCACTCCCCACTCCCCAAATCCCAATTACAATATAGAATTTGCTTCACTCATAGTAACACAGAGCTCTTTTTTATCTTAAAGATGCAGATCAAATAACAGGATCTCAGATATTTATTTATGAAAACAGGATGCTAGCCAGTTCCTTTCTAGCCATTACTGCATTCTTTCAGCAGTCTTCATGTGGACATCACTAAGTGCCGGCCTTAAAAGGAGTCATAGTTGCTTCCTAATTAGGTTATTGCTTCATATGTACCCTGTCTAGGTTAGAACCAACCATAGAGTTCTCCCAAGAGAACGCCAGGCAACAAAGTCCATGACAGCCACAGCCTACCAAACCCATGGAGGATCTGGAAACTATCTTCATGTAGCCATTCCATCTGTAGAGATTAAGGCCGGAGATACCTTACCTGTCAATTTCAATGTGAGGGGCAATCCAGACTCGTTGAACCAGATCCAATATTTCACATACCTCGTAAGTATTATAGGCCTGGAGGAAATCCAGGGGCTGCATTTCAATTCATATTGTAGCCTTGAAGCCACTGGCTTAATCTATCATTTCTAACCTTTCCATTAATCAGTATTTGTTCACCCTCAGATATTGACTAAGGGGAAGATTTCCATGGTTGGCAGGCAACCCAAGGGAGCTGGGCAGAATCTGGTGACCATGACTCTGGTTATCACTCCAGATCTCATCCCTTCCTTCCGGTTTGTGGCTTACTACCAAGTGGGAAACAATGAAATTGTGTCTGACTCTGTCTGGGTGGATGTGAAGGATACCTGCATGGGAACGGTAAGTCAGCCTTCCCAGTAGCTTTCTTAACAGTCATGGGAAACACCTTATTATAGCTGCATCAGAAGTGCATAAATCAGATGTGCTTATTTTAAAGCATTTTCATGGTATTTTCCCCAAATATTTATTTCTGTTCAGAAAGAGAAAGCCAACTATTTTTCCTTGAACTGGCAATTTTGCTGTCTGTTAAAGACCTGAGCTTTTCTTTGCTTTGTATAAACAGTTGGTTGTGAAAGGAGCATCTTCCAGAGACAATCGAATACAAAAGCCAGGCGCTGCAATGAAAATCAAATTGGAAGGGGATCCAGGTGCTCGGGTCGGTCTTGTGGCTGTGGACAAAGCAGTATATGTTCTCAACGATAAATATAAGATTAGCCAAGCTAAGGTAAGGCCAGAAATTTCTTAAGCTACAAACACTCAGCTTTCAAGGGTTTTCCGACTTACAGTACTGAAGAGGAACATTTTTTTCTATGATGTGCACTAGATATGGGACACAATAGAAAAGAGTGACTTTGGCTGCACAGCTGGCAGCGGCCAGAATAATCTGGGTGTATTTGAAGATGCCGGACTGACTCTGACAACTAGCACTAAACTCAGCACCAAACAAAGATCAGGTATTTGGGGGATGGGTGCTAATGTCTGGGAGATGGCAGAGGTTTTCCAATCCATTTAGAAGCCAAGAGAAAAGCATTTTCTCCATCAAATACTACTGGCACCATATGGGAATCAATTCACAAGGCCCAAAGCAAATAGTCAAGGCTCACTGCAGAGTCACTTGGTTGAGATGGGCAGTTTAGAAATCAATTAATTAATTAAACAAATTAACAAAATGTATTGTTATCAGCGTGCACTGGAGGAACTACCTCCAGAAAATAGTAGAAGAAACTCCAGCAGACAAAAAGATTCACTCATATGTATACATTTCAGAAAGGAGGAAAAAATGATAGTCATACATATGCCTAAGTAATACATGATATAAGCATAAACATTCATAATTAACAAACCTCATGTTACTTCTCCACTTACTATGTTCAAGAAGCAATTATTGTATTAATAAAAGAAACATAACAGTTCGGTTGCCATAGAAATCTTGGTCAGGTTTACTGTGAACCAGGCACTTCAAGGTTGCCTGTTTCATGTGCCAATTAGCACACATTCCTTTTACGTTTCTCTTTTGCTAAAATGTCCCACTCCTCTAACTATTTGTTTTCCTCGCACCTGAAAAGTATGTTTCAGCACCTGAAGCACAGAATATTGGCCATTGGGTTCTTGAACTGCATGCAATGGTTCCAACAACTTCTACCAAATGATTACTCAAATTGTAGGGCAAATCCCAGATAATTGTTTCCAAGGATGATTCTAGAGGAGGGAATTATAATGCAGGATTTCTACTATATTCCTATGATTTTAAGAGGGGCCTACCTTACTAAGCTTTCTTCCTTACTGCAGCTTCCCAGCACTAAAGTGAACTTTCTATGAGCTGCTTTGGATCTATTGGATATAGATCTAAATAACACATAATTAAGGCTTCAGACTGCATTCCCAATCTATTTTAAATGGGAAAAAGTCCCACAGAAGGCAGCAGAACTCCCTTACTCCCTTACTGTAAACTGATTGTAAAATTAATCTTCACAGGAATTAGTGCTGAACTAATTCTTCTTACTTTAATCTTTTATCTTCTCCCCTGCCTCGTTCAGATGCAAAGTGTCCTCAGCCTGCAAATCGGAGGCGTCGCAGCTCTGTTTTGCTGCTTGACAGTAAGGCAAGCAAAGGTATGTGACAAATAATGAAGTTTCTGTTTACTCTGAGGTAAAAGAATAAAACTGCAGTCCATTTGCATTTATTGAATCAGTCAGGAAATGGATAAAGGAATGGAGGAAGATTATCCCTCTTTCCCTTGTTTCTCAAGCAAGAGGGTAGAAAATTAATAATCTCTATTAAATGGGATAATTCTTCACTTATCAATAATTTTGAATGCTTGAATTCTGAGGGCAATGGGGGGAAGGAAGTACTGAAATGGCCCAATAATTTAATGTAGAATATACAGTAACTGGTTCCAGCTAAAGAGATTTCATTTGATAGACAAAATTTTTAAGCATTGTTTTTTGAGTGTTCTCGGATTGCAGCACTGATCAAGAATTGTTCTTGGTGAGGAGGAAGTAAGCAATGGCCAGTGAACTACAAGCAGCTCCCAAACCAGGAACATCTGTGGTGATGCCTGCGTATCAACATGGCAGTTCCAACCGAACAATCAAAGCTCTGCCCCTTTTATATGTATGGGGCTTCGATCATCCCCTTCCTAAGGAGATCCATGCTCCAAAGCCTTTTTTGCAAGTTATAAATCACCAGGACCACAAAAAACAATAGCAGAACTGATGTCCTTTATTTCAGGAGAAAGCTAAGAATAAATGTGTTTAACTCTCTAGTAAGCTTAAAGCACAGATTATGGATTTATAAATGTAACTTAAAAAACACCACATTCAAAATTTTAAAAAATTCTGCCTCCCCTGTATTGGCGATATAATTAATTATTCGCTTTATTTAAAAAAATAAAAAATAATAAATAATACAAAGTAAAATAAAATGGCTACACCTAGAGAGATCAGTAAACCTCTAGTGAAAGGGGCCAGAATTTAGTGGCCAAAGAAATTTTCTGCATGCAGGTGTTGAACTGGAAGCCTTCAGAGAGCATTCCGCCCACAGAAGACTTGGGGGGTAAACACTGAAAGCCTCCAAAAGTTCTTCTCCTATTATTACTTTTACCCGTTATGAGAGGGGGAGAATTTTGTTGAAGAATAATTGTATTAAGTGTTTTTAATTTTAATTACATTGAAATACGAACTAAGTGAAACGAATTGGGTTTCTCCTTGGTTTACCCAGTAGTTTTTAGGAGCATTCCCCCCCCCCCTGCATGCCTTTCAAAGGCCAAGGGGAGCTCTGAGTCAGTGCAGAACAACCAGCGGCATGAGAAGCTGGCCTTGCCTCTCAGCTAGAAATGAATTGGTGGCTGGACTGGGGCCATTATCTTCCTCAAGCACACCCCAATCCCTTCCCCTGCCCAAGGGCCCTAAACAAGGCACATACTCAGGAACTGTCATTTGGACTCCTCCGCATGCAAGATTGCAGGAGGGCTTGGTTGAAAGAAGAGGGAAAACTAAAGAAAAAGGCCTTTAGGTGATTTAAAGCCCATGTTTTTCCCCCCAGGAGCTGGTGATGGCTTATTCAAGCCTCCTGACAGCATATGGCATCTAGAATGCTTCATTTAAGAGTTAGAGATACACTGCAACATTTTATTGGTTTTCAAAAACAGAAGATAAGTTTGAATGTTCTGGCAAAACTGGAGATGCAGTAATAAGCCATAAATTAATCTTATGAAAATGACAGTCCCTATTAACTACAGTAGTGAAAAGTCAAAGGATGTTCAGCTGTTCCTTCCAACTCTCTGGGACAAGATAAACAGCTAACTAATTTGATTAATTTATGTAGATATTCATTGTCTCTTGTTTCCCTTTATGCCTATGCCTATGAGAAATAGGATTGTCTAATGTTTCACAAATTTTGCATATTTTAGCGGCACAGTTTCGGGATCAAGACCTGCATAAATGCTGCGAAGATGGCATGCATGAGAACCCCATGGGGTACAGTTGTGAAAAGCGTGCAAAATACATCCAGGAGGGAGATACTTGTAAGGCTGTCTTCCTTGAATGCTGTCACTACATCAAAGGGATCCGAGATGACAGCAAACGGGAGAATGAATTGCTTCTGGCAAGAAGTAAGTAACAATGTCTGGGTTTATTGAAAGAAAGGAACATTTAATTCACCAATACCTGGAAAGCGTGATACATAACAGCATCACCAAGGTTGAAAATCTGTTTGGAGTATATTGTTATTATTAGGTATTTATATGTCATTGTTGCTAATTTATAGCTGAGCTTTAGTGCAAAATACAGCTCTGTAAATGCAGGAGGAACATTAATGAGGCCTCACTTGTGGGAATCACATCATATGCCCAGCTGCTATGGCCTAGAGGTGGAGCTCTTGCCCCACAATCAGAAGGTTGTGAGTTCAATCCTAGGTAAAGGCAGATGTAGGGTCTCCTGCTTGGGCAGGGGGTTGGACTAGATGACCTGCAAGGTCCCTTCCAACTCTGTTAAAGCTGAGTCACATCCAGCCTTCCAGTCCCTGGGCTCTCTCAGTTCCCATCAAGGTTAGGTCTACGCAGCATGCAGCCATACTCTCATTACACCACTGTTTTTAATTAAAGCAGACCCAAGAATCTGCTGCTTCCTCTCAAAACAACCCCCCACCACATTTTAAAAAACATTGATTACCTTTTTGTTCAGCTAAAAAGCATCAACAACTTTTGGGGAGGTCTCAATGGTTGAAGAAAGCTGTTGGTGAGAAATTATTTGGAGGGCTTGTTGAGTGAAAGTGGGTGGCAGCACAGATCTATCTTTGGTAGTAGTTTAATGATAGACTGCTTCAATTTTATTCTAGTTGGAACAATGAACTATAAATTAAAACCTTGATTTTAAAAAAGTGAGTTTGAAAATGATTTTTTTTAAAGGCTGAGGTAAAAAAGTTCAAGTTGGCAGCCATAGTAGGGTGGTTGCCTGTTTTCTATGTGCAAAATGTGTGTGAACACTCCTGAAGAAAAGAGGAGAAATAAGCATTGTGTCAATATTTTGAGAGAGCTACACTTTGAGTTTGCTACAAGATTGGGAGAGGATTAGAAACACACATGACCTTGATTTGCCTTGCCTTGATAGATAACTGTTTTTCTAGTTTTTGTTTTCCCTGTCTGACTGAAAATTCATTATTTCTTAATTTCATTGTATGTATACATGTTAATCCAATAGAGAATATAAAATAAGGATGGAAGAAATAGGTGGCTACGGAAACAATGATTAATTCTCATCATGTCCTTGCTACTACATCTAATACTGTATGTGATGGAAACAGTACCTGTTGCCCTACAGAGTGCCTCATTCTGAGTAGCTTCAGTTTTCAAGAACTCATTTCAGAGATGCCACCATTGTGCCAGTTTGCACGTTCAGTACTTCTATCGGAATAGCAAGCCAGGGAAACTATAGTTTGATTAACAAAATGACAGAGATGCCTAGTATTTTGCTATTTTTGACAATAACTATCTAGTTAACTGTGGCTTATTTAATAAAGTATTATTAAAAAACAGTACCTTATACCAACTTGCTTTCTGTTTTCCAGGTGATTTTGAAGATGAATTCTTTGGAGAAGAAAAAATCATCTCAAGGTCTGATTTTCCTGAGAGTTGGTTGTGGCTAACGGAGCTCCTGCCCGAGGAGGATGACGATCAAGGGTATTGGAGCTCTGCTGTTTATATTATCCCACTTTTCAGTTGAAAGGAAAATCTAATGATTGCAAAATTTATACAGGAATGGGGAAGATGCTTTCTCTTCCAGGAGGAAAGGCTCAGAAAAAGTCCTGCATGAAACCTGAGGTTTATTTTTCACCTCCTTTAGAAGAGAAAAGCTACTTGTTAATCACCCAGAATTCCATTTTGAAAAGGTAGAAATGATTACAATTAATTAATTAATTAATAACAGAATAACAGAGTTGAAAGGAACCTTGGAGGTCTTCTAGTCCAACCCCCTGCTTAGGCAGGAAACCCTACACCACTTCAGACCAGGGGTGGGTTCCTTCCAGTTTGGACCGGTTCGCCTGAACCGGTAGTGACCTGCTGGTGATGTCATGCTGATGTCACTGAACCGGATCGGTCGGTGCTGGTCCGTGGGTGCCGCCATATTTTTTTGAAATTTTTTTGATTTTTTTTGAAATTTTTTACATTTTTTTTCCTTCTGATCATGCGCAGAAGCCAAGTTCCGGCACTGTGCATGTGGTCGCCATCTTTTTGGCTTTGTTTTTTTGCCATGCGGCGCGGGAGGAAGCAAACCGGCAGCGAGGTAAGTTAGAACCCACCTCTGCTTCCAGGGTCCCCCCGCGCCCCTTTTGGCTCCCAGGGAGCAGTAGGGAGGCTTGCTAGGGCCAAAACGGGGTGCAGGGGGATGCAGCACCCTCTGTGCCCCTTTTGGCTCCCAGGGGGTTGTAGGGAGGCTTGCTAAGCCCAAAATGGGGCATGGGGGTGCGCCCCCCGCGCTGCTTTTAGATCCCAGGGGGCTGTAGGGAGGTTTGCTAGGCCCAAAAGGGGTGCAGGGGGGGGGCTTCAAAGGAGAAAGAAAGAAAGAAACCCTCACTATTTGGCGATCCCTATGTCACTGAGCTTGAGTTGAGAGCTCATTGAAAGTGCTGTAGCTATCCTTGCCCAGGCTAAACTAATCAACAGTGGAGCTCTAAGGATGCCAGGTGATCAATGGGCATGTTCTCAGTGTCAAAACGTCTGGCTTTTCTTCCTGCTACCAAAGATCTTCTGGGGTTCTTCACAGGAAAGGAGAAAGGGAGGGAGAGAGAAAGAGAGAGAGAGAGAGAGAGACAAGAGAGGGGGGGAGAGAAAGAGAAAAAGAAAAAGGAAGGAAGGGAGAGAGAGAGAGAGAGAGACAAGAAAGAGAAAGAGAGAAAGAGAGAGAAAGAGAGAGAGAAAGAGAAAGAAAGAGAGAAAGAAAGAAAGAAAGAGAAAGACAGAGAAAGAGAAAGACAGAGAAAGAGAAAGAAAGAGAGAAAGAAAGAAAGAAAGAAAGAAAGAAAGAAAGAAGAAGGGAGAGAAGAGAGAGAGAGAGAGAGAGAGAGAGAGAGAGAGAGAGAGAGAGAGAGAGAGAGAGAGAGAGAGAGAGAGAGAGAGAGAGAGAAGAGGAAGGAAGCACCACAAACCCTGCTACTAGACATGGCTTCAGACAACACTTTGAAACAGCACAGCAATGTAGGGCTGGAAGATAGTCCAACCCCCTGCTGCAGCAGGAAACCTTACATTGTCTGGATTATTTTGGTGCCTCTAACAGAGAGAACAATTACCAGAAAGGAGAAGGAGTTTACTAGGACAAGGCTGCCATGCAGAGGAATGCAGAGATAGTCCTTGACTGATGACCACAATTGAACCCAAAATTTTGGTTGCTAAGCAAGAGCGTTGTTAAGTGAGTTTCACCACATTTTACTCAATCCATGACATTTCCTGGCTCTAACAGTCATGTGCAAGCTAGGGAAGAACATCTGAAGGCATGTGTAATGTTCCAATGTACAGAAGTTATTTATTTATTTATTTATTCAATTGCTATGCCGCCCAACTCCCTAGGGACTCCAGGCAGCTCACAACAGAAAAACAAACATCAAAAATAGTACAAAAACATCTAAAAACAGTTTAAAAACAATTTACAATTCAAAAACAGTTGCAGCCATCCATACCATTCATGGCCAGATCTCGCTGGTTACCACCACAAGATCAACGGCCCCAGGCCTGTCGGAAAAGCCAGGTCTTTACTGCTTTCCAGAAGGCTAATAGGGTGGGGGCAGTCCGGGTCTCAGGAGGTAACTGGTTCCAGAGGGCCGGAGCATCCACAGAGAAGGCCCTCCCCTGCGGACCCGCCAGCTGACACTGTTTAGCTGACGGGACCCGAAGAAGACCAACTCTGTGGGATCTTACCGGTCGCTGGGAGCTGTGTGGTAGAAGGCGGTCTCGAAGATAGTCTGGCCCTGAGCCATGTAGGGTTTTAAAGGTAATGACCAACACCTTGAATTAGGGAGCCAGTGCAGCTCGCGGAGGATTGGTGTAATGTGGGTGTACCTAGGTGCACCCACAACAGCTCGCACAGCTGCATTCTGGACCAACTGTAGTCTCCGAACACTCTTCAGGGGTAGCCCAATGTAGAGCGCATTGCAATAATCTAACTGTGAGGTGACAAGGACATGAGTGACTGTGAGGAGAGCCTCCTGATCCAAGCAGGGTTACAATTGATGCATCAGGTGAACCTGTGCAAAGATCCCCCTAGCTACTGCTGTCAAATGTTGGTCTAGATAAAGGAATGGCACACACATTTCCGGTGCTGGGCGAAACGTTGTTACGGTATGTGATGCCCACCTCTGGGTTCTACTATAGGGACACAGTAGAAGAACCAGGACATGGTAGTTGTGGAGAAAGCTGCTTTTCAGCTCTTTTTTTTTTTTTAAAAAAAATAGTTTTTATTGAGTTATTTACATTTAAAAACAGAAACATACAAAAGAAAAACATTTACGACATTAACAAGTACAATATAAACATATACAAAACATAAAAAAAACACATACAGTTATAAAGCTGTTCTATTTCTATAGTTTGTTCTACGGCAAATATATATTAACATTTAATTTAACGTGGTTTTCGATTTTTGTCTCGTATTTTGCATTGTGTTTTATAAGTCAAACGTAGTAATGGTACAATTAACCATAATATTTATAATATTATAACAATAGTAATAGTAGTAATAGTATAAGTAGTAATGATAATCATAGTACAGAAAAAGTAAGGCACTGTTAGTTTAGTAATATCATAGTATACATATATAGTAATACAATATAACTATTTTCCCTATAAATTCTCTAATTCAATTTCTATATGCCTTATTTGGCTTGTATTTCTATTTGTTGCATTGATGTTGTTTGTTTTCGTTTTTCGTACCAATTGTAAAATAAATTCCAGATTTCATAGTAATCGGAGTCTTCCTTTCCTTTCAGTTCCATGGTTAATTTATCTGCTTCGGCACAGTCCAGGATTTTACTAATTACACTGCTTTCCTCGGGAATATCGTTTGATTTCCAATTTTGTGCTATCGTTATTCTCGCCGCTGTTAGTATATGTAGAATAATGTAATGGTATTTCTTTTGCATTTTTTGATTAATGTTTCCCAATAGGAAAATTTCCGGTTTGATATCTATGTCTTGTTGTGTGATTTCTTTTAACCAGTTTTTGATTGTATTCCAGAAGGTTTTTATTTTTGGACAGGTCCACCACATATGATAGTAAGATCCAGTTTTGTGTTGGCATCTCCAACAGTTTGGTGATAAATTTTTATACATTTTTGCCAATCTCGCTGGAGGGAGGTGCCATCTATAGAATACTTTATAATAATTTTCTTTGTATGAAACTGATTTTGTCATTTTGTAGTTTTGGTTCCAAATTTTTTCCCATTCATTAATTTGTATCTCATGTCCAAAGTTTTTTGTCCAGCTTATCATATTTCCTTTTATTATATCTTTTTGTGTTTTGTTTTTTTGAAGAAATTTATATATTTTAGTTATTGCTTTTGGTTCTTGATCTAATAAAATTTTATCTAATTCTGATTTGAGTTTTTGTATTCCGTATTTTCTCTTGTCGTTTTCTAATCTGTTCTTAATTTGAAAATATGGCCACCAATCAATCTTGATTCCTTCCTGTTCCAGTTTTGCTATAGATTTTATGGCTCCTCCTTCTTCCAGTATTTCTTCATATGTGACCATTTTTTCCAGATTCGTTGTGTTTGGGTGTGTAATGGCTTCCATACCAGAGAACCAGGGTGGTATTTTGGTGTAGTATTGTTTTTTGATTTTAAGCCAAGTTCCTAAGAGAGAGTCTCTGATTTTATGTCTTTTGAAGTATGAGTGTATTTTATGTTTATCATCCCAGAGGAATCCATGCCACCCTAAATGTAAATCATAACCTTCAAGTACCAGTAAACGTCTGTTTTTAATTTGGATCCAGTCCTTTATCCATGTTAAAACGGATGCTTGATAATATAGTTCAAAGTCCGGTAATCCGAATCCTCCCTGATTCCTATTTTGTTGTAAATATTTTAATTTAATTCTTGGTTTTTTCCCGGTCCATATAAATTTGGTTAGTATTTTATTTAGTTGTTCAAAATATTTTTTCTCTAACTTGATTGGAATGGTTTGGAATAGGTACAGAATTTGAGGTAATATTGACATTTTAATCGCTGCGATTCTACCAATTAGAGAGATTTGTAATTTGTTCCACTTATCTAATTTTTTTTCAATTTGTTTTAAAATTTCCATATAATTTGCTTCTTTTATTGTGGTGCATTTTGCTGACAGATTGATTCCTAGATATTTTATTTTCTTAACAGTTTGTAGTTCTAATTTCTTTTCTAATTCCTTATTTTGTGTGTCTGTCAAGTTTTTGGTTATTATTTTAGTTTTTTGTTTATTAATTTTCAGACCAGCTACTTTCCCGAATTCATTTATTTCTTTTAATAAAATTGGCCCTGTCTCTAATGGTTCTTCTATGTTAAAAACTAAGTCGTCAGCGAATGCCTGTAATTTATATTCCTGCTCTTTTATCTTAAGTCCTTTTATTTCTTTATTTTCTCTTACTTTTTGTAATAATGATTCCAATGATAGTATAAATAATAGTGGGGAGAGGGGACAGCCTTGTCGAACTCCCTTTTCTATATTAAAATTTTTTGTAGTTTCTCCATTTATAAGAATTTTAGCAGTTTGTTTTGAATATATTGATTTGATTGTCCTTATGTAATTCTCTCCAAAATTCATTTTATTCAATTGGTTTATTATAAAGTCCCAGTTTAGGTTATCAAATGCCTTTTGGGCATCTAAAAAAATGAGTGCCATGGATTCCCCTGGGTGTGTCTCATAGTATTCTAAAATATTTGTAATTGTTCTTATATTGTTTTTAATATGTCTATTTGGTAGGAAGCCATTTTGATCTGAATGTATTATTTTGGTAAGCATTTTTTTTTAGTCTTTCCGCCATTATAGACGCAAAGATTTTGTAGTCTGAATTTAAGAGCGAGATTGGCCTGTAACTCTGGATCTTATGTTTCATATTGATGTCTTTTGGAATGATTGTTATCAGTGCCTCTGTCCATGAATCTGGGATTGCTCCTTTTGTTAGTACTTCATTATATGTAATTAGTTGTATATTTTTAAAAATCATTTGTAATTCTTTGTAGTACTCTGCTGGAATACCATCCGGTCCTGGGGTTTTATTGTTTTTCTGATTCCTAATAGCTTTTTCTAATTCAATCAATGTTATTTCTTCATCCATCTTATCTTTAATATCGTCTGGTAATTGCACTATATTAGAATTTTTTAAATACTCTTGTATGTTCTGGGGTTGTATAGTATCTTTACTGTATAGCTCTCTATAATATTCTCTATAATAGGGTGGGGGCAGTCCGGGTCTCAGGAGGTAACTGGTTCCAGAGGGCCGGAGCATCCACAGAGAAGGCCCTCCCCTGCGGACCCGCCAGCTGACACTGTTTAGCTGACGGGACCCGAAGAAGACCAACTCTGTGGGATCTTACCGGTCGCTGGGAGCTGTGTGGTAGAAGGCGGTCTCGAAGATAGTCTGGCCCTGAGCCATGTAGGGTTTTAAAGGTAATGACCAACACCTTGAATTAGGGAGCCAGTGCAGCTCGCGGAGGATTGGTGTAATGTGGGTGTACCTAGGTGCACCCACAACAGCTCGCACAGCTGCATTCTGGACCAACTGTAGTCTCCGAACACTCTTCAGGGGTAGCCCAATGTAGAGCGCATTGCAATAATCTAACTGTGAGGTGACAAGGACATGAGTGACTGTGAGGAGAGCCTCCTGATCCAAGCAGGGTTACAATTGATGCATCAGGTGAACCTGTGCAAAGATCCCCCTAGCTACTGCTGTCAAATGTTGGTCTAGATAAAGGAATGGCACACACATTTCCGGTGCTGGGCGAAACGTTGTTACGGTATGTGATGCCCACCTCTGGGTTCTACTATAGGGACACAGTAGAAGAACCAGGACATGGTAGTTGTGGAGAAAGCTGCTTTTCAGCTCTTTTTTTTTTTAAAAAAAAATAGTTTTTATTGAGTTATTTACATTTAAAAACAGAAACATACAAAAGAAAAACATTTACGACATTAACAAGTACAATATAAACATATACAAAACATAAAAAAAACACATACAGCTATAAAGCTGTTCTATTTCTATAGTTTGTTCTACGGCAAATATATATTAACATTTAATTTAACGTGGTTTTCGATTTTTGTCTCGTATTTTGCATTGTGTTTTATAAGTCAAACGTAGTAATGGTACAATTAACCATAATATTTATAATATTATAACAATAGTAATAGTAGTAATAGTATAAGTAGTAATGATAATCATAGTACAGAAAAAGTAAGGCACTGTTAGTTTAGTAATATCATAGTATACATATATAGTAATACAATATAACTATTTTCCCTATAAATTCTCTAATTCAATTTCTATATGCCTTATTTGGCTTGTATTTCTATTTGTTGCATTGATGTTGTTTGTTTTCGTTTTTCGTACCAATTGTAAAATAAATTCCAGATTTCATAGTAATCGGAGTCTTCCTTTCCTTTCAGTTCCATGGTTAATTTATCTGCTTCGGCACAGTCCAGGATTTTACTAATTACACTGCTTTCCTCGGGAATATCGTTTGATTTCCAATTTTGTGCTATCGTTATTCTCGCCGCTGTTAGTATATGTAGAATAATGTAATGGTATTTCTTTTGCATTTTTTGATTAATGTTTCCCAATAGGAAAATTTCCGGTTTGATATCTATGTCTTGTTGTGTGATTTCTTTTAACCAGTTTTTGATTGTATTCCAGAAGGTTTTTATTTTTGGACAGGTCCACCACATATGATAGTAAGATCCAGTTTTATGTTGGCATCTCCAACAGTTTGGTGATAAATTTTTATACATTTTTGCCAATCTCGCTGGAGGGAGGTGCCATCTATAGAATACTTTATAATAATTTTCTTTGTATGAAACTGATTTTGTCATTTTGTAGTTTTGGTTCCAAATTTTTTCCCATTCATTAATTTGTATCTCATGTCCAAAGTTTTTTGTCCAGCTTATCATATTTCCTTTTATTATATCTTTTTGTGTTTTGTTTTTTTGAAGAAATTTATATATTTTAGTTATTGCTTTTGGTTCTTGATCTAATAAAATTTTATCTAATTCTGATTTGAGTTTTTGTATTCCGTATTTTCTCTTGTCGTTTTCTAATCTGTTCTTAATTTGAAAATATGGCCACCAATCAATCTTGATTCCTTCCTGTTCCAGTTTTGCTATAGATTTTATGGCTCCTCCTTCTTCCAGTATTTCTTCATATGTGACCATTTTTTCCAGATTCGTTGTGTTTGGGTGTGTAATGGCTTCCATACCAGAGAACCAGGGTGGTATTTTGGTGTAGTATTGTTTTTTGATTTTAAGCCAAGTTCCTAAGAGAGAGTCTCTGATTTTATGTCTTTTGAAGTATGAGTGTATTTTATGTTTATCATCCCAGAGGAATCCATGCCACCCTAAATGTAAATCATAACCTTCAAGTACCAGTAAACGTCTGTTTTTAATTTGGATCCAGTCCTTTATCCATGTTAAAACGGATGCTTGATAATATAGTTCAAAGTCCGGTAATCCGAATCCTCCCTGATTCCTATTTTGTTGTAAATATTTTAATTTAATTCTTGGTTTTTTCCCGGCCCATATAAATTTGGTTAGTATTTTATTTAGTTGTTCAAAATATTTTTTCTCTAACTTGATTGGAATGGTTTGGAATAGGTACAGAATTTGAGGTAATATTGACATTTTAATCGCTGCGATTCTACCAATTAGAGAGATTTGTAATTTGTTCCACTTATCTAATTTTTTTTCAATTTGTTTTAAAATTTCCATATAATTTGCTTCTTTTATTGTGGTGCATTTTGCTGACAGATTGATTCCTAGATATTTTATTTTCTTAACAGTTTGTAGTTCTAATTTCTTTTCTAATTCCTTATTTTGTGTGTCTGTCAAGTTTTTGGTTATTATTTTAGTTTTTTGTTTATTAATTTTCAGACCAGCTACTTTCCCGAATTCATTTATTTCTTTTAATAAAATTGGCCCTGTCTCTAATGGTTCTTCTATGTTAAAAACTAAGTCGTCAGCGAATGCCTGTAATTTATATTCCTGCTCTTTTATCTTAAGTCCTTTTATTTCTTTATTTTCTCTTACTTTTTGTAATAATGATTCCAATGATAGTATAAATAATAGTGGGGAGAGGGGACAGCCTTGTCGAACTCCCTTTTCTATATTAAAATTTTTTGTAGTTTCTCCATTTATAAGAATTTTAGCAGTTTGTTTTGAATATATTGATTTGATTGTCCTTATGTAATTCTCTCCAAAATTCATTTTATTCAATTGGTTTATTATAAAGTCCCAGTTTAGGTTATCAAATGCCTTTTGGGCATCTAAAAAAATGAGTGCCATGGATTCCCCTGGGTGTGTCTCATAGTATTCTAAAATATTTGTAATTGTTCTTATATTGTTTTTAATATGTCTATTTGGTAGGAAGCCATTTTGATCTGAATGTATTATTTTGGTAAGCATTTTTTTTTAGTCTTTCCGCCATTATAGACGCAAAGATTTTGTAGTCTGAATTTAAGAGCGAGATTGGCCTGTAACTCTGGATCTTATGTTTCATATTGATGTCTTTTGGAATGATTGTTATCAGTGCCTCTGTCCATGAATCTGGGATTGCTCCTTTTGTTAGTACTTCATTATATGTAATTAGTTGTATATTTTTAAAAATCATTTGTAATTCTTTGTAGTACTCTGCTGGAATACCATCCGGTCCTGGGGTTTTATTGTTTTTCTGATTCCTAATAGCTTTTTCTAATTCAATCAATGTTATTTCTTCATCCATCTTATCTTTAATATCGTCTGGTAATTGCACTATATTAGAATTTTTTAAATACTCTTGTATGTTCTGGGGTTGTATAGTATCTTTACTGTATAGCTCTCTATAATATTCTCTATAATAGGGTGGGGGCAGTCCGGGTCTCAGGAGGTAACTGGTTCCAGAGGGCCGGAGCATCCACAGAGAAGGCCCTCCCCTGCGGACCCGCCAGCTGACACTGTTTAGCTGACGGGACCCGAAGAAGACCAACTCTGTGGGATCTTACCGGTCGCTGGGAGCTGTGTGGTAGAAGGCGGTCTCGAAGATAGTCTGGCCCTGAGCCATGTAGGGTTTTAAAGGTAATGACCAACACCTTGAATTAGGGAGCCAGTGCAGCTCGCGGAGGATTGGTGTAATGTGGGTGTACCTAGGTGCACCCACAACAGCTCGCACAGCTGCATTCTGGACCAACTGTAGTCTCCGAACACTCTTCAGGGGTAGCCCAATGTAGAGCGCATTGCAATAATCTAACTGTGAGGTGACAAGGACATGAGTGACTGTGAGGAGAGCCTCCTGATCCAAGCAGGGTTACAATTGATGCATCAGGTGAACCTGTGCAAAGATCCCCCTAGCTACTGCTGTCAAATGTTGGTCTAGATAAAGGAATGGCACACACATTTCCGGTGCTGGGCGAAACGTTGTTACGGTATGTGATGCCCACCTCTGGGTTCTACTATAGGGACACAGTAGAAGAACCAGGACATGGTAGTTGTGGAGAAAGCTGCTTTTCAGCTCTTTTTTTTTTTAAAAAAAATAGTTTTTATTGAGTTATTTACATTTAAAAACAGAAACATACAAAAGAAAAACATTTACGACATTAACAAGTACAATATAAACATATACAAAACATAAAAAAAACACATACAGCTATAAAGCTGTTCTATTTCTATAGTTTGTTCTACGGCAAATATATATTAACATTTAATTTAACGTGGTTTTCGATTTTTGTCTCGTATTTTGCATTGTGTTTTATAAGTCAAACGTAGTAATGGTACAATTAACCATAATATTTATAATATTATAACAATAGTAATAGTAGTAATAGTATAAGTAGTAATGATAATCATAGTACAGAAAAAGTAAGGCACTGTTAGTTTAGTAATATCATAGTATACATATATAGTAATACAATATAACTATTTTCCCTATAAATTCTCTAATTCAATTTCTATATGCCTTATTTGGCTTGTATTTCTATTTGTTGCATTGATGTTGTTTGTTTTCGTTTTTCGTACCAATTGTAAAATAAATTCCAGATTTCATAGTAATCGGAGTCTTCCTTTCCTTTCAGTTCCATGGTTAATTTATCTGCTTCGGCACAGTCCAGGATTTTACTAATTACACTGCTTTCCTCGGGAATATCGTTTGATTTCCAATTTTGTGCTATCGTTATTCTCGCCGCTGTTAGTATATGTAGAATAATGTAATGGTATTTCTTTTGCATTTTTTGATTAATGTTTCCCAATAGGAAAATTTCCGGTTTGATATCTATGTCTTGTTGTGTGATTTCTTTTAACCAGTTTTTGATTGTATTCCAGAAGGTTTTTATTTTTGGACAGGTCCACCACATATGATAGTAAGATCCAGTTTTATGTTGGCATCTCCAACAGTTTGGTGATAAATTTTTATACATTTTTGCCAATCTCGCTGGAGGGAGGTGCCATCTATAGAATACTTTATAATAATTTTCTTTGTATGAAACTGATTTTGTCATTTTGTAGTTTTGGTTCCAAATTTTTTCCCATTCATTAATTTGTATCTCATGTCCAAAGTTTTTTGTCCAGCTTATCATATTTCCTTTTATTATATCTTTTTGTGTTTTGTTTTTTTGAAGAAATTTATATATTTTAGTTATTGCTTTTGGTTCTTGATCTAATAAAATTTTATCTAATTCTGATTTGAGTTTTTGTATTCCGTATTTTCTCTTGTCGTTTTCTAATCTGTTCTTAATTTGAAAATATGGCCACCAATCAATCTTGATTCCTTCCTGTTCCAGTTTTGCTATAGATTTTATGGCTCCTCCTTCTTCCAGTATTTCTTCATATGTGACCATTTTTTCCAGATTCGTTGTGTTTGGGTGTGTAATGGCTTCCATACCAGAGAACCAGGGTGGTATTTTGGTGTAGTATTGTTTTTTGATTTTAAGCCAAGTTCCTAAGAGAGAGTCTCTGATTTTATGTCTTTTGAAGTATGAGTGTATTTTATGTTTATCATCCCAGAGGAATCCATGCCACCCTAAATGTAAATCATAACCTTCAAGTACCAGTAAACGTCTGTTTTTAATTTGGATCCAGTCCTTTATCCATGTTAAAACGGATGCTTGATAATATAGTTCAAAGTCCGGTAATCCGAATCCTCCCTGATTCCTATTTTGTTGTAAATATTTTAATTTAATTCTTGGTTTTTTCCCGGCCCATATAAATTTGGTTAGTATTTTATTTAGTTGTTCAAAATATTTTTTCTCTAACTTGATTGGAATGGTTTGGAATAGGTACAGAATTTGAGGTAATATTGACATTTTAATCGCTGCGATTCTACCAATTAGAGAGATTTGTAATTTGTTCCACTTATCTAATTTTTTTTCAATTTGTTTTAAAATTTCCATATAATTTGCTTCTTTTATTGTGGTGCATTTTGCTGACAGATTGATTCCTAGATATTTTATTTTCTTAACAGTTTGTAGTTCTAATTTCTTTTCTAATTCCTTATTTTGTGTGTCTGTCAAGTTTTTGGTTATTATTTTAGTTTTTTGTTTATTAATTTTCAGACCAGCTACTTTCCCGAATTCATTTATTTCTTTTAATAAAATTGGCCCTGTCTCTAATGGTTCTTCTATGTTAAAAACTAAGTCGTCAGCGAATGCCTGTAATTTATATTCCTGCTCTTTTATCTTAAGTCCTTTTATTTCTTTATTTTCTCTTACTTTTTGTAATAATGATTCCAATGATAGTATAAATAATAGTGGGGAGAGGGGACAGCCTTGTCGAACTCCCTTTTCTATATTAAAATTTTTTGTAGTTTCTCCATTTATAAGAATTTTAGCAGTTTGTTTTGAATATATTGATTTGATTGTCCTTATGTAATTCTCTCCAAAATTCATTTTATTCAATTGGTTTATTATAAAGTCCCAGTTTAGGTTATCAAATGCCTTTTGGGCATCTAAAAAAATGAGTGCCATGGATTCCCCTGGGTGTGTCTCATAGTATTCTAAAATATTTGTAATTGTTCTTATATTGTTTTTAATATGTCTATTTGGTAGGAAGCCATTTTGATCTGAATGTATTATTTTGGTAAGCATTTTTTTTTAGTCTTTCCGCCATTATAGACACAAAGATTTTGTAGTCTGAATTTAAGAGCGAGATTGGCCTGTAACTCTGGATCTTATGTTTCATATTGATGTCTTTTGGAATGATTGTTATCAGTGCCTCTGTCCATGAATCTGGGATTGCTCCTTTTGTTAGTACTTCATTATATGTAATTAGTTGTATATTTTTAAAAATCATTTGTAATTCTTTGTAGTACTCTGCTGGAATACCATCCGGTCCTGGGGTTTTATTGTTTTTCTGATTCCTAATAGCTTTTTCTAATTCAATCAATGTTATTTCTTCATCCATCTTATCTTTAATATCGTCTGGTAATTGCACTATATTAGAATTTTTTAAATACTCTTGTATGTTCTGGGGTTGTATAGTATCTTTACTGTATAGCTCTCTATAATATTCTCTATAATAGGGTGGGGGCAGTCCGGGTCTCAGGAGGTAACTGGTTCCAGAGGGCCGGAGCATCCACAGAGAAGGCCCTCCCCTGCGGACCCGCCAGCTGACACTGTTTAGCTGACGGGACCCGAAGAAGACCAACTCTGTGGGATCTTACCGGTCGCTGGGAGCTGTGTGGTAGAAGGCGGTCTCGAAGATAGTCTGGCCCTGAGCCATGTAGGGTTTTAAAGGTAATGACCAACACCTTGAATTAGGGAGCCAGTGCAGCTCGCGGAGGATTGGTGTAATGTGGGTGTACCTAGGTGCACCCACAACAGCTCGCACAGCTGCATTCTGGACCAACTGTAGTCTCCGAACACTCTTCAGGGGTAGCCCAATGTAGAGCGCATTGCAATAATCTAACTGTGAGGTGACAAGGACATGAGTGACTGTGAGGAGAGCCTCCTGATCCAAGCAGGGTTACAATTGATGCATCAGGTGAACCTGTGCAAAGATCCCCCTAGCTACTGCTGTCAAATGTTGGTCTAGATAAAGGAATGGCACACACATTTCCGGTGCTGGGCGAAACGTTGTTACGGTATGTGATGCCCACCTCTGGGTTCTACTATAGGGACACAGTAGAAGAACCAGGACATGGTAGTTGTGGAGAAAGCTGCTTTTCAGCTCTTGCCACTTGGACTAGACCGGTTTGTTGTGCATCGTCTCCCATCACAGGGCAACTTTGGAAGCTATCAGTAGAACCTTGAAGGAAATGCAGATAAAGGAAATGTGACAGTGAGTCACCTTGAAGTTGATTTCAAAGTTAGGAATAAGTAGTTGGGGATTATTTATCCAGCAGCAATCAAATTGCATTGTCATATCTACTTTCAATATTATGGTAGATTGCTTTCAAAATGAGTATTTTATTTTGAAACCCCACTGTTGCAAACTTAGAATTTAATGGGGGAAATACAGTAGCTGACAACAACTTCTATTTGGAACTTGTTTGTATTTCCCATTGATTCTCAGATCCTTTTGGAAGGACGCTATATGATTGGTAGCTGTAGGAGTTGTCTACCTGACGTGAGCTTCCAAGTGCACACTGTAATAGCTCTGCATAGTAATGATGCAACACAGTGTTTCTCAGCCTTTTCTTCACCGTGGCCCCCTTTAACTACCTTTTGTGGCCATGGGCCATGTCCACAGACCCTCAAGATGTAACTCAATATTTAAATCATAACATTTCTTCAAGGCTTTGTGGACCTCCTGTGGTGACATTGCGCCCCACCCCCACCCCCACCCCCACCCCGGTTTGTGGACCAGAGGTTGAGAACCACTGACATAACACATTTCATTTTGTCCCTAGGATTTCAAGCAAGACACTGTCTTTTTATCTGAGGCATTCCATCACAACTTGGGAGGTGCTGGCTGTGAGCATTGCACCCACCAAAGGTAAAGAATCATGAACGATGGAGCCAAAGTTGGGAGATATGAAAAGCACCTAAGAATTAAAGTAGAATTAATGTTTTTTGGGGGGCTTTGCCATTGGCCTTACTTGCAGGGATCTGTGTGGCTGAACCTTACGAAATAACAGTCATGAAAGACTTCTTCATTGATCTTCGACTGCCGTATTCAGTAGTGAAGAATGAGCAGGTGGAGATTCGAGCTGTTCTGTACAACTACGCTGATGAGGATATTTATGTAAGTTTTGGGACTGTGACAAGAGTGTGAGTTTAGAAATTAGGAAATGTGCATGACTTGTGTTGCTATCAATTCTTTGACAGGCAAACTTTATGTATTTCCAAATCTAAACCACAGCATTTTCTGACTAATAAAAAAGTGCCAGTGATGGAGGCAATGGTGGGTAAGGCTCTTTGGATCAGAGTTGCTTAATTTTTTTGTTGTCAGGACCCCTTCCCACTTTTTGAACATTATGGAGGGCCCCCAAAGAGCTTTTATTCCTATGGGCTATATTTACAATCTTTACCATATTAACAATTGAAATGGATTCATTTGTAGAATATTTATTTACTGAATAATATAAAAACAATAATATTAAACCCATCACATATGAACCAATAGAATATTTTTCATGAAAAAAATAGCATAATAATGGCAAGAGTAACATTATTTTAAATGTTTGCAAATACCTTTACTGCCTGGCAAATAATTCTGATATTGTGAGCCCCTGTGAGGGTTTTTAGAGGACCCCTCCTCAGATCACACTTTAAGAAACTCTGGGTTTAGATCATCATCTCTGCTCCATTTGGTTTTTCTATTGAGAAGTGCACTTATGGCGCTCAGGTATTTGGGTGGCCTTATTTGCATACATACTGAATTATTCACACAGTCCTGTTTTCTACCAGTCTATGAAGAAGGGAAGGGAAGGATAAATTGCATGATATGATGTGTGTGTATGTGTGCTCTATGTGTACCCCTCTTCTGTCTTTCCTTCAATGTATCACAATGATTTGCTGGTGCAGGAACAGATTTAGTGGGGAATGTGTTTGTGTCATCTGTGGGAAAGCTGGATTTTAAATGATTCTTATGTCCAAAGCTGCCTTGTGGCTCTTTTTTTCATCTCCACTAGGTACGAGTGGAACTGTTATACAACCCAGCCTTCTGCAGTGCTTCCACAGAAAGTCAAAGATACCGAGAGCAGTTCACGATTAAAGCTCTGTCCTCCAGGGCAGTACCATTTGTGATAGTCCCATTGCAGCAAGGATTGCATGATATTGAGGTCAAAGCAAGTGTCCGGGGAGAGTTGGTATCAGATGGTGTGAGGAAGAAGCTGAAAGTTGTAGTAAGTAACAAGTGGGGTTACATTTTGGCTCTTGGAAAAGAGAGGCAATAACCAGAGATCGCTGCAGATAAAGCCTATTTACCATAATTTTATTAATGAATTCACCCTTTATCTTCCCCCATTGCAACAAAAAGGTTTTTTGGTCTCAAAACTTAACTTGTAACAACACAAAATGACATATCTCCCATGGTGGTTGAAATGGTCTAGTTTGTTATTCATCTTGGACTGTATAGTTGTTCTGATTGTCCTTTGGAAACTCCTAGAATCTTCTCATAGCAAAATTTGGTTGGTTTGAAAATGGCGGAATGGGGGCAGAGCTCACTGTTTGGGGAGTTCCTTCATGCAAAGCAAATATGCTCAGTGTTGCAGCCAGGATTCTTTTAGTCCAGTCTTTCTCCCTCACCCCCCCAATCCCTCCCCCAGCTGCAATAAAAAAAATCCCTGCCACATGAAACGATTACCCTTTACACTTCAGCGGTGTGATTTGTGGATGGGTGGGAGGATGGCTGTGAGACATGACCAAGCGACTAAAATTGTCCACAACAGCAGCAATACTGCCAAAAAGAAAAAAAAGGTGACTAGTCAGATTAATTTAGGAGTTCCCTAGGCTGGTCTGCCTTCATGAGCACAGGACAAGGGCCAGAGCACAGGACAAGAGCACAGGACAAGGGCCAGAGGTGCAATTCAGCCGGTTCAGACTGGTTCGACCACCCGCCCAGATGTAATGCCATCCTATTTAGCCACATTTTCGAGGCCACGTGCATGCGCGGAAGGTGTGCACGTGAGTAAAGCGCATGCATGGGAGGCCGTGTACATGCGTGGAGGTTGCGTGAGCGAGCGTAGGGAGCGCGCATGCGTGCTCACATTTGCAAACTGGTAGGGAAGGTAAGTGAATACCACCTCTGGACAAGGCACTGTGGTATTGCCAGGGTAGTCATGCGTTTCCCCTCCTATCCTTGGACTGGAATGGGATGACATCTTTGTCTTAGCCCATAAAATGCTTGCCCACCACAAATTCTAAAAAAATTAATAACACTATTGAATTCTGAAAAGAGAAATATCAAACCAGCCATTTCAAAACCATAGAAGCCATTCAAACTCATCTATGCACAACAGCTCAAGCTGGATATGGATGGATAGGTCTCAGCTAATGAGAACAAGATTAACAACAATGTGCTGGCTGGGTGCTTTTCAAAATGAAGTTTGGGAGCAGAAGATTGGAGAACAATGGTTACAAACAGATGTGAAAATAATTGCCAACCCCTCACCCTTAATCTGAGATAAGGAAGCTCAGGGCTTCCAGGATATTCAGCTACAGGAGGGGGCAAGGATCCATTAAGAACCGATGGTAGACTGGTAGATAAATAGAAATTAATCTTTAATTGAGGGCCGTGCTGATTTGGCTATTGAGAAGATATGAGGCTGACCTAAGTTTTTCCCTATTTTCATCCAAGCACCAATTCTATTACTGAATATTAAAAACAAGAAAAAAGTCAAGGAAACAATTGGTCCACTGCAGGGAGAAAGTGGCAAGAAGGTGACAAGCAACAGGGAGAAAGCAGAGCTACTTAACACATTTTTTGCATCTGTCTTTACACAAAGGGAAAAACAGTCCAACTTATCAAAAACAGCATCACAAAAAACATATTAGGAACACAAGTTAAAATAGGGAAGAAAATGGTAAGTGAACATCTGTCTACCCTAGATGAATTCAAATCACCAGGACCAGATGGATTACACCCAAAGGTTCTGAAGGAATTGGCAGACGAGATCTCAGAACCACTGAACTATATCTTTCAAAGATCCTGGAGCACCAGGGAACTGCCAGAGGACTGAAAAAGAGCTGATGTAGTCCCCATCTTCAAAAAAGGGAAGAAAACAGATCCAGGAAACTACAGACCTATCAGCCTGACCTCAATGCCAGGGAAGATTTTTGAAAAGATAATCAAGTAATGAATCAACGAACACCTAGAAGCAAACAAAGTAATAACCAAAAGCCAACATGGGTTTGTCAAAAACAGATCATGCCAGACTAATCTTACTGCATTCTTTGATAAAGTGACAAAATTAGTGGACCAGAGGAATGCTGTCGATGTGGTTTACTTGGACTTCAGTAGACCATAACCTGCTACTAGATAAAGTAGAAAAATGTGGGATGGACAGCAACACTACCAGATGAATTCAAAACTGGCTAACTAACCGCACTCAATGTGTAGTGCTCAATGGAACTGCATCTACATGGAGGGAAGTATGCAGTGGAGTACCCCAAGGCTCTGTTTTAGGCCTAGTACTCTTCAACATCTTCATCAATGACTTGGACGAGGGAATAGATAGGGAACTCATCAAATTTGCAGATGACACCAAACTGGCAGGAATAGCCAACTCTCCAGAAGATAGGCTCAAGATACAGAAGGATCTTGACAGACTTGAACATTGGGCGCTACCAACAAAATGAAATTCAATGGTGAAAAAAGTAAGGTTCTACATTTAGGCAAGAAAAACAAAATGCACAGGTACAGTATATGTGGTACCTTGCTCAACAGTAGTAACTGTGAGAGGGATCTTGGAGTCCTAGTGAACAACCATTTAAATAGTAGCCAGCAGTGTGCAGCAGCTGCCAAAAAAGCCAACACAGTTCTAGGCTGCATTAACAGAGGGATAGAATCAAGATCACGCGAAGTGTTAATACCACTTTATAATGCCTTGGTAAGGCCACACTTGGAATACTGCATTCAGTTTTGGTCACCACGATGTAAAAAGGATGTTGAGATTCTAGAAAGAGTGCAGAGAAGAGCAACAAAAATGATTAGGGGACTGGAGGCTAAAACATATGAAGAACAGTTGCAGGAACCGGGTATGTCTAGTTTAATGAAAAGAAGGACCAGGGGAGACATGATAGCAGTGTTCCAATATCTCAGGGGTTGCCACAAAGAAGAGGGAGTCAAACTATTCTCCAAGGCACCTGGGGGTAGAACAAGAAGCAAACTAAACAAAGACAGAAGTAACTTAGAACTAAGGAGAAATTTCCTGACAGAACAATTAATCAGTGGAACAGCTTGCCTCCAGAAGTTGTGAATGCTCCAACACTGGACGCTTTTAAGAAGATGTTGGATAACCATCTGTCTGTAGTAGTGTAGGGTTTTCCGCCTAAGCAGGGGGTTGGACTAGAAGACCTCCAAGGTCCCTTCCAACTCTGTTGTTGTTATTATTATTATTATTATTATTATTATTATTATTATTATTATTATTATTATTATTATTATTATTATTATTATTATTATTATTATTATTATTATTATTATTATTATTATAACATTTTACTACATTTCTAAGAGATGCTACAGGGGAGTCTTTGTATTTTGTAATTGTTCTTGTGAAGTACTTGTTGCTGTCATGCATTATATTTTTATTTGCAATGAGGCTCCCATAAGAAATTGTTCTGGTGTCTTTTTCTGTAACAGCCTGAAGGGGTACAGAAAGATATTGTGACTGTTATTGAACTGGACCCAAGTACAAAAGGAGTTGGTGAGTAACTCTAATTCTTTCTCCTTAATTCTCCTTATATTTTTATTAAGTCCTGCAGATGGCAAAGTCCTTTCACCCACGAGCTTTATTGTTTCCAGGAAAAGGAGAGGATCTTTTTATCATGACAGTTTAAAATAAAAGTTATTTTACTTTTCAAAAGTTATGTGCTTACAGACAATTATATTCCTTCCTGTTAAGTGCCTATTAAGATAATTGTGTTGAATTCCATTTACAATTGATTATTAGAAACAATGTCAAAGAGGTGCTTCAATAATGTGATATTTTTCTTTTCCTGTAATTTTCCTCATTTTCTTTTTCATGTTTCAGATGGAACCCAGGAACAAACGGTCGTAGCCAATAAATTAGACGACAAGGTGCCTGAAACAGAAATAGAAACCAAGATTTCTGTTCAAGGTAAGAACTAGTTATTTGAAACCCAGGCTCCTACATCATTAAAAATAGAAGATGAAATAGTCACCAGCCCAAAAAACTATAAGAATATATATATATATATATATATACACACACACACACACACACACACACACACACACACACACACACACACACACACACACACACACACACACAGTTATAGTTATATAGTTATATATAGTTTAAGGTGACCAGATTTTTTTTTAAAGCGGGACACCATTGGCGGGGGGGGGGGGATTTTCTAGGGGAGCCGCCATGAGTTTTGCCCTCTGCACATGCGCAGAATGCTGTGCGCATGCGCAGAGGGCAAAAGAACGCCAATCAATCCTTCAAACAGCTGTCAGCAACCTCTCCCGAGGATATTTATTTATTTATTTATTTATTTATTTATTTATTTATGGTTTCTTATATGCCGCCCCACTCCCGAGGGACTCAGGGCGGCTTACAATACAGGAAATATCCCCCCCCGGCTGCCTTTACGCGCCCTCCCTTCTTCCTAGGCGCTTTCGCAGTCCTCGCTGGCCAAAGAAAGGCGTCTAGGAAACCCGGCGCAGTCCCGCCGGCTCGGCTTCCTGAAGTGCTCGAATTCCTTCTCCGGCATTTGGGGCGGGCTAGAAGAGACTTTCTTCGCCTCGCTTGAAAACTTCTCAGGGTCTTTGCCCGGCGTGGGGCGTGGAGGAAGAGCGGGGAGGGGGGAGGAAATGTTGCAGAGAATTGGGGGTGGGGGGGGAAACACTCCGCTCTCTTCACCGAGAAAACGAGTCTCAGGCAGGGGGCCGTCAGTGGCGAGCAGGCATGGGGGCAAGAAGACGCGCGGCGCTCAATTAATTGTCCCCATTGATTTCGAGCTGGCGTGTTAATTTCTTCCCTTCGCCCGGCGTGCCCTCTGGCTGGCTGAGCGCGCGGAGGGGGTGGGGAGCGAGGGCGGCGGCGGCGGTGTGGGGGGGAACGGGATGGACGGAGGAGCCTCTGAAGTGGGTGGGGGTGGGTGTGCTCGCGCGGGAGTGGGGGAGAAGTTGGAGCTGCGTGGAGTCGAGAAAAAGTTGCCCGGGCGGAGGGAGGGCGCGCGCTGAGGAGAAAAAAAATAACTTCCTTTTCACTCCGCCGCCGCTTGATCACAAGGGAGGAGAAAAAGCGTGTGAGCCAGGGAGAAAAGGCGGCGGAGGAGGAAAGTTCCCCGGGTGTCTCCTCCCCGCGCTGCGCCCCGCTTCCGAAGAGCTCTGGGGACAGGACCCCCCCTCTCTCCTTCCTCTCCCCCCTCCTCTCGCGTCTTTGCCCCGCGAGTTGCCTCTTTAGGCTAAGGTGACCAGACGTCCCGCTGTTTCTTTTTAAAATTTGTTTGTTGTCGGGCATTCTTTCCAAAAAAGTGTGACTTTTTGGAAACAATGCGGTACGTGGGACACATGCTTGAAAAGCGTGTCTGTCCTGCCAAAAGCGGGACGTCTGGTCACCTTAATATAGTTATATATATAGTTTAGTTTTATATATATATATATATATATATATATATATATATATATATATATATATATATATATATATATATATATATATATATATATATATATATATATATATAAAACTAAACTATATATATAAATATATATAACTATATATATAACTATATATAACTATATATATATATATTCATATATATATAGTTATATACATATACATATACATATATACATATATACATGCACACACACACACACACATATATATATATATACACACATACACCTACACCTATACCTACACCTACACCTACACCTACACATACACATACAGTTATGTATGTGTATATACATGTATGTATATATACATACATACACACACACACACACACACACACACACATATTTATTTATTTATTTATTTATTTATTTATTTATTTATTTATTTATTTATTTATTTATTTATTTATTTATTTATTTATTTATTTATTTATTTATTTATTTATATACCGTATGTTTCGGAGTATAAGACGCACCTTTTTACCGCCAAAAAGAGGGTGAAAACTTGGGTGCGTGTTATACACCGAATGCAGCCCCACCCAGCCACCCCCACCCTTTGGCCTCTGCCTGCCAGCACTTTACCTCTTTGCAGCAAACAGGGCAAAACACAAGAAGAGCACAAGAAGAGATGATCTGCCTCCCGACTTACAGCTGACTGAGGCTTACAAGCCACGTGGTAAAATGAAACTGAAACTAACGTGGCTGTGATGAGACATATTGTTGGGAGATAAACTGCTGGCAATATTAGACTGCTAAAATTGCAAGAATGCAAGCTAGAGCTGCTGTAGCTCAAGAGATAGAGCTCTTGCCTCAGAATCAGGAGGTTGTGAGTTCTATCCTAGGTACAGGCAGATTCTGTTAATATGTTATTTTGTTAAATGTTGGTAGAGTATTCAAATTATTTGACTTATTTTTTAAAGACTGCTTTATTATTGTTCTAGACAACTTAATAAAATGAAGAAGCTTTTTAAAATAAATGCTTGCTCTGAAGAGGCCCAGTGCTATTGTATCTTCTTTTAAATAGCAGAGATTACTTCCAGAAAGCCACATCAGTTTTAAAGATCTGTAAAAGTATAATCTGAAATGTCCTGTTTTAGTATTAAGTATTAGTATTAAAATAAGCCAGCTGAGAAACCCTGTCTTAGTTATGTTTGGAGTAGATGTATTTAAATAATTAGGAGGAGTTAGTGTGATTACATGTAAGAAAACTTTCTGGGATTAATATACTGCCATAAATGTACATTTCTCCAATTCTTTGCCATTTCTATGGGTCAGGCACACATGCACAGAAATGCACAGCAAACAGTGTATATCATCTGTGCTGTTTGCTGTTTGGCAAATTGCTGGGAGGCAGAGGCCTTTTTTCCTTGTTTTCCTCCCCCAAAACTAAGGTGCATCTTATACTTTGTTGCCTCTTATACTCTGAAAAATACTGTATATATATATATATATATATATATATATATATATATATATATATATATATATATATATATATATATATATATATATATATATATATATATATATATATATATATATATATATATATATATATATAGTTTATATATATATATATATATATATAGTTTATATATATATATATATATAGTTATATAGTTATATAGTTATATATATATAGTTATAAAGTATTATATAGTCTCCCTTTATTTTCATTTATCAGCAAAAAATGTTACACACACACACACACACACACACACACACACACACACACACACACACACACACACACACATATATACCGTGTTTCCCCGAAAATAAGACAGGGGCTTATATTTTTTTGACCCCCAAAAAATGCCCCTGGCCTTATTTTCGGGGGATGGCTTATTATTTTTGGGGTGCAGGCAGGCCGCGACGCACCACTTACTGAAGTTCGGCAGCTCCGTGGTCTCTCGGCTAATCTGTTTAGGGGGAAAAAAATCTTGCATAGTGCAGAAACTCTTCTCGCGAGAATTAGCAAGTTCTCGAAGCGAGAAGAGTTTCTGCACTATGCAAGATTTTTTCCCCTAGCCGAGGGAAACCCCAGAGCTGTCAAACTCCAGTAAGTGGTGCGTTTCGCGGTTCTGCGGAGTTTGGAGCTTTGGGGCGAAGGATGGGGCGGGGCGCGACGCGAGTGAGGAAGGCGGTGACAGGGAAGCTGCGAACTTCCAGACGCTGGTAAGATCATCAGGTACAATTTGGGGGTGGCGGGGAATGCAGGGCTGCGAGGTGCTCATCTTACCAGCGTCTGGAAGTTTGTTTGGAAATAGCCGGAAGTGAATCTTTAAAAGGGGGATGCACCCCAAGTCCGATCGCACAATGAGCCTCCCTCACTCCAACAATGCGGAAAGCGGTGCGATGCAGTGGAAGGAATCCCCTTCGCACGCTCCGCCGGGCTCTTTCCCTACCCAGCCACCCGCGTTCGTTCCCTCCCTCCCTCCCTCCTTCTCTCCCATTGATCCCGGAGGCTGGGAAGGCAGCATCCCAACCAACGATCGATCGATCGGGCATAGCATCGCCAACCCTCTGTGCCCCTCGCAAAGTTCGCCAGTCCTTCGCCAGACCCGAGGACTAACCCGGGCATCGGGCGACGCGCCTCCGCTCCTGCACCAATCGGACCCTGGGATAGGGCTGCCGGGTCTCCACCCATCCCCTGCATTCGTGATGCGACGCTCCGGCCAGCCAACCCGAGCCAAGTGTCCCCGCCTTAAGGAAGTTGATCCTGCCAGCCAGAGCGAGCTGGTAAAGGAGCAACTCGCCGCGATATTGCGCCAGCCAAGTCTGAGAAGCACTGCCCAGATCGCTCGCTTCCCCATCCCGATCCTTCTGCCGCTCCCAAGTTGCCGTTTCGCGTCTCTCGCCGGGACGGGAGCACATGTCACAGGGAGAATGGAAGGGGCGGGGCGGGGCAGGCGTCCTACCTTGGCTTGTCCTGGAACCTCCGTCATGTTATTATGGTCTTCTCTCCACGGCAGCCCATTGTAAAAGAACGTCTCGCGAGTTCAAAGTTCTCGAAACTGAAATAGATAAGATAGTTAATAAAACTTCTAATGCAGGGGTCACCAACCTTTCAGACCTAAGGGACCACTAAATTCATAATTTTAAATTCCGCGGACCACTAACCTTGAATACAGCTCATCAGTCTGGAACCCACACTTCATATCAGACATTAACACTATTGAGAATGTCCAGCGATACTTCACCAGAAGAGTATTACATTCCTCTGTTCACAACAGAATTCCTTATGAAACCAGACTAGAAATTTTGGGACTTCAAAATTTAGAACTCCGCCGCCTTCGATCTGACCTAAGTGTAGCTCACAAAATTATCCGCCTCAATGTCCTACCCGTTAACGACTATTTCAGCTTCAACCACAATAATACACAAGCTCATAATAGATACAAACTTAATGTAAACCGCTCCAGACTTGATTGCAAAAAATTCGACTTCAACAACAGAGTTGTTAATGCCTGGAACACTTTACCTGACTCAGTAGTTTCTTCCCCAAACCCCGAAAACTTCAACCTCTTATTATCTACCATTGACCTCACCCCATTCCTAAGAGGTCAGTAAGGGGCGTGCATAAGCGCACAATCGTGCCTACCGTTCCTGTCCTAATGTACCCATATATTCATACCTCTTCTACTCTTATTCATGCTTGTAATATTATATATATATATTCAATCATGTTTTACTGTTTGTACTTTGCTTATATTCATTTATGCTTGACAAATAAACAAATACAAATACAAATATAATTTTTTAAGAGATAAATAGTATTTAGTGCAATATAAAAAATGCAAATAATTTTTCTACAGACCATCAGTTGGTGACCACTGTTCTAATGAGTCCTGGAACCTAATTAATCTATGCTCAATGCTCTAAAGGAAGGGTAGTGGAGTTGGAAGCAAGATTAGACTACCGTATTTTTGGAGTATAAGACGCACCTTTTTGCCCCCCAAAAGAGGGTGGAAATACACAGAATACAGCCATTTTTGGGCTCCCGAAGCCCCGCCCCTGCATCCAATTTTTGCGAAAAATGGGCGTTTTTTTTTCAAAACTGGGGGCAGCTTTGCCTTCCCCTAGGAGTGCTCTGCAGGCTTCCCAAACCCTCCGCATGACCTGTTTTTGCAAAAAAAGAGCGAAAATGGGCCATTTTTTGCAAAAACTGGAGTGTTTTTGTTCTTCTACCCTGTTTCCCCCAAAATAAGACATCCCCTGATAATAAGCCCAATCAGGCTTTTGAGTGCATGGCAATAAGGCCAAGCGCTTATTTCAGGGTTCAAAAAAATATAAGACAAGGTCTTACTTTCGGGAAACACGGTAATTATCCCATCTAGCATGACTGGAGGAGGAATTCTGGGAGTTGAAGTCCACTAGTCTTAAAGCTGTCAAGATTGAAGACCCCTGGGTTAGGGGTGCAAGGGTCTTCAAACTTGGCAAGTTTAAGACTTGTGGACTTCAACTCCCATTTCTGAGCTAGCATGACTGGAGGAAGAATTCTGGGAGTTGAAGTCCACTAGTCTTAAGGCTGTCAAGTTTGAAGTTTGTAAAAAGTATACATGGTTGTAAAAAGTGTACAAGGTTGTAAAAAGTATACATGGTTGTAAAAAGTATTCTCCTACACTGGTATTTTATTAAATAATATATTACTACACCATTTGGTTCAGAATACTTTTTTCCTTGTTTTCCTCCTCTAAAATCTAGGTGTGTCTTATACTCCGTTGCGTCTTATACTCCGAAAAATACGGTAATCATTTGCCCTAAAGATATTGAAGCTTAAAGAAAGATCACAAACTACCCAGTTTCTAACATGCTTGGCAATTTTTTCACATTCAGGTGACCGTGTGGCTCAGATGATTGAAAACTCAATTGATGGAAGTAAACTCAGCCATCTCATCATCACTCCTTATGGCTGTGGGGAGCAAAATATGATCACCATGACTCCATCGGTTATTGCCACCTACTACCTGGACACAACAGGGCAGTGGGAGAATCTTGGCGTGGATCGCAGGACTGAAGCTATCAAACAGATCATGACTGGTAAGGCAAATTGTCTCCAGATACGTTTTTCTCAGTAGATAGAAATGTGAGATTCATTAATCCCTAAAATAAACAAATATAAGACCCACAGAAGTCAAGAAGCCAAAAGTTCTTAAATGTATGGTGGGACTCTTTGTTGTTGTTGTTATTGTTTTTCTTCCACAAGGTAGATTTATGCTAGCTTAGCTAAGGATATCACTGCTTTAGCCTGGAAGGGTGGAGGTGATCATGGTAACTGCTGAGAAATATTTAAATATGGACTCATGGAATTATCACAATATTCTATAAAAGGAAAGATTCTTTTCATCTCTTTTGATGTGAGTTTAGAAGTATTGTACTGCTGTCAAATTCTGGTTTTCAGGCATACAGGACAGCAGTTTTCAGCTCCTTTTGTTGTTGTTGTTAAGGTTGCTTGCTTTCAGAATCTCATTTGAAGAGTGTGATGGATTTGAGACCAGAACACAAATCAAAACAATTGTGCAAAGGAAAAGCAGCTCCAATGAGACACACAGCAAAGAAAGAAGAGTGCAAAACTGTTCTGGATGCCAGTTTGGATGCAAGTGTGATTTTGTATGGCTGGAGCTAAATTTCACAGCTCTTTCTATTTTGTTCCTTTTCAGGTTACGCCCAGCAGATGGTGTACAAGAAAGCAGACCATTCCTATGCAGCATTTCCAAAACGTGCATCTAGTACTTGGTATGGACAAAAATATAGCCATTACTTTCAGATCATGGAAAGGCTTTTCTCTAACTTCCTCTATAAATGTTCATATATTTTCATTTTCTAACTTCTGCTGGGGCATCTGATTCTCTGTCTTTCCATTTCCTTTCTTGCTTTCTTCATTCCTTTCTACCTACCTTTCCCTTCTTCCTAGTAGCTCCTTTCTAGCCCATGCTTCAGTCAAAATCCTTTCAGCTTTCAGACAAAATATTCTTTTCTGATAATGGTTTACCCATATAATATGTCTCCCTCTTGTCTTCTCATGTCTAGCATTTGGTATCAATCAGTTCTATTGTCCCCCCCCCCCCATTAAAATAAGAATCAGAATGTCCTGCTTCAAGATAGTAGAAGACTTGAAACACTGATTCCATGGGATTGAGTTGTTGTTGCTGCTGTTATTGTTACTAGATTTTTTTTCTCTTTGGTTAGTTCAAGGTGATGAACATACTTAATATTCTTGCCTTCTATTTTCCCCACAACATTAGCCCTGTGAGGTGAATTGGGCTGACAGAGGCCCAAAGTCACCCAGCTGGTTTTCATGCCTAAGGGAGGTCTAGAAAGCACAATCTCCTGCTCTCTAGGCCAGGACCTTCACCACTACTGCAAAGTGGCTCTCTGAATAGATAATTATCCTACAGTGAGGAGCTACCCTCTGAAAGTACTCAGTTCCACTGACTGTTACTCTATTACGTATAGAAGAAATGTTAAGAATTCATCTTTGATAGTTACAAGAACTGAATTAAGGAATTCTCATTCTCTTAACTCTTACCCTAGATTTCTTCCAAAGCTCTTGTTTCTGTGCACTGTTGTGATATAACAACATTGTAATTCCTCTTAAACTGATTTGATGCATTATTTCTCCTGATACTTCCTTGAGTCCTGGTTGAGACCTAGATTAGTTGAGCTTTTTTTCATTCTTAGGTTGAAGGACAGATGAGAGATGAGGACAAGACATTTTAATCTTGATTGTTTCCTAACAACGCATGGACAGCCTCTACCCTTGTTGTATCATAATATAGTGGTGTGGTGACTGTGGACAAACCACTCTTCCCCTCTTCCTCCTAGCTAGCAGCAACCTAGTCATACTTGGCTTACAAAACCAAGCAAGCAACTACTTGTATTATGTTCTTCATTGAAATGGTTAGTTAATGCATTATCTTCTTTACAGGCTAACAGCATATGTTGTTAAAGTCTTTGCCATGGCTAACAAAGTTACAAAATACATTAGCCATGAAATCATTTGTGGAGGTGTGAAGTGGCTGATTCTGAACAGGCAACAACCAGATGGAGTATTCAAAGAAAATGCCCCTGTAATCCATGGAGAAATGCTGGTATGGTTTCCTCCCTCCCTCCCTCCCTCCCTCCCTCCCTGTTTGATTTAAATAAATCCAGAGGTTTTCAAGTTCTTAACAAAAAACCCATACCTGGGTATTAAAGAAAAGATTGTACTGTGCAAGGGGTTCATTGTTAGCTTTTTCTCTAATGATATTGGCCAGCTGTACAGGAATTCAGGCAGGACATGCGGATATATACCATTATTTTATTATTATTGTTTGTTGCACAGTCAGCCAGATGTTCAAACTGGGTGGTATTATTATTATTATTATTATTATTATTATTATTATTATTATTATTATTATTATTATTATTATTATTATTATTATTATTATTATTATTATTATTATTATTATTATTATTATTATTATTATTATTATTATTATTATTATTGGTAGTAGTATTAGTATTATTAGTATAATTAAAGATTTAATCTTCAATTTGATTCACAGTCTGGGACTGGTAAAAACGTAACAGTTCAAGTCCTAACCAAGAACCTAAGAGCTGTTAAGGTAACATCTGAGTATATAGGCAGTTCCGAGTTGCAGGGATGAAATGCTCCTGGTTCGGGCATGCCTGCCGGTGGTCAGAGAGCCAGTAGTGACGGCAGTGCGAGGCTTCGCCCACCCGCCTGGATGCCGCCATTTGGGTTCTTTTTACCCTCTGCGCATGCGCAAAGCGTTCTGTGCATGCGCAGAGGGCAAAGGAATCCAAATGGCAGCGTCCGGGCGGGTGGGTGAAGCCTCGCGCTGCCGTCGCTACCGGCTCTCCAACCACTGGCAGGCACGCCCAAACCGGGAGCATTTCACCCCTGCGAGTAAGATGGTTTTTTGCAGTCAGAATATTCACTTCTGATAAGTTCCAAATTTCCATGTATCTAGATAAACCTTTGGATATTGCTCCCAGGGCTCCTATTACTATTAGTACAACAATTGATTTCTTTCTTCACAATCACTCAACTTCAATTTGTAGATTGCGGTATTTGTAGTTGTTTCTCTTCAATTCATGCATCACCTGGTATTGCAACATCAATGACTTTTTTCTTTCTCATTGCATAAGCAACATTTGCTTTTGTTACTGACACGTTGAATTTTTGCTTTCATGGAATTGGTCTGAAGGGCTTGTTCTTGGGCAGCCGAAATGTAATCTTCAGTTTCTTTCTTCAGCACCCCTGATGTCAACCAGCTCCATGTTACCTTTGTATCTACCTTTCCTTCAATGTCCTTCAGGTATTGACTGTGCTTGGCTGCTTTTTCCAGTTAGAAACTCAGTGCTCAATTGTTTCCTTTCGATATTCTGCTTTCAATCTTGTTGTTTTCAAGAGGTTTCCCTTGTTCACCTCCTTCAGCAGAGGCACTTTTGCTTTTTTTATGTAGTCATTTAAACCATGTTTTTTCTCTTCCATAGTTTGTTTCACCTGTAAGAATCCTCTGCCACCCTGACATCTTGGAAAGTACAATTGATCAATACCATTTTTTGGGTGCAGAGCATGGTGCATTGTCATTAATTTTCTTATCTTTCAATCTAAATTATCAAGTTCTAGTTGAGTCCAATCAATTATTCCAGCTGCATATTGTATTACAGGCACTGCCCAGGTGTTAATTGCGTAATGATATTTCCTCTGCTTAGCTTTGATCTCAAAAATTTCCGGACTCATTTTATATATTTTGTTGAAGTAGCTTCCTTGGCTTGGTTGTGCAACAGGTCAGAGGCTTCAAAAACTCCTAAGTACTTGTACCCTTCTTCTGGTGTTACTGCTTTTAACAACTCTTCATTATCAAGTTTGAATCCATCATCTTCAACAATTTTTCCTGCCTTAACAGCAATTGTTGCACATTTGTCAACACCAAATTGCATCTCAATGTCTCTGCTAAACTCCTCAGTGCTTTTCAGCAGTGAGCTCAATTCAGATTTTGTTTTTCCAAACAGTTTTAAATCATCTACGTAGAGCAAATGGGAAATTTTTAACCCTTTTTTTCCAATTCATAGCCACAGTTTGGTTTGTTCAAAATGCTTGTTAGTGGTGCCATCACAAGCACAAATAACAGAGGTGACAATGCGTCGCCTTGGAAGATTCCTCGTTTGATTTCAACTTCACCAAATTCTTCTCCACAGGCCATCAACTTAATTTGCCATAGCTTCATGAAAGTTTTCAGGAATTTCAAATTCCAAAGCACCTGAAGGCCAGACAAGGAATAATGGATGGAAACTGAACAAGGAGAGATTCAACCTGGAAACAAGGAGAAATTTTCTGACAGTGAGAGCAATCAACCAATGGAATAGCTTGCCTTCAGAAGTTGTGGGAGCTTCATCACTGGAGTCTTTCAAGAAGAGAATGGACTGCCATGTGTCAGAAATGGTGTAGGGCGGGGGGGGGTTGGACTAGATGACCTACACGGTCCCTTCCAACTCTGTTAATCTATCTAATCTCTCTAATTTCTGGATGTTGCTGCTAATTCCAAAAACATCTAAGCAGTTCCCAATCCAGCTGTGTGGAACAGAATCAAATGCTTTCTTATAATCAATCCAGGCCATGAACAAATTTGTTTGTCTTTTCTTTGAATTCTTCAAAACCAGTTATCAATCAACAGTTGGTCTTTGGTTCCTTTTGAATTTTTGCAGCACCCTTTCTGTTCTACAGGTAGCAAATCCTTGTTTTCTAGATATCCATAAATTTGGTTTGCAATAATGCCTGTAAGTAATTTGTAATTTGTATGTTGTTGGCAGGCAAGTGATTGGCCTGTAATTTTCAGGTTTATTTCCCCTTTCTACATCTTCCTGAATCAAAAAGGTTCTTCCAGTTGTTAGCCATTTTTCACTTTCTGGTGTTTGCAGAACCTGATTCATTTGGATTGCTAACCTGTTAGTTGCATGCAAACCTGTTATTTATTTCAACCAGAATCCATGCAGCTCATCTAAACCAGGGGCACCCCAATTCTTGACCTTCTTTGCTTGTTTTTGCAGCATTTCTTTTGTTGTGTGTATATCTTCCATTCTTGTCACTTTTACAGTGCTTTCAACCTGCTTGATCCACTTTGCATTCTCATTACGCTTCTTGCTTTTCCAAAATTTCAGGGTATTTTCTTTGTTAGGTTTTTCACTTGTGGTAGCACCATGTCCACTTTCAAGGGTCTTAGGGAAATGATTCTGGTTGTTGTTGTTGTTGTTGTTGTTATCAATTTAATCTTCACTTCGATTTACAGTCTGGGACTGGTAAAAACTGTTCAAGTCTTAACCAAGGCCCTAAGAGCTATTAAGGTAGCGTCTGAGAACATAGGCAGTTGCGAATAGGGTAGTTTTTTGCGAAGTCAGGATATATTATTATTATTATTATTATTATTATTATTATTATTATTATTATTATTATTATTATTATTATTATTATTATTATTATTATTATTATTATTATTATTATTATTATTATTATTATTATTATTATTTCTCTAATGAAATGTTTTTATAGCACTAAATAATAAGCAAAACCACAAAAAGTGTGTAGCTTTTCAGAGAATATGCAACAGTATGTGAAGTATGTATACAATAATTCAAAAAACAGGCCTGGAATGTCACCAGTAGAACAGGATGAAGGGCAAAAAGAGTAGTTTTGATAAGATTTGACTTAATGAGAGAATAAAGCTCTGTGCTCTGCCCACTGCTTGCTTGCCTCCCTTTCCCCCTCCCGCCTGGCTCTCCCTCCACCTGCCTGTGGCGAGTTCTCCCTGTGGTGAGTTGACCATGTGGAGTTGTCCTGCGGCAACTTGGTGGCAGCAAATTGGTAAAGGGGAGTTTATTTTATTTATTTTATTTGTCAATCATGTACAAGATAGCAGGTACAGGTATAACATAAACATGAACAAAGGAAGTAAGTACAGATAAATGGGGAAAGTAAGACAGGGACGGTAGGCACGCTGATGCATTTATGCACGCCCCCTTTACGGACCTCTTAGGATTGGGGTGAGGTCCACTAGGGACAGTTTGAGGTTGAAGCTGTGAGGGTTTGAGGCTGTAACAATGGAGTTGGTGATGGCAAGTTGGCTGCGGGGAGCTAGCCACAGCATGTTGTCCCATTTGAACAATAAATAAATTTCACTCCTTGCCTGCCCTTCAGTCCTCTTTAAACAAAGTGGCTGGAGGTCTGGCATATATAGAATTTTATTTGTCTTTCTGAAGTAGCATCAACTGATCAGCTTCAGAGTATAAAGTCTTGAAAATGCCTAGGCCATGCCTGGCTTAAAGCAAATAATCTAAAGTTTCATTAAAAGGACTAATTACTTGTTCTTCTGTACACAGTCTGGCAGAAAATTCCTTTCACAGAGTTTGCTGCCCTTTGTTCTTTCTCTCCTCACAAAATGTTGTTAGGGTAGTTTATAGCTCCCATATGGAAATGCAAAGTTGAATGTTTTCTCAAATTGCAACTCTTCAACAACACTGCAAGTTGAATGGTGAAATGTGGATGGCAGCCAAGAGATACAAAAAAACCCTTAACTCTTTGCTGCTCCCCCATGTACTCCCAATGAATAATTACAGAGAAGTGTTTATTTATTAGCATTAATTTTATCTTTTTTTTGTCTCCCTCCACTGCTTTCTTCTAGGGAGGAACTAAAGGTGCTGAACCAAAAGTATCTTTAACCGCATTCATTCTGGTTTCATTATTGGAATCCAGATCAATCTGCAAAGAACATATCAATGTATGTGATGATGTAATGGGAAGTGGTATGATGGGGCCAAAATGCGAGCACATCTCTAGGTTTTTTTTGATCATAGTATTCCATTTTCCCACCTTCTTGACCCCAGGTTCAGTATTCAAAGCCTTCAGGATCTCAAAGTAGCCTAACTGGCATAATTGTGGTTTATACTTCATTCATTTCAAATCAAATGAAACCAAAATAAATAATTAGTTCAATAAGGATACTTTTTTTAAAAATACACATATACTTTGAAGCCAGCAAGGTATTTAGATCAGTTAATGATCTGTAAATATCAAAGAGCCTTTTCACTGCTGCAGTGTAATTTATATCACCAGCGTTCCTCAAAGGCACATTTAGAAAGATATGTGCAGAAAGGGTTTCTTCAAGTGGATCATGCAGGATTGCAGGTTTTACAGACATTCTCTAGTGGAACCCCCATTTAAGACATTCCTAATGAATTTATCCTCAACATCTCTTCCTGTATAAAAACCTTAAAATTACACATGTTATGACTAAACATGCATTATTAGCATGTAAAACATACAAGCAGGAAGAGGGCAGCACATATTCACTTTATTTATTATTTATTGAATACCACAAATAGGTGACTCTGGGCAGCTTACAACATAACCCTCACACACACCCTCACACACACACACCCATGGCAGCAGCAACACAATCAGATCAACCACTTGATTGGCTCCATCTCCATTTGTGGTCCTCAGGCTCACCGACAAAACCATGTTTTGGGGGGCCTTTCAGAAAAGCAACTCAGATGGGACCAATCATACCTCAGGGAAATGATGTTCCATAGAGATGCCTAAAATTGTCCTCCAAACATTCCTAATGGATCTCTTCTCTTTCCCCTGCCCTCGCTTCTAGATTCTAGACAGCAGCATCAACAAGGCTGCAGATTATTTACTCGGAAAGTATGAGAACCTGCAAAGGCCTTACACTACGGCCCTCACAGCCTATGCTTTGGCTGCTGCAGACCGACTGAATGATGACAGGGTACTCATGGCAGCATCAACAGGTAATATATGGGTTTGTTTTAAATAGAAAAAACCAGGTGTGGTTGGGTTTTGAAAGATTAGCTTGGAACACGAAACACAATGGACAGATTTTTTGAAATTTCAGTGACCAAAAATAAAATCAAGAGCCACATGCAAGTGGCATCGGTTTGCTTCTAGCTGCCTGGTCAAGTAGAAAAAAATATGAGTAAAAATAGATGTAAAGCTCTTTTTTTCATAGGCTGCCAGTTGTTCATCCCAGCACAAGGCTGAAGAAAGTTGTGGCAAACCATTTCTTTATTTTTACCAGAAAATCTATAGAATTGTTTCTATGTGTTTCTACTCAGAGGCTAGTTCAGCTTCAGAAAATGTGTACTGAAGTATAAGTTAAGGTGACCAGACGTCCCGCTTTTGGCGGGACAGACACGCTTTTCAAGCGTGTGTCCCGCGTCCCGCATTCTTTCCAAAAAGTCCCGCTTTTTTGGAAAGAATGCCAAAACAGCGGGACGTCTGGTCACCTTAGCCGGGAAGCACAAAAGAGAGGTACCGGAAGCAAGTCGGGCAAAGGCGGAATTTCAGCGAGGCGGCTGCCTGCTGGGGAGAGGGGGAAGGGGGGCTGCTCCTCCTCTCCTTCCCCCGCCCCATCCCTAGCCCCGCCCTCGGAGGCGCCGCTGCTGTTGGGATGCGGGTGGAGGGATGAGGGACGAGGAGCCGTCGCCGGTTTGAGCTCACGAGCGGCCCCTCCGGCGGCGCAAACAGCCCTTCCTCGTCCCCCTCCCCTTCCTTCCCCCTGTCGCCTCGCTGCCGCCATTGCCCTGGGGCCGGGCGGGCGACCGGGAGACCGCGGCGCTTCGATGCCTGGAGCTCGCGACACACGAAACACAATGGACAGATTTTTTGAAATTTCAGTGACCAAAAATAAAATCAAGAGCCACATGCAAGTGGCATCGGTTTGCTTCTAGCTGCCTGGTCAAGTAGAAAAAAATATGAGTAAAAATAGATGTAAAGCTCTTTTTTTTCATAGGCTGCCAGTTGTTCATCCCAGCACAAGGCTGAAGAAAGTTGTGGCAAACCATTTCTTTATTTTTACCAGAAAATCTATAGGATTGTTTCTATGTGTTTCTACTCAGAGGCTAGTTCAGCTTCAGAAAATGTGTACTGAAGTATAAGTGTGTCTTTTTATGCTTGTCCCATAAAAAGGCAGGCCAGCCTGCCTGTACATCATGTCCTTAAATCTTTAGCACCCTTTCATTATCTAATTTTATCCACTTCCTGATCCATACTAACCACGCCGCTTGGTGATAAAGTTCCCATTTTGGAAGTCCAAAGCCACCTCTGCTTCTATTATCTTGTAATGTCTTCATATGCCAAATAATTTTTTTTGTTATTTTATTTAGTTCCTCAAAAAATTTCTTGTCTAATTTTATTGGGACTGTTTGAAATACATATAATAATTTTGGCAGTATATTCATTTTAATCACTGCTATCCTACCTAATAATGATAGCTGTAATTTCCCCCAAATCTCTAAATCTTTCTTCATTTGTTCTATCAGTTTTTTATAATTATCATCTTTTATTGAGGAACATCTTACAGTAAGCCAAATTCCTAAATATTTGATCTTTTTTCAATATGCAATCCCAATTTTTTTTCTAATTCTTTTGTTTTTCAGTTAAGTTATTTACTAACATTTTAGTCTTTTCTCTATTGATTTTCAATCCTGCCACTATACCATATTCTTCTATTTCTTTCATTAAAATACTGTATTTTCCGGCGTATAAGACGACTGGGCGTATAAGACGACCCCCAACTTTTCCAGTTAAAATATAGAGTTTGGGATATACTCGCCGTATAAGACTACCCCTTCTACCATCTTTCTTTTTCTTTCTGTCTTTCTTCCTTCCTAACTTCTTTCTTTCTTCCTTCCTAACTTCTTTCTTTCTTTCTTTCTTTCTTTCTTTCTTTCTTTCTTTCTTTCTTTCTTTCTTTCTTTCTTTCTTTCTTTCTTTCTTTCTTTCTTTCTTTCTTTCTTTCTTTCTTTCTTTCTTTCTTTCTTTCTCCCTGCAAACCAATCCCCACCGTGGCTCCTTTCTCCCTCGCCCAGCCCTCTTCCAAGACGCCAAGTCCTGGAAGAGAAGCCTGGAAGAGCATCACACTTCCAGGTCTCGGCCAGGGGTCTCTCCCGGGGAACCACACCAAGCGAGGTAGGTGGGTGGGTTGCTCCCCTCCCCTCCCTTCAGAGAAAGAAGGAGCCTCTGTTGCCATCTCCTGCAGAGCTCCAGCCACCCAACTGAGTCCCTGACTGCGGCGCTGGCAGGGTTAACGCGCATGGGAGGGAAGGAGAGCGCGCTACTGCTACTGCCGCTGCTATCGCCGCTCCGATATTTCTTTCTGTGCGTGTGCGAAGTCTCCCCAGTCACTGTGGCTGCACCAGGGAGCCCGTGTCCTGGTCAACAATGGAGGCGCTGCCATGACAACCCGTCGGTGGGCGCATGCAGGACGGACCACGGAGTAGAGGCGCCCGGCGAGCGGGGCGAGAGGCGCAGGGATGCCAGAAGTGGCAGCGTTGGTGGCAGGCTCCTGCCCGCGTCTCCCGCCCGCCTCTTGCCTTAAGCCGCCGGCTTGTGGTGGCGGCCGCAGCCTTCCCAGCAGGATACCGAGATGCAGGGTGGCGTCGGGGCTCCAGGGCTCCTTCGGCCACTTGGCTGGAGAATGGCGGGGATGCGGCCGCGGCCGTTTTTGAACTCCCCCCACCGTATGCGGCGACCGCAGATTCTCCAGTCCGGCTTGGAAGTTTCAGCACCCGGCGTATAAAATGACCCCCGATTTTTGAGAAGATTTTCCTGGGTTAAAAAGTCATCTTATACGCCGGAAATTACGGTACTTCCTGTCTCCAGTGGCTCTTCTATAAAGAACACTAGGTCATCCGCAAATGCCTGTGTCTTATATTCTTCTTTCTTTACCTTAAGTCCTTCTATCTCTCTATCATGTCTAATTTGGGTTAATAGCACTTCTAAAGTCAAAATAAAAAGCAGAGGTGGCATTGGACATCCCTCTCTTACTCCTTTATTTATTTCAAATTTCTCTGTATTATCCCCATTAATTATCACTCTTGCCTTTTGCGTCATGTATATTGCCTCTATCATTTTCTCAAACTTCCCTCTAAATCTCATATCTTTAATTTGTTGGAACAAGAAGCACCAATTAAGATTATCGAATGCCTTCTGGACATCCAAAAATATTAGTACCACCAGTTTTTCAGGATGTGCTTCATAGTATTCTAGAACATTTAACACTGTCCTCATATTATTCCTAATTTGCCTTGTAGATAAAAAATCATTTTGATCCGAATGTATTATCTGATTTAATATTAATTTTAATCTTTCCACAATTATAGTGGTAAAAATTTGTAATCTGTGTTCAGCAATGAGATTGGTCTATAATTTTTTATTTGTTTGAGGTCTGTACCTTCTTTTGGAATGAGAGATATATAGGCTTCTGTCCAGGAATCTGGTAATTTAGCTTTCTCCAATACATCATTGTACACTTTCAGTAACATCAACTCAAAATCCTCATACAGGCTCTTATATACCTCTCCTGGCAAACCATCCGGTCCCGGCGTCTTATTATTTTTTTGTTTTTGTACTGCTCTTCTTAATTCTGTCACTGTTATCTCTTTATTTAATATCTCCCTCTGCTCTTCCTTTAGTTCCGGCAACCCCTAGACTTTTAAGTATTGTTTTATATCCTCCTCTTCTATGTCCTCTTTTTTGTATAGCGCCTCAAAGTAATTTTGGATTATTATTTTCTTTCTCTCCATTTTATACTGTGACTCTCCATTCTCATCTTGTAATACCTGAATCAATCTTTTTTCCCTATCTTTTTTAATTTGTAGGCTAGCCATCTCCCTGGCTTGTTTGCGTGTTCAATTTTTTTTTGTTTTGCTGCTTTCAATTCTCTCGTCCTTTCCTCTTGCTCCACTGTATTTGATTTATGTTTTGCCAGAACCATTTTCTCCTTAATTTTTTTCATTCTAAGGCTCTCTTTGTAATTTAGTTTCTAATTTTTTAATCTCTTCATGGTATTCTGTATTTGTCTTTTTTCTTTATTTTTTTTTTGCTAGATAAGCTATCACTATGCCCCTCAAGTATGCTTTAGTCATATCCTATATAATTTGTAGTGATGTTGGTTGCTTTGTATTTTCTTCAAAGAATAATTCCATTTCTTTTCTAATTCTTAAGATAAATTCTTTTTCTTTTAAAATGTCCACCTTCTCCTAACCTTTTTCTGTCCTTTCCAAATTATTTTTAAGGGGTTATGATCAGCCCATATATATGGCATTATTTCTACTATTTCTATATCTTTTCCTACCTCTCCATTCATCCATACCATATCCAGCCGGGACCAGGATTTATGTGGGTTCAAGAAAAAGGTGTATTCCCTTTATTTGAAAGCAGACACTTTCACGCTGGGTTTAAGGGGTTTCCTTTCATTGCAGCGGGTGATCGCCTTTTACCTCGCTACCCCCCAGGCTTCCCCTTTATTTCACGTGGCTCTCCAGGCTCTCCATGCCCCGAAGGGACCCGATCATGAAAAGGTCAGAGATAGAGAATGGAGACCGTTCTCTTTCCTCCACGTCACCTCAACCTTGCCACTGGAAGTCCCAGATGCATTAGTTTAAAAGGCACAAACTTTCATGAGCTACAGCTCATTTCATGAGATGCATGAAGTGGCTAAATGGATTTAAAGAGCTGGAGTGAAAGAAGGGAGAGGAAGACAGGGTGATTATACAGATGCAGGCGACATTTGAGACATGCTTTGTTTTTTTCTTTGTTTATAATGTTTATATGGCCATCCTTCAATGAAATAGAACTCTGGGAAGTTCACCACAATAATAAAAACGAAAAGAACAGTAAAACGAACACTTGGCACTTCAACCAACATTTTCCTGGGTTAAAAAGTCATCTTATACGCCGGAAATTACGGTACTTCCTGTCTCCAGTGGCTCTTCTATAAAGAACACTAGGTCATCCGCAAATGCCTGTGTCTTATATTCTTCTTTCTTTACCTTAAGTCCTTCTATCTCTCTATCATGTCTAATTTGGGTTAATAGCACTTCTAAAGTCAAAATAAAAAGCAGAGGTGGCATTGGACATCCCTCTCTTACTCCTTTATTTATTTCAAATTTCTCTGTATTATCCCCATTAATTATCACTCTTGCCTTTTGCGTCATGTATATTGCCTCTATCATTTTCTCAAACTTCCCTCTAAATCTCATATCTTTAATTTGTTGGAACAAGAAGCACCAATTAAGATTATCGAATGCCTTCTGGACATCCAAAAATATTAGTACCACCAGTTTTTCAGGATGTGCTTCATAGTATTCTAGAACATTTAACACTGTCCTCATATTATTCCTAATTTGCCTTGTAGATAAAAAATCATTTTGATCCGAATGTATTATCTGATTTAATATTAATTTTAATCTTTCCACAATTATAGTGGTAAAAATTTGTAATCTGTGTTCAGCAATGAGATTGGTCTATAATTTTTTATTTGTTTGAGGTCTGTACCTTCTTTTGGAATGAGAGATATATAGGCTTCTGTCCAGGAATCTGGTAATTTAGCTTTCTCCAATACATCATTGTACACTTTCAGTAACATCAACTCAAAATCCTCATACAGGCTCTTATATACCTCTCCTGGCAAACCATCCGGTCCCGGCGTTTTATTATTTTTTTGTTTTTGTACTGCTCTTCTTAATTCTGTCACTGTTATCTCTTTATTTAATATCTCCCTCTGCTCTTCCTTTAGTTCCGGCAACCCCTAGACTTTTAAGTATTGTTTTATATCCTCCTCTTCTATGTCCTCTTTTTTGTATAGCGCCTCAAAGTAATTTTGGATTATTATTTTCTTTCTCTCCATTTTATACTGTGACTCTCCATTCTCATCTTGTAATACCTGAATCAATCTTTTTTCCCTATCTTTTTTAATTTGTAGGCTAGCCATCTCCCTGGCTTGTTTGCGTGTTCAATTTTTTTTTGTTTTGCTGCTTTCAATTCTCTCGTCCTTTCCTCTTGCTCCACTGTATTTGATTTATGTTTTGCCAGAACCATTTTCTCCTTAATTTTTTTCATTCTAAGGCTCTCTTTGTAATTTAGTTTCTAATTTTTTAATCTCTTCATGGTATTCTGTATTTGTCTTTTTTCTTTATTTTTTTTTTGCTAGATAAGCTATCACTATGCCCCTCAAGTATGCTTTAGTCATATCCTATATAATTTGTAGTGATGTTGGTTGCTTTGTATTTTCTTCAAAGAATAATTCCATTTCTTTTCTAATTCTTAAGATAAATTCTTTTTCTTTTAAAATGTCCACCTTCTCCTAACCTTTTTCTGTCCTTTCCAAATTATTTTTAAGGGGTTATGATCAGCCCATATATATGGCATTATTTCTACTATTTCTATATCTTTTCCTACCTCTCCATTCATCCATACCATATCCAGCCGGGACCAGGATTTATGTGGGTTCAAGAAAAAGGTGTATTCCCTTTATTTGAAAGCAGACACTTTCACGCTGGGTTTAAGGGGTTTCCTTTCATTGCAGCGGGTGATCGCCTTTTACCTCGCTACCCCCCAGGCTTCCCCTTTATTTCACGTGGCTCTCCAGGCTCTCCGTGCCCCGAAGGGACCCGATCATGAAAAGGTCAGAGATAGAGAATGGAGACCGTTCTCTTTCCTCCACGTCACCTCAACCTTGCCACTGGAAGTCCCAGATGCATTAGTTTAAAAGGCACAAACTTTCATGAGCTACAGCTCATTTCATGAGATGCATGAAGTGGCTAAATGGATTTAAAGAGCTGGAGTGAAAGAAGGGAGAGGAAGACAGGGTGATTATACAGATGCAGGCGACATTTGAGACATGCTTTGTTTTTTTCTTTGTTTATAATGTTTATATGGCCATCCTTCAATGAAATAGAACTCTGGGAAGTTCACCACAATAATAAAAACGAAAAGAACAGTAAAACGAACACTTGGCACTTCAACCAACATTCTCTGGTTCACTAAGAAGTAGAGTCCCCTGTGTCCTCCTGCAGTGCTACTGCAATGCCTGGGAGGAAAGCCAAGCCTTTTCAACTTTCCAAAAGGCTGGAAGGGTGGGAGCCTGCCAGATGCCATGGGATGAGCGTTCTGCAGGGCGGGCACTGCTATGGAAAAGACACTCTTTCTAGGTTCCGCTAGATGGCGATATTTAAGGGAAGGGAGCTGGAGTAGGGCAACCCTACCCAATCTGGTGGAATGGCAGATACCCTCAGGGAGAGGCAGTCCTCCAAATAACTTGGCCGTGTGCCATGTATGTTTTAAAGGTGATAACCATCACCTTATATTGCATACAGAATGAAAATGGATCCAGTGCAAATTCACATGACAAACAATGTGATACGGGGGAAAGCAAGGGGCACCTGGAACTGCAACACCACTGAATTCTGGAGCAGTTGTAACTTCTGGGTGGCCTTCAAGGATAGAGCACATTGAGGTAGTCCAGCTGGGAAGTGACCTAGGCAGGAGTGACCATGAGCAAGGCTTCCCAATCCAGGAATGGGTGGGGATCGATGCAAAGTCACCTTCAAGGTAAGTAACCAATATTTTTATCTGTTTGGCTTAATTCTGTTTCTGTACTTTTTTTTTTTTAGAAAGGAATCGTTGGGAAGAATTTAATGCTTACACCTATAACATTGAAGGCAGTTCCTATGCCTTGTTGGCCCTGCTGAAAATGAAGAAATTTGACGAGGCTGGTCCCGTAGTCAGATGGCTGACAGATCAGAAATATTATGGAGGAACATATGGACAAACCCAAGTGAGCCTTTGCTTTATTGTCAGATTAGAATCTTCTGAGCTCTATTCTAAATTAGGCTGCTTAAAACAAAACAATAGTCTGAATTGTTGCATGTTTCGCATAAGGAAGAGAGGGCAAAGTCAAGACACTATAGCGGTCTTTTAATATTTGAAGTGCTGTCACAGGGAAGAGGTTGTGGATTTATTCTCCGTAGTGCCTAAGACAAGAAACGGTGAATGGAAGCTTTACAGAGAGAGACCTCCCCCCTCCCCCCCAAAGAAAAAAAAGAATAAGGAGTGTTTTTTTAACTGTACTTTGTATACTACTCAGCTGTTAGAACAAGGCATTGCTATAGGGCAGTGATGGCGAACCTTTTTTTGTTCACGTGCCAAAAGGGGGGAGCGTGGGGGAGTGTCATGCGTGCGCGTGCCCACACCCATAATTCCATGTGGCCCCCACCCGCGCATGTGCACGTGTCCCTCCCTGCTCCAGGCACACGATGGCACACCCGTTTTTTGTTCTCCCCAGGCTTCAGAGCCTTTCTAGGAGCCTGGGAAGGGCAAAAATGGCCTTCCCCACAACCCTGGAAGCCACCTGGAGGCCAGAAATGGTCTGTTTCAAGTTGGGAAACGGGCCATTTCCGGCCTCCGGAGGACTTCCGGGGAGGTGGAGAAGGCAGTTTTCACCCTCCCCAGGCTCCTAGAAAGGCTCTGAAGCCTGGGGAGAGAAAAAAAACTTGAACTTTCGGTCCAACCGGAAGTCGGCAAATGGAACGTTTCCAGCCTCTGGAGGACCTCTGGGGGGTGGGGAAGGCTGTTTTCGTCCTCCCCAGGTTCCTAGAAAGGCTCTGGAGTTTGGGGAGGGCAAAAAATGGGCCTTCCCCACCCCCTCCGGAGGCTGAAAACAGCCTGTTTCCCGACTCCCAGTGGGCCCAGAAGGCCCGAAAATCAGCTGGCCAGTACGCGCATGCGTGCCGGACCTGAGTTCGTGTGCCCACCAATATGGCTCCGTGTGCACAATTTGCACGTGATGGCTCTGGTGCCGCCTTCGCCGGTCCGTCGCATGGTGCCATCTTTTTTCTGGAATTTTTGAGCTTTGTTTTGCTTCCGTTGCATGAGGGGACGTGTGCGCGTAGCGAGCCTGCGTGCTTGTGAAACGAGATGATACTGGTAGGCAGGTAAAAGGAACCCGCCCCTGGGGTGTATGCTTACATGGTGGATGGAGAATTGTTTATCTCTACTTGGTTAGCAGAGAAGTGCGTGAATCTTTTGATGTGCAGGACAAAGAATAGCTTTTGAAAGGAATTTTTACCTGAAGATTATCTAGGGTTTATGTCCTTCATCTATGCTGAAATTAAGGGAACCAAGGGAAATCTCATCTATAGACTTCCTATTGCCTAGATCATTTAGTTCTACAGATAAAAGGCTCTTTAAAGATGTATGTATGTGTATATAAGTCAAGCCTCCTCTGTTTGCTTACTCATTCAGTTTGGAGCCCATCTTCTCATTTATGATCAAATGATCTAACAGACAATTGTAAAAATTGGAAAGATAGTTTGGGTATTTATTGCAACAAGCCCCATCACTATATTCTTCTCTATGTGTCAAACATTTATTTCTCTGGTAAAATACATCACTGGATTTTCAGTTTCTTTGTGAGATACTCCAAGACAAACAACCTTATTTTTTCCTTCTCCCGTTCCAGGCAACAGTTGTGGGGTTTCAAGCTCTTGCTGAATATGAGATTCAGATGCCTACCCACAAGGACTTAAACTTAGATGTTGTTATTAAGCTGCCAGAACGAGAAATACCCATAACCTACAGAATTGATGGTAACAATGCTCTCCGAGCCCAGACAACAGAGGTACAGTATTTCAGCGTGTATTTATTACTCCTTTCATTGGAAATAATTATTTTGGAGTTTAAAGTTAAAATGCATCTTTTTTCAAGAATGGGAAAAACGATACAGAATTTACTGAAAAATGAAAGAAAACCTATACCAGGTCTCCCTATTGGAATTGTGGTGGTTGGAGATTAGCCCATGTTCAAGCATCAGATCGGGGGAGACTGGCTTTCTTTCTTTCTTTGACTAACTTCTTTGTCAACATACAATGTAGTTTTAAATGGCTTCCCTTTCCTCACACAAACCTGCAAAAGGCTGTATTTAAGACAATATTGCAAAATTGTGTCTGTACTTCCAAGAACTATTCCTAGGAAAGCGATTTCAATGGCTCTAAAGGTCTTTTGGAGCACTTCGCAACATGAAGATAAAGTCATTAAAACAATCTATTGCTATTTGCTATTTCTGATATTGCAGAAGCAATTTGGAGCCAATGTAGATGTATGATACTAACAGAGTTTAAATATGTTTATATATAGATCAGTAGTGAGTTCTAAAACCCTTTACTACCGGTTCGCAGAAGCATCCCGGGTAGGTGGGTGGAGCCTCCCGCCACCGGCACTTCCAGTTCTTAGAACTGGGCCAAACATGGAGCAACACACCACTGATATAGATCTGTTACAATCAAGTAGAAAGAAATATTTGTGAAACAGCATCTGAGGGAAAAGCACATGAAGGAACATAAACTATGGCAGGAGTTATTATTTATTTTTTTTGCAAAAAATTTTTTTCCTCCATCAACAAATACATGTACAACATATATACCTTCAAGAAAAAAATAAGAATACATCCATTCAATTATATATTAACCTTCGGTATATATCATTTAACCATTGCTACCTCCTTTTTTGTCTAATTTTGCCATCCGGATACCCAAATCATCTTCCAAATAAATTAACCGCTTTTATTCCCTTCTACTACCACTATTAACTCTTTTAGTTATAACTTCCTTAATCTGTGCCGTAGTGCTTCTTAAACATCTTTGTCTTCTTATTCATCGTTCCACCTTTTTTCCTTACTCCCTAATTTCATATGACTAACAAAAAAACCCTTATCCTTTCTTTTTGTTCTATTTAAAAACAGTACTCTATCAAATAAAAAAGGAATACAAATATTCAAATTCAAATTCTAAAATTATACATATTCAATAATTTTATTCATTTTAAATCAAAGTTTATCTTCCCATAGAGGTTCAGTTACATATTCACAAATTTTAACAAGTCTAGTTTGAATATATATATATATATATATATATATATATATATATATATATATATATATATATATATATATATATATATATATATATATATATATATATATATATATATATATATATATATACTTTCCACTAAAAATTACCACATACTTCTGCCAATACTTATATTCAAGTATTTAAAATTCAATTCTTTAACTAACAAGCATATTCTTTATCAATATTCAATAATATAATCTAAAAAAATTCATTCACTTTCCTTATATTTAATCTTTCTTCTAATTATCACCTATAAATATATAGAAGTTCTAAATTTATATCGATTTTTAAGAAAAAAAAATTAAGACATTTCATTCATTCTACTTATATTTCTTATTTCCACGAATATTACATATAAATATTTAATACTTTAAAAAAATTAACTAATAATTATGTTTGCTTTTATTAGAGAATTTATAATACCCATAATAAAATAAGAAATATTATATAATAATCAAGCCTCCATTATCCCTTTTCTTTGAATTTCCACTCTCTTTTTCTAAACTCCTCCAATTTTTTTCTTATCGTTTTGTACCCCCAATTTCTTTCTCTTTTCTTTCTTCCTCTTCTTCACTTCATATATATTATTTGTCTAAATTTACTTCCTATTCTTCTTAATCCCTCCCCTCTATTTCTTTCTTCCTTTTTAATTTGCCAAATCAAGTACTTCTGCCCATACCCTCTTTTTCCCTTTTCACTGTTTATCCCAGTGTAATCATCATAATTTATAATAAAGCCATTTATCTGTCCTTTTCCATCTGTCTTCTTCCCTTTTGTCTGTATGAATCTCTGTATCTTCTTTCATCTGTTCTTTCATAGTGTTTTCAAAGCCCTCATTATTGTTCTTATTGTCCTTCTTAGAAATCTCATTATTATCCAGTACTTCGTGTATTTGCTTCCCAAATCCATCTGCAAACTGCCCAAAATCTCTCCTTATATCTTCACAATATCCTTTAAAAATGTTACAAAGTCCTCATATTCACTTGTCTCCATGTCAACAATGTCGTCATTCAGGAACCTTTGTAATGAATCCAGCTGTCTAAGAATATCTATCCGACAGCCTGTTATTAGTTTTCTTTACCTAGGCCAAATAGTATCAAATAATGTTGTATGGCAGGAATTATTACCAATATACCAATAGTAATAGGGGCTTTGGGTGCAATCCCACAACAACTGGAGCACCACTTAATCACCTGCGACATTGATTAATCACTGTCAATCAATTGCAAAAGGCAGCTTTACTCGGAACAGCTTACATCCTGTGACGATACCTTTAACACCACCAAAGAACAAAATCTGCCTATCCCTGGTCCTTGGAAATGACTCACCAGGTGGATAGAAATGCTAAATCCAGTCTAAATATCTGACTGATTGTGCAAACAACCAATAATAATGACAAAGCGACCCAACATGTTTGTATATCCAGTTATGCATTATTTTTCTTTGGATCGACTGTGAATGTAAAGTCAAGAATGATCATGGTTCATCACACAGTCAGCCAGATATTAATATCTGAACTTCTGTCATTAAGTGATGTGGGTGTTAAATGAATCATGCCCAAGTTTATGACTTTTTTGCCCCAGTCATGAAGCAAATAACTATGGTCAATAAGTGAATCATGCAGCTGTTAAGCAAATCCAGCTTCCCCTATTGACTTTGTTTGTCTGAAGCCCCTTGGGAAGGTTGCAAAAGGCAATCACATGACTCTAGTGACACTGCAACGTCGTAACTGCGAGGCTCGGTCCTAAGTCACCTTTTTCAGTGCCATAACTTTGAATGATTACTAAATGAACAGTCATAAGTCAAGGACTACTTCTATCTGACAAGCAAAGTCAGTTGAGGAAACCAGATTCGCTTAACAGCTGCAGTGATTTACATAACAACCATTGTAAAAAGGGTCATAATATTGGGTCCAGTTACATGATGACTCGCTTAATGAATGCCTCGCTTAAGGTCAAAATTCTGGTCCAACTGTGGTTGTACATCAAGAACTACTTGTATTACCTTCTCTACAACAATGGCTCTTACAGTCTTTTCCCTTCATTAGGAATTCTTGATTTAAGGAACAGACACACTTCTCTCAGTTACAGCTGGACCTGCTCTGCTTTTTCTTCCAGCTATCACCAATGGCCTCTAAGAGACCATTTCTAAATAACCAATACCCATTTATTGGAAGCTTTACCCTCCACTTTTTTGGAGAAGAGGGAATTTTAATCTCTTCTCCATTGCACCTGAAAACAGATTTCAGGTGCTTTAAAGTTTACTATACAAATTTAATACAATTGTTCAAATGGCACCGCTCATAATTTATATATAATTTATATTTATACCTTCCTATTGCAGCAAATTAAATCCATTTATTCTACTACATTATATTACTATGAATGTACACATACATAGAAATTGCAAAGATTGGTGCACAATAATTTCGGTTAGTTTTACATTCATTGTGTCTTCAGAAAGTGGTAGGAAATGAGTTTTCTTTATGATTTGATTTTGTTGATACCTTGCCAATATATTGTTGTTTCTTCATCCAAATATTTGATTGGGTCTTTCTTATATTTTGAAATCTATTCCACCTCTAGCTCATATGAGGTTATAACAAATACAATCAAGTAAAATCAAAATAGCCAAGGAACTGCAGTTGATGGTCATGCTAACCCTGGTTGCTTTTCAGACCAAACTCAATGAAGACTTCACTGTGTCAGCATCAGGTGATGGAAAAGCAACAATGACAATTTTGACGGTCTATAACGCGCAATTGCGGGAGGATGCAAATGTTTGCAACAAATTCAATCTTGAAGTTTCTGTTGAAAATGTGCAGTTGAGTAAGTTTGGCTTCCTAGAAATACTACATTGAAATGAAATTTCGGGGGGTGGGGATTAAAATTTTAGTGTTCACCGTGTCAGAATCTCAATTTGGAACAAGCTTTATCTGCTATTTATTCATAAAAAGTGTCTCATTAGATAGAAAATATTATTAACCATACTTAGTTGAAATCCAGTACTTGCAGTCAACAAACCAATTGGGTTTGGACAGATGGTCAAATAGCCATAGGCCAGAAGGCCTCTTGTTGTCCACTAAGTCTCCACTGTTCTCTTATCACTTAACTAGTTGCACCAACTCTTAAGATTTGAGGTAAAAGATGCCAAAAAAGAAAAATGACTTAATGGCATTCTTAATTTTAGAAACTCCAGAAAGAGAGATTAACTCCAGAGATTTTTGATTGCTTTCAATTCATGTTGATGGGTTTGCAACAGGACTCAATTTTTTACCAGTTTTATATCTGTGTACCATTCTGAGGCACTATTACATGTTTATCTCATTTTTCCTTAACAGGATAGGCTGTAGTCTTATTATTTAAAAGAGAGTTGTTATCCCCAGCAATCTAAAACTACAGTAATAGGGTTGTTGTGTTTCTAACACAGATCTTTCTGCAGTTAATAATATTAAGGTTGGTGTTAAGAAAAATCAAGCTTTTTATAGTGAGAGCCATACCATGTGCATTAATGTTTGCAGTTTAGGCAACAAACTTTGTGAACTAACAGCTGTTATGTCCAGGAATAACTTGGATTTTGTTGCAATTACAGAAACATTGTTCAGAGATTCCATTGATTAGGATATAAGAATACCAGGCTACATACTAGGTTCTAGATACATACTAGATATATACATACCAGGCTACCTACTTTGTCAAAACAGATCATGCGAAACAAATCTCATTTCATTCTTTGACAAAGTGACTAAATTACTGGACATATACTTGAATTTCAGTAAGGCATTTGACAAAGCAGACCACAACTTACTTTGGGTAAGCTAAAAAAAATGTGGGATAGACAGCATCACCACCAGATGGATTTGTAACTGGCTGATAAATCACACTCAACCTGTAGCCCTCAATGAAATTACATTTACATAGAAGGAAGGAAACAGTGGGGTACCCTGGGTTCCATTTTAGGCCCAGTATTCTTCAATATCTTCACAAACAATTTAAATAAGGGAATAGAAGGGGAATTCATCAAATTTGCAGATGACACTAAACTGGCAGGAATAGCCAAACCTCAGAAGATAGGCTCAAGATCCAGATGAATCTTGACAGACTTGAACACTGGGCCAAATCTAACAAAATGAAAATCAGTGTAGAGAAAAGTAAGGTTTTATACAGGCAAGGAAAACCAAATGTACAGGTACAGATTAGGAGAAACCCGACTCAATAGCAGTAACTGTGAGATGGATCTTGGAGTCCTAGTGGACAATCACTTAAATATGAGCCACCAGTGTGTATCAGCAGCCAAAAAGCCCGATGCAATCCTAGGTTGCATTAATAGAGGGATAGAATCAAGTTCATGTAAAGTATTAGTATTGCTTTATAAAGCCTTAGTAAGACCACACTTGGAATACTGAATCCAGTTTGGTCACCATATTATAAAAAGGATGTCGAGCAGTGGTTCCCAACCTGTGGTACGTGTACCACTAGTGGTACGCGAGGGCCTTCCAGGTGATACGCGAACACTTTCGTGGTCATGAACGATTTTTAGTTAGTTATTTTTTACTTCACAAAAATGTTTACTGCCTAACACAACTGTTGCCACACGCCACCCACCTGGTCCCAGCGGCCCGAGAATCCAGTTGCTGGATGCGCGGGGCCAAAAAAGGAACGGTACAATTATGGAAATAAAGTGATATCTGATCGAATTTAGTTTCTCTGGAACCAGGTGGTACGCGGCGACTGTACGGGACCTCCAAGTGGTACTCGATCACAAAAAGGTTGGGAACCACTGATGTAGAGACTGTGGAAAGAGTGCAGAAAAGAACAACAAAGATGATTAGGTGGCTGGAGACTAAAACATATGAAGAATGGTTGCAGGAATTGGGTATGCCTAGTCTTGTGAAAAGAAGGATGAAGGGTGACATGATAGCAGTGTTTCAATATTTGAGGGGCTGCCACAAAGAAGAGGCGGTCAATCAATTTTCCAAAGCACCAGAAGGCAAGACAAGAAACTATGGATGGAAACTAATGAAGGAGAGAAGCAATCTAGAATTCAGGAGAGATTTCTTAACAGTGAGAACAATTCACCGGTGAAATGGCTTGCCTTCAGAGGTTGTGGGTGCTCCATCGTTGGAGGCTTTTAAGAAGAGACTGGACAGCCATTTGTCTGGAATGGTATAGGGCCTCATGCTTGAGCAAGTGGTTGGACTAGAAGATCTCCAAGATCCCTATCAACTCATATAGCACGTATATAAACATAATTTATACATAATATTATAATATACATTGTAATGTATAATCAATCAGAATAGGACTGGAAGTGACCTTGGAGGTCTTCTGGTCCAACCCCCTGCTCAAGCAGAGACCATATACCAGTGATGGCTAACCGTTTTTGTCGTCGTGTGAAGAAAGCATGCGTGCGCGACAGCGCACATGTGTGCTGGCACCCATAATGCAATACATTCCCCGCATGTGTGCATGACACCTTGCTTCCCTCGCACATGCGCACGTGACCCACCCACGCCCCCCTGCACATGCCCACGTGACCCCCCCGGCGCCCCATTTTGGGCCTAGTAAGCCTCCCTGTAGCTTCCTGGGACCAAAAATGGGCCGCAGGGGGGTTTTACACCACCCTCCTGTGCTGCCCCCGTGCATGCACGTGACACCCTGCACATGCACGTGCATCTCTTGCATGTGCCCCCGCGTATCCTGAAAATCAGCTGGCCGGCGGGAGGTGCACACCCATATGCGTAGTGGAGCTGAGCTGGACAACAGTTCACGTGCCCTCAGAGAGGACTCTGCGTGCCAGCTGTGGCACACGTGCCATAGGTTTGCCATCACGGCCCTATACCATTTCAGACAGGTGGCTGTCCAGTCTCTTAAAAACCTCCAGTGATGAAGCACCCACAACTTCTGAAGGCAAGCTGTTCCACTGGTTAATTGTTCTCGCTGTTAGGAAGTTTCTCCTTGATTCCAGGTTGCTTCTCTCCTTCATTAGTTTCCATCCATTGCTTCTTGTATTGCCTCCTGGTGCTTTGGAAAATTGATTGACTGCCTCTTCTTTGAATATTGGAATACTGCTGTCACCTTGTTACACAAATGTGCTCTCAGGTTCAGCCTATGGCCACTCACTCACACACTCAAAGGCCTGGAAAATTGCCACACTCAATCCCAAATCAACTGAACACCGAGTCACAAACGGTTCTTTAAAATACACAGAGACCCAGTGAATTTAAAATAACAGCAAACTTTTACTGATATATTTTTGCTCTTATACACACACATTCTCTCTCTTATCTACACTTACCCAGCGTCCATTACTCAGCTGCTAGGCACTAGCCAGAGGGATGGAAGCTGCCATGTCTGGGATCCCAAAACGACTCAAAAATCTGGGCACGCTTCAGGACCTCTTTTTATCCCATAGAATTGGTGGGGTGGGGGTTCCCATGCAGGCCCAATTCCTTTGTTGGTGAGACTTGGGGAGGGGCTTGCCATGTGCTCAGGGCCAACATTTGTCCTTTTGTTCCCTTAACAACTTGGTTCCTTTCCCTGAGGGAACTTTTCCTGGCCTTTGTCCACCCTGCCCCATCCCTAGCCCCGCCCTCGGAGGCGCCACTGCTGTTGGGATGCGGGTGGAGGGGTGAGGGACGAGGAGCCGTCACCGCTGCCGTCGTCTCAGAAAAAGGGGGTTGAGGCGCCGCTGAGTACTCAGAGCGGCGGTTTGAGCTCACGAGCGGTCCCTCCAGCGGCGCAAACAGCCCTTCCTCATCCCCCTCCCCTTCCTACCCCCCGTCGCCTCGCTGCCACCGTTGCCCTGGGGCCGGGCGGGCGACCGGGAGACCACGGCGCTTGGATGCCTGGAGCTCGCGACAGAGACCTAGCCCCGAGCCCGCCATGGGCTGCTGAGGGAGCGCTGCCTCGCAGGTAAGCTGCCGGCTGCCTCCTTTCCCCGCCTCCCGCCTCCCGTTCGTCGCTTGCCAGCCCAAGCCACTGCTGGCTCCCGAAGGGGAGGCGGGAGGTGAGGAAAGGCCTCCCATCTCCCCCCCACCTGGATGCCGACATTTGCGTTGTTTTGCCCTCTGCGCATGCGCAGCGTTCTGTGCATGCGCAGAGGGCAAAACTCAAATGGCGGCACCCAGGCAGGCCCGCCCCCTGTCCCGCTTAAAAAAAAAATCTGGTCGCTTTATTCTAGAAGGAAGTATTTTCAATATTATGCAAAAATCAAGAACACAGGGGCATAACCTCTAACTGACAGGAGGGAAGTTCAAAAGTAATGTTAGAAAGTATTACTTCACAGAAAGAGTAGTGGGAACTTTGAACCAACTTCCAGCAGAGTTAGTAGGTCAGTCATCAGTAACTAAGTTTAAACATGCTTGAGATAAACACATTTCCATTATCCAACAAAAAATTAAAAAAATACAATTAAAAATAAACAAACAAAAACCCGAGTCTCAATGGACCACTAAGTCGTCTTCTGCCACCGGTTTTCTATTTTTCTAGGATAAACAATAATACATGCACACAAGCACTGCACAAACATACATATACAATAGCAATTACTGTAGATGTAAAGAAAAAACATAAATCTGGTTCTTGCAAAATGATGGATGAGAGGCACTTTACACCCAGGTTGAAAATTCCTACCTCACACACTTTAGAACCTACACAACCAGTTCAATTATTGAAAATTGATCTGGATTTGAATTTATTATTCTTTGTTTAAACATTCCCCATTCACTTCTTTCAAGACTTCTTTCAAAACTCAATGAATTATAGAAATAGAAAATAAAAACAGTTAGATTAATGCTTTGTTTTCCAAGAAGATGTTATCGCCAGTTGGACAATCAAACTTTTCACTTTAAAAAGCTGCTAAGAATTTGTGCAGAGTCTGATTTCCCCCCTTTCTTTTGCAATTTTTAGACTTAAAACAGGCAAAGGGAGCCAAGGGAACCCTCAAGCTCAAAATCTGCACTAGGTAAGAATGTTGAATGTTAAACAAAACTTTGGATTGTAACTGAATATTTAGAGTAATAAGTTGGAGAGGCAATTTTGTTACTTTTCAAGAAAATAGTTATACTTTTCCCAGCTTCACACTCTATCTCTGCTTGTATATTGATCTGTTTTCTGTGCATCGTCCTAATTTGTAACATTTTGTTGGTGGTGGATGAAATGAAGAGCAGGATTTAAGTCACCGCAGGTCCTTCAGGTTGATTTAGGGATGTCGAAATTGCAATATGCTACAGCACGATGGCCAGTACATGAATGGGAAACCTCCAGGGGACTCTAGAACTGTAGGCTAGTAGTTGAGAAAAATAACTCAGGAGAAAGGTAATGGCAAATATATTCCGTATTGATGGGAAAATTCCACAAACTTGTTCATGAATCCATCAGATGTTGAGCTGGACTCAAGAGAACTATAGAGTGAGACTAATGATAGGCCTTCCTTCAGCTTGGTTTTGCCATTTAAAGAAGAAAAATACATTCTGTTTTATGCCTTAATGCTTCTGACTCAGTTTTCACCCAAAACCATGAACCTTGTAAAAACATTCATGAAAATTGTTTTGTGAGTTAGGAGCACGTGCATTGCGGTGGCTCATGTGCCAGCCTATAAGATCTGTCGATAGCTAGATTTCTCCCCTTCAAGATGCAACATTTTGAAAAATCCAGCACTGCCCTCATAGCAATGAACAGGAAATTGTTTGTGAACTAGGAAATCAAATCTTTGGTCACTTTTTCTCCATTCTTGATTTTAGGTATCTGGGAGAAGTTGATTCTACAATGACAATAATTGATGTTTCTATGCTGACTGGTTTTCTCCCTGATGCTGAAGACCTTACAAGGGTAGGCAAGTTTTGCATGGGGCTTGAAATGACTGTTTCCGTAGTTCAATGAAGATGCTGAATTAGAGAATGTGTTATGGTTAATCATTTGCCTATATCAGTGTTGGTGAATCTTTTCCGCACTGAGTGCCGAAACAGAAGTGCGCACGTGGGGGAACACCGGAAACTGGAAGAGCAGTTCCCCAGTGTGTATGTACGCTCTGGGAAGCTGAGCTTCTGGCTTCCGGTGTGCAAATGGGCGCCGGTCACCTGGTCTTCTGGTTTCTGGCCTGCAATCATGCACGAAGACCAGCTGGCCGGCATACAATGTGCGCCAGTGGTGGGTTGCTCCCAGTTCGGCGAACTTGCAGTGGTGAGAGGCTCCGGCCACCCACCCGGGACGCTTCTGTGCATGCGCAGAAGTGTTGCGTGTGTGCACGCGAACTGGTAGTGACGGGATTTAGAATCCACTACTGATGTGCATGCTGGAAACTGGAAGCTGAGCTTCCCGGCGTGCACATGCATGCCAGGGAGCTGCTTTTCTGGTTTCCGGCACTCCCGCACACGCGAAGACTAGCTGGTGCGGCAGAACCCGGAAAAGCAACAGGCGACGGCTGGCATGCCCAAAGAGATGGCTCTGCGTGCCACTTCCGGCACACATGCCATTGGTTCGCCATCACGGGCCTATATGGTTAAAACTGCAGAGAGAATGAATGAATCTTCATTACCAGTAAATGAATCAATAAGACACTGAATTTTATTTCAATGACACATAAAAGGCATTATTATTATTATTATTTTAAAATCAGAAAGTCTTGTACTGAAGACTTGGTTCTGCAAAACTTTGTGAATCTAATCAAGGTTATTTTAACTTTTAACTATTTTAACTTTCTTGGTGTTGACTGTAAGCAGTGATTTCTATATTGACCAGAATTTGACTGTCAGAAGAATTTCATTTGTACAAGGCTGTGTGGAATTTCTTTGGCAAATTACTAATATTAAAACACTTTTTGGTTGTCTCAAAGTTTCTCAGAGGTACATCCTGGAACTTTGAAAATGCTTTCAGATTTTGCTATAACTGTAACACAGTGCCAGTACAAATGGTTTCAGTTATCTGCAGTTCCATGTCTTTGACCATCTGCAACTTCTGAAGTCAATATCATCTTTTCTTTCATTGTTTAGCTTTCTAAAGGAGTCGACAGATATATCTCCAAGTTTGAAATTGACAATAATATGGCTCAGAAAGGAACTGTTGTCATTTACTTAGACAAGGTAAATACTTATGGAATCAATTTCTTTGAGTACTTGGGTGGTTGGTTATTTGGTTTGCTAGGCAAACACTGAAGTGTGTTATACTGAAAAAGGTAGTATGTATATTCAGCGAAATAAATCTACATAATTCATCATTGATTGTAACAGATCATATATCTAGTAAGAAAGCGGCATAATGATCTCTTGCATTATATTTAAAGATCGCATTTTTGCCATATTTATCCATATGCATAAATGTAGTACTACCTCTTGTCTCTTTTGGTAGATTCCTTGAGTTTTGTTTTCCCTTTCACCAAGCACCATCTGTCTTTGGGAAACAACCTCAGTCACTCCCCCTAACAGGTTCAGTGGATACTTAGAACAGCATATCTTGCCATCTGTCAGATGGCCTGACTTACAAATGGCAGATGGGTATTTTGGGTAGAGGGAAGCATGGGGTGAGCTAATACACCCCATCCATTTTGAAATCTCAAGCCCGCCCTGATATATGTTGGTTCAGCTATTTGTGAACACAGCTCTAACACTTTCCCGAAAGAGATAAATATGGTTAATGAATAGCTTGCCTCACCAATTAAAGGCATGGAGGGGAGTGCAGGTTGAAATAGGAAGGCGTAATTGATAACAAGAGAGCTACATCCCTGACTAACGCTGAAATAGGATGATGGTGCCCAAATAATGATGGTATCCAAGCAAACATCCAAAGCTTTGAGTTCTGACCTTAAGGCCTGCAGCACCTGAAGTAACCAGGGAACAGCCAAGGAGAACTAGCATGCTAGAACTGACTATCAGAGTTGTGGGATTATTAGCGTGATCTCTATGTAGTTCTAGCTGTCATCCTGATAAAAACATCTTGCATTGATAATCAGAGATTCTGGGCCTTTCTCCACTTGCACTTAATTCGAGTGGGGATGGTTCTATGCGAGTGGCAGGGACGTGCACACACACAACTCCATTTGCGCAACTGGCATGCATGCATGCATACCGCACACGCAAATGGAGCGTGCACACACATGCTCACCCACTGCTTGCACAAATGGGGATGCGTGCACGCTCGCCTGCCATTTCTGCAACCCAGTTCCGAATGGCTCAAGGAACCTCTGCTCTATATACCGTATTTTTCGGAGTATAAGACGCACCTTTTTCCTCCCTAAAAGTGGCTGAAAATTTGGGTGCGTCTTATACTCCGAATGTAGCTTTTCCAAAGCTTTTTTTCACAGCCCTAACTAGGTGCTAACGATCTTCCCAGCTCTTACCTTGCAGGCTTTTTCATTGTTACTCTCTCCGAAGAATGTGTTTCCAGCCCTAAGTCTTTGCAGGTTTTTTTTTTCATTGCTCTACTTGCTCCAAAGAAGTTTTTTTCCAGCCCTAACCAGGTGCTAATGATCTACGACCGGTCAGGGCCCACAGAGTCGGCCTCCTCCAGGTCCTGTCGACCAAACAATGCCGGCTGGCGGGGCCGAGGGGGAGGGCCTTCTCTGTGGGAGCTCCCTCCCTGTGGAACCAGCTTCCCCCGGAGATCAGGACCATCCCCACCCTACTGGCCTTCCGGAAAGCAATAAAAACTTGGCTCTTCCGGCAGGCGGGGTGAAAGTGAGACCAACTAGATTAAATATGGGTCTCCCCCCATGATGGTAATGAGATACTCTTTTAACTTTTGTATTTTTTGTATTTTTTAACTATTGTATTTGATATTTGATATATATTTTAATTATTGTATTTTATATTGTAATGGAATCTAACATGTTGTGAGCCGCCCAGAGTCCCCAGGGAGTTGGGCGGCATAGAAATCCATTAAATTAAATTAAATTGCAGGCTCTTTCATTGTTACTCTCTCAGAAGAAGGTTTTTTTAAGTCCTAACCAGGGGATAAAATAATGTGCTGAAGCTGACCAGACTAAGGACGCTAGCCAGATGAATACGTGGTAGGCAGATTTTTCCCCACTATTTTCCTCCCCAAAAACTAAGGTGCTATTTATACTCCGGTGCGTCTTATACTCCGAAAAATACGGTAGTTCCTGCATGTGGCTCACAGTTTCTGGTTAAGACAGAAGGGATCTTTCCTTGAACCCATGCCGAAACAGTATTTTCCCCTTCATGCAATCACTCATCAAGGGGATCTTCAACTCATGTGAAATTAGCCTTTAGCACCTACTCCTTTGGAGGGGGGTCCAGGGACTGTAGTGATTTAATAGAGGGGCAACAGGGGCAGGATGGGGATTGGCAATAGGCTTAGCCAATTTTGTGCCAGTGTAGTTTTCTGCTGACTCAAAATGGGGAAGACAGCACTGTATCTGGGCACTAGGGAAACTTTGGATATTAAAAAGAAGCATGAAATATAAATAGATTAATTAATTAACAAAAAGAAGATATGACAGAATTGTTTTAGTACTCTAACTTTTGACCAGTATTTTCTATGACACCATTTCAACCTGCTGCTCCTCTCCTTATATGAACCTTTTCCATTGTTAACCTTTATTCTGCACAACTTGGACAGACTTATAGAACTTAGTCCTTCAATCAGTGGGTCAAACTTGAGCACCCAACTTGGAATAAGTAGTTTCATTGAAGTTATACAGATTTTATTTTATTTATTTCTTAATTATGTTATTTAATTTGTATGGCATAGCGACGGGAACTCACTCTGTCCCACGATACTACCAGGCCTTGAATTGATGGAGTTTCAGCCATTTCTGGTCGGTAGATCCAGCATCCCTATCCAGCTGCGCCACTGCATCTCTGGTTATAGAGATGGAACTTCTATAAGAAAATCCTTATTACCTCCATTGGCAAACTAGCACTCACAAAATTATCTTTTCTCTCCATCCCAGGTCTCCCACTTGGAGGATGAATGCCTGCAATTTAAGATTCACAAGCATTTTGAAGTTGGCTTCATTCAGCCAGGAACAGTCAAGGTGTACAGCTACTACAATCTAGGTAATGGCAGACGTATTGAACACCCCTTCATTCTCCTATTTTCCCCACAACAATTTTCCCCTATGAAGTGAATCAGGTTGAGAGAGAACAACTTGCCCAAGGTCATCTAGCTGGCTTTCTTGGCTGAACTCACAGTTTCCTTCTTTCTAGCCTGGTGCCTTAACCATTAGACCAAATTGGCTCTTTCCAAGGAACTCAACACACTGGGGCTTGGCAAAATTAGGCAAAACTATCCAACAATAATTGATACTTTATAAAATATTCTTGACTTTCCAAAAGTCTCTTTATACCTATTTTATAAAGGTTGAAGTGAAGAATGAATCTCTTGAGAACATTGAAAGGTATTGACACAGAGCTCTGTGTAGTATTTTGGCAGCCTTCTGGCATGAGTTTCCTTTGCTTGCCTCCTGAAGAGCAGAAAACAAAGCTAGTGGGGTCTAGGACAACTCATTGCAGTCAACTTGCCATGGCCACCTTGCCATGGCCAACTCACTGCAGCCAACCTGCCACAGCCAACTCACCATGGCACAAGTCGCCGCAGAGCAAGAGTTACACTAATATCAAAGAAATGGTGGAATAGAATCATTAAAGAAAGGATGCAAAAGGAGGGACAAAATGAAATGTGAATGACAAAAAATAATTTTTAAATTATTTGAAATAATTAAATTGAAATGTTGAATTGTCCCACAGTGAGTTGTCATGTGGCAAGTTGGCCACAGTAAGTTGGCCATGGCAAAATGGCTGTTACAAGTTGTTCCATTCTGAAGCCAGAGACACTAGGTGGCTCAGTGGCTAAGACACTGAGCTTGTCGATCCGTGGTTCGAATCCCTAGTATAGGTCTCCTGCGTGAGCAGGGGGTTGGACTATATGACCTCCAAAGTCCCTTCCAACTCTGTTACTGTTAACACCAAGATCCTGTTTTTCTCTGGTCTGGTGGGCAACATGATGCTCATCTTAGAGAAAAAAAGTGGTACTGAGACTTATGGGTGAGGAAGAGTTTTACCATTCTAATTAATATTTTGAAAATTCATTATCATTTTTATTTCACCTACTGAGCCGAGGTGGTGCAGTGGTTAAAAGCAGCACTGCAACCTACTTCAGCTGATTGCTAGTTCAGCAGTTCAGCTGTTCAAATCTCACCAGGCTCAAGGTTGACTCAGCCTTCCATCCTTCTGAGGTCGGTAAAATGAGGACCCAGATTGTTGGGGGCAATATGCTGAACTCTGTAAACCGCTTAGAGAGGGCTGTAAAGCACTATGAAGCGGTATATAAGTCTACGTGCTATTGCTATTGCTATTTCTGAATAGCATTTTCAGTGCAGCTCCACAAAACCACAAAAATAATGCTATTTTAGAGAAAATTACCTGTAAAACCTATATATATATAGTAGGCAATATTCCAAAAAGGCATTTGTTTGGGGAAAAAATCCCCAAAAAATCCCCAAATGCATACACATTTATAAAATATTAAATGTTTAAAATATAAAATAACTGTTTAAAAAAATCTCTAATCCAATTAATCATTTTTGCAAAGTTGAAAAACCAAAACCGACAAACACCCATGCCCGGTTCTAATTCAGTTTTGTTGGCAGCACAGATCAATGGATTATGCTTTAATTTCAGGAAAGGATGTGCTCACATAAGACATTCTGCTGCACAAAGCATTTGCACTGATTTTGCATATAGGTGCAACCCTAAGATTGCTTGCTGTGTCACTGGGATACCTAATTTACTTGGAAGGTCAATTTGTTCCCATTTGATCTCATTCTTGCTAGGCCTTGTTAACTTCAGTGAAAATGCAAGATTATTGGCCTGTAATCTCACTTATAAGGCATCTGTAGTCCTCACTTACAACGGCCATGAGACAATGCAATTGTTCAAAGGCACAATGGTGCTAAAAAGTAACTTTGTGACCAATCTTTGCATTCACAACCATTGTAGAATCCCTCAGTCATGTGATCGCTACTTTGAAACTAGCATACATATTTGCTTGCAACAATAGTGTACAATTTGGAAGGTGGAAGTAAAATTATAAGTTACAGTCATTTATTTTTCACATAGCAACTGCATCTCTTTGCTTAACAACCAAAGGGGAAATAAGTTCATAAGGCCAATTATAGTCACACGATTTTCTGATTAGCGACCAAGTTGTCAGTCCCAATTGTGATCACTAAGTGAGAACTATAATAAGACTTTAATACTAGGAGGCTTTGGTTTTATAACAGACCATATGAATCATGAATACAGGTAGTCTCCTGGCAAAAGCCCTTCGGTTTTGATAAACAGGATTCAGACTTACAACTACATGGTTTGCTTAATGACCATGTGATTAGATAACAACTGCAGTAACTCACTTACCGACCATAATTGAAATGATTATAAAATTGAGTCTGGTCATGTGAAGATTCAACTTACAACAGCAACGACTTATGACCAGAATTCAGGGCTCAATTGTGGTCATAAGTTGAGGACTACCAATAGTCTATTTTATACTGTCAAAAAGTGGCATGTACAGGAGGCATCAAGGGGGATTAGAATGACAAAAGTAAACATTGTGCTGTCACACCACAAGTCCCACCCCTTTTGTATGTTAATTGTGGCATCACATGCATGCTGAAAACTGGCAGTGCAATGCCATTTGACAAAAGGAGCAGAATTCTATAGATATCCATGTTCCAACTTCCTAACTCCATTAGATAATGGGATATCCTCTCTTACATTTCTTGATGCATTGTAGCATTCTCTGCTTCTCAGGTAAATGCTTAACAAAACTCAATCAGCCAACCAACTTTCTTGATAAGTTTCCATTGCCTTGTCAGGTCAGACATGCCCCAAATTTGAAATTTCCTTGAGAAAATGTGTTACTCTTTGTTCTTCTAAATAATTATATCTATAGTCATCATAGATTTATTGATGTGATGTATGGCCATAACTTTTAATTCTTCCTTTAGGTGAACAATGTTCCAAGTTCTACCATCCAGATAAAGGAACAGGCCTTCTCAATAAGATATGTCATGGTAACATTTGCCGATGTGCAGAAGGTAAGTTGGAATAATTAAGCAAAGTTTGTATCTGAGCACCAAAATGAAAGATTTGGGGAAGAAATAGTATGGAATATTTTCCCCTAGCAATGTCTTTTAAATGAGAACATGTACCCTCAACAGTCAATCCAACATTCTGTCTTCTCTTTTCCCTTCTTGAAGAAACCTGTTCCTTGCTCAACCAGCAGAAAAAGATTGATCTTCAGTTACGAATTCAAAAAGCCTGCGAGCCAAATGTGGATTATGGTATTTATATTGTAGAATCTTATTAATAAGGTAGTGGTGTCTTTCATTGTTAATGCTCTACTTCTAATTATCAAGAAGTCATGATTTGGAGCAGCCATTTTTAATTTATTCATAATAAAACGATGGATTTTTTTAACCCTCAGAATACATATCTTCACCCCGCAGTGATATTTTTCTAGTTAGCATGGTGCTGCTTCTTGGTGTGTTATTTACCCTCCATTGCAGCATATAGCAATTCAGGGCTCCTAGAAATAGATCTGTATCAATGAGTAAGCAGATCCAAAACATTGGGATTCGGAGAACATTTCCATGCTGCACACACTCGCTGTTTTCACTCTCAATTCTTCAAAAAGCAGCATGAAGCCAAAGTGCAATAATCTGCGTGGCCCCAACTTCGAAACCCAGAGCTTAAACACTACAGTGCTGTGAAGTGGAGTGAGGTGAAAGTTTTCACAAAAGGGGGAAAGGACTTCTTGGAAGCTTAGTCCAGAGAGGAAGAGCAGCCAGGCACATCAGCAGGATCTTTAGCATAAAGTTACATTAAACAGATTCGTGAAGACTGAAAGTATTTCTCGCATCCTCCTTTTCGGTCTCTGGAAAACTAGGGAGGGTCTCCTCTGAAACACTTCCTATGTTTTTCCCACACCCACAGACTGAGCTGCCTCTCATCAAACCGTTGCCTAGGTAGGCTGCATGTCTTCCTCTTGTCTCCCAAGGTCAGTCCAACAAACCAGTAATGGTATCTGGGAATGATCTTGGGAGATGGCTAGACAAGGGGCAGCTCAGCCTACACAAAAGGAATTCAAGTGTGGCAAATGTCTCCCAAAAGACCCTCTCTAGTTTCCTGGGCTGTAAAAGGGACAGGGAAGTAATGTACTTTCAGATTCTGTTAATGCAACCTTACAATAAAGTAATTTTAGTCCATCTGGCCATACTTCATATCTGGACTACCTCACATGACTGATAATAGTATCACACTCATAGAACCAGGGCACCTCAAGAGAAAATACACAATTTGCTTCCATGTACCCTACAGTGGAGCTAGTATTCAGTGGCCTCACCTGGAGGATTCTCGACTGCCACAAAGATCCAGCCTGGAAGTGCCCATAGTCTAGGTGGAAACGTTAGCAGTACCTCTCCCAAAGGTGCTTTTCCAAAAGGCAACTGGACTTTCTTGGTAAGAAAGGTTATGACCAGGTTATCTTCGGGACCGCATTCTGCCTCATACTTCCCTCCGACCGGTTAGGGCCCACAGAGTTGGCCTCCTCCAGGTCCCGTCGGCCAAGCAATGCCGGCTGGCGGGCCCAAGGGGGAGAGCCTTCTCTGTGGCTGGCCCCGTGCTCTGGAACCAACTTCCACCAGAGACCCGAACTATCCCCACTCTGCTGGCCTTCCGAAAAGCCGTTAAGACATGGCTTTTCCTGCAGGCGGGGGGCAGAGCTTAAATTCACTTGAGCTCGCCCCCCAAGTATGCATGATGTTGAATGGCTGTTGATGACTTTTCTACATTGTGTTTTAATTTTTATATTTGCTTTTAACTAACATTTTAGATTTTGGTTATTCTTGTATTTTTTCACTGTTGTACGCCGCCCTGAGTCCCCAGGGAGTTGGGCGGCATATAAGAATTCCAAAATAAATAAATAAATAAATAAATAAATAAATAAATAAATAAATAAATAAATAAATAAATAAATAAATAAATAAATAAATAAATAAATAAATAATAAATAAATAAATAAATAAATAAATAAATAAATAAATAAATAAATAAATAAATAAATAAATGGAAATCCAGTTGCCTTTTGGAAAAGCACCTTTGGGACAACCATGACCTGGATGATTGGGAATCTCCATAGACAATTAGCAGCACCTGTGCCTCACTGATTATGCCACTCATGGTGAAAAACAATCAGCTGTTTTAACGAGTATTGTTTCTGTCTTTGTTCTTATAAGCCTACAAAACCAAGCTGCTTCGAATAGAAGAAAAAGATGGTAATGATATCTATTTCATGGACGTTTTAGAAGTTGTTAAAGGAGGTAAGAATTTTTCCCTAAAACAAACATTTTCTTTAAATCTGAAAGTTCATTTGAACCCTATTTGAAAGTTCACATTGGTCTATTTAATTTGATTTAATTTAATGTATTCAATTTAAGTGCCACCCCAGTCTTAATTGATTCTGGGCAATGTAGAATAAAATCAAACAAAATAATAAATGCAATATAGTAAAATTACTAACGGAATAGGAAAAAAGAATAAAGAGCAAAAACAGATGCTGAATCCAGCTGATATCATCCATACCCCCAAACGTATCAGACGGGAGCCCAATCACCCCAAGGGCTTGAAGCTTTCTAGAGAAGGCCAACAGGGTGGGAGTTACCGAGATATCAGGATAACTTCACCTACCTGCTGAATTTTTATCTCTATGGTCAGGATCTCCGTGTTTCCCAGAATTTTCCTTGAGTAAGAATGCTGTAATTCTCTCAAAAAGTAAAAGAGGGCAGCCATTAAAAACCTCAAGTGTCAGTAGGACATATTTTATTGCACAGAAGCTCACATTTCTATGGAACAGTAAAGTATTTCCCATTGGCAGTCGAATAGAAGTTCTCTCAAAATGTGTATGATTGAATATTTCCCAAAAAAGTTTGTAACACTTTAGGATTCATCATCCTCACAAATGTGTTTCAGTAATTCCTTCAAACTTCCCTTATTCATGAATTATCAAAAGGAATAATGGGATTTCGGTCTGCTTTCTTAAAACAAAGTCTCCCTTTTAATGCTTCTGGTTACAGTCAGGATGCAGAAATAGATGCAGGTCTGGTGAATTCTTTTGCTTGTAAGAGGAGTATGTCTTTAAATTTATCTCTCCACTCTTTTTCTGTGTTTTAAAGAGAGGAAACATCTTATTCCTCAGCATTATCACTGTTTTTCTAAACAGAATGTTTCTGTTTTAAATAAGGATTCAGGATTTTGTCTGTGAGGATGAGGAGCTAGGGAAGAGTTACACCAGAAAAAGAGGAAGGAGCCATTTTTATCATTCTACCAGTTTCCTGTATCCTGATCAACCTGCTCCAGTGAATCAGAAGATCCTCCAACCAGTGTGGGAAGGATCTGTTGTAGGGGGGCTGCCAATGGCCGTCCTTCCCTCTGCAAAAATAACCTTCCTTTCACTTCTGTTGATAGGAATCTTCCCTGGATGATCCGCAGGCAGATGAGGTTAGCCCGAAAAGTGCTCTAGTATTGAGATAGGGAACTGGTTTTTCAGGGTCAGATGCTACAGTATCTGTGTTGCATATAATTGGCCTCTCTGAGGAAAAAGGTAGAGCTGAGAAGATGGTTTGTTTGCCCCAGGGTGATAAATACGGACCAATAGCAGTTGAAGAAAGGGCCAATACACCCACTAAATACAGCTATTCCCTCTTCTCTGGTTATTTAACATTACTTGCCAATGTAAGACCATATCCCTAATGATATATTTATTCAAATTCTATCTAATTTCTGCAGGCACTGACAAAAATCCACAAGAAAAGGCCCGCGAGTATGTAAGTCAAAGGAAATGCCAGGAGGCTTTGAATTTGAAGCTGGACAATGATTATTTGATCTGGGGTCTCAGCAGTGACCTGTGGCCCATGAAAGATGAGTACGTATTTCACTTTTTTTTATTTTGTAAAATTTTATAGACTTTGTTTTTCTGCTATCAAATCCATAGAACACCTAACAATATACTTACAGTACCTTAGAATGTTGTGTTACATCTTTGAAAGCAATCATAATCTGAATCATTTAATATCAAAATAGCCATTCTTTTTCAGATTTATTGGCTGTCACTTGTGTAGGTTACATATGACATTGTAGGGAAGACTGTGGAATAACCTTAACTAGGATTTTCAGATTCCGTCATGTATGGATAGCACCATCTGCCCTACAAAATCTCTTTGGGAATATCTAACACTTTTACCCAGATGCTTCAAGCCATACAGTCCATATGCTCTATGTCCTGCTGAAGAGCTGTGCTGGCCTGGGGGGTCTTTTCTATCACAACCTCAGATTTCCCAGTGCCTCCAGTTCAGGCCTGGAAGGATCCATACATGTGAGATCTTTCACTCAGCAAAGAATAAAAGTTGTCTGCATGTCTTTGTTACTGTCTAGTGGTTGCCCAAATTTTTGCAGCCCAGACCTACTTAGTCCAATCATTTCATTTCACTTCATGCTGAATTATTTCCACCATTGTTTTTATATACAGATAGTTCAGTAGGGGAAGGGTTGCATCTAGTTGTTCCTCTCTATACACTCAAACATATACATGAAAAAGAGTTGGTAGATTATCACTGTGTGTTTAGGAACATACACCTGTTGTTTTAGGTGTTTTTGGAAACATCAAGGCTGATACTCATTTACCTGAAGAAAATCAAAATACTGCTTGGGTGATTTAACCTTTCAAAGCAACATAAGGATTTTTCACACTTCTTAAAGTCTCCCTGAATTTAGGATTGTCTTAACTATCACAAGTCTGATGCATCTCTTATTCTCCTTGCCTGGTTGACTTTGAGAAGTTCTATCCTGGGTTTTTTTTCATTCCATTTGGGTTCCATTAACATATGTCTAAATTTTTGTTGATAATATACACCTTTAGCATTCAGATCCAATTTTCTGCTATTCGTCTTATTCGACTTAATGTGTAAAGTCTTAGACTGGGGAGAAGCAATCTATGAGATAGAACCGATTTATCATTGAATTCATTCATTCCTTCATCACATCTGTACTGTATACTGCCAAATCCTGCAACTCCCGAGGGTGTCATGCAGTGGTGGGTTCCTACCAGTGCGGTCCACTCTATAGCACCGGTAGCGGCTTGCTGGTGACGTCACAGTACCGGTGCGGTCAGTTGCCGGTGCCTGGGCACCGCCAGTTTTTTTAAAACAAATTTTTAAATTTTTTAAAAAAATTCTTCTGCGCATGCCCAGAAGCCGAGCTTCCGGCACTGTGTATGCGCTGCCTTCCTACCCCACAGTGAGTCCAAGCAGGGGAGGATGGCTGAGGGAGCGTGTGAGACGCTGAAAGAATGGGCGGCAGGAGCTATCTCCATTCCCCTCCCTTCAGCAGTCCGAGAAGCCACGAATGCGCGGTGATGATCCCAGGCATTTTTGCATGTTCGAGGCTTCTTGAGCTGCTGAGGGGAGGAGGAACGGGCGGCAGGAGCCTAGGATCATCGAATGGGGAGAAGCATTCAGGCCGGATGGAGCCTCCTAGAAGAACTGCTGCCGCGGTCTTGCTGCTCCCGCTGCAGGGGGGCTGCGTTGCGGGTGGGCAATGTCCTCCTGCTTCTCCGGCCGCTGCCAAGCTCCCGAGGCCCACGCCCACCCGGTCACATGGCTGACAAGCCACACCCACAAAATAAGCCACACCCACAGAGTGGTAGTAAAAAAATTAGGAACCCGCCTCTGGTGTCCTGATAGCAATCATGTTTTACGGCAGGAGCCATTTGAATTTTCCAGAATTCAGTTGAGGATTCGGATTTTAAGGAAAAAGAAAAGTTTCTTTTCTCACCCTAAAAACAAAATCTAAATTAAAATGTCATATTTGTAGCAGGAAATGATTAAAAACTATATTTGGATTCAATCCAAACCCAGCACATTGTTCCAACAGGAGTCAGTTGAACTAATTTCCTTGCAGGGTTGTTTTTAGCTATCCTGTTTCTCTTTCCAGTATTTCCTACCTCATTACAAAGGACACCTGGATCGAGAGATGGCCAAATGAAGATGAATGCCAGGATGAAGAATTCCAGAACTTGTGTGATGACTTTGCTCAGTTGTCCAACACACTGACTCTGTTTGGCTGCCCTACTTAAAATTTAGAAGAATCTTACTTATTACTACTATTGATTTATAATACGTATTACAAAATATAAGACAAAAAACTGGAAACTATATAAAAATAGATTGCTAATACATACTTGCCGTAAGATAAACCATAGAGATTGACAGTTTTATAGCTGTATGCGCTTTTTATGTTTCTTATATGTTTGTAATGTATTTGTTATCGTCATAAATGTTTTCTTTTGTATGTTTTTTAAATGTAAATAATTCAATAAAAATTATTAAAAAAAATAAAAAATAAAATTTAGAAGAATCAATGATAGGAAGAATATTCTCAGATGACAGATTTTTGAGCCAATACATATATATGTTACTTTGCCTCTTGATTTTTAAGTTTTTTATCATTTTGCTCTGCTATTTTCCTTCAAAATTGTTTATACATAAAATAAATAATTGATTTCTTACTTTGGTATCCTGTTGATTTCAGTGAAATTTCAGGATTATTCTTTTTTTGTTCTTCTGATCCTTTTATTAATTGAAGTTCTCGGAGAAGATTATAAAGTACTGTTTTAGTGTTGGGTGGATGAGTTAGTGGGTGAATATTAACTGGGATTAATAAGGTTGAGGGAGAGAATTAGGTGGCACAGCTCAACAGAATGCAGAATATAAATAGTAATTTTATCCCAGTAACTGGAATAGATAGATCTCTGCATTTTGCTGAGTTTCCACTAAAGGCAATACTCAAAGTGCTTTTTCATTTTCTGCAAATTGCAAAGACATGCACATATATAATTCTCCCATGCATATAGCTTTCTATCCATTACAAATTGCATCACAAGTTCATATCTAGGTCATAAAAGTAATGTTGAATATCAGTTGCAGCTATCCCCTCTTTAATGTTCTTCAAAGTTATATATAATGTATAAAAATGAGAAATATTGATTTTAGAGCCAAAACTAAGAATTAATCAAGGAGGATCAGAGTCTACAGATACCTTCCTCTTAGAAGCTTTTTTTAAAAAATATGTATTAAGAGTGTCAAGGAAGTGCACAGCAGCTGTCCAGATAAAGTTGGAGACCCTAAAATAAACTTGTAGTCTTTTATAAACCGGACCCCATAAAAGAGTAGGTGGAGTTGCACTGTATATAAAGGACCACTGTATTGCTACAGAAATGCACAAAACCAAAGATGAAAACCACCTAGAATTCATATGGGTCAATATAAAGGAAAAAAAGAATGACATTGCCATAGATGTATACTACAACCAAGCCAAAAAATAAAAAATAAAAAATAGATGTACTGTATTTTTCGGAGTATAAGATTCACCGGAGTATAAGACGCACCTTAGTTTTTGGGGAGGAAAATAGGGGGGAAAAATTCTGCCTACCAGGTATTCATCTGGCTAGCATCCTTAGCCTGGTCAGCTTTAGCACATTAGTTCACTGGTTTTGAGTGTGCGATCCTCAGATAATAAAAAAAACAGATCTGCAAACATCTAGAATCTGTTTGTTTAAAACAGATCATGCCAAACCAATCTTATTTCATTCTTTGACAATATGACTAAAGTAGTAGCACAGCAAAATGCTATGGACATAATATGCTTAGATTTCAGTATAGCATTCAACAAAGTATCACAACCTACTTCTTGATAAACTAGAAAAATGTGGGATAGACAGCATCACCACCAAATGTATTTGTAACTGGCTGATAAACCACACTCAACAAGTAGTCCTTAATGGTATTACATCTACATGGAGGGAGGTAAGCAGTGGGGTACCACAAGGTTCTGTTTTAGGCTTCAATATCTTCATAAATGACTTAAATGAAGGAGTAGAGGGGGAACTTATCAAATTTGCAGATGACACTAAGCTGCAGATTTGGTCACCCCATTACAAAAAAGATAGTGAGACTTTAGAAAAAGTGCAGAGAAGAGCAACTAGGATGATTAAAAGCCTAGAGACTAAAATATATAAAGAATGGTTGCAAGAACTGGGTATGCAGTGGTAGGATTCAGCCGGTTTGTACCGGTTCAGTAGAACTGGTAGCTACCAGTAGAACTGGTAGCTACCTGAGGACTGGAAAAGAGCTGATGTGGTTCCCATCTTCAAAAAAGGGGAAAAAACAGACCCAGGAAACTACAAACCACTCAGCCTAACATCAATACCCGGGAAAATACTAGAAAAGATAATTAAAAAACAGATCTGCCAACACCTAGAAACAAATAAAGTAATAACCAGCAGCCAACACGGGTTTGTTAAGAACATGCCAAACCAATCTCATTTCATTCTTCAATGAATTTAGTCCAGAGTGACTAAATTAGTAGACCAGCGAAATACTGTGGACATAATATACTTAGACTTTGTTCTGCCCCAGCTAAGAACATAGCAAACAAACAGTTTGTTTGAACTTATTTTAATCAATAACTGACTACTAATAACTGTCTTAGTAGAGGTCACACACACACAAACCTAAAAGCAGTCTTTTCTTGCAAAAGCCCAACTGTTAATTAGTTGTCATTAACAGCTGGCATAAGTTCAGAAAGTCTTAAATCATATAATAGCAATTAGTCTTTGATAGCTCATGAAGCTTGGCAAAATGCATAGAAGTTGTCCTCAATAAACAAGCCGAAGCAGATAAGCAGAGCAGAGATTTTCCAGACACAAGGCACACGACAAACAAACGAATTTCAAACATTGTTTCCTGCAGAAATTCAGCTGCCTCTGCTTTCCTTAAGTAGACCAGAGGAGTGGCCAATTAGCCCCAAGTCTTACTCCTGAGGAGACCTCTTCTAGACTAACCATTCCTGCCTTTTGGCAGCTCTGCATGCCCCTGCATTAAGAAGAGGAGAAGCCTCTTCTTCCTCATCACTGCTATGAGGTGCTGGAGGATCCAAAGGCCCTGGCTGAACCTCTGCCTCTGGCACCGAGTCCTCGCCAGCCTCCTAAATGTCCGACTCGGGTGCCAGCTGCACAGGCCACTGGCACATCACCAAGTCGGTCTCCTCTCAAACGGGATCCGCTATCAGCTGCATGGGCTGCTGGTGGGCCACAACAGATTTCACCAAAGCATTTGACAAAGTAGACCACAACCTACTTCTTCGTAAGCTAAAAAAAAGTGGGATAGACAACTTCCCCACCAGATGGATTGACAAGTGGCTGACTAACAGTATTCAATGAGTAGTCCTCAATGGGTCTAAGTCTACATGGAGAGAAGTAAGCAGTGGGGTACCACAAGGTTCCGTCTTAGGCCCAGTACTCTTTAATATCTTCATAAATGACCTAGATGAGGGAATAAAAGGGGAATTAACCAAATTTGCAAATGATACTAAGCTGGCGGGAATAGCTAACACCCTAGAGGACAGGCTCAAGATCCAGATGGATCTCGACAGACTTGAACACTGGGCCCTATCTAAAAAAATGAAATTCAATGCAGAGAAAAGTAAAGTCCTACACTTAGGTAAGAAAAACCAAAGATATACATATAAACTGGGTGAAACCAGACTCAATAGCAGTGACTGTGAGAGGGATCTTGGAGTCTTAGTGGACAACCAGCTAAACATGAGCCAGTAGTGTGCAGCGGCAGCCAAAAAAGCTAATACAATCCTAAACTGCATTTATTTATTTATTAGTGAGATTTATATACCACCTCATAGTGCAAGCACTCTCTAAGCGGTTTATACCATTAAGCAATGTATATATTTACATTGCCCCCAACAATCTGGGTTCTCATTTTACCTACCTCGGAAGGATGGAAGGCTGAGTCAACCCCGAGCCGGTGAGATTTGAACAGCTGAACTCAAATGATCATAGCTGAAGTAGACTACAGTACTGCTCTCTAATAATTAATAGAGGGTTACAATCTAGATCTAGAGAGGTACTAATACCACTCTATAAAGCCTTAGTTAGACCACACCTAGAGTACTGCATCCAGTTTTGGTCACCACACTACAAAAAAGATGTTGAGACTCTAGAAAAAGTGCAGATTACAGCAACCAGGATGATAAGGGGACTGGAAACTAAAACATACAAAGAGCGGTTATAAGAACTGGACATGGCTAGTCTAGCAAAGAGATGTACCAGGGGAGACATGATAGCAGTGTTCCAATATTTGAGGAGCTGCCACAGAGAGGAGGGGGTCAGGCTATTTTCCAAGGCACCAGAAAGCCAGACAAGGAATAATGGATGGAAAATGACCAAGGAGAGATTCAACCTGGAAATAAGGAGAAACTTTCTGACAGTGAGAGCGATCAACCAATGGAACAGTTTGCCTTCGGAGGTTGTGAGAGCTCCAACACTTGAGACTTTCAAGAGGAAATTGGACAGCCATTTGTCGGAAATGGTGTAAGGTCTCCTGCTTGAGCGGGGGCGCGGGGTAGGGGTTGGACTAGATGACTAGAGACCTTGTAGGTCTCTTCCAACTCTGTTAATCTGTTAAAATCTGTTAAATATTTTTGGAGTTTGGCGAACCGACTGAATAGACTTCCTCCCCCAGCCCACCCTTCCCCATCTGCCATCCCAAATTGCATCAATAAAGGGAGGCAGGTGGCTAATTGAGGGGCAGGAAGCCCTGCCATGCCTGGCAAGGGGAGAAGAGACAGCAAGTGGAGCCCTGTCTTGCGCCACGTGCCCCAATGAAAGGCAATGGTAGCCCGGCTGCTTCCCTTCACCGCTCTCCCTGGCGCTAGACGCCAACTGTCAGGCACGTGCCCAGTTGCCCATTCATCCCCCCCTCTCTGTGTGTGTCTCTGGGCTCACCCGATGCCACAGTCCACCACTCAGGCTGGGAGCTGTCCTGCCATCCTCCTGGGGTTTGAAATGCTGCTGAGGAAAGGTGCCAACCACCCCATGGGCCTCTCTCTCTTTCTCTCCTCCTTCCATTCTGGGGGAGTGAAGGCACCACTTCGGTAAAGGAGCGAGTCACTCCCCTTTACCCAGCCTCGGCTTGCCTCCCTCCCTCGCTCACATATGCACAGTCCCAGCGAGGGAGCCCGGGCATGGGAGGGGTACTGCGGAAAGAGACACAGCAGGTGGGTGGGTGAAACCAGAGGCCTTTAAGAGAAGCACACTGTTCGGGAGCGGAAAAGAAATGCAGGTGGGCGAGTGCTCTCATGTTTCTTCTTCTTTCACTTTGTTGGGGCTGGAGGTGCTTGCTGCCTTGAGTCACTCTCCTCGCTTTATCCAGTGACAGAGATGGCATCTTAGGGAGCCATGGTTCAATTACAGCATTTAGCACATGATGGAATCCTCTTTCTTTGACCACCTTTCTTGGAGGAAGCAAGGCAACTTGGCAGTGGTGGGTGGGACAAGCTCTGCGGCACATTCCTTGGCTGGAGAAATGGGCAATGGAGTGGCCGGCACAAGGGAAGGAGGAGGTTGCTTTCCAGTGGTGGGATTCAAATAATTTAACAACCGGTTCACCCAGGGTCAGGTTGGTCATCCCCGTCCTCCAGCTCTGCTGCACATGCAGGATGAGCCTCCTGCGATGGCCAACCTGACCCTGGGCAAATTGGTTGTTAAATTATCCCCCCCCACTATCAAAGTGGATCCTGGGCACTGCACTGCAATGGAGATGGAGCGTCCGGCACGAGGGAAGGAGGAGGAGCAGGGAGAAGAAAGCGGAAAAGCGGCCTCCTCCTTCCCTCACACCGGTCGCACTGGCAATGTGATTGCTCAAGGAGCTGCTGATAGAGTTCTATAGAGGAATTATTGAGTCTGTCATTTGTACCTCAAAACTGTCTGGCTTGCCACAGCAACCAACCAGGACAAGTACAGACTTCAACGAACAGTTAGAATTGCAGAAAAAACAATTGCAACCAGCCTGCCTTCCATTGAGTATCTGTACAGTGCATGAACCAGAAAGAGGACTGTGAAAATATCTTACAGACTGCTCACATCCTGGACATGAATTGCTTCAACTTCTTCTTTCCGGACACTGCTATAGGGCATTGCATGCCAAAACAATTAGACACAAAGATAGTTCCCCCATTCCTCCCCCCATGCCAACACTCTGCTAAACACGTACCATATTTTTCGGAGTATAAGACGCACTCGCCCCCTAAAAGTGGGTGAAAATTTTGGTGTCTTACACAGCGAATGTTGCAGCGGGTGTGTGTGTGTTGTGGTGCCAATTTATAACAATTTATAAACTGATCTAGTAGTTGAGTATTTTAAAATTCTTTTGACCAGTTTTGTAAGGTTTGGGAAATTAATATTGTTGTATTTTATTAATCAGCATTCAGCTACCAGTAGGATGTTTTGTATATCCGTGTTAGTCTTTTTTTTCCTTTTTAATGTCTTGTTTGTTGTGTTTTTTTCTTTCTTTTTTATACATTTTGCTGTTTTGTATTTTAACTTTTCTTGAATAAACTAAATGTTATTATTAAATAATGCTTCTCTGTTCAAGCTTTAAATCAGTTCCTTTTAACAGCAATAATACGCTCCTCCTCCTCTTTTTTTAAGCTTAAAAGAAATTTAGATCACAAAGTCTGGGTTTTTAGAATCATATACTCAGTTCCTAATACTATATAACTATATCAAACTTCCAATATGATTTGTGGTCCAAATACTACTCCATTCTAAATCATAACATAAATGCTTTCTCTCCTTCTTACAGAGTATATATTAAGTGGAATTGGGGGGAAATATAGATCTTTTAAAAAAAGAATCGCAACATTTATGTTTTCCAAAAATCTTGAATGGAACTTTCCCCAATTTACTCTTAGGCTGTATTTCCTTGGAATTGTGGAATTGCTATGCAAAGCATATTTATGGCACCCAGTGGGAAAAGTTGTTTTCATGAAATCCTTGTTCAGGTTTTAATTAACACAAGACAATGTAACATGTCTGAAGTCCACAGCACATTCTTTAAATGGGTGTATCTTCATAATGTTAGCAGGAAAAGATGAAGCTCAGGATGAGATATACAGGTAGTCCTCGACTTACAACAGTTCATTTAGTGACCATTCGAAGCTACAACAGTCCTGAAAAAAGTGACTTAGGTCCCTTTTTCACAGTTACAACCTTTGCTGTGTCCCAAGGTCATTTTGCCCCATTTTATGACCTTCACAGTTGTTAAATGAATCACTGCAGTTGTTAAGTTAGTAACGTGGTTGTTAAGTGAATCTGGCTTCCCCATTGACTTTGCTTGCCAAAAGGTCACAAAAGTTGATCACATGACCCCGGAAACCATCATAAATATGAACCAGTTGCCAAACATTCGAATTTTGATCATGTTACCATGGGGATGCTGCAATGGTCATGTGAAAAATGGTCCCAAGCAGGGGTGAAATCCAACAGGTTCTGACAGGTTCTGGAGAACCGGTAGCGGAAATTTTGAGTAGTTCGGAGAACGGTCAAATACCACCTCTGGCTGGCTCCAGAGTGGGGAGGGAATGGAGATTTTGCAATATCCTTCTCCCAGGAGTGGGGAGGGAATGGGGATTTTGCAGTAACCTTCCCCTGCCATGCCCACCAAGCCATGCCAACCAAGCCACACCCACCAAGCCACACCACACCCACCAAGCCACACCCACAGAACCGGTAGTAAAAAAATATGGATTTCACCACTGGTCCCAAGTCACTTTTTTCAATGTCGTTGTAACTTTGAACAGCTACTAAACGAAAGGTTGTAAATTGAGGACTACCTGTCTGTCATCTTAAACCTGAAACTAAAGTAGATTTAGAGTACAGGCTTTGGTTATTGAAAATCTTAAAAGTTGAGCTTGGCGTTAAGGTTTGAATGTCAGGGCAAACTTAAGTAAAGTGCAGTGCATTGCCAGGGTAAAATGACAGAACATGGATGTAAGGTATGTCTTCCAGCCACAATCAAGGATACGAACTTTTGAGCCGAGCCAAGGTTTTCAAAAGGATTTCCTTTATTTGCATCTGTATACATCCATTCAATTCAAAGCAAGGTCTAAAATGCCTTCGGGCAAGACAAGTCTTTTAAGCTTAACACCCCACCCCATTCAGCATAATGAATCCACAAATGTTTGACAGATGGATCCGTTTCCCAGCCTCACTCTTCCGTTCAATTACCCCCCATAAAACCTTATCTTGAGATGAAGAGGCTCCCAGGTGTCTGGGATCCGGATACCCCCCATAAAACCTTATCTTAAGATGAAGAGGCTCTCAGGTGTCTGGGATCCGGATATGTTATAACCTTTTGATCAAACAGAGCCAAAACCCCCCTTCTCCTTCTGAATGACAGAGTCTGGACTCTGACATCCTGCCTCTCAAAAAAAAGAAGGTCCACCTGTAAGACATAAGCAGAATCAATTATGATATGTTAGCAAGGTTTGCTAGGGTATTTGGAGTGGAATTTTCTCAATAAGGTGGGGGCTTTCACATGTTGTTTAGCGACCCACTCGTTCTGTGACGAAGGCAAATGTTTCCAGGCTACCAGATACTGGGTCTTCCCTCTGTGGATTCTGGAGTCAAGAATTTCCTTGATTTCAAAATGTTGTTCCCCCTCTATCATGATTGGGGCAGGTGGTGTATCTGCCACCGGTCTAAGTGACGAGGTTACCTCTCTCTTGAGTAGACTAATGTGAAATACTGGGTGGACTTGTCTAAGTGTTTTTGGAAGAGTCAATTCAACCACTACTGGGTTAATGATCCTGCTAATAGTGAAAGGCCCAATAAAGTTAGGTCCTAATTTTTTTGATGGTTGTAACGATCTCAAGAATTTTGTAGATAAATATACTCTATCCCCAACCTGGAAAGGTTTAGGCTCTACTCTTTTCTTGTCAGCTTGAATTTTGAAAGCCTCTCTAGCCTCCTGTAAAGCCAACCTGACTACTGGCCATGTGTTTTGCAAATTTTCTATCCACTCCTTAAGTGAGGGGATAGTGGGTTTTTCTGTGGGTAGTTCCGGTATTGGGCTGAAGTCTTGCCCCGTGGCTACTCTAAAAGGTGTAAAACCTGTACTTGAATGTACAGAGTTATGAAATGCAACCTCTGCAAATGGTAAAAGTTCAGTCCAATTGTCCTGTTGAAAATTAATAAAACATCTTAGATACTGTTCAAGAATGCCGTTCAAATTTTCGCAATTACCATTTGTCTGGGGGTGATGGGAGGAGCTTAATCCTTGGGCGGTACCAAGTAGGCCCAAAAACGTCTTCCAAAAATTGGAGGTAAATTGGACTCCCCTATCCGAGATTATCCTTTTAGGAGCTCCATGAAGACGATAAATGTGTATTAGAAACAGTCTAGCCAAGCCTTTGGCTGTTGGAATCTTTTGGCAAGGAATAAAATGTGCTTGTTTTGAAAACAAGTCTGTCACAACCCAAATGACCGTGTTTCCCCCACTTTCCGGTAGTTCTACAATAAAATCCATAGCAATTTCTTCCCATGGGGCTGACGGCTCAGCTACTTTCTGTAGAAGCCCTGGAGTTTTCCCCTGTCGTCTTTTTGCTGCAGCACAAATGGGGCAACTTGCTACATAGCTTTCTATGTCCTTTTTCAACGAAGGCCACCAAAATTGTCTCTTTATTAAGTGTAAAGTTTTTACAAAGCCAAAATGTCCAGCTAACCTAGAGTCGTGGCACCTTCCCATTAAGCGTAATCTTTGGCTAGCGGGTACATAAAGTTTGTCACCTACCCACGCTAATTCATCTTTCATCACGCAACTGGATTTGTGGTTCAAAACCCATTCATCGTTGACTAATGCTTGTTTAAATGCGTGAGTGATGTCTGCGTCCCTCAATGCGTCTTTTCCTCCTTCGGACCTGGTGATTACTTTGGCTGCCAATTGATTTGTTTGTACTATAGGTTTAAATACCTCTGATTTCACACAATTATATTGTGGCTTTCTGGACAGTGCATCTGCCAGAAAGTTTTTCCCCCCAGGGATAAATTTAAGAGTAAACTCGAACCGTTTGAAGTATTGCGCCCAACGAACCTGTTTAGGAGATAGTTTCCTTGGTGTCTTTAAGGCTTCTAAGTTTTTGTGGTCAGTCCATGTTAGATGGTGGATTCAGCACAGGAGACCGACTTTGACAAACAGCTCTTTATTGCAATAGATGTACAACCAGCAAAGCACATTCAGAGAGGGCTCCTATTTATAGGAGCTGACAGTAACAATTGTAACTAAACCATTTTGAAATAACCAATGAGGGTCCAGCATGTTCCCTTCAGTATTGCTGGACCTGAGTGAAAACCTCCAGCTCTAATCAGAACATAACATCCCTCCCCCTCTAGATGAAATCGTCCGACATACGAAATCACAAAGGTAGGCGGGGCGTCTACGCTCCCGTTCAGACCTGCGTACTTCAGTCGGGGGAACTACAGCAGCCTGGTCTGACTTAGCCGCTTTGTCCCTGGGGGCTGTGTCATGCATCTCTTGAGCTGGAGTGCTCTTGGGTTCTTCCGCCTCAGGGCTTAACTCGACAGGGGGACTCTGTTGGCCTGCCGTCTCGCACTCCAAAGCCTCCGAGACATCTGGACGTGGTTTAGCTAGGAAAGGAATGCACGGCGTTACATTTCCAGAACCCGAGGGGTCTTCCTGTACCCTCTGTCTTAATTGGTCTATGTGTCTCTTCCATAAGCGGCCGTCTTGTAACCGGACCGCATAAGACACTGGTCCCAAAATTGTCTCGACCACCCCTGGCAGCCATAAAGGCCCCTCGGCATAGTTGCGAGCAAACACCCTGTCCTCTGTGGAAAAGACCCTGGTTTTCTTTGTCCCTTCTGTCTTGGTTTTTACTACATAGTCAGGGTGTAACCGGTCCAGGAGTGACCGGAGTCTGCGGCCCATTAAAAGCTCCGCTGGGCTGCGTCCCGTAGTGGCACTTGGGGTTATGTGTTGAGTTATGAGGAATTTGTCTATTCTTTCCTGCCAATCTCCAGGTCCCAATCTAGCTAACCCCTCTTTGGCCGATCGCACGAAGCGTTCCGCCAGGCCGTTCGTTGCAGGATGGAATGGGGCGGACAATGCATGGCGGATTCCCTGACTAGCCAGATAGCCCTCGAAAGTTGTGGCTGTGAACTGCGGGCCGTTGTCCGTTACCAATGTATCCGGAATGCCATGGGTAGCGAATAGACGCCTCAAGATCTTAATAACAGACTCCGCAGTGGTCGACCGCATAGGGAAGATTTCGAGCCACTTGGAATAAGCATCTACAATTATCAGGAACATTTGCCCATGGAATGGACCCGCAAAATCGGCATGAAGCCGTGACCATGGGTTTTTTGGAAGGTCCCAGTCATGCACCGGTGCTTTGGGAGGTGCCGGTCTGGATTCCTGACATGGCAGGCATTTGTTTACCCATTCTTGAACCTCCTCATCCATCTTTGGCCACCACACATAACCCCTAGCTAAAGCCTTCATTCGCACAATTCCCGGATGGCCCTCATGCAAGGTTCGTAGTACGTCAGTGCGCAATTTGGCGGGAATGACCATCCGGTCCCCCCACAAGAGGCATCCCCCTTGCTCCGACAGTTCGTGCTGTCTAAGCTCATACGGTTTGAACTCGGGCCTGACTGGGCCTCTCGGCCACCCCCTCCACACCCAGTTAAGGACAGTCCGGAGGGTGGAGTCTCTGGCCGAGTGCCTGGCCACCTCAGCCGAGGTGACTAACCCTGAGTCTGCTAGGTCAATCAACAGTACCGGGGTCTCTGGAGCTATGTCTGACAGTATCTCGGGCAATGGGCACCTGCTTAATGCATCCGCGTCCCCCATGTTTTTTCCGGGCCTGTGAACCAACTGATACGAGTATGCTGACAAGAAGATGGCCCAACGAGCAAAACGGGGGGACAAAGCAGCTGGAGTGGGGCGATTCCCCGCTATCAACCCCAACAGAGGCTTGTGGTCTGTGACCAGGGTGAAGTCTCTACTGAACAAATACTCGTGGAAGTTCTTAACCCCTGCTACTAGGGCCAAAGCTTCCCTATTTAGCTGATCATAATTTCTTTCGGCACTAGACAAGGTGCGTGAGTAATACGCTATTGGCGCCTCGAGGCCATTCGGAAGTCGATGGCTCAGAACAGCCCCAACCCCTACTGGGGAAGCATCGCAAGCAAGGACCACTGGCAAGGTGGAATTGTATTGGATCAGGAAACTGTTGTTGGTTAACAACCCCTTAACTGTGCTAAACGCGGCAGCCTCCCTATGGCCCCACACCCAGGGAGTATTTTTAGCTAGCAGCCTGTGCAAGGGCTCTGCGACCGTTGCCTTATCACGTAGGAATAGGCTGTAAAAGTTAAGAAGACCCAAGAAAGCCTGTAACTCTGCCTGATTTCTGGGCGCCGGGGCCTCCTGGATGGCCTTCAGTTTACTTTCCGTGGGATGGATACCACTCCCGTCTATTCTATACCCCAGGAATTCCACTTCAGGGACTCCCAAGACACACTTGCTGCGTTTCGCTTTCAGCCCGGCAGCTCGTAATTTCTCAAGGACCATTGTAACCCGACAGCGTAGCTGGCCTATGTCTTTAGCCGAAATGAGAACATCATCGAAGTAGGGCACGACCCCGGGGATATATCTGCAACAGACGTTCCATTACACTCTGGAACAACCCCGGGGCCACGCTAACCCCAAATTGCAATCTGTGGCATTTAAATGCCCCCCTGTGGGTCACAATGGTCTGAGCTTCTGCTGTGGGGCCATCTACAGGGATGTCAGGGCCCTGGGCTCAAGCTGCTGCTGTTGAACGCCAGGTCAATTACTAACAAGGCCCCCCTTGTACGGGAGTTAATCCTGGAAGAGGGGGCGGACCTGGCATGTATTACTGAGACCTGGCTAGGCCAGGAGGGGGGGGTTCCCCTCTCCGAGATGTGCCCGGACGGGTTCTCAGTTCAGCATCAGCCGCGACCCCAGGGAAGGGGTGGAGGAGTGGCGATTATAGCTCGCCAGAACCTTAATCCTCGAAGGAGCCCTGCCCCGGAGATTGTTGGGTGTGAGACGCTCCTTCTGAAGTTGGACTTAGGGGTCCAGGTGGGCCTTTTGCTAGCGTACCTGCCTCCTAGCTACGTTACAAAGGCCCTGCCTGTTCTGCTCGAGGCGGTAGCAGGGCTGGCGATTGAGTTCCCCAGGTTGATGGTGCTGGGGGACTTTAATTTGCCATCGCCCGGTGAAACCTCGGAGGCAGTCCAGGAGTTCATGGCTTCCATGACAACCATGGACCTGACCCAAGTAGTTCAGGGTCCGACTCATGAGGGAGGTCACACGCTTGACCTTGTGTTTCTTTCGGGGCAGTGGAGAGATGATCTGAGGCTGAGGGGTTTAGTCACAGTACCCTTGTCGTGGTCAGATCATTTCCTTCTGAGGTTGGATTTCATGGCACCACTCCTCCACCGCAAGGAGGCGGGGCCGACTAAGTGGTTCCGCCCCAGGCGCCTAATGGAATCTGAAGGATTTCAGAGGGAACTTGGGGAAATACCTGACTCCCTGGTACACGATTCATCTGAGGCTCTAGTGGCTGCCTGGAATCGGGCGGCAACGGGGGCCTTAGATCGGATTGCGCCTTTGCGGCCTCTCCGTGGCAGCGGATCCCGGAGGGCTCCTTGGTTTACTGAGGAGCTCCGGGAGATGAAGCGCCTAAAGAGACGCCTAGAGCGACGATGGAGAGCCAGTAAAGCTGAGTCTGACCGGACACTTTTAAGAACTTGCATTAAGTCTTACTTAGTGGCGATAAGGGCGGCAAAATGCTCGCATTTTTCCGCTCTTATTGCGTCCGCCGACTCCCGCCCAGCCGCCCTGTTTAGGGTGACTCGCTCCCTCCTAGCCAAGGGAGGAGTTGAAGATCCCTTGCAGGGCAGAGCTGAGGAATTTTCTCAGTTTCTGGCGGATAAAGTCGTTCAGATTCGGACAGACCTGGACTCCATTTGGACAGGGCAAGCCGAGATGACAGGGGCGAGTCTTAGTCCTGTTATATGGGATGAGTTTGAGCCTGTCACTCCTGAGGATGTGGACAAGGCCATAGGAGCGATGAGCACCTCCACCTGTTTATTGGACCCGTGCCCCTCCTGGCTGGTCTCAGCCAGCAGGGAGGTGTCACGCGGCTGGCTCCAGGCGGTTGTGATCGCTTCTTTGAGAGAGGGATCCATCCCACAGCCTTTAAAAGCTGCGGTGGTGAGGCCCCTCCTCAAGAAGCCTTCCCTGGACCCAGCAGATTTAAAAAACTTCCGTCCAGTCTCCAACTTACCCTTTTTGGGTAAAGTTGTTGAGAAGGTGGTGTCACTCCAACTCCTGCGGCTTCTGGAGGATACTGATTATCTGGATTCCTTTCAATCGGGTTTCAGGCGCGGCTACAGTACGGAGACTGCTTTGGTCGCGCTGATGGATGATCTCTGGCGTGCCCGGGATGGGGGTTATTCCTCCATCCTGGTGTTACTTGACCTCTCAGCGGCTTTCGATACCATTGACCATGGAATCCTTCTGCGTCGTCTTGGGGAGGTGGGAGTGGGAGGCACTGTTTTACGGTGGTTCTCCTCCTACCTCTCTGACAGGACGCAGTCGGTGTTGACAGGAGGACAGAGGTCGGCCCCTAGGCCCCTGGTTTGTGGGGTGCCACAGGGCTCGGTCCTCTCGCCCATCCTGTTTAACATTTACATGAAACCGCTGGGTGAGATCATCCGACGACATGGGGTGAGGTATCAGCAGTATGCTGATGATACCCAGTTGTACATCTCCACCCCGTGTCAATTCAGTGAAGCAGTTGATGTAATGTGCCGCTGCCTGGACGATGTGAGGGTCTGGATGGGAGTGAACAGACTCAGGCTCAACCCAGACAAGACTGAGTGGCTCTGGATATTGCCTCCCAAGGACTATGTCGACTGTCCCTCCTTGGTTCTTGGGGGAGAAAAATTGGCTCCCTCAGAACAGGTTCGCAATTTGGGTGTCCTCCTAGACCCACAGCTAAAATTGGATCAACATCTTTCAGCTGTGGCTAGGGGGACCTTTGCACAGATCCGTCTTGTGCACCAATTGCGACCTTACTTGGAGAGGGAGGCCTTGCTCACAGTCACTCATGCCCTTGTCACCTCACGGCTAGACTACTGTAACGCGCTCTACATGGGGCTACCCTCGAAGAGCATCCGGAGACTCCAGTTGGTACAGAATGCAGCTGCGCGAGCTGTAGTGGGTGTACCAAGATACACCCACGTAACACCTCTCCTTCGCCAGCTGCATTGGCTACCAATTAGTCTCCGGTTGCAATTTAAGGTGTTGGTCGTTACCTTTAAAGCCCTACATGGCTCAGGGCCAGGTTACCTGCGGGACCGCATCCTACCACATACCTCCCTAAGACCGGTTAGGTCCCACAGAGAGGGCCTCCTCCGGGTCCCGTCGGCCAAACAATGCCGACTGGCGGGGCCACGGGGGAGGGCCTTCTCTGTGGGAGCCCCATCCCTCTGGAACCAACTTCCACCAGAGATTCGGACTATCCCCACCCTTCTGGCCTTCCGTAAAGCCTTAAAAACATGGCTCTTCCGGCAGATGGGGTGAATAGGATAATCAAATTCCCCCTGAATGTTGTGTTTATAATGTTTTCTTTTTAACTATATTTTTACTTAAATTATGATTATTGTTTTTAAATGTACGCTTCTTACTCATGCTGTACGCCGCCCTGAGTCCCACGGGATTGGGCGGCATATAAGAGCGTCTAATAAATAAATAAATAAATAAATACAGGTAACTGCAGGTACGCTTGTGCCAGGTCTAATTTAGCAAACAGGCATCCGGACCCCAACGAGTGCAGCAATTGGTGCACGATTGGCACAGGGTAGGTACTCTGCTGCAACGCCTTGTTCCCCGTGCACTTGTAGTCAGCGCATATCCTGATGCTACCGTCTCCTTTAATTGGCGTGACAATCGGGATTTCCCACCGGGCATGATCCACAGGTTTGAGTACCCCCTGCTTGATCAATTTATCAAGTTCAATGTCAATCTTTTCCCTCAAGGGCAGGGGAACCCGGTGGGGCTTCAAGCGGATTGGGGCAACATTAGGGTCCAGGCTAAAAGAGATTGGGGTCCCCACATACTTGCCCAACCCTTCGCTGAATACGTCACAGAATTCGTCAAACAGGTCGTCTAATTTCTCCGTCCCGACAGCATTAACTCCGGAGACCTCCAGCCCAAGGGCTTCGAACCAGCTCAGTCCAAGAAGGCTCGGAAGGTCACCGTCCACAATGATGAGCTGTAACGGTCCGGAAAAGTGTTTAAATTGGACCTTGACACTGGCTTGGCCGCGAACCGGAATCCTGTTCCCTTGGTAGTCCGACAGGCGGAACCCGGTGTTTCGGATGCGGTCAGTGGAGAACCCGGGCACGGCTTTCTTGAGAGTTTTCCAGGCGATGATAGACACAGCCGAGCCCGTATCTAATTCCATTTGAAACGGCACACCCTCGACGACGACGGACATCATGATCTTCTTCCCACCCAGGGAACGGGCACTGTTGACATGCGAATCATAGGCAGCCAGCAACGGCCTGGAATATCTTTGGCGTCGTTTTGAATCTTCGCGCCAAACCCTCGGCGACGGTTCATCCCGCAAAGGCTCAGGCGCACGCGCAGTCGAATTTGGCAGTGTGGCGTGGCAAACTTTAGCCAAATGTCCATGCTGCTCGCACCGTTGGCATGTCACACCACGATACTTGCAGGAAAATCTCGGGTGCCGTCCCCCGCAGCTTTGTTCTACTGTTTGTGTTTGCATAATGTTGAATTCCAATATTGCATGATCACTTGCCCCCAAGGTTCCTGTAGCTTCAACACCTTCTATCATTTCATCTCTGTTAGTGAGAATTAAGTCCAATATGGCTGATCCCCTTGTTCCCTTCTCTACTTTTTGGGTAACAAAATTGTCTGCTAGGTTTGTTAGGAACCTGTTGGCTCTTCCGCTTGGTGCCTGGTTTGTCTCCCAGTTGATGTCAGGGTAGTTAAAATCCCCCATTACTATTGTGATGTGCTTCCTACATACCTTAGTTAGCTGACTAGCAAAAAGTTCATCTACTTCCTCTGTTTGGTTGGGTGGCCTGTAGTATAGACCTATGGCAATGTCATTTCGCCCCCCCTTTAATATTGACCCAAATGCATTCGAGGTGATTTTCATTATTGTTGTGCTCTATTTCTGTAGAGATGTAGTTATTTCTTATATATAGTGCAACTCCACCTCCTCTTTTATTTGGTCTGTTTTTTTTAAATAATTTAAATCCCTCTAGCTGTATATTCCATTTGTCAGTTTCATCCCACCAAGTTTCCGTAATGGCAACTATATCATATCTTATGTTATAACCTTTTGATCAAACAGAGCCAAAAACCCCCTTCTCCTTCTGAATGACAGAGTCTGGACTCTGACAATGGACTTTTTAGCCATGAGAACTATGGGAATGGATTTTGTTGCTCAGATTGAACATTAGAAATCTGAGCAGCAGCTTCCCAGTTCTTTTCAGGTCATCAGTAGAGATTTCTCTAGAGTTTCTCTAAAGTTCATAGTTCAAAATCTTCTTGGCTTTGGAGTCCCATAGCAACCTGAAACTTTATTGCATTGATACAACATCACCTATGCAAATAACTACTCTGGCAATCAGTAAAACTCAATAAAAGAAACTGGCTGGCTGTCAATTAATTTACATAAAATCAAAGCATTTATTTATTTGTAATGATGATGAGAACATGACAGAAGAGAAGTAAACATACGCACTCAATCCATGTAATTATATACAAAACTTCTATAAGAGTATGGCAGTGGCCTCATAACTGGATGTCCAATTCAGCTACCCAAGTGATCAACTTTGGTGTGCTTTGTGTAGATCTTCTAGGGAACCAGAGGATGATGTTGTGGGCAATCTCGTACAATCTATTTAATTGTTTGCATATCAGCACCACAATAGCAACAAGGGGATATTAAAGCAAAAGGAAATGCCATTAATCTTGAAATCTGATCAAGCTTTGAAAATAGAATTAGTTTTTGCTCTAAAGTTCAGAGCCACATGCTCCTTTTAAATTGTAAACTAGCTGATTACCCGGCGTTGCCCGGGTATTTATCCCAATCTTGTATTAGACAGGAAAAGGAATTAATTATATCTATAGTGTCAAATCAAAGCAATTTTATTTACAAGGTTTTAAAAGTATAAGGACCTTGTTGAAATCCCAGCTACGGAACCTGTGGACAGCTGGGGGATTTAGAAGCGCCACCCCCCTGCCTCTGCCACCACCCGTTTTACCTTTTCCTCAAACTGGGACTGGGACTGGGACTGGAAAATAAATCCCTGAGCTGGCCCATGCTGTGCCTCCTCCACCCCTGCTGAAATAGGCTGGGTCTCCTCTCTGGCCTCCATACCTGTTTCTCCTCGGTTGGGGCTGTCCAGTCCTTCGTGTGATGAGTTGGAGTGAAGGACGGTCCTGGGAACATGGGCCGAAGCTGTGAGGTGGGGGCTGACGATCTGCTTATGCCATGGTGCACTCAATCAAAGGCCTCTGTAGTGGCCTAATCAGGCTCCCTTTGCTTCGCAGGACTACTGTGTGAGGGAGGCCTAGGCCTGAGTTGGGGTGAAGGACAATCCTGGGAACACAGGCCAAAGCTGTTCCCTGTGAGATTGGGCCGCCGCGGTGAGGTGGGGGTGGGCAATCTGCTTAGGCCATGGCACGCTTACTCAAAGCCCTCTGTACTGGCCTAATCAGGCTCCCTTCACATCCATCCATCCATCCATCCATCCATCCATCCATACATACATACATACATACATCCATCCATACATACATACATACACATATATATTCTTAGAGGGAAGACTGTTACCCACTGTCATGTCTCCTGATATGTCTTAGAAGACATACAAACTGAGGCAGACACAATTCAAAAGGCTAACAAGTTTATTCAGCTCAAGGTAAATGCTAACAGTGAAAGCGCTAGCCTGTCTGCATAGCGCGGCACGCTCAGGCTAACAGAAAGCAGCAAAGTCAGTACCCTTGACCACTCCTTATATAGTCAAGCCAGAACGGCTGCAACCAATCAGCTTGCAGCAGCAGCCCGGCTTCAGCTGAGGACCTGAGGGAAGCCTGGACGCAGCACTCCTCCATCACTATATGGCACATTCATAGTCCTGCAGATAGGCAGTCCTTCTTCTGACTCGGTCTGACCGTCAGAGGGTTCCTGTTGAAGCTGGACTAGGTAGGACTGCCGCAGAAGCTCCTGCTGTCATCTCTGGAGGGTTTCCCGTCTCGCTGGCTGCTTCCATGGTTGGAACAGAGTCCTCGGTGTCCAGTGAGTCGTGGTTGCTGTGATTGTCGTAGTTCGCCTCGGTTCCTGGAATAGACCCATCTGTAAATAAACCTTTATCTGAAATGTTGGGATTAGTTTCTAGTGATTATGCTTTTGTCTTAGGGCTCCAGCGACCCCTGAGCTGGTCAATATGGCGTCGCCACATTCGCCCATTGTCCAGAAGCAGTGTGTATGACCTGGGCCTGCTTGGTTAGTGACAGTACCTGATAACCATAGAGGCTGGCCTGCATAGTTCCTGGCATACACAAGGTCCCCTGGCTGGAAAGTTCTGATTTTTGAAGTTGAATCTCTGGGAAGGTCTGGGGAATAATTGGGGTGCAGTCTGTCCAAGTTTGTCTTTATCCTCCTTCCCATCAACAGCTCAGCAGGACTTTGGTTTGTTTCCGGGCATGGAGTGGCATGCTGCAACAGGAGGTATTTTGAGATTTTATAGTTCCAGTCCCCAGGTCCTAACCTTGCCAGGGCCTCCTTAACTGAGTGTATAGCCCTTTCTGCCCTACCATTGGTAGCAGGGAAAAAAGGAGCAGTTAGAATGTGCCTTATGCCCAGTCCTGCTAGGTATATTTCAAAAGGGCCAGAGGTAAATTGGGGCCCATTATCAGACACAAGAACATCTGGGATACCGTGAGTGGCAAACAAAGTCTGTAATATCTTGATGACTGCGTCAGAGGTGGTGGAGGACATCAGCTTCATCTCTACCCACTTAGAGTAAGCATCCATCCCCACAAAGAACATTTGACCCTGCACTGGGCCAGCCAGGTCTTGGTGCATCCCATTCGGAGGGACTTGCTTTAGGTGGGTTTGCTCTTGTTTCTTGACCCGTCTGACACCCATACACCCATTCGATAATGTCTCGATCTAAGTTTGGCCACCATACATAGCTCCTGGCCAGATCTTTCATCCTCAATATACTTGGGTGGCTATCATGTAAGGTAGACAGGATGTGGTTTTGAAAAGTGGAAGGAATAACAACTATGCCCCCAGAGCAAACAGCCTTTCATTGTGGATAGTTCATTTTGCCTTGTCTGGAATGGCTGGAACAGCATACCCCCAGAGTCTAAAGGCCAGCCTCTCCTGACCCAGTCCAAAACCTGAGAAAGAATTCTGTCTTTGGACGTGTGTTTGGCCACATCTGCTGCTGCTAAAACATTTGGTAGTTCTTCAATCATCAGCACAGAATTAACAGGAGCTGGATCTTCCACTACCCTCTAGATGCCCTCTACCACCATAGGTAGAGGGCATCTACTCAGGGCATCTGCATGTGTGAGGTGTTTTCCTGGCCTGTACTCAAGGGTGTAGTTATAGGCAGCTAGACATTCAGTCCACCTGGTCATCCTTGGGGACATAATTTGAGGGGACTGCCTGTTTCTGAATGGACAGCCTCCGTTTTGGTGGGAAAAATTGAAAGGGTTTTTTGCTAAATCCCTGAGGCAGACCTGTTTGCAAGTTCCGCTGCTCTTGCCTCCTCTAAGGCTACTTGTAATGGAAGTATTGTTTTTGTAAGTAGGTGGCATTGAAATCTTAAGTCTCTGATGCCACACACAAGCCTGTCTCTCAGGGTATTATCTAAGTGTTCAAATTCACAGTAAAGGGCAGCTGACCTGAATGAAGACCTGTATTGGTTAATAGTTTCCCCCACCTTTTGGTTTCTGTGATAAAAGGCATGTCTTCTAGCTATCACAGATGGAACAGGGGAATAATGGTTCCTTAAGCTCTCTGAGATAACATCCCAGGGCACAGTATGTAGTTTCTGAGGAGTCCAAAGATTTTTTGCAGTTTCAAATACCTCATTTCCACAGTTAGAGAGGAAAGGGGCTTTTTTCCTGTCATTAGAAATGCCAGAGTTCATTAGCCATTAGGAAGAATTCAATTTTTTCTAAATAAGTGTCCCAAGATTCAGCTGCAGGATTGTAAGCGGTAAAAATGGGTAAGGCTGCCATTCTCCACAGAAGGGGATTTTTTTGTAGTGACTTCAGCTCTTTGTAGTGACAGCTCAGCTCCGTGTCTTATAGACTCGTTTGTTTGGGGATAAAAATCCCAACCTTCGTCGCCAGTTGATATGTTTTAGAAGACATACAAACTGAGGCAGACACGTTTGAAAGGCTAACAAGTTTATTCAGCTCAAGGTAAATGCTAACAGTGAAAGCGCTAGACTGTCTGCATAACGCGACACGCTCAGGCTAACAGAGAGCGGCAAAGTTAGTACCCTTGACCGCTCCTTATATAGTCGAGCCAGAACGGCTGCAACCAATCAGCTTGCAGCAGCAGCCCGGCTTCAGTTGAGGACCTGAGGGAAGCTTGGACGCAGCATCTTCAAAGCAAAGAGCAAAATGATCAAAGTTCTGTGCCTCTTAATAACATTTAGCAGCATGCCAGTAAAGTGATCTTCTGCTCCGTATCCACTTTGAGGTCACTCTTTCCCAATCTCAGTGAAGGTCAGAAAGGGGAGGTAAATGCTCCCAGATCCCAGCTGGTTCCCGGAATGGAGAGGAAAGGTGATGCTGCTGGTAGTGCAGTCTGTTGCAAGCTGGGTAAACAAGGCCAGGCCTTGACTCTCTCTTCCAACAGACTCCAGATGTGGTAGTCTTTTTTTTGGATGCCAATGAAAGAATCTAAATGGGTGATATTCTCTAGGAGAACTAGGTACACTGAGATTTTTTCAAAAGGAAAACAAAAATCTACACATATCCATGAATCTCACTGAATGAGGTTTTCTCATCCATCACTGACCCTCAACCCATTCCAACTAACTGTGAAAATAAATAAGAGAGAAAAGGTTTTGTGCTGCCTTGTGTTCATTGGAGCAAAAACTTTCATCTTTAATAAAAAGGGCGTTGACTTACCTGATACGTCCATTCTCGTAGGTTGGAGCTAACATTCAGTGAGGGTTGTACTTAGCCAATCACATTGAGGACTGAGTCTGTCAATCAAACTTTGGTTCTTTGACCTCCATGTTGGTCCTAACCCCAGTTTAGATGAAGCCATAAGGACATACTCGACGTGGAAAGTAGCCTTCAGGAAGGAAAACACTAGAACACACCTGGAATCCAAGAACCACCTAGCCATGATGAACCGGCATACGTTTATTGCTAACTTTAAGTACACTTACAAATTGAATCAGAACTGTAACCCGTTCAAGAAACGAACCTGGGTGGGGCTGAATGTTAGCTCCAACCTACGAGAATGGGCGTATCAGGTAAGTCAACGCCCTTTCTCCATAGAGGTTGGAGCTAACATTCAGTGAGGGACATACCAAAGCCCTGATGAGTTCCTAGGGTGGACTGCCAGGGACTGGAACTGGTCACAGGAGAGGACTGATGACAAGGCTGCGACCTGTCGCCGAAGGGTGTTCGGGGTGAGGCCCTTGGTCAGTCCGTCCTTTAGGAATCGAAGGATGTCTGGGATAGGAACCTGCAGAGGGAAAATGCCCTGCGCAGAACACCAAGAACAGAAGGCCCTCCATGTCGCCTGGTAGATGCGATTCATGGAGGGTCGCCTAGAGGCCAAAATGATCTCAGTTATGTCCCTGTCATAGCGCTGAAAGCATAGAGACTCCCATTCAACCTCCATGCGGTCAATTGTAACCATCGACTGTCTGGGTGGAGGATCTCCCCCTGCCAGAGTAAATCCTGCCTGTGAGGAAGCCGCCATGGGGGGGCCTGGGACAGGGCCTGAAGGTCACCAAACCACACCCAGGATGACTTCCGTTGAGTAACGGATCACCTTCTGAATGACCCAGGAGAGAAGTGGAAGGGCCAGGAAGGCATACAACAGAACAAGGTGTCCGGAGGGCGTCGACAGCCTCTGGTCCCCTGGATGGGAAACAGGAGAAGAACCGGTGGAGCTGGGAATTCTGTGGGGTAGCAAACAAATCTATTAGAGGTTGGCCGAATCGGTCTACTATAGCCTCAAAAACCTCGGGATGCAGCTGCCACTCGGTCTGATCAAGCTCAGTTTGGCTTAGCCAGTTAGCCTGTCTATTTGCTTCCCCAGATATGTACTCAGAGGTCAATGATGATAGGCGTTTTTCAGCCCATAGACCCAAATGCAAGGCCTCCTGTAGTAAGGCCGCAGAGTGAGTCCCACCCTGCTTGTTGACATGAGCCTTAGCAATGATGTTATCCGTCAAAACAAAGACATCCTCTCCCCTGAGCCTGCACTGAAAATGTTTCAGGGCCAGGAATATGGCCCTGAGCTCTAGGAGGTTAATGGTGAGACTGGACTCAGCTACTGACCAGGACCCCTGAGCCACCTGACCCTCAATGTGGGGCCCCCAACCAGAGAGACTGGCGTCAGTAGTCACTGTGACCCTATCTGGAGGGAGAAAGGAGCAGCCCTGCGAGAGAGCGGGGGACAGCCACCAGAGGAGGGAGCGTCTGACCGATGGGGGCAGGGTGACCCTGGACAATGAGGCATTCCACTTTGCCTTCTGGTAAAGGAGAAGGAACCACTGGAGCTCCCTGGAGTGTAACCATGCCCAGGGAACAATGTCCAGACATGAGATCATCTTTCCCAAGAGTGTTGCTAGGAAGGCAACAGACACAGTAGGATGGTGATTAAGTTGGTTCACCATAGCTGTAATACTGTGTTGACGCTCTTGGGAAAGATAAACTTTACACTCCAGGGAGTCAATGATTATACTTAAGTGAAGAATTGAAGTGGAGGGGACCAAGCAATTCTTGGAGTAGTTAATAGAAAACCCATGCTGTTGAAGAATATCCACAGTTACCTGGAGATGTCTTACTTCCAGAGGAAAGGAGGCAGCCTTTCCTTTGGCAGATGTCATCCAGGTAACACTGGATGTGTTACCGTTCCTGCTGGGATCTTAGGTGTGCCTCCAAGGCTGCAAGGACCTTGGTGAATACTTGAGGCGCAGAGGATAAATCAAAGGGAAGGGCTCTGTACTGATAATGATGCCCTGCAAAACAAAACCTTAGATATTGCCTATCCTGTAAATTAATAGGAATATGTAGGTACGCCTCGGTGAGGTCGAGAGAAGCTAAAAAATCTCCCTTATGTATTCCCCTCAACGTAGAATGCAGAGACTGCATCTTAAATCTGCTATATTTAATGAACAGATTAAGACGCTTCAAGTCCAAAATTGGACAGCAGTCCCCGGAGGGTTTAGGAACCAAGAACAATATAGAATAAAACCCAGAACACCTCTGTTCCCAAGGAACAAGTTTAGATTTAGATTTATTATTAGAGTTGGAAGGGACCTTGTAGGTCATCTAGTCCAACCCTCTGCTCAAACAGGAGTTCCTACACCATTTGAGACAGATGGCAGTCCAGTCTCTCCTTGAAGGTCGCAAGTGTTGGGGCTCTCACGACCTCTGCTGGCAAGCTGTTCCACTGGTTGATCGCTCTCACCGTCAGAAAGTTTCTCCTCACTTCCAGGTTGAATCTCTCCTTGGTCAGCTTCCATCCGTTATTCCTTGTTTGGCTTTCTGGTGCCATAGAGAATAGCCTGACCCCCTCCTCTCTGTGGCATCCACTCAAGTATTGAAACACTGCTATCATGTCACCCCTGGTCCTTCTCTTCGTCAGACTGGCCAAGCTCAGTTCCTGCAACCGCTCTTCGTATGTTTTATTTTCCAGACCCTTTATCATCCTGGTTGCTCTGTTCTGCACTTTCTCTAGAGTTTCAATGTCTTTTTTGTAGTGTGGTGACCAAAACTGGATGCAGTACTCTAGGTGTGGTCTGACCAAGGCTTTATAGAGTGGTACTAGTACCTCTCTGGTCCTTGATTGTATCCCTCTATTTATGCAGCTCAGGACTGCGTTGGCCTTTTTGGCTGCTGCTGCACACTGCTGGCTCATATTTAGTTGGCTGTCTACCAGGACTCCAAGATCCTTCTCGCAATCGCTGCTATTGAGTGTGGTTTCGCCCAGTTTGTATGTGTATTTTTGATTCTTCTTGCCTAGGTGCAGAATTTTACTTTTCTCTGTGTTAAATTTCATTTTATTGGTTTGGGCCCAGTGTTCGAGTCTGTCGAGGTCCCTCTGGATTTTGAGTCTGTCCTCTGGGGTGTTTGCTACTCCCGCCAGCTTGGTGTCATCTGCTAATTTGGTTAGTTCTCCTGCTATTCCCTCATCTAGGTCATTTATAAAGATATTGAAGAGTACTGGGCCTAGGACGGAACCTTGTGGTACCCCACTACTTACTTCTCTCCATGTGGACTTAGAGCCATTGAGGACTACTTGCTGGGTACAGTTGGTCAGCCAATTGTTAATCCATCTGGTTGTGTAGCTGTCTATCCCGCTTTATTCTAGCTTATGAAGGAGTAGGTTGTGGTCTACTTTGTCAAATGCTTTGCTAAAATCCAGGTATATTATGTCTACTGCATTACGCTGGTCTACTAATTTGGTCACAGTGTTGAAGAATGAAATCAAGTTGGTTTGGCATGACTTGTTCTTAACAAATCCGTGTTGGCTGTTGGTTATTACTTGGTTTGTTTTTAGATGATGGGAGATCTGGTTTTTAATTATTTTTTCCAGTATTTTCCCAGGTATTGATGTTAGGCTGATTGGTCTGTAGTTTCCTGGGTCTGTTTTTTTACCTTTTTTGAAGATGGGGACCACGTCAGCTCTTTTCCAGTCCTCAGGTAGTTCCCCTGTGTTCCAGGATTTGTGGAAGATGTGGTGCAGTGGTTCTGAAATGACTTCTGCTACTTCTTTTAGGACTATGGGATGTAATCCATCTGGTCCTGGTGCTTTGTATTCGTTAAGTTCAGATAGGTGATCTCTTATTGTATTTTTGCTTAGGTTGAGTCTTGCTTCGAATCTGTTTTTTATATTTGTGGTGTTGGGTAGTTGAGCTGCAGTTTCCTTTTGTGTGAAGACTGATGCGAAGAATGTGTTCAGTAGCTCTGCTTTGTCTGTGTTGTCTGTTACTTCTTTGCTGTCTTCTCTCTTTAGTGGATCAACTGTTTCTTCGATTTTTTTTCTTGTTGTTAATGTGTTGGAAGAAGCTTTTTTTGTTGAAAATAACATATTAACAGAATCTGCCTCTACCTAGGATAGAACTCACAACCTCCTGATTTAAGAAGAGCAGAAAGCCTAATTGTGTATTCTCAAGGTGATATTGATACCAACTAAAGTAAATTTGAGTTGAAAGTGACTGAATGAACTATTTTAAAAAACGTTTTGTGATTGTTCCCATTTTTTGGATGAACTATAGTGCCACCTAGAGGCACCAGGACAAAAGACAATTAACTAAATAATAAGAAGAAAAATGGCCTTGACAATGTCTGCTGAATAAAAAGGAACTGCTTTGTTTAATGGAAAGTGGAACATTGGGAGCTTTGTTTTGAATACTAGCTGGAGCAATGTATCCTTTGAAGTCTGTAAAGAAGATAAATCAGGAACTATAGAAAGCTTTTATTTTGCCTTGGTGTTGGGATTCTTTCCTTTTCTATTCTACTGGTATAAATTTTTGGGATTTGGTATTAAGAATTGGTGTCAGTGGTGGATTGTATTTTTAGCTCTTCCTTGCTTTTTTGGGGATATACAAAACCCTGTTGGTGATTTTTTTTGTTTTTGTTTTGTTTATTTTTGTGCTGGTTTTTTTTGCTGTTTTGTTCCTCTCCAATAATTGTATGTTTTTCCCCTTCTTTTTTCCTTTCTTTTTTAACATTTGTTCTCTTTTTTGTCAAATAGTTCGGATTAAGGTAAAGAAGAACCTGAAGAATAAGAAGCTTGTTGTTTTCTTTTTTTTCCTTCTTATTTCGGTTTTGGGCTGATTGGTTCCTCTTTTTTCTTCCTTTTTCTTCTTTTTTAACGGTTGGGGTGGATTATATAATTGGATTATAAATCAGATTTGGATTATAATTTTGGTGGATTACAAATACCAGAGGATTTTTAAAGAAGAAGACAACAACACATCAACTTTCAACGGCCTCCTCAGTGACTTCTAGTCCAGCAACGCAGAGAACATTGGATACTATGGCATATCAAGAGAAAACTAATACTATGCAATTGGAATTGAAAAATATGATACAGGCCTTACATGAAGACTTTAAAGAAAGAATAGGGAAAGTGGATGAGGGAATGGGAAAAGTAGAAGGAGAATTAAAAGATGTTAAGGAGATGATGGAAAAAAATGAACAACAGATACAAAAAATGGAAGAAAAAGCAGAATCAACAGAAAAAAGAGTGGAAGAGCTGGATTATAGACTTACAACATTAGATAAATCACAGGAAAAAACAATTATTTCTTTAGAGATGGATCGAGCAGAATATTACTTAAGATTTCAAAATATGGAAGAAGAGAAAGGGGAAAAGGGGTGATGGCAGAGTTGTTGGCAGAAGCAATGGAAGATACTAAGGAAAATATATTAAATGGGATAGATGAGAGTACATTCAAGTACATACCAGATATGCAATGAGATACAATTTACCTAGAGAGGTTCATGTAAGATTTACTAAGAAAGCAATAAGAACACAGATTCTATAGATAGTAAGGAATAATCCAATAAAATATAGTACAGTATAGTAAGGAATAATCCAATAAAATATAAGGGGAAGGTAATAGTGGTGCTGAAACAAATACCAAGAAGAGTTAGAGATTTAATTAAAATTTGACAAAATGCTTAATTAAAAAAGGGGTGAACTTTAGGTGGTTGATACCGGAAGGAATATTGGTGAATTGGCAGGAACAAAGACACAGATTAGATTCATTAGAGAAAGCTGAATTATTTTATGAATAATATCTGGAGCCACAAGAGGAAGAAAGACCAAGAGAAAGAGAGAGATATCAAGAAGAACTTACAGCAGAGAAAGATAAACAAACAAGAGAGATGGTAAAGGAACGAGAGGAAAAATCAATGATAGAAGGGGCAAGAGCAAAGGAGGCCAAACACCAAAGAGAGACAAGAATGACTGGATCAGCAAAAACAACTAACAAGTAAATTATGGAAGAAGAAATAAAAGTAATATCGATAAATATTAATGGGCTAAATTCGGCAATAAAAAGGAAAAGAACATTTAATAAATTGGATAAATTAAAAATGGACATAATATATTTACAAGAAGTTCACATTAGAAAACAACACAAGAAACTTTTGGAATATTCAAAATTAAGAGAAGTATACACCGCTCTCACACATCAAAGTAAGAGAGGAGTGGCACTATATATTAAAAAGACAATAGAATCTAAATAAGTACTTGCCAATGAAGAAGGGAGAATTTTAATGGTGTAAGCAATAATTAACTAGAAACAAACACTTTTAGTGGCAATATATGCCCCAAATGACAATCAAGAAGATTTCTATGGAAAACTACACAGAAAAATACTAGAATTTGAATATGAAAATATAGGTATGATAGGTGACTTTAATGCAATAATTGAAGCCAATTTGGATTATAAAACTACAAAGACAAATAAGAAGCGAAGGAAGACTCTTCCAAAAACCTTTTTTACAATGATGGAGGAACTAAGTATGCAAGATTTATTTATTTATTTATTTATTTATTTATTTATTTATTTATTTATTTATTTATTTATTTATTTATTTATTTATTTATTTATTTATTTATTTATTTATTTATTTATTTATTTATTTAGTCAAGTACATGTTGGTAATATACATAGATATAACATTGTTTATATACATAAGATGGGTACTGATAAGAGGGAACATTAGAACAGGCATCTGAAGGGAAAACAATATACATTTTATTCAAATAGACATATGTCATGGTCTAGAATAGATACGATGTGGATGTCAACTGATTTACTAGTTAAGATACAAGACATAAATATTGAAGTAAGCACTTGGGCTGACCATAACCCGATTACAGTTACATAGAAGGGACAAAAAAGGAGATCAAGATGGACATTAAATCAAACAATGCTGAATGAAAAGGAGTTTCAACAAATGATGGAAAAACAATTGGGTTCTTTTTTAAAGAAAATAAAAAAGAAGATACTTCATTACAAAATGTGTGGGATACAGCCAAAGCATATATTCGAGGACTGGCAATGACCTACTCAGGAAAAAGGAATTTTAAAAAAGAGACAAACTAAAAAAAAATTGGAAGAGGAATATAAGAAATTGGAGATGGAATTACAGAAAGACACACAGACTAAGAAGATTAAAGATCAAATGGACTTGAAAAAACATGAACTGAATTTAATTGAAAAGGAAGATTTGGAATTTAAAATAAAGACTTCTAAACAATTTTCCCCCCAAAAATGCAAATAAGCCAGGAAGATGGCTGGCATATAAAATGAAAAAGGAGAAAGAAAAAAAGTTAATTAATCAATTAATGAATGAGGAAGGAACTCTACGTTATCGAAATGAGGAAAAGAAAAAAATAGTTCAGAATTATTATGAAAAACTTTATCAGCAAGAGAAAGTTGAAGAAGAAAAGATAGAACAATATTTAGAAAAAGCTGAACTACCAAAAATACCAGAGAAATTCAAAAAAGCGTTAGTGGAGAGAATAACGATGATGGAATTAACAGAGGGAATCAAAAAACAAATGTATGGTAAAACACCGGGTCCAGATGGATAGCCAGCAGAGTTTTATAAAACATTTGAAGATGTGATAGGTAATACAATGCTGGAAGTATGCAATGGACATGGTAGAGGCGAAGATACCAAATTCATGGATTGGAGGCATATATTACTCTTATACTGAAAAAAGAGTCAGACCGATTTCCTTGTTAAATGTGGATTATAAAATATTTGCATCAATAATGGCTGAAAGACTAAAGAAATTGTTAAATGAATCTATACATGCAGATCAAAACGGTTCTTTACCTAAGAGACAGATTAGAGATAATATGAGAATAATTTTGAATACTTTGGAATATTATGAAGAACATCCTGAAAAACAGATGGTGTTGATGTTTCTTGATGCGTAGAAGGTGTGTGACAATGTGAATTGGCAATTTATGATAACACAACTACAAATTATGGACTTTGTGGGAAGATTTGTAAATATGATTAAAACAATTTATCATGAACAATCAGCAAAAGTGATGATAAATGGAGATATGACAGAGAAGGTAAATATTATGAAAGATAGAAGACAGGGATGTCCTCTGTCCCCATTACTATTTGTTTTGACATTGGAGATATTGAACAGAAATATAAGACAAAATGAGGAGATAAAAGGTATGAGAATTAAGAGAGAAGAATATAAATTTCAGGCATTTGCAGATGACTTGATGTTTATCTTAGAGGAGCCATTAGAAACAGGGCCAACATTAATGGGACAAATAGAAGAATATGGAGAAATGGCAGGGTTGAAAGTTAATAAAGATAAAAGGAAAATATTGGTGAAAAATATTATGGAGAAACAGAAAAGGAGCTTATGGGGAAAATAGACATTAAAATTATTAAAAAGGTAAGATACTTAGGAGTGTACTTAACAGCAAGATGCATAACGATTAAGGAAGATAATTATTATAAATTGAGAAGACAAGTTGAAATGGATTTGGAGAGATGGAAGAATTTATAACTATCATTAATGGGTAGAATAGCTATAATTAAGATGAATATATTACCAAGATTGTTGTTTTTATTTCAAATGATACCGATAAAATTAGAGAAAAAATATTTTCAAAATTTTAATAAAGTAATAATGAAATTTATATGGCAAGGCAAAAACCCGAGAATGAATATAAAAATGCTTCAGGATGCAAGACTCAGAGGAGGGTTTGGATTCCCAAACTGGGAATTATACTACCAGGCAGCAGCATTATCATGGATGAAAGAATGGATTGCATTAAGAAATACAAAGCTATTAACACTGGAGGGACATGACTTACAATTGGGTTGGCATGCGTTTTTATGGTATGGGAAGAATAAAATACACAGTTACTTTCAAAGACACTATATAAGAAATGCACTATTATTAGTATGGGAAAAAGCGAGAGAGAAACACTACTTGGAAATACCAATATGGCTTTCGACAATGGAAGCATTAATACATCCAAACAGGATTAGCACAGGAAACATTATTAGATACAAAGACATTTGATCAGAGAAGGGGGAATTGAAAGGGAAACAAGAATAATAAGAAGAAGGGATTCATATGGCTTGGTATACACAACTGCAAATACAAGCGAGATATGAAAAAGATGCTAAATTATATGGTTTTTATTTGGAGATGACAGAATTGGATGAAATACTCACAGGAACAGAGGATCGAATAATTAAAAAATTGTATAGTCATTTACTCACCGTTAAATTAGAAGAAAAGCAAGTAAAAAACACATGATAGCATGGGCAAAAAACTTTGGATACACGATAGACTTAGATAAATGGCAGCAATTATGGGAAAGAAACTATAAATTAACAATGGCAACAGCATACAAAAAGAATTTGTATAAAATGTTTTATAGATGGCATATGTCACCGGAAAGGTTGGCAAAAATGTTTAAGGATAAATCAATTAAATGTTGGAAATGCCACCAGGCACCGAGATTGTATTATCATATGTGGTGAACATGTGCAGAAGCGAGTAATTATTGGGCACAAATTCGAATGTGGTTAGAAAAGATGACACAGCAACATATTGATTTGAAGCCAGAGCTGTATTTGTTGGGTATTTTGTCAGAAAAATATAATAAAGAAAATGTATATTTAATTATTCATGTAATAACTGCAGCTAGAATTGTATTTGCACAAAATTGGAAAGCGGGAAAAATCCCTACAAAGGGAGAGATAATTAAGAAAATATTAGAATGTGCAGAGATGAATAGACTAACAATGGCAATTAAAGGGAAAGAAGAATCAGAGTATTATAAGATATGGGAGTGTTTTTATCATTGGATAGAGAATAATATAGCTTAAAGGAGATATGAAATTAAATAAAGCAAGAAGGAAAATGTTTTGATAGAAGATAAGTTAAATTGAACTGTAAAAATAGAGCTGTATAAATATTAAGAAAATGGTGATAAATGTAAAAATGTTGACAAAAAAATTTTGTACCCAGATGACACACTGATGGATTGATGATGTAATGTTTGTTGGGAAAAAAAATCTTTTTAAAAAAAGGAATGTGGTGCCTCAGCCGGCTAGCCATCTACCAGCCGGTGTGAGAACCAAGATCATGTCAACGGACACCTGTTGAAGTTGAGCGGGACTGATTGGCCCATCTGGACTGATTGGCCCATGTGACCTGAGAGACAAAAGGGGATGGGGTGGTCTTATTCTTTTAACTATCCCTAAGAACGGGAATAATTTAGAGCTAACTTCACCTTTCTAAGTGCCAATATGATGTACTCAATAAAGGATTTCTTGAACTTGAACTTGTCAGAGTCCTGACTTCCCTGAGTTCATTACTTGGAACGATGAAACATACATATAAATTTATTTCCTGGTGCCCTCACGTCAATGTGAACTCCTGGTGATTGATTAGATGTGTTTCTAAGTAAGATTTTGGAAGAGATTTGCCCTTGGCCTCTTCCCGTATTGAATGAAAGAAGGACTGGCCCAAGGTCAACCAGCTGTCTTTATGTCTCTTGGTCTCCCTGTTTTTAGCCTGATGCCTTAACCACCACACTAAATTTGCTCTCTTATACATCATATCTTAAACTTTATGTAGAAATCACTGGTTTACAAAAGTACTTTATAATATTATGTTGTTGTTATGATTAAATACAGCAATAGACTGTGAGTCAGAGTCTCTCTTTATTTCTGTTTTGTTGTGGGGGTAATGACATTATTCAATACCAGGAAAGGTATAATTGGATCAAATAATTTAATACTACTCGACTCTTGTAAAATATCATAAAACCTATGAATAAAGTTATTGTTTTACTTTCCGATTAGAGGAGGACATTGTACTTTAAAACAGATACGTTGCACATTTCCAATTATTGTGGTTAGGAACAGTGGCTTTTGTCTATGTAGCAGAGGACATCCATTCCAAAGATTTATGATGGACACAAAAGAACCAAGGAAAACTATCCTGATACTTACTGAAAGGCTGCTACAATTTATTTATTTATTATGTATTTCATCATTATTTTTGATAAGTCTAAAATTCTGAGAAGGCACGATTAATATTTTTATTAGTGGCTATTGAATAGCTCTAGATTAACCTTTTTGCAAAAGAAGAATGTGCTTAAGGCACCCAAGGGAAAGGTGGGGGCACACCACAGAATCTTTTCTTCCAGCTATCATAGCCTTAAATCTTTCATTGCCACACTCAATTTTAACTTTCAGTCATTACTGAGTCTTAAGTTTTGCAAATTACGCAATGGAAAGGGCAAGGGGCATCATTCTTGGGTTGTCCTTAGGGCATTGGTTGGCCTTAATTGGTCTTGCTACTCAATTAGCAAAATATTGGAAACATCAAGGAGAAATGTCTGTGTTGTATGTGTGTGTGTGTCAAAGTCACTGTCCTGGGCAAAACCCAGAGCATCCAGGAATACATTATTAAGGTGGCATCCCAAAGATGAGCTGCTGAGAGAATGCTTGACGCAGCAATAGACATGGGAGGACGATCAAGCAGGAGAAGTTCTGTGGCAAGACAGGGCTCTGCATGGGATGGACCATTGCCAGATATCTGGCATGCTGACATTGGGAAATCCTATCAATGTTTGGAAAGGGCTGGACTATAAGGCAGCACTGAGGCAGCACAAGAACAGGCACTAAGCACTTCTACTAGGTTCTGGCTGCCCAATCTCCAAGCTGGTATTCATCCCAAGAAGCAACCTGGTTAGTGACAAACATTCTATAAACATGGTATACTAACTTCGAGCATCAAGTCTACAATGGCGCTGCATTGAATACCAAGGTGGTTGTAGCCGAGATAAACTCTGGCTTGTATGAATAACAGATGCTATGTGAGAATCAATTTTACTCTTTAGCTACAAAGCTTCCTATGACATGAAGGAAATGTATGAAAATACATGAATACCAGTTGACAGTATAGCTACTTTATTGCTGTCTTAAAAATTTTGAACAGTTTCTGATCAAATGATGACAGCAAGCTAATTAAAAACTGCCACAAACTCAGGAGGATGAAAGCAAAGTCAGCTGGGTGCTGTGTCTCTTTTTGACTATTCAAATCACTTTGGGGTCCACTGCCTCTCATTTTCCACCTGCCCACCTGCCTTTGCAGTTACAAACACATGTAGAGATCACAGAACACTTTCCACGCCTAAACATATTTTTCAGCAAGTCAGAGTAAACAGAGTAGGTATGGGGCAATTGATTGTCTTTGGAGATTGTCCAGGCTCCAGTGTTGTCCATATATCCTGCCAAGAAAACCTCTTACTGGAATCCACCTGATGAATTATACTTCCTGATTAACTCTTTACTGATGCGGAGTTGTAAATGTAACTTATAAAATGCTTCTTAACTGTCTTATTTGTATCTTTGGTCTGGCAATAACTGCAGCCCATTTGACTTCTAATGTGCACTCTAATGAAACATAGTAAGACCATGCCAGAGAATGCCTGTTTTTGTAACATTGGCATAATCCTACTGAGAACTGTAGCATGTAAGATAAAATATGCTTAAGCAAAGGCATCTTTAGACATTCTTTGCTAATTAGCCCTGGCTTTTTTGGGGTTGGCATGGCATGGATTTCCATGTGAGGGTTTACATGGGGAAAATTCAAGACCTCACTATGCTATTCAAAGAGACTTTGGGAACTTACCCATTTCATTTATTGAATAGTTTCTGTAATTTAATTTTCAGTTTCTAGTTTAATAATGTTATGTCCTACATCTTTGAGTTCCCAACCACCTATAATCATTGGGAATCATGCAGCATATAACTTGTTTTATTTTTATTTATTAATTAAACCAAATTATATAGTCTTCCATCTCATAAACAAGCTACTCTGGGCAACATACAACAATTTGCAATAATAATGTCCATGCTAATAATGTACTGACCTTGTAAGATTCAACTGTATTCTCAAAAGTTTTAATTAGAGGAACAGTTATTTCTACATATAAATGGTTCACATCTATACTTTACATTTTGTTAAACAAATCAGAATTGATTAGATTTTGATAAAAGACTAAGTCATAATCTCTGATGTACAAAATGCAAAGTCTTGCTTCTATGGGTGAAGTACATGTGAATGTGCATATCAGAACCTGAAAGTTCTCCTTATTTAATACAAACAAATTTAGGAAGAATTAATTGGGAGCAGAGAAGCAACCTGCAAAGATGTTTAACCCACCTGTTACTTTTCCACTTCAAATATACTTCATTTCCTTCTGTAAAATTCCAAGGGGGCGCTTATTAACAATACCTGTATCTATAGAGGGCACTTGAGAGGCATGGAATTGTTGTGGATCAAATTTGGTTCCTTTAGTCACATTCTCCACAAATGTCTGGAGATTCTCAATCATCCAGTCATGGTTGTTACAAAGGTGCTTTTCGAAAAGGCAACTGGACTTTTTTCCCCCCTTGAAGCTTCTTGGATGAGAAGTGAAATATTTTCAAGGAAAAGAACCAAGGAAGTCCAGTTGCCTTTTGGAAAAGCGTCTTTGGGATCCCCAAAGAGATGTTGCTGAAAAAGAAAAAGCCATTTGGAGTTTTCCTATATAGATTTTCATGAAATGTCTAGTTCAATCTTAAACACTTTGTTTTCAAGTTTTGAGATTTATGGCTCAGGAGGGATCTACTGGATAGATCAATCAGCATGACATATTTGGGAGAGGTTAAAAATAGTATCTACCTAGGACCCTATTGAATACCCAAATGCAATTATTCCTCAAATGTAGATGATAAAATACCCCATGTCTGAATTGCTTACAAGTATACTATTAATTTTGTAAACCAAACAGTGAAATAACCTTTTAAATTTGTTCATATATCACTGTAAAAGAAAAAGTATCTTCAAGAGGCCAATGCAATTTTAACTTTGGCATTATGGAATATCAGATGTAAACTTTTTAATCCCTGGAATGTGCTTAGTTAAGATTAATTTCAGTATTGGTTATGTCAGGCCTTTCCTGTCATTTTGTTGTCTCTGACCAATCTTCAAAAATAGTAAGCTTGTTTTTCTGAAAAAATATTTTCATCCTAATCATTCTGATTTTGTTTATAGTTCTGCATACGTTCCCATGAATTTGAAATAAAGTGCTCACAAATGCATTCTTATAAAGTTATATTGGTTTTAATTGTTCTTCTTACTTAAGTTTAAATGCTGTAAATATTGTACTGTTGGAAGAAATATCCTTCTGGGTTCAGTTCCAAGTGGGGAAAAAGAGACCGGAAACATAGTGGCTGTTTGGAAAGATGGTTTTAATGGTGGACAGGATCACATAGCTTGAGTTCCTGAGCAGAAAAGGGAAGAGATGCTGGGAGTGCCTTGGTATTATTCCCCTCTGGGCCCCACCCTAGAGCTTCCTGTTCCTGTGTAAGAAATGCTCTCTGATTGGTGGTTAGACTCCCAGGGGATGGGGGTCTTAGCTAACTGTAGGCTGTCTGTCTCCCAGGCTTGGTTGAGCCTTGCTGGCTGATGTAATCTTCCCAGGTGCCATGTGGTGAGATGGGTAGAGGCTAATACTACCATGTCCTGAGGGCCATGTGTTAATCCCATCACCCTGGAGCTGAAGGGGGTATTTATTTATTTTATTTATTTATTTAATAGATTTGTATGCTGCCCAACTCCCAATGGGACTCTGGGCGGCTCACAGCATATTGAATACAAAATCTAAAAAACAGTTAAAAGATTTAAGAGCAAAATTAAAACAATATAAACAATTAAAACATTTAAAAGCATTTAAAAACCCACAATTTAAAACCCCATAATTCACTCATGGGGCCAAGAATAATCGGTGTTGTATTAAAATCATTGGCCCCAGGCCTGTCGACAGAGCCATGTTTTTAATGCTTTTCTGAAGGCTGGCAGGGTGGGAATTATGCGGATCTCGGGGGGTAGTGTATTCCAGAGAGCCGGTGCCGCCACAGAGAAAGCCCTCGTTCGTGGGCCCGCCAGCCAACATTATTTGGCTCATGGGACCACCAGCAGACCAACTCTGTGGGCTCTAATCGGTCTTAGGGAGGTATGTTGGAGAAGGCGGTCTCGGAGGTAAACTGGTCCTAAGCCATGTAGGGCTTTAAAGGTAATCACCAACACCTTGAATTGCGCTCGGAGACCTATGGGCAGCCAGTGCAGTTCGCGAAGGATGGGTGTCACATGGGTGTATCTAGGGACACCCATCACCACACGCGCCGCCGCATTCTGCACTAGCTGCAGTCTCCGAACGTTCTTCAAGGGTAGCCCCAAGTAGAGTGTGTTGCAATAATCAAGACGTGAGATAACAAGGGCGTGAGTGACTGTCAGTAGTGCCTCCCTATCCAGGAAAGGACGCAACTGGTGCACAAGATGGACTTGTGCAAAGGTCCCTCTGGCCACAACTGTTAGATGTTGATCCAATTTTAGCTGTGGATCCAGAAGGACCCCCAAGTTGCGAGCCCGTTCTGAGGGGATCAAATCCCCCCCCCCAGAACCAAGGAGGGACAGATGTCAAAGTCCTTGGGAGGCAACATCCAAAGCCACTCGGTCTTATCCGGGTTGAGTTTAAGCCTGTTAACCCCCATCCAGACCTTTACAGCGTCCAGACACCGGCACATCACATCAACTGCCTCACTGAATTGGCATGGGGTGGATATGTACAGCTGAGTGTCGTCAGCATACTGTTGGAACCTCACCCCATGCCTACGGATGATCTCACCCAATGGTTTCATGTAGATATTGAAGAGCATAGGGGAAAGAATCAATCCCTGAGGAACCCCACATGCAAGGGGTCTCAGGGTCGACCTCTGACCCCCAGCCAACACTGACTGCGACGGGTCAGTGAGATAGAAGGAGAACCACTGCAAAACGGTGCCTCCCACTCCCATCTCCCCGAGCCATCGCAGAAGGATACCATGGTCAATGGTATCGAAAGCCACTGAGAGGTCAAATAGCACCAAGATGGAGGAACAACCTCCATCTCGGGCTTGCCAGAGATCATCCATCAGCGTGACCAAGGCAGTTTCTGTGCTGTGACTGGGCCTGAAACCCGACTGAAAAGGGTCAAGATACTCCGTTTCATCCAAGAGTAGTTGGAGTTGCAGCGCCACCACTTTCTCCACCACCTTCCCCATAAAGGGGAGGTTGGAGACTGGTCGATAGTTTTTAAGGTCAGTTGGGTCCAGGGATGGCTTAAGGAGGGGCCTCACCACTGCAACTTTTAAAGGCTGGGGGAAGGACCCCTCACTAAAAGAAGTGTTGATTAACTCCTGGAACCAACCTCATGTCACCTCCCTACTTGCCGAAACAAGCCAGGAGGGGCACGGATCCAGCATACAAGTGGCGGAGCTTACCGCTCCAATGGCCTTGTCCACTTCCTCAGGGGTCACCAGGTCAAACTCTTCCCATAAAATGGGATTAAGATCTGCCCCTGTCATCTCGGCTTGCTTTTCCCAATTGGAGTCCAGGTCTATCCGAATCTGAGTGATTTTATCCACCAGAAACTGTACGAATTCCTCAGCTCTACCTTGAAGTGGTTCCTCCGTCCCCATCCCATTGAGAAGGGAGCGGGTCATCCTAAAAAGGGAGGCTGGGCGAGAATCTGTGGATGCGATAAGAGCGGAAAAATGCGAACATTTTGCCGCCCTTATCGCCACTAGGTAAGTCCTAAGTAGATAGGGTAGATCTTTGTTATGTAGAATAGATTGGCTCAGGCCTTAATGGCCCATTGACAAAGGGGGTGGGGTTGAGTTTCTGCCTCCCTTTTAGGGGAAATATTCTGCCCTTTTAATATTTCCTAAAATGTTTCATTTTTCAAGGAGAGGGGTGGGTGCTAACTTCCTACAGTACATATGTGCATGAATAGGGAGGAGAGAAATTTGAAATGGGACCCCACAGTACCTTCAAGGGAAGTACTCGGAAAAAGAAAAATAGAAATACCCATAGCTACCACATCGAAGTAACTACAACATAACTGTCCCACATCACCAATCCTCAAAGTAGGTGCTCCAAATAAGTGGCATTTCCTGCTCAAAAAACCTGAGGCAACAACAATGCCTTAATAGCCTTATTGTGATCTGTTTAGGGGCAGATTTGGGCTACTTTAAAGCCATTCTAAATCTGTGTGAGGGAGAGGGGGAAAGTGAGTTTGTGAGTTCCTGATCTTAAGATAAAGGGATATTTGCAGAATATCTAGAACAAATTGCACAAAAATGCTATTTAGCAATCATGTTGAACTAAGAGAAGACAAATAATCCACTGGGGTTTTTAAGGGCCTCATTAATTTCCTCCAAAATTATCTGCTTGCTCAAGCTCCTCCTCACCCACCCACCCCCATGTATTGATTAAACATTCAGCAATTGGAAAGGGGCTTGGCTTCAAAGCAGGCTCTCTGCATAAATACTGGAGTTGTCAGCACTTCTCTTGGCCTCTGGACTACAATGGAGGGGATGGCTCTCTATCTGGTGGCTGCTCTATTGATTGGTTTTCCAGGGTCTTCCCATGGGGGTCTGTAAGTATGATAGATATTTCAGCAGGGGGAATAAAGCAGTGCTGGTAAACCCTTGTGGTCCTTTGCAGGGTAATGAATTTCCTTGCAGGTGGCTCCAAACACTTTGGAGCTTTCTCAGAAAGTCCAATATACCCCATGACGCAATTCAGTGAGGCAGTTGATGTAATGTGCCGGTGCCTGGACGACGTTAGGATCTGGATGGGGAGGAACAGACTCAGACTCAACCCCGACAAGACTGAGTGGCTTTGGATATTGCCTCCTAAGGACTACGACAACTGTCCCTCCTTGGTTCTCGAGGGAGGGAAATTAACTCCCTCAGAGCAGGTCCGCAATTTGGGGGTCCTCCTAGATCCACAGCTAAAATTGGATCATCATCTTACTGCTGTGGCTAGGGGGGCTTTTGCACAGGTTCGCCTGGTGCACCAATTGCGGCCATACTTGGAGAAGGAGGCTCTACTCACGGTCACTCATGTGCTTGTCACCTCCCGATTGGATTATTGCAATGCGCTCTACATGGGGCTACCCTTGAAGAGTATCCGGAGACTTCAGTATGCAAAATGCGGCTGCGCGTGCTGTGGTGGGTGTGCCAAGGTTCACCCACGTTACACCTATACTCCGCCAGCTGCATTGGTTGCCCATCGGTCTCCGGGTACAATTCAAGGTGTTGATCATCATCTTTAAAGCCCTTCATGGCTTAGGACCAGGTTACCTTCGGGACTGCATTTTGCCTCATTTATTTATTTATTTATTTATTTATTGGTTCTTATATGCCGCCCTACTCCCGAGGACTCATACTTCCCTTTGACCGGTTAGGGCCCACAGAGTGGGTCTCCTCCAGGTCCCGTCAGCCAAGCAATGCCGGTTGGTGGGCCCTAGGAGGAGGGCCTTCTCTGTGGGGGGCCCCGTGCTCTGGAACCAACTTCCCCCAGAGACCCGAACCATCCCCACCCTGCTGGCCTTCCGAAAAGCTGTCAAGACATGGCTTTTCCTGCAGGCAGGGGGTAGAGACTAGTCCATCTGAGCTCTCCCCCGGGTATGTCTGGTTGGTGAATATTTTTAATTGTTCAATTTTTTAACTTTTTAACTTGGTTTTTAATTACTTTTTATTACCTAGTGTTCTTGTATATTGCTGTATGCCGCCCTGAGTCCCTCGAGAGTAGGGCGGCATATAAGAACCAAGAAATAAATAAATAAATAAATGACAGGAGTAAAAGTATTATAATAATCAATAAGGAGAAGTGACAGGCCCTGAAGTTCTAAGCTGAGGAATTGTCCTTGGAGCGAAGATTCTCTGGACAAATATAAAGACCTTTTCTTCTCAGTTACGGCTGGGGGGCCATCTATATTACCAATGCTAAGCAGAGTCAACAACTTCCAGAAAACAATAAGGTTGAATATCTAGAAAACAGCCATCCCACATTCTTTGTTTCTGATGTCTTCAAGTAACCTTTTGCCATCATGGCCAAGACTTCAGTGACAGAGACTGGCCTACCTGCTTGTTTTGAGAAACTATTTATTTTGCTGTGCGTACCTATACTGGAAAACCAGATATGCCTTTGCAGCAGGCATACAGTATGTGTAACTAAATGACAATATGAGTGATAGCAGCAATGAGGCTGACTTTATTTCTCTGGTCCCAGTATGGAGAATCAGCTACTGAAAAAGCAAAAGACAGGAGAAGGGGGAGGCAGAGAAGGTGATTTGTCAGTATACATATAACAATTCTTATTGCAGAAAAGAAAGGTAAGCGGTCAGTTCTGGTCCCATTTGGGATTGCAAACAAACTCTCTGTAGATGTAAACCCAAAGCAGGGACATCCAAGAGAGACGAACAAATCTCAACACTATGGTAGATGGGGATTTTGTTAGGGACTTGGCATGGAATCCAAATCGATTTATTGCTTTTAAAGGAGCAGAAACCTAAACACTATAGCTACAAATAGGAGACAATTTTAAGACCTTTAACGTAGGGTCCACTTCCTTTTTCACTTTGGGAAGGCAGTTGGAAGGGCAGGATTTGTGTTTGGGGTGTGGGTTCAAGTGGTATTGTAAAAAGCGAGGCTTGTGATTTTAGACAGGTCCTCCTACCTTTCCCTCCAGAGTATGATCCTCAATGGCTAGTTCCTTGTTAGGGTTTCAGTAAGCAGAAACTCAGGAAGGATTTTGTTGGGTGTGTTTGTTTAACAATAATAATGGGTGAAACTACACTAGATGTACAAAATCCATGGTCAGGCTGCCTAAGACATTGTTTTAAAGGAGCAGCTCTTAAAAGTTCATAAAGTCTTGTCAGGATGGAGGGGTGTGGCTAGCCGCAGTGATACGATGGGACTCCATGGTGCTCCTGGGAATTGTCAAAATCCCCCTGCCTGGGGGTCCCTTGAGACCCTAGCCAACCCTGTAGGGGGTGGTGAAGAAGAGAGGACACTCTATAAACCACAGGGGGTCCGCAAATCCCTGTGGGAGCAGAGAAAAGCCTTTCAGATCCAAGAGGAGTGATAGATGACCATTATGAGCTGTCAGAAGCGGTGGCAGTCAGACCAGAAAGTTAAAAGAAGAAGATCGTGGAGCAGTGTGTTTGTTCTAGGTGAGATATTTCTGACCTCTAGTTCAAAAGAAAAGACTTGACTTTCCCCCAAATTGGATTAAGTTGAGAGTGAGACTAAAGAATAGGATGTGGGATTTAAACTTTCCACCTCTGGAGCTGGCAGCGAAAAAGCACTTAGTCATTTTAAAAAAAGACTCAGAAGAATTTATTATTCTGCTACAAGAAATGTGGAAGAGATAGGAGGCTGAGGTATTAGTGGGGTTGAGTTTCTGTTGTCCTCTTTTCACAAAAACTTTGAAACTTTTGACTGTAAAAAGGAAAAACTTTAAGCTTTAAAAGTAATGAGTGATTGGATCAAACTGGAGGAAACAGAACAAGTGTGTCATCTACTGGTACTTGCTGGCAGAGAAAGTGTTTAAAATGACAGGACTTTTTGAATAGATATGACCTTGAGATGTGGATTTCAGTGAATGGAACAAGAATATTTTTTTGACATCTGTAACTTGTCTAGTCTGGAAGGCTGGAGCAGAGAGTGGAAGAACTATTCCTGTGCAAAATTAGCAGCTCTCTGGCTCTACCAGATAATAAACAAGTAACTGGGAACATTTTGAATAGAACATCTTTGAATCTTATTCTCCTTTTTTTGGTTTTTCCTGCTTTCCTTTGAGACCTTTAAAACTTAGAAGCTGGGAAAATACAAAGACTTGCCAAATTGGGCTGGATTATAATTTACTTTGGTGAAATATGATTAATTTTTGGATATTATAACTGAAGAAGGAGAAGAAAAGAAGAGACTAAAGTAACTTTACAAGAACTTTTGGAACACTTTGTGAAAGACTGTTGGGGACATTTGTGGGCCTAAGTTGATTAAAAAAAACTTTGATAGCCTACTCACCTAAAAGGAAAAGAAGAAGAATCAAAGGCAAACTGTGAAAGGTATTTTGGTTTGCCCTATAAAATCTGTGAGAGACATATTTTGGACTCGGTGGACTTTAGGAAACCAATTAGTATTCACATTCTATTTCTATATAACATTGTTATAAAAAAGAAGAGAGGAAGAGTGGAAAACTATATTTAAAAAGTATTTTTGAATTGATATCTTATAGGCTATTTGGCTAGAAGTGGTAAAAAGAGAGATAGAGGAATTTAGTAGCAATAGTTTGGCCATAAAAAGCTCATTGAAGCTGGGAGATAATTGGGAGGGAATAGTGGAATACCTGTGTATTGTGAAACTATTGTTTATCTTACATACTAAGACTGAAAGATGAAGAAAACTACTTCGGCCCTCTCTTCAGCAGCAGCAGCGGCTGCCCCAAGTCTGACAAGCCAGAGATCCTTGGACAATTTTTTATTGCAGGAAAGAAACGCAATGCATGCAGAAACAAAAGTGATGTTCCAATCAATACAGGAGTCAATGGCCAAACTACATTAAATAATACAGAAAATGGATGACAAAGTGGAAAATATCCAACAAATAATGATAAAGAATGAAGAAAGATTTAAAAAGTTGAGGAAAAATTAGAACAAACTGAGAAAAAAGTGAATGAAATGGATCAGAGACTAACACAAGTGGACAAGAGCCTGGAGGCCTCAATAATATCCCTGGAGATGAAAAAAGCTGAACACTTCCTAAGATTCCAAAATATAGAAGAAGAGAAGGGAGAAGACCTCCCCAATAAAATGGCAGAGTTGTTGGCTGTAGTCTTGGAAGTGAGTAAGCAGGAGGTATTATCAGAGATGGATGAACCCTTTCGGGTCCATACAGGCTATATAAGGAGGAATAGACTCCCCAGAGAAGTACACATTCTGTGTAAAAAATGACCAGAATGGAAATACTTCAAAAAGCTAAAGGAAAGCCAATGGTGTATAAAGAAAAAGAAATAACAGATATCGAGAAGAGTGTGAGATATAAGAAGAGAAGAAACTGATTCAAAAGTTACGAGACAAGACGGGTACAATCTGACAAAAAAATGTAGACAAGAAAAAATAATAAAATAATTTTATGAAAAACTATACTGCAAAGAAAACATACTAGAAGATAAAATTAAACAATATATGGAATAAGTCAACCTTCCCAAAGTGCCAGACGAAGTGAAAACAATGTTGAATGAAAGAATTACAATGATGTAAAAGAAGCAATTAAGATGCAAAAAAATAACAACAACAAGACACCAGGACTGGATGGCCTACCTGCAGAATTTTATGAACACTTACAAGAGATCTTAGGTCCATCCATGCTTGAAGTCTATAATGAAGTATTGTTGGAAGCAAAGATCCCTAAAACATGGTCAGAGGCAATTATAACATTGATATCTAAAGAAGATTCCGATTTATAACAAATAAAAAATTACAGACCGATATCATTGTTAAATGTAGATTACAAAATCTATGCCTCAATAATTGCAGAAAGACTGAAAAGATTTTCAAATAACTTCATACACGCAGACCAGAATGGCTTCCTACCTAAGAGGCAAATCAAAAATAACATGCGGATGATTCTGAATACTCTGGAATATTATGAGACACATTCAGGAAAGCAGATGGCTATGATTTTTCTTGATGCACAGAAAGCGTTTGATAATTTGAGTTGGCAGTTTATATTTGTACAAGTAAAATATATGGACTTCGGAGAGAAATTTACCAACATGATTAAAACGCTATACCATAGACAAACAGGAAAAGCGATTATGAACGGTGACATGACTGAGAATTTCAACATAACAAAAGGCACAAGGCAAGGTTGTCCCTTACCCCCACTGTTATTTATACTGACCTTAGAGGTATTAGCCAGAAATGTCAGACAAGATAATGAAATAGGTATGAGCATTAAGAAGGAGGAGTATAAGTTACAGGTCTTTGCCGATGACTTGGTATTTACCATATTTTTCAGAGTATAAGACGCACCGGAGTATAAGACGCACCTTAGTTTTGGGGGAGGAAAACAAGGGAAAAAGGCCTCTGCCTCCAAGCAATTTGCCAAACAGCAAACAGCAAACAGCAAACAGCACAGATGATATACACTGTTTGCTGTGTATTTCTGTGCATGTGTGCCTGACCCATAGAAATAGCAAAGAATTGGAGAAATGTACATTATGCCAGAAAGTTTTCTTAAATGTAGTCACACTAACTCTTCCCAATTATTTAAATAGATCTACTCCAAGGTAACTAAACTCTAATACTAAACAGGATACTGTTACATTTCATACTATACTTGTATAGAGCTATTAAAATTAATTAAAATTTCTGGAAGTATACATTATTCTCTATTATTTAAAAGAAGATACAATAGCACTGTGCCTCTTCAGAGCAAGCATTTATTTTAAAAAGCTTCTTTATTTTGTTAAGTTGTCTAGTTTTACAGGGATCTCCAACCTTGGCAACTTTAAGACTTGTGGACTTCAACTCCCAGAATTCCACAGCCAGCAAAGCTAACAAAGCTGGCTGTTTATTTATTTATTTATGTATTTGGTATTCTTATATGCCGCCGAACTCCCGAAGGACTCAGGGCGGCGTACAACAGAGAAAAATACAAGAATAAACCAATAACATCACTTTTGTTTCTGCTTGCATGGCTGTTGAATTCTGGGAGTTGAAGTCCACAAGTCTTAAAGTTGCCAAGGTTGGAGATCCCTGGCTCTAGAACAATAATAAAGCAGTCTTTAAAAAGTAAGTCTAATAATTTGAACATTCTACAGATATTTAGTTATTCACTTACCCTTTGCAGCCAGTTCAGCAAAAAATAAAAATCTGCGTGTCTCTACCAGCTAATTGCCTCTTTGTAGTTAGTTTCACTTTCATTTTTCCACCTGGCAAACCTAATCAGCTGTAGATCGGCAAACTGCTACTGACTTGCTTGGCTTTGCAGGCTCTTCCCTCTTCCTGCAAGCAGGTAAATTGCTGGAAGACAGAGGCCAAAGGGTGGGGGGTGGGTGGGTGGGTGGGGCTGCATTCGGTGTATAAGACACACCCAAGTTTTCACCCTCTTTTTGGGGGTAAAAAGGTGTGTCTTATACTCCGAAAAATACGGTATTTTAGAAGATCCACAGGAAACAGGACCTAAATTAATTACAAAGCTAGAAGAAGATGGGGCAGTTGCAGGTTTGAAAATAAATAAAGAGAAAACAAAAATATTGGTTAAAAACTTTACAGAAAAACAAAAGAGAGAATTTACAAGAATAATGAACATGCAAATTGTAAAGAAAGTCAAATAACTAGGGGTTCAATTAACAGCAAGATGTGTAACTCTCAAAGAAGATAACTATGACAAACTGGAAGCACAAATTAAAATGGATTTGGAAAATTGGCAAAGCCTACAACTGTCCCCATTGGGTAGAATAGCCACAATTAAGATGAATATTCTGCCGAGATTATTATACCTGTTTCAGACGATCCCAACAAAACTGGGGAAAAATATTTTGAAGACCTAAATAAGATGATATTAAAATTTGTATGACAAGGAAAAAAAATGAGAATAAAATTTAAAATGTTACAAGATCTTAAAAGTAGAGGAGGTTTCAGTCTTCCGGATTGGGAATTATACTACCAAGCATTCGCATTTACATGGGTGAAAGAGTGGGTTAATCTGAGGAATATAAGGGTATTAACGTTGGAAGGTCATGATCTGCAATTGGGATGGCATGCCTTCCTATGGTACGAGAAGGGCAAGATAAACAGCTACTTCCAGAGGTATCATATTAGAAATGCATTACTGCTAGCATGGACTAAAATCAAAGAACAACACTACTTGAAAGTGCCAGTATGGTTATCTATAATGGAGGCATGGATATATCCTAATGTCATAAATATGGATAAAATTATAAGATATAAAAGTTCATAAAAAGAATTGTAAATCCAAATTGTTCATGCTCAGTTGCTCTTTGGATTGATGTGAAGAATATAATGTAATGTATGTATGGTTACAACTGTCAGCCCATTACAATAACACAAGCAACACTGTGCAATAATGGGTATGTGATCACTGCAGTAGAAGAACGCAGTGTTTTGTAAAGGCATATGTGGATTAGCACAATTAACTTAATTATTGGCAATTATCACCATGAAACCTTATCTGAGCTTCAGTTCTTGGCTAAGAGGAAGTACATTTTTGTTAATCCAAGGAAACATATGAAGGTTGTGCATGGTGATCATTCTTAATCTTTCATACTGTATTCCGCTGCACTCTGTGGAGTGCTGACCAGTGGTGTTATTTGAAGTGTCTTGTACTTTTTTTTAGTACAGTGGACCTGGGAGATCCTGCTGGCCAGGCACTTTACAGATAAACTTGATCATATCTGCTCTAAGTTGGATGCTGAATGGACAAGGTCTTCTCATGGTACATGAGAAGTAACATTCTGCTGGATCATCTGGGATTTGTCCAGGCCTGTGGCACTGCAGTAGACATGGCCGTCTGTGGAATGAGCTTAGTCATCTGTAAAGTAGATGTGGGCCCTCCTGGCTGATACGTACAGCTAGAGAGGAAAGGTAGCTGGACATAGAAGGTGACACATTCATAGTTGAGGGATGGATGATGCCCTCACAAAGGAGATGGTGATGTGTTGTCAAGAATCCATCACTTTACCTGGCTATCTTCAACATATCCCTTTTAGGTGAAGTGGTTGAATTATAAATACAGAGGAGTGTATTTTATATAAACCTTTATATAAAAAAGGTTTTAACTATACAATAGTGGCAAACCTATGACACATGTGTCAAAGGACATGACACAATATTCTTGAGTGACACGCCAGCCTTCACCAACACCCAACAACTATTCTTGGAAGTGGTTTTCAGAGGTCAGTTCTTGTGTGGGGAAGTCTCTCTTCATGCAAGAAGACCATGTGTCAGCTCCTGCATACTGGCTATCTGGGAGCTGCCATTCGGTGGGGAGAGGCTGCATGGAACCAACAGTCTTTGAGCAGCTTGGACACTAATGCAAGGAGCGATTCTCCTTTAAGAACTGCAGGCAACTGAAGACTAAAGCTGGCTTATGGAGTAGCACGGCTCATTTCCAGACCACGGGGGAGGGACGTGCATGCGTGAGTGGGTGGGTGGTGATTAATGAATATAAGGTGATGGGGAGCACGGGTGAGCAGCCCTAATAAGAGTGTCTCTTTGAGATTGTGCAGTGAGTGCCAGGAAAGAAGTAAAGCAGACATTAGCAAACCAGGTTTGTGTTTATTTGTGTTCCTTTCTTTTTCTTTCCATTTTGGAACCTGACAGAATTGTTAGGGCTCACACAGTTAATTATGGCTGAAGGCAGGGTGCCAGAGTTGGAAGTAGTTGACCTTGAGAAGTCGGCAGACCCCCACAGAAACTACTGTGCTGGAGGCCTTATCAGAACCAGCTGAGAAATCCCATGTGGACATCAGGCCAAAGGAATGTCTGGTGAGACCAATGACTGGTGGATGGGCAATCCTGAGACTGTGGGCATTCCACCCCAGGGGCCCCTGCTCACCCCTTCGGGGATGCATTTCACACACTGGAGGCAGAGGCGTATATCGATGATGAACGGAGTTACTCAACAGCAGTGGGTAATCAAACAATTGAAGTCTTCAGGAGATGTTTGGAGCGGCAGGATTCAGAGAGCAGGGGCGTGGCAATGTCTGGCAGAGGCAGGGGTGGGCCCAACCCCCTCTCCTGGGACCATGGCACCGGAGGGGCCTCCTTGCCATTTCAGGCTGCAGGGCACGGGGCATCAGCAGGAAGCCCAGGGGCTCCCGGGTAGGAGGACCCAGAGGAAATCCCCAGAGACAACAAGAGCCTCAGCTGGGTTCTCCTACGAGCAGCAAGCTGGAGCAGAGAGGCCCCAATTGTATGAGGACTGGACTAACCTTCCAGTCAGCCCAGCTACAGCCCACCTCCTTGGCCCAATAGGACAATGGGATCCACCAGTGGTGAGGGCCTCATTCGACAGAAGCCCTGAAAAGGTGGCCTTATTCCTGGGCCAAGTATTGCATCATTTTGATCGTTATGGGAGGTTATATACGTCCCAATGGGATATGGTCATGGCAGTGGTGGCAGTCATGGACAGGGAGGCTGGCCAGTGGGTGGCTGATTTGTATGAGGACCATGCTACAGAACTAGGGAACCTGGGTCTCTTCTTGTCTGCCCTCCAAGAACGATTCGAGGACCACACTAAGGCGCAGCAGGCTGAGGGGGAATTGCTGAAAGTGAAGCAAAGAGGGAGGCCTGTGACGGAATATATTAAGGAGTTCAGGAGGTTAGTAGGGAAAGAACATGGGTGGCCTGAGAAGTTGGTGGTACACCAATTCAAGGCCGGGCTTGACCAGACACTGCGACAAGCCTGTGTGTGTCGGGGACTAGCCCCTAGAATGGCAGCATGGTTCCAAGCTGCGATAGAATTAGATGTCGAGTTTCGGGAAGACCGACAGAAGAAAGATTGGATTCCTCAAGGCCAAAGACCACCACCCCATCTGGTCAGCCAAGTTCCTGCCTCCAGGCCACCATCCTCTCAGGCACCTCCTACGCCATTTGCAGAGAGGGTTCTGCCAGCAAGGCCGGTTATGACGTGCTACCGTTGTGGACAGCCGGGACATAGAGCCGCAGATTGCATTGACAATGGTCTCAAGACATCCCTGGGCTCTACCAGCATAAAAAGGGGATCTGCCCGGAAAACCATCCGTCCTATACCAGAGAAATCCCGTGCGACATGCCAAAAGGTCCAGACACAATCAACCCCTGTGGAGGAGGTCTCAGCTACCCTAGATAGCACAGATGCCAGTGAAAGCGACGGGGAGTCAGATCCAATGGTGCATATGCCCATAAAACCCTTTGTAGTCCAAGTGGTATTGGAGGCCAGTAAACGCCGGATAAGCAATGCCCTCATCGACTCCGGGTGTACCTGGTGTCTGATGAGTGCAGCGGTTGCTGCTGATCTGGGGGTGGGACTCCATAAGTTAGCTCAACCTATTCGGTTTTAGCAGATGGATGGATCGTTGTTGGGAGGACAACCAGTTATGCACATCACTGGGAAAGTAAGAATGAATCTAGGACAGCATAGGGAAGAGTTGAGATTTGTAGTGGTCCCTCAGATCACCGAGGAGATTGTCCTGGGGCTAGCCTGGTTGGACAAATGGGGCCCTACTCTATGGTGGGGAGGGGGTTGCCGACACCTGAGGATAGGGCTGAGGCCTGATCCACCACCCCACAAGAGCCAATCCAATGTCCCACCAACCGCTAGAGACAAGGAAAGTACTTGGACACAGGATAAAGCAGGAGGTGAGCCCGTTTTCCCTATAGAATACAATGACCTAAAAGAGGTCTTTAGCGAGAGGAAGAGCGATGTATTACCACCTCACTGTCCCACTGATTGTGGAATAGAACTCATCCCTGGAGCATCGTTACCCCAACTGAAAACGCATTCCATGACTCCCCAGGAAGGGGAGGCTGGCTGAAATGAGAGCCTATATTGATAAAAATTTAAAGAGAGGCTTCATTCAGCCAGCGAGGTCACGGGTGGTGGCCCCTGTCTTGTTCCGGGAGAAAAAAGATGGCGGACTGCGTTTGTGTGTTGATTTTAGAGGAATCAACGCTGTCTGTGTGGAACATCTGTACCCACTCCCTCTACTGAAGGACATGATGGCATACTTAGCGGGAGGTTGGTATTTTACCAAATTGGACCTCCGTGAGGCCTATTACAGAGTCAGGATCAAGGCAGGGGACGAGTGGAAGACAGCATTTAACTGTCCCCTGGGAAGTTACCAGTTCGGAGTGATGCCCTTTGGTCTGCAGGGCGCACAAGCGGTGTTCATGCAGCTTATCAATGAGGTTCTGTATGAACATTTGTATAAGGGGGTGCTCGTCTATTTGGAAGACATCCTCATATACACCCGGACGACGGAGGAACATGTGCAGCTGGTGCGGCAAGTACTCTGCAAGCTGCTGAAAGCACACTTATATGTCAAACTCTCTAAATGTGAGTTTCATAAGATGACTTTGGACTATCTTGGGTTTTGAATATCAGCAAAGGGAGTAGAAATGGATCCCACTAAGGTCAAGGTGGTTTTGGATTGGCAAAGTCCCAAAATGAGAAAACAGCTACAAAGCTTTTTGGGGTTTGCGAATTTCTACCACCAATTTATATCGTCCTTTGCCCAAGTGGCGCTTCCACTTACTAACCTGCTGAAAACAAAATACCTCCCTAAGAAACCATGACCCAGGTGTCCACTGCAGTTTGAACTGTTGAAATCCCTATTTGCAAAAGACCCCGTGTTATGGCACCCGGACCCATCCAGACCATTTGTAGTGCAAGCGGATGCCAGTGAAGTGGCAGTAGGTGCAGTGCTACTACAGACGAATGAGGAGGGGACCCTCCAACCATGTGCATACACATCAAGAAAGTTAAACGACACTGAACACAATTGGCCCATTTGGGAGAAGGAGGCGTTTGCGGTTCGGTGGGCTCTGTTAACGTGGCAGCACCTGTTGGAGGGTGGAACTGTCCCCTTTGAGGTCTGGACGGATCATAAAAACTTAGAGGCTCTTCAGTCACCACGTAAGCTGTCCCCAAAACAGGTACGGTGGGCACTGTATTTCTGGAGGTTCAATTTCCAGTTGAAATACGTTCCGGGGGGGGAAATCCTCTTGGCGGATGCATTGTCCAGAAAATCACAATATGATAGTGGCAGGGAGGTAATAGTCCAGGCAATGATTCCTGCAAGGTTGGTCCAATCGATCCCAGACATGTCCACGGTGGCTACTACCTCGAGCAGTGATGAGGACTTACCCCTTGCTATATGGGAAGCCCTCGCTACCAATCCATGGTTCCAAGAAAACCAAACATGGCTTACACAGAGGGAGGGCTTTGCTTGGAATGGGTCCAAGCTGTATGTGCCCAGTTGATGATGTTCATCCATCGTGTTCAAAAAGGACCTTGACATCTAATATGGAGGTGAATAGTGTGGTCCTAAAGAGGGCTGCTCAGTCACTCAGGTAGATGCTGAATTCAGCAATTGCTTTGATCAGCAGGAAGTCGACCATTAGACATGAGTCACCTGTGTTCAGGTCTGCAGCTACAGCTCCCAGTGTATCCACACCTGCTGCTTTGTTGCTCGCCCACCGCCACAGGACTTTTCACTGGAATTGGGGGGGATGTCAAAACTTGCTCATGAATTGAATTAAAGTGAGGGAGAGGTGCGCATAGTCAGCATCACTCTCTCTTCCCAGATTCCATCTTGCTCCAATAGCAGGACAAGAGTCGAGACAGTTGGAGATGGGCTGGGCGCAGTGGTTGACCAGGGCATCTTTCGTGTCTTGCCGTGCTCTTAGTGTACCACATCACTTGCAGAGACCGCCTTCATGACCGTTGTCCTATTCTAATAGATTTCATCCACTCAGTCCGCTGGAATCTGTCTTCACATGCTTGGGATAGACAAGTTCCTATCTCACCGAAGGTCCATGACCCAACGGCTACCCTCAACCTGGTTTGGCCAGCCTGTCGAAGCTGTTGCCCGGGGTGTGGCTGCTGTGCATGCTACAGGTACTAGGAGCCACAGGTGAGAGCTGAGTGACAAGTGGGGACCAAAGGTGAACGAGCTGCCCTAAAAGCTGCCCTAAAATGAGCTGCAGTAAAAGGACATGATATGCCCCTACACCAGAGGTGCCTCCCCTCCCTGAACACCCCATACACCCCTAAGTGCCCAGTACTGTGCAGCTGACTGTACTATGGCGGTGTCATAACATCCGTCCAGCCAGTCATTTCGGATTTGTAAAAACTCTACATTTGGTAAACAGACAGTTTTGGTGGCCGCACATGAGGAAGGACATTGAAGGGTATGTGTGCAGCTGTACAGTGTGTAGCACCATGAACGCTCGCCCGGGGAAACCTCCTGGTCTTTTACAGTCAGTGGCAGAGCCGACCCAAACATGGCAACAAATAGCCATGGACTTCATTGTGGATTTTCCGGAGAGTCAGGGAAATACCATCATATGGACTACATTAAAAAGAGCAATTCCTAGTCTCCAGAAGAAGCACTGAAACACCAACAGCTACAACTCGGTGACTATCAGGGAAACCGTATCTCTGTCCTGGGGTGCAGAACATTCAGGGTGCAATTCAAAGACTTTGATGGGCAACTTACACTAACCGTGGTCAGCAATGCCCTGCCAGGCCTACTCAGCTTGGATTGGTTCAAGGCCCTAGGAATGGGGGTGACCGGCATCAACGCCATCATAGATGACAGTGCAGACAAGCTGATTAGAGAGTTCCAGGACGTTTTCAGTGGAGACCTGGGCAAGTATGTGTGGACACCCATATCCTTCAATCTAGACCCCAAAATTGCCCCAATTCGAATGAAACCCGGAGGGTTCCCTTTGCCCTCCGGCCCAAAATCAATAAAAAATTGGATAAATTAATTGTCCAGGGTATCCTGGAACCCATTGACCACACCAAATGGGAAATCCCAATTGTAACGCCAATCAAATCTGACAGCTCCGTCCGCATCTGTGCGGACTACAAATGTACCTCAATTAAAGCCATACAGCAAAGCGCCTCCCGGGTGGCAATCATGCAGCATCTGCTCCCTCCCTGGAACCAGGTAAAATCTTTGCTAAACTTGACCATACCAGCAATTGCCAGTTGATGGCACTATGGCAGAGGCCCAAACCATTGTAACTCATAGGGGTGCATTCAAATGCATTGGTTACGATTTGGAGTTAGCATGGCACCAGGACTCTTCCAGAGTGTCATGGAACGATTATTGCAGGGCATCCCCAGGGTAGTGCCCTATTTCGACGATGTCCTGGTGTCTGCAAATAATAAACAGCAACTCCTCAACCATCTGAGAGACGTCCACAGCAGGTTTTGGGAAGTGGGCCTCCGAGTAAAAAGGGATAAATGCCAAATGGCTCTGCCTGAAGTCAAGTTTCTAGAGTACCTAGTCAACGGCTCTGGGATACACCCCACAAAAAACAAAATTAAAGCAATCTAAGATGCCCCCTAGCTTCAGATCATCTCTCCACTGCCCAGAGAGAAACACTAGATGAAAGATGATGAGATTCCCAGCTGCTGGGGCAAAATCTGAGATCCTGCTGCTGGGGCAAAATCTGAGATCCTACACACTGAAAAAGCACCATACTGGGAACTATAAACTGGTGCAACAATTTAAAATGGATGTGGAGAAGTGGAAAAATCTACAACTATCATTGATGGAAGAGTAGCCACTATAAAAATGAATATCTTGCCAAGATTACTATATTTCAAACAATACCAATAAAACTGGATTTTTTAAAAAAGAATTAAATAAAACAATATTAAAATATATTTGGTAAGGGAAAAAAGCAAGGATAAGTTTGAAAATGCTGCAAGATTCTAAAAATAGAGGTGGTTTTGGGCTACCAGATTGGGAATTGTATTATCGGGCTTCGATACTTAAGTGGGTGAAAGAATGGATTGGCTTGAGGAACAAAAGACTATTGACCTTGGAGGGACATGATCTTGAACTAGGTTGGCATGCTATTTTATGGTATGGAAAAAATAAAATACATAGCTATTTCCAAAGACACTACATTAGGAATGCATTATTATTAATATGGGAGAAAATTGGTATCATTTGAAAAAGAAATAAGAACTTAGGCAAAACATTCATTTTCATTGCTGCTATCCTTCCCAGCAAAGACAATTGTAGTTTTCCCCATTTCTTCATTTCTACCTGTATTCTATGCCATAATGGTTCATAATTATGCTTATATAATTTCCCATTTGAAGTTGTAATATAAACTCCTAAACATTTAACCTTCTTTACACATCCTGTTATTCTTTCTAATTCTTCTCTTTGATTTATGTTCATATTTTTAACTATCATCTTTGTTTTCCCTAAATTTATTTTAAACCCCGATACTTGACCATATTGATTAATTATGTTCATTAAAGCCGTAGTCGATTTCCCCGGTTTAGTTAAAGTTACAACCAAGTCATCCGCAAATGCTCGAAATCTGTATTCATAATGTCTAATCTTGATTCCCTGTAAATCATCTGACCCCCGTATTTTATTCAGCAATAACTCCAGGGTTAATATAAACAATAATGGAGATAGGGGACAACCCTGTCTTGTTCCTTTTCCAATTTTAAAAGGTTCTGTTAAGCTACCATTAACTATAATTTGTGCTGATTGTTCCTGGTATATTGCCTTGATAGATTGTGTAAAATGCTCTCCAATTTGCATCTTTTGTAATATTTTCATAAAAAATTGCCAATTCACTCGATCAAATGCTTTCTCTGCATTCAGAAATATAAGCGCTGCTGGGACTTGGTTGTTTTTTTCAAGATATTCCAATATATTAACAATTTGTTGTACATTAATTTTCATTTGTCTCCCTTGTATAAAGCCTGATTGGTCATCGTGAATCACTTGTCATGTAACTAACATCAACCTATTTGCTAATATCTTAGCAAAGATTTTATAATCTATGTTGAGTAGTGATATAGGCCTATAATTTTTTGGCTGACTAAGATCTTCTTTCGGGATCAGGGAGATAAAGGCTGTTCTCCAAGATGGGGATACCCTTCCTTCCAATTGAATTGCGTTAAATAGTTCCTTAAGAGGTTCTACCCTTTCTAATTGTAAATTTTTATAATAAACCGCTGTCAGTCCATCTGTACCAGGTGCCTTCCCAGCTTTTAACTTTTTAATTACCAAGAGGATTTCCTCCGAAGTTATTGGTTGTTCATTCTCTCCCTCTGCTCATCCTTAACTATAGGTATTTTCTCTTTCTCCAAATACCTATCTATGTCTAAACCTTGTATTTTATCACCAGTGTACAATCTTGCATAAAATTCTTAAAAAGCCTTTTTAATCATATCCTGTTGATAAACTTCTTTACCTTTATAATCTATTTTTTCTATAGTATGAAATTTTTGTTTTTTCCTCATCATATATGCTAACTATCTACCTGATTTATTTGCATTACAAAAAGTATTATGTTTAGCATATAATAAATTAGTAGCCACCTGATCTGACATGAACATATTAAATTGCGCTCATAATAAAGTAATTGCCTCTTTTGTCTTCTTATCACCTAGGTTAGATATTAGCTCCTGCTCTTTCTTCTTTATCTCTTCCTCTAATTCCTTTCGTTTTCCCCCTGTCTATATCTATATAGATTATTTAAATTTATTAAGACTCCTCTCATATACGCTTTACTTGCATCCCAAACCATTTCCATAAATGTTCCCTTATTCATATTAAAAGCAAAATATTTTTTCAACAGTTTTTTACATTCATTGATATTTTTCTCATATTTAAATAAATTTTCATTTAACCTCCAAGACCTTCTAAGTTCCTTTCCATGTTCCAATTCCATTCAAACCAGGTTATGATCTGTTAAAGCTCTCGAACATATCTTCATCTTCTTTACTTTAGAAAGAAAATCACTTGTGATTAATATAAAATCAATCCTAGAAAAGGATTGATGCCTATCAGAAAAAAATGTAAAGTCCTGTTCTTTGGCATTCCTTTCCCACCAGATGTCTCTTAGCTCGATATCGTCCATCATATCAAAGAAAGACTTAGGTAATCTTGCACGTGCTTGAGTATTTTGCAATGAACCCTTCTTGTCTTTCTTGGTATCCAAAACACCATTCCAGTCACCCAGTAATATACACGCTCTATAGTCCCATTGTAATAACTTGGTATGGAGCAACTTATAAAATTTTTCTTGTTGTTGATTGGGGCCATATACTCCCATTAAAAGTATCTTTTTTCCTTCTAATAGTAATTTGATTGCAATGTATCTTCCTTGAGAATCTGCTTCAATTAATTCAGCCTTTATATCCCTTTTTAAGTATATAACTATACCATTTTTCTTCTCCGAGGCAGAAGCTACAAAGTGTTGTCCCAATCTTGCATTCATCAAGTATTTCTGATCATTTATTCTAATATGTGTTTCTTGCAGGCAAATTACATCGTTTTTAAATTGTTTCAAATAGTGGTATTTTTTTCCTTTTTTGTGGTGAGATTAAGCCATTGACATTCCAGGTTAAAAATTTAATTGTCATCTTCAGCTCCCTGAAGCTTTTTAAGAGCCACCTGAAAGTCCTGTAGTTTAGTTTTCGGTCTGGCTCCCCCCACGGCTTCTGTGTTAATGTTTATAGTTTCTTGAGCTGTTGTCTGGGCTTGTTGCATCTTTAATTCTTGTTCCTTGCATTTGGTAACCGCTTGGGTTTGTCTTTGCTCCATAATTCCTTCTGACTCCACAAGAAGATTCAAACCCTGGGCCACATCCAATGATCCTTGGATATCTTGCTGTCTGGCCTCTCCTGCTTGTTCCTGTTCTCTAAATCCTGGAGATGGAGGGTAACCAGCCTTTAATATCGTATCAGTCTTATTTTGAACCTCTACAACTTTACTTTCTAAATTGAGATTGGACTGATTAATTTCTTCCACTCTATCATGCAATGAGGATACATAACTAGCCAAACCTTTAAAGGCTTCCACTATGTCCTCTCTTATTTGCTGGTTATGAGTCTGGATTAGCTCTTTGATCCCAGATATTTCCTCCGAAACCTCCTTAAGAGCAGATGTAATCTTTCCCTCTATCTTAAGTTCTAAAGCATCAGCCTGTCCTTTTAAGGCACCTTGCAGTGCTTGAAGAGTTAACGCCTCGGCAGGAGGAGGCAATAATAATTGTAATTTATTTGTCGGAGCTGGGGAATTGCCAGCGCTTTTTGAAGTAGTTGTTGTTCTAACTTGTTTTGAAGCCATCTCAAAGCCTTATAGCTTGTTAGTAAGTCAATGCTATTTTGAGTGATCTTAAACTCTTAGTTCTTTTAACAGCGTTGGAAAGCACTTAGATGTAATAGCTTGTTAGGTTTCAATTCAGCCACACCTTCAAAATTCGGGTGCCATTTTCTCTTCTATCTCATTAATTTTAACAGAAAGAGTTTTTGTAGAACAGAGCTAAAGTTTTGAAATACCTGCAATTGTGAAACTCTCCAGTATTTGCTCTGCCTGCTCCTTATTCAGATGTAAATCAAACATTGACTGCAGGGGTGGTCGTGGCTCTTTGATCTGCGTAAAACAGATGCGTCCCGAGAGCGGAGTGTGTGAGTTGCAGGGGGGCTCACGCCTTCCTCACCTCAGAATTAAAGATCAAAGCATTTTGGATAAAAATATGGTGGATTATGCAAAATATTCTTTAAAAGAAGATAAAGTTTACTCCTCAGTTATTCTTGCTAGGTATAATCACAGATTCTATGGCTATAGAGACTAATCTGATTCTGAATATAACAACGGCAGCAAGACTGTTGGTGGAGCAGTATTGGAAAAAGGAAGAATTGCCTACTATTCAAGAATGGACTTTAAAAGTAACAAACCTAGCAGAGATGGCTAAAATATCAGCATATCTTAAGGACCATTCAGATGAGAAATACAAGCTGGAATGGAGAAGATGGATTGATTACATTCAAAATAAATCTGGGACTAAGAAATTCCAGATAGTTTATGAATGAATGAGCAAGGAATGTTACAACTTATCTAAATTTACCTTTACATAAGGGGAGTTAAAGTACAAGAGAGGAACGAAGTCAAAGTTAGTTAGTTTATTTTAGTATATGGTTGCTAAATGTTTATACCTTGTATTTGCTCTGGGAAGTTGTGGGGGGGAGGGGGAGGGGATGTGGGGTTGATGGGGGGGAGGGAAATAAAATATAAATAAAAATGTTTACAATAAAAAAAATATGGGAGAAAATTAAAGAACAACATTATTTGAAAATACCGGTCTGGCTTTCCACAATGGAGGCACTGATTTATCCAAATGTTATTGATATAGAGAATATTACTAGATATAAAGATATTTTAAATGAAAAGGGGGAACTTAAAACTAAACAGGAACTGAGTAATCAAGGGATTGAGATAACATGGTGGTCATATGTACAGATACTATCTAGATACGAGAAGGATGTTAAAACATATGGTTTAAATAAAGAATTAACAGAATAAGATCAGATATTAACAGGGACAGATGAAAAATTAATAAAGAAAATATATAGCTATATGTTAAATATTAAGATGGAAGATAATAATAATAACAACAGAGTTGGAAGGGACCTTGGAGGTCTTCTAGTCCAACCCCCTGCTTAGGCAGGAAACCCTACACCACTTCAGACAGATGGTTATCCAACACCTTCTTAAAAACGTCCAGTGTTGGAGCATTCACAACTTCTGGAGCTGTTCCACTTATTAATTGTTTTAACTGTCAGGAAATTTCTCCTTAGTTCTAAGTTATTTCTCTCCTTGTTTAGTTTCCACCCATTGCTTCTTGTTCTACCCTCAGGTGCTTTGGAAAATAGTTTGACTCCCTCTTCTTTGTGGCAACCCCTGAGATATTGGAACACTGCTATCATGTCACCCCTGGTCCTTCTTTTCATTAAACTAGACATACCCAGTTCCTGCAACCGTTTTTCATATGTTTTAGCCTCCAGTCCCCTAATCATCTTTGTTGCTCTTCTCTGCACTCTTTCCAGAGTCTCAACGTCCCTTTTACATCGTGGCGACCAAAACTGAATGCAGTATTCCAAGTGTGGCCTTACCAAGGCATTATAAAGTAGCATTAACATTTCACGTGATCTTGATTCTAGCCCTCTGTTAATGCAGCCTAGAACTGTGTTGGCTTTTTTGGCAACTGCTGCACACTGCTGGCTCATATTTAAATGGTTGTCAACTAGGACTCCAAGAACCCTCTCGCAGTTACTACTGTTGAGCAAGGTACCACATATACTGTACCTGTGCATTTTGTTTTTCTTGCCTAAATGTAGAACCTTACTTTTTTCACCATTGAATTTCATTTTGTTTGATAGCGCCCAAATGTTCAAGTCTATCAAGATCCTTCTGTATCTTGAGCCTATCTTCTGGAGAGTTGGCTATTCCTGCCAGTTTGGTGTCATCTGCAAATTTGATGAGTTCCCCATCTATCCCCTCGTCCAAGTCATTGATGAAGATGTTGAAGAGTACTGGGCCTAAAACAGAGCCTTGGGGTACTCCGCTGCATACTTCCCTCCATGTAGATGCAGTTCCATTGAGCACTACACGTTTATTTATTTATTTATTTATTTATTTATTTATTTATTTATTTATTTATTTATTTATTTATTTATTTATTTATTTATTTATTTATTTATTTTGTTTTCTTACATGCCGCCCAACTCCCGAAGGACTCAGGGCGGCGTACAGCAAAGAGAAAATACAAGAACAACCAACAATAAACATTGCATTAAAATCAGATATAAAAATTAAAAATTTAATATTAAAAACCATCTAACAACCAGACATACCTGGGGGAGAGCTCAGATGGATTAGGCTCTACCCCCAGCCTGCAGGAAAAGCCATGTCTTAACGGCTTTTCGGAAGGCCAGCAGGGTGGGGATGGTTCGGGTCTCTGGAGGAAGTTGGTTCCAGAGCGCGGGGCCCGCCACAGAGAAGGCCCTCCCCCTAGGGCCCGCCAGCCGGCATTGCTTGGCTGACGGGACCGGGAGGAGGCCAACTCTGTGGGCCCTAACCGGTCGAAGGGAAATATGAGGCAGAATGCGGTCCCGGAGATAGCCTAACACGTTGAGTTCCATTGGTTAGCCAGATGAACAAGTAAAAGAGACAATGTTAGTATGGGCTAAACATTTTGGCCATTAGATTGAGTTAGATCAATGGCAGAAACTATGAGATAGAAATTATAAATTAACAATGTCTACTGCATACAAAGAAAATCTTTATAAAATATTTTTAAGATGGCATTTTCCGCCCTCAAGGTTAGGAAAGATGTTTAAGGATAAATCTGCAAAATGCTGGAAATGTCACCAAATTCGTGGTTCATATTATCATATGTGCTGACATGTCAAAAAACAAAAAAAGATTGGACAAAAATACATACATGGCTGGAAAAAAATGATAAAACAACATATAGACTTGAAACCAGAGTCATTTTTGTTGGGCATTTTACCAGGCAAATATAACAAAGGGAATGCATATCTGATTTTACATGTATTGACTGCAGCGAGAATAGCATTTGCACAACAATGGAAAAGTGAAGAGATCCCAACAGATGAAGATGTGATTAAAAAAATATTAGAATGTGCAGAAATGGATAAGCTAACACTTACAAGTAAGGGAAAAAAAGAAACTGAATATTTTTTTGACTTGGGACTTATTTTATCAATGGCTAGTTGACAAAAAAATAAGCTAGAAACAGGGAAATATGTGAAAGGATCAGAGATATAAGGAAGATAGGTTAACTTGGTTAAATAAATAGTATGATTATTACTGTTATTAATATTAATATAATTGATATTGAGGCAATGAATATTGTTGTAAACACTTTGATTTTTATTTCGTGAAATTATTCATAGCCAGACAACACACTGTTCAACTGAAAATAGAATTTTTGTATGTTAAAAAAATAAAATAAAAACTTATTACAAAAAAACAAAGAAAAAGATTGGAAAGTTTTCCCCAGTCCCAGCTGCTGGGGCGAAATCTGAGATCCCACACACTGAAAAATCACCATCCTGGGAAAGGTGCCTTCAGAATTTATTAAAGGAAAGAGGGACTGAAAAGAGAGAGGACAGGGAAGGCAAGTTCAGCGGTAGCACCCAAACTGCATTTTGCCCTCTTCCAGTTTTCTCCAACAGCTGTTCTACAATCAGTTGAATGACAGAGGCCGAAGTCTTCCTGCTGCTATCATGTAACCCTTAGATTATAAAGCTACACAGATCTTACAAATACATATTTCATCATGCCTTCTAATTAGCAGTACTAGAGCTATCTGTCTGGAGACTGAGATAGATGCATATTTAAAGACATGAATTAGCAAGATCTGTCTGCCAAAGACGTAATTTATTAGCCCTTAGTTTCTGAGGTTGATTCTGACTCTGTTCTGCAACACTGCAACACTACTGTGTTGAATGGATTCTGGTGTGTGGATTAGGATGTGTGTGGGCAACTTCTGAATGGTGAGGAGTCTCAGGAGACTATGTGGTCTGCAGTGATGTCACTGAGAAGAATTGGTCAACATTTCCACCTCATTTTAGGCAAGGGTTGGGGGTTAAAGATGGGAATCCCTAATTCCTGAAAAAAAAACACCTTGATCTCACTTTGTCAAAATCTAGCCATTTTGCAGCCAAATTTCAGCAACATAGTTTCAGGTGCAGGGGTCTGCAGATGGGTTACTGGAGGACTGTATGCAGGCTGGGAATTGCCTAACCTTGGATGAAGGCACAATTCTATTTTTCTTCTTCAAATCTGAGATCAAACTCTGTTCTTTCATAGAAAAGGTTGCCCTTTAAGCTGCAAGGGGATACTGCATTGTTCATTATAATGTGATCACATTACAATACCACCCAGTTTACTGTAATGGTCACTCCTATTTTATAACCCCAAAACAGCTCCCCAAATCTCTTTTAAGTGATATAAAGATAAAGATTTACTAATTTTTCAACTGTATTTGGAAGCTTTCTAGGTCACAAAAGAGTAGTTTTTCTAACCATTTATTTCTTCAGTTTTCTAAAAGAAGAGATTATGGAGATCAAATGCCTCACTTTTCCTAAGCAAACTAACTCAGGAGATGTTCTTTTCTTCTTCTGCAGCTACACCCTCATCACCCCTGGTGTTCTGCGAACAGACACAGAAGAGCAAATTTTGGTGGAGGCCCATGGAGACAATGCTCCGAAAACGCTTGACATCCTTGTTTATGATTTTCCACGGAAGCAGAAAATCTTGTTCCAAAAAAGAGTAGATATGAATCCAGCAGGAGGCATGCTTGTCACTCCAACTATAAATGTGGGTGTATGGTGATGGTTGCAACAGAGTCTATTGTATCCCTGAAAAAAAAAGCAAGCTAAAATCCTGCTCATCCCGCTTGAGAGGAAGTGCCATGCACTTTAGTAGAAAGAACATGATTAGACTGTCAGATATTGGGAAAAATTGAGAGTATAACTCGAGGGAGGAAAGAAAAACAAAGTTATAGGATACATATGTATTTATTTTACAGTTCTTATTGCCACAATTGCTGAAAGATTCTGCACAGCATTTCACAGCAAGCAAGTAAAATATTATAAATATGTAGATCAAAATCAGTATCAAAACCAAAAGTCAACCATAGGAAGAAACCAAAAGAAAATCTGACAGATACAAAAGTATAGCAAAATTAAAGTGATTAATAAAATAAAACTGCTAAGATAGCTTTTAGATTCCTAAAGATTCTGAATCAGTCTAAATTTAGTGGTTAGTAAAAATAGGATGTTAGTGGGTCAAAGAGCCGAATTTTCTGATTTAGAATATAGACATTTCAGGAAACTCCAAAGGCTTCTGGACAACTTTTGTTCTCCCTTACCCAGGGAGGAGAAATTGGGTTAGTCTGTGTGCTGATAGAACTATGTTCACTCTCAACATGAACAATGGTAAGGGAGAAAAAAAGAAGAATGCTGAATGGTATATCTCTATAACCGATCTGTTTCCAATAGTCCTGGATAGTCCAGAGGGCTTCAGTGTTGAAATGTTATTCCCTGACCAAATCCCATCCAAGGCTTCACTAAGTCAGACTCTGCTAGTACTTGAGCCCAAAGAAAGTCAAACAGCTGCTGGCATCTGGAGGGACAGATAAACTGAGAATAGCTCTTATATGATTGTAGAGCTACAATGTGCAGCCCAGATGGTAGGATTCATTATGTGCTGGGATTCATGTTTCTCCAGGTTGAGACGGTCAATCAGAAAAGTTTATTTGGAGTGAGGGTTCCCTCACTCTCACTCCCATTTGTCTTGAACTTGGAATTAGGGGCTGAGTTTTCTTGGTGCGTAAATTAGGAGGGAAAAAGGCCAAGGAGAAAAAGATTGTGGGTACACGACAGTGGGCAAAGGACACCAAATGTGAGTTGCAACAGCAGAATGGCAAGGTGAAATCTCGGGGATATGTTCTTCATTAGTTTCATTGATTGCTGCTTTAGCTGGACACTATAGGGCCCCTCCATAGCCTTCTGCGAGGAAAGATCAGAAACTGACTTAGCAGAAGCCAGAAATACAGTATGTTTTTAAGATTTAATACATCTATGTGTGGCATTCTGTGATCCTTTTTGTTTTCATTTTTGACCCAGTAGAAAATTTTAGAATGTTTTAGTGTTGTTGCCTAGGGGTAAGGAATGAGGCCTCAAGTGGCCCTTAGTGATGATTACGTTTGAAGCTTTTACTCTACTCATCTTACCATCCAGATTCCTGCAGAAGAACTGAATAAGGACTCCAGGCAAAATCAGTATGTGGTTGTGCAAGTAACTGGTCCTCTAGTGAGCTTGGAAAAGGTGGTTCTCCTTTCTTACCAGAGTGGCTTTGTGTTCATCCAGACAGATAAAGGCATCTATACACCAGGCTCTCCAGGTAATCTCTTTTCCTGTCACTATTTCTTCCCTCCCCTGGGGTGCCACTGTCGTTATGTGATGACTAATGCTATAAACAAAACCATTCCTGGGATTTGTCATTTATTCAAGATATTTCCAGAGAGTGGGGGAATGGAAGAATGTATGTCTTGTGAGTGTTGGCATTGGTGATATTGAGAAATCAAGCTTATAAAGATTTAAGAAACACATTGATAGATGGTCCAGTGGAATGTAATTGTAATCACAAATTAGGAAGGGAATGGAGAAGTGCAAGAAGATGTCACCCTGACTAACTGCAAGTTAAAAAAGGGGGAAAGCCTTGTAGATTATGTAAATGATCTTTTTTTAAAAATTACATATTATTACAGATTAACAGAGTTGGAAAGGACCTTATAGGTCATCTTGTCCAACTCCCTGCTCAAGCAGGAGACCCTACACCAGTGATGGCGAACCTTTTTTTCCTCGGGTGCCGAAAGTACGTGCGCACGTGCTATCGCGCATGCGCGAGTGCCCACACCCATAATTCAATCCCTGGGGAGGGCGAAAATGGCCTCAACCACCACCCTAGAGGCCCTCTGGAGGCCAGAAACGGCCCATTTTCCAACTTCTGGTGGGCCTAGTAGGCCCATTTTTCATCCTCCCCAGGCTCCAGAGGCTTCCCTGGAGCTTGGGGAGGGTGAAAATGCCCTCCCCCGCCCACCGGAGGCCCTCCGGAAGCTGAAAACACCCTCCCAGAGCCTCTGTGCAAGCTGAAAATCAGATGGCTGGAGTGCAAATGCACGCTGGAGCTGAGCTAGGGCAACGGTTCACGTGCCGGCAGATATGGCTCCGCGTGCCACCTGTGGCACGCGTGCCATAGGTTCGCCATCACTGCCCTACACCATTTCTGACAAATGGCAGTCCAATCTCTGCTTGAAAGGCTCAAGTGATGAAGCTCCCACAACTTCCGAAGGCAAACTGTTCCAGTGGTTGATTGTCCTCACCGTCAGAAAGTTCCTCCTTATTTCTAGGTTGAATCTCTCCTTGATCAGTTTTCATCCATTATTCCTTGTCTGGCCTTCAGCTGCTTTGGAAAATAGCTTGATCCCCTCTTCTCTGTGGCAGCCCTTCAAATATTGGAACACTGCTATCATGTCTCCCATGGTCCTTCTCTTCACTAGACTACCCATGCCCAATTCCTATAATCGTTCTTCATATGTTTTAGTCTCCAGTCCCCTATTCATCCTGGTTGCTCTCCTCTGCACTTTTTCTAGAGTCTGAACATCTTTTTTACAGTGTAGTGACCAAAACTGGATGCAGTACTCTAGGTGTGGTCTAACTAAGGCTTTATAGAGTGGTATTAGTACCTCACTTGATCTTGATTGTATCCCTCTGTTAATGCAATTTAGGATTTCATTGGCTTTTTTGGCTGCTGCTGCACACTGCTGGCTCATATTTAGCTGGTTGTCCACTAAGACTCCAAGATCCCTCTCGTAGTCACTGCTATTAAGCCTGATTTCACCCAGTTTATATGTATACTTTTGGTTTTCTTACCTAAGTATAGGACTTTACTTTTCTCTACATTGAATTTCATTTTGTTACATAGGGCCCAGTGTTCAAGTCTGTCAAGATCCATCTGGATCTTGAGGTTATCTTCTGGGGTGTTAGCTATTCCTGCCAGATTAGTATCATTGGCAAATTTGATACGTTCCCCTTCTATTCCCTCATCTAAGTCGTTTATGAAGATATTGAAGAGTACCCCACTGCTTACTTTTCTCCATGTGGACTTAGACCCATTAAGGATTACTCATTGAGTACGGTTTGTTAGCCAGTTGTGAATCCATCTGGTGGTGAAGCTGTCTATCCCACTTTTTTCTAGCTTACGAAGAAGTAGGTTGTGGTCTACTTTGTTGAATGCCTTGCTGAAGTCTAAGTATATTATGTCCACAGTATTTCACTGGTCTACTAATTTAGTCACTGTGTTGAAGAATAAAATAAGATTGGTTTGGAATGATCTGTTTTTAACAAAACAGATGCTGGCTGCTAGTTGGCTGCTAGTTATTACTTTACTTGTTTCTAGGTGTTGGCAGATCTGTTTTTTTATTATCTTTTCCAGCATTTTCCAAGGTATTGATGTTAGGCTGATTGGTCTGTAGTTTCCTGGGTCTGTTTCTCCCCCCCTTTTTTGAAGATGGGAACCACATCAGCTCTTTTCCAGTCCTCTGGTAGTTCCTAGTGTTCCAGGATTTTTGAAAGAAATGGTGCAGTGGTTCTGAGATGACATCTGCCAGCTCCTTTAGAACTCGGGATGTAATCCATGGTGATTTGTATTCATCAAGATCAGACAGGTGTTCTCTTACTATTTTTTTTTTGCTTATTTTAAATTTTGTTTCCAGTCTGTTTTTTCCAGTTATGTTTCTGGTAGGTTGGGCTATAGTTTCTTTTTGCATGAAGACTGATTCAAAGAATGAGTTAAGCAATTCTGCTTTCTCTCTGTTGCCTGTTACTTCCTTGCCGTCTTCTCTCTTTAGTGGACCAACTGATTCCTTGATTTTTTTCTGTTATTTATATGTTGGAAGAAACTTTTTTTATTATCTTTGACTTTTGTTGCAAGTCTTTGTTCATTCTGAGCCTTTGCTTTCCTGACTTCGTCTTTGCAGATTCTGGCTATCTGCTGATATCCTGTCTTAGTTATGTGTCCCTCTTTCCATTTTTTGTACTTATCCTTTTTCTCTTTCAATTTCTCAGAGAGATCTTTGTGCAGCCATGCTGGTTTCTTTTTGGATTTCTTGTTTTTCTTTCTCAGCGGTATTGTGCTGGTATGGGTTTTTATGATCATATTTTTCAGTTTCCCAAGATTATTGAGTTGTTTTCCCCTTTAGGATTTTCATCCAAGGACTTTTTCCCAAGTTCTCTCTGAGTTTATTAAAATCAGCTCTTTTAACATCTAAGACTCTGTTATCATTATGTTCTATTGTTTGTGTTTGTGTTATGTTGAATTCTAGTATGACATGGTCACTCTCACCAAAGGTTCCTGCAGTTTCGACTCCCTCTATCACTTTTTCTCTGTTTATAAGTATTAAGCATTCTAGGAGGTTTTCATCTTTGGTTTCATGCAGCTCTGTAGCAATATAGTGGTCCTTTACATACAGTGCAACTCTACCTCCTCTTTTGTGGGGTCTTGTTTTTTTGAAGAGTTTGTATCCTTCTATCAGTATGTTCCAGTTGTGGGTTTCATCCCACCAAGTTTCTGTTATTCCAACTATGTTGTTTCTATCTTCGTGTATTAATAGTTCAAGTTCACCCTGTTTGTTCCCCAGACTTTGTGCATTTGTATATAGGCACTTGAGATCTTTATGCCTGACTCTGGGTGTACTTCCTATGTCTCCTATTTAGTGTTTGAGTTTGTCTTCCTTCCCATCCCTCCTTACTTAGATATTTGCCTTGCTTTCTAGGGGTTTTTACTTGGAGTTAGGTCCTGGAGATTGTTAGATTGTGGGCAAGGATCATAGGAGACAGACTTCATAACAGCTCTTTTACTCAGCTCACTCAAGTAACCAGCAAAACATGGTCTGACATTTAGCTCTTTTATAGAGGGCTGTCAGACACAACAACCAATAGTGTAGGAGCATTCAAACACATGACCTGGGTGGCAACAACAGTTCAGGTAGAGTTCAACTAAAAACATAACAACTTACAGTTCAGTCAGAGGTCGTCTAGTCATAATAAGTTTAGGGTTCAGTTAGAGGTCAGTCAGAACACAACACCCCTCCCCTTCTAGATGGAACAGTCCGACAGACATAGTCGCACAGGTAGGCGGGGCATTTGGGAACTCTCTCTGACCTGCGCAGCTCAGTCTCAGGTGAGGCAGCAGCCTGTTCAGACAGGTCTGCTGTCGCTCTTGGGTTGGAGCATGGAAGCTGCTGGAATGTATTGGGCGTGGCCTCTGCGACTGGTGGAACCGGTTCTAATTGACAACGCTGCTGGACTTCCACTTCCTCAAGTTGACCTTCCGAGACACTCAGGCTTGAGGTAGCTAGGGGAAGAACACAGGGTGTTACCTTTTATGGTTCGTTAGATTTCCCTTTTACTCGGTTGCGTAGCTGATCTATGTGCCTCTTCCAGAGGCGTCCGTCCTGGAGGCGAACTTCGTATGTTAGTGGACCCAAGATTGTTTCTATGACTCCAGGTAGCCACAGGGGGCCCTCGGCATAATTTTGGGCAAATATCGAATCTTCTAGGGAGAAGGCCCTGGTTTTTTGTGTGACCTCTGGTTTTGCCTTAGTGGCGTAGTTTGGGTGTAAACGGTCCAGGACAGATCTAAGCCTGCGACCCATAAGGAACTCGGTCAGGCTGCGGCCAGTGGTAGCACTTGGGGTTATGTGCTGTGTACTCAGAAATTTATCAATGCGGGCCTGTCAGTCCCCTGGACCTAGTTCTACATAATGCTTCCTTTGCTGACCTTATGAATTGTTCAGCCAGTATATTGGTCACCGGATGGAATGGCGAGGACAGGGCATGGCGAATTCCCAGGTCAGCAAGGTACCCCTCAAAATTGGTGGCCGTAAATTGGGGACCATTGTCCATTACAAGGACATCCGGGAGGCCGTGTGTGGCAAAAAGGTGTCTGAGCACCTTAATAACCGCCTCAGTGGTGGTAGAACCCATTGGAAATATTTTGAGCCACTTTGAGTAGGCATTAACAATTATTAAAAACATTTGGCCGTGGCAGGGGCCTGTGAAATCAGCGTGTAGCCGTGACCAGGGGCTTTTTGGTTGCTCCCAGTCATGGACTGGTGCTTTGGGTGGAGCAGGCCGCGTCTCTTGACAGGGTTTGCATAACACAACCCAATTTTGGATTTCTGCATCCATATTTGGCCACCAAACATACCCCCTAGCCAAGGCTTTCATCCGGACAATCCCCGGATGGCCTTCATGTAAAGTCCTGAGTATTCCAGCTCACAGGCTGGTTGGTATGACCACTCGGTCACCCCAAAGGAGGCAACCCCCTTGTTCTGATAGTTCTTTTTTATTAAAAAGTTTTATAAGTACAAAGTACATACATTTTTATCTTTTCTACCCCCCCCTATCCTCCCTCCACCCATCCTCCCACACTCACTCTCCCCCCCACCCCCCTCCCGGACTTCCCAGAAAAAAACACAAGGTATAAATTCAAAGCAAAAAGTATAAAACTACATAATACTAAAACAAACTGTTAATTCAAAAATATCTTTTCCATTCTTAACTCTTTGTTGTCCAAAAGCTTGAAAGCATAATCTAAAGTTTTCTCAAACAACTAACATTAATATACTATTTAGGTTATATTAATCTGAAACTTTTTCTGAATATATTCCGTCCACCTACTCCATTCCAATATATATCTTTCATTTGAGTGGTCCTTAAGATAAGATGAAATCTTAGCCATTTTGGCCAGATGTGTCACTTTCACTGTCCATTCTTCAATTGTAGGTATATCTTCCTTCTTCCAATATTGTGCCACTAATAATCTGGCAGCAGTTATAAAATTCAAAATCAACTTAGTCTCTATAGGAGTACAATCCGTGATTATTCCCAACAGAAAAAACTGTGGTGTAAACTTAATTTTTTTCTTTAAAATATTTTGCATAATCCACCAAATTTTTATCCAAAAGGCCTTAATTTTTTTACAAGTCCACCATATATGAAAATATGTTGCATCGTCACATTCACATCTCCAACATTTAGGCTGTAAATTAGGATACATACACGCTAATTTTTTAGGGTCTAAATGCCATCTATAAAACATTTTATAAAAATTTTCCCTCAAATTTTGAGCCTGTGTAAATTTAACATTTGTGACCCATATCTTTTCCCATGTATCCATCATTATAGGTTCTCCAATATTTTGAGCCCATTTTATCATACAATCCTTAACCAATTCTGATTCTGAATCCAATTCCAATAAAATATTATACAGTCTTTTTATGTGCATTGGGCCATTATCTTTAATTTGTACAATCAGATTATCTTCATTTTGCAAAATACCAGTTTTTCTATCATCTCTCCATCTGGCCTGTAATTGTCTATATTGAAACCATGTCCTAACTATTCCTTCCTCTTTTAATTTCTCGAACGATTTTAATTGAGATAGCGTTCCATCTCCAAGAAGAAGTTCTTTATATGTAATCTTATCTAATTTTTGTTCAAAGTTTATATTTTCTATTGCGTGTCTGGTTACTGTCCACCAAGGTATCTTATCATTTAATTTACATTGGTACTTTTTCCAGACACGCAGTAAAGCATTTCTTAATATATGACTCTTAAAAGCTTTATCTACCTTTGTATCATATACTAGGTAGGCATGCCACTCATAAACCAAACCATATCCCTCAATGTTTAGTACACTCTCTTCCATTAAGTTAATCCAATCCGTAATTGCTGAGAGAACTGCTGCTTCATAATACAATTTTAAGTTAGGCATTTTTAAGCCCCCTCTTTCACGTGTATCCTGCATTATCTTCTGATTTACCCTTGGCTTCTTTCCCGCCCAGATAAATTTATTTATACCCTTTTGCCACTCCTTTAAAATTCCATCTTTTTTGAGTATTGGTATCATTTGAAAGAGGAATAAAAACCTTGGTAGAACATTCATTTTAACAGCAGCTATCCTTCCCAACAACGACAATTGTAATTTTTCCCAATTTTCCATATCTTTCTGTATTTTTAACCAAAGTGGTTCATAATTATATTGGTATAGTTTTGTATTTGTGGACATAATACAAACCCCTAAGTATTTAATCTTTTGGACTATTTCAAAACCTGTTACCTTTTCTATCTCTTCTTTTTGGTTTCTTGTCACATTTTTAACTATAATTTTCATTTTAGCTATATTTATCTTAAAACCAGATACTTGTCCATATAGATTAATTGTATCCATCAAAATTCTAATACATTGTAGTGGTTGGGTCAGAGTAACAACCAGGTCATCCGCAAAAGCTAATAGCTTGTATTCTTCCTGTCTAATTTTTATTCCCTTTATTGTGTCAAGCTCTCTTATTTTGCTAAGTAATATTTCCAAACTCAAAATAAACAACAAAGGAGATAAGGGGCATCCTTGTCTTGTTCCCTTTTCTATATTGAAATTATCTGTTAATCCACCATTAATTATTATTTGTGCAGTTTGTTTTTGATATATTGCCTGAATAGATTGTACAAAATAATCTCCAAGTTGTAATTTTTCTATTAACTTTAATAGAAACCGCCAATTCAATCTATCAAAGGCTTTCTCAGCATCCAGAAATACCAATGCTGCAGGGACCTGGTTGTTCTTTCCCAAATACTCTAATAAGTTAACAATTTGTCTAACATTGGTTTTCATTTGTCTACCAGTTAGGAACCCAGTTTGATCATAATGTATTGTCTGTTGCAAAACTGTCATTAGTCTATTTGCTAAAATTTTTGCAAAAATTTTGTAATCTAAATTTAAAAGTGAGATCGGCCTGTAATTTTTTGGATCTGTAAGATCTTGACCCTCTTTTGGGATCAGAGAGATAAAAGCAGTTTTCCAAGATGGAGGTACAATACCTCCCTTTTGAATATTATTAAACAATTCTTTAAGTGGTTCAACCATTTCGTCCTGCAGTTTTTTATAATAAACAGCAGTTAACCCATCTGTCCCCAGAGCCTTGCCCACTTTTAATTGTTTAATTGCAAATATAATCTCTTCTGAAGTTATCAATTGATTTAAAATATCCCTCTGAATCTTAGTAGTTGTATGAATATTTTGTTGCTGTAAATACCTATCTATATCTTCTTCTCTGACTTTATCCCCACTATATAATCCTGAATAAAATTCTAAAAAAGATTTTTTAATAAGTTCTTGTTCATAAACTTCTTATATCTGATTTTTTCAATAGTTCTTGATTTTTGCTTCTTTCTTAACATATATGCCAACCACCTTCCCGGTTTGTTTGCATTGCTAAAAATATTAAATTTTGCATATTGTAAATTAGTTGCCACTTGGTCTGCCATTAGCGTATTAAACTGACCTTTTAATAAATTAATTGCCTCTTTAATTTTCTTGTCAGCTGGATTAGAAATTAGGGCCCTCTCCTGTCTTTTAATCTCTTCTTCCAATTCTTTCCTCTTTTCCTCTTTTTTCCTTCTAAATTTATTATTCAAATATATCAAAATACCTCTCATATAAGCTTTACTAGCATCCCAGACCATTTCCATAGACGTACCCTTCTGCATATTGTTAACAAAAAATTCTTTCATTAATTTTTTACATTCCTTCACATTATCCTCATATCTAAATAAATTGTCATTTAACCTCCATGACCTTCTGGGTCCATTTCCATCTTGCAATTCCAACCAGACCGGGCTATGATCCGTTAATACTCTTGAACATATCTTCGTCTTCTTTACCCTGGAAAAAAGATTGTTAGTAAACAAGATAAAATCAATCCTTGAAAAGGATTGGTGTCTATCGGAAAAGAAAGTAAAGTCCTTTTCTTCTATATTTCTTTCGTGCCAAATGTCCCTCAACTCCCAATCATCCATCATCTCAAAGAAGGATTTTGGCAATTTAGCTCTTGAAAAAATATTTTGGTTTGAACCCTTCTTATCCTTTTTGACGTCTGGTACACCATTCCAATCTCCCAGAAGGATACAAGTATTATAATCCCATTGTATTAACTTTGTATGTAAAAAATCATAGAATTTCTCTTGTTGGTTCGGGGCATATACACCAATCACCAGTATTCTTTCTCCTTTAATTAAAAGTTCTATAGCTAAAAATCTTCCTTGATCATCTGCTTCAATTAACTTGGCAATCAAATGTTTTTTAACATATATTACAATACCATTTTTTTTTCTGGTGCCGATGAAACAAAATGTAATCCTAATCTTGAGTTTAACAAATATTTTTGGTCTTGTTTTCTAATATGTGTTTCTTGAAGGCAGACCACATCATTGTTAAATTGTTTAAGATAATGAAATATTTTCCTTCTTTTCTGTGGTGAGTTTAATCCATTAACATTCCAGGTTAAAAATCTATTTCCCATCTGCGGGCTTCTGAAGCATCTGGAACATTGACTGGTGGTCTAGAAACTTTAGTTCCTTTCGTCTTGCTCCTCCCACTACTTCAGTTTTAGTAGATTCTTTGACTTCCAGCTGGGATTGCTGTTGTGACATTTCCTGCATACGTTTAGTTGCCGCTCTGGTCTGTCTCTGTTCTTTTATCCATTGTTCTCCAAATAAATCCAAACTTTGGTCAGGGTAAATTGTAACCATATCACCTTGACCAGATGAGGCCTCTATTTGCTGAACTTCTTGTTGTCTTGCTCTGTCATCCTCTTTTCTCCTTCCTTCTGGTGATCTTGGTGTCCCAGCCTTTAAGATATATGTATAGAAATCTCTTGCCTTCTGAACTGTATTGAGTCGATGTCTTTCTCCAGCATAAATCAAGGAAATACCAGCTGGGACCTCCCATCTGAATGGCAATTGTTGTTTTTTAAGCTCCTCTACCAAAAAGGAAAAATCTCTTCTGGCCCTCAACATTCTTGGGGGGATCTCTTTCAATGTCATCAGTTCTTGTCCACCCACCTGTAGCTTATTTTGGTACGTTGCTTGAAGGATATCATTACACAATGTTCTGTTATTAAAATATACTACAATATCTCTTAGAACAGCGGTGGCGAACCTTTTTCTCTCGGCGTGCCAAAAATAGGCACGCGCACACCCACCAGCGCTCCCGCGTGCCACTACCCAAAATGCAATGCGCACCCCCCCTGCGCATGTGCACCCACACCTACATGCACGCGCCTGCACCACGCACGTGCCCGCACCGCGCATGCGCACATCTACTGCGCACGTGTAACCGCCCCCTCCTCCTCCTGCTCCAAGCCTCGCACTCCGGGCACCAGCCGGAACGTGATGCTGGCAGGAGAAGGAGGAGGGGGCGGTTTCGCAGGCTGGGCGGCTCGCGTAACCGCTCCCTCCTCCTTCTCCTGCCAGCATCACGTTCCGGCTGGTGCCCGGAGTGCGAGGCTTGGAGCAGGAGAAGGGAGCGGTTACGCGACCCGCCCAGCCTGCGAAACCGCCCCCTTCTCCTGCTCCAAGCCTCGCACTCCGGGCACCAGCCGGAACGCGATGCTGGCAGGAGAAGGAGAAGGGGGCGGTTACGCGAGCCGCCCAGCCTGCGAAACCGCCCCCTTCTCCTTCTCCTGCCAGCATCGCGTTCCGGCTGGTGCCCGGAGTGCGAGGCTTGGAGCAGGAGAAGGGGGCGGTTTCGCAGGCTGGGCGGCTCGCGTAACCGCTCCCTTCTCCTGCTCCAAGCCTCGCACTCCGGGCACCAGCCGGAACGCGATGCTGGCAGGAAAAGGAGAAGGGGGCGGTTACGCGAGCCGCCCAGCCTGCAAAACCGCCCCCTTCTCCTTCTCCTGCCAGCATCGCGTTCCGGCTGGTGCCCGGAGTGCGAGGCTTGGAGCAGGAGAAGGGGGCGGTTTCGCAGGCTGGGCGGCTCGCGTAACCGCTCCCTTCTCCTGCTCCAAGCCTCGCACTCCGGGCACCAGCCGGAACGCGATGCTGGCAGGAGAAGGAGAAGGGGGCGGTTACGCGAGCCGCCCAGCCTGCGAAACCGCCCCCTTCTCCTTCTCCTGCCAGCATCGCGTTCCGGCTGGTGCCCGGAGTGCGAGGCTTGGAGCAGGAGAAGGGAGCGGTTACGCGAGCCGCCCAGCCTGCGAAACCGCCCCTCCTCCTTCTGCTTCGGGTAGCTCTAGCAGCTCTGCACATGCGCGCCAGAAACCCGGAAGTAGAATGTGCCGGACCCGTGGCGTGCCAGCCGAAATGGCTCCGCGTGCCACCTGTGGCACGCGTGCCATAGGTTCGCCACCACGGTCTTAGAAGGTTTCTCAATCTAGCCAGACGAGAGTTGACTCTGTATATCTTATCAATCTGCCACATCAGCTCTTCCTTATTGATATCCATCACTTGAGCAAGGGCTCCTCCCAACAGTTCTTTCAAATTCTCATTTTTCTCCTCTTTTAATCCTCTAATTCTGATCGCAAATTCCATATTCCTGTAATGAACCATTGTAATTTCATCTGTAGTTTTCTCTTCAACCTCCTCTATTTTCTCTCTTAAAGTTGCTGTAATATCTCTAATTTGTTGAACTTGCTGGTCCAAATATTCCACATTATTTGCCAGTCCTTTGAATGCTACCAAAATATCAGCTCTGATTTCATTATTGCAGATTTCAATTTTGTCAGAAACAACTTGTATTTTATCATTTATCATCTCCTTAATTGTCTCATTAGATTCATCAATTTTTTTATTAAAGTTGGTAGACATTTGGCCCTGCATAGCTTTAAGGCTTTCTTGCAACATCGCCAGAGTTAGTGGCTGGGGCTGAGGCTGAGATTGTGCTGCAAGAGTTTGCAGTTTAGAGGTGGGAGTGGGAGAGCTCTCCGCACTCTTAGAGGAAACCGTCTTCACAGATTTAGAAGCCATCTGGATTAAAGTAAATCTTTAATCAAATATTCCAAGTTATTTTAATCTGGTACCAAAAAGAAGAAAAATCTCCAAATATAAATGCAAATCCAAATCAACTCCAACAGCTCTCCTGCGAAAGCCTGCCAGAAAACGGAAACTTTTTCTCTTTGTTCTCACTTTCGCTTCCACACCCTTTCAAGCTTTCAACGCCATTTTAGAGTCAGCTTGCTACTTTGTAACTTATCAAGTAAAAGTCAATGAGAGTTAAGTGGTGGTTACTTGCCCAATCTTGCCTCCTGGTTTTTTCTGCTGCTACAAATAATCTTCAGTTGGGATCAATCGTTTAGAGCAGTACTGGTCGTGATCTTCATGCTCCGCAAAACAGCGGAGATATCCCAGGTCCGGAGCAGCAGCAGGTTCCCAGGGAGCCCTCACCCTTCGCCCCCCAGGACTTCTCCTAGGGGACTTGGGGGGCTCTACCTGTGCCTGTGTGCTCTTTGCCCTTCCCTTTGCCCAGGAAGGGGGTTTTCAGCCGCCAGTCAGCTGTTTTTTAGCTTTCTGGCGGCTTTTACGGTGCCGGGGATCGGCGCTCTAAAAAGGAGCATCCACGACGATCGCGGAGCCAACAGGAAGTCCCCCTTGTTCTGATAGTTCATGCTGTCTCTGTTTGTATGGTTTAAGGTCAGGCTTGACCAGGTCCTTCGGCCATCCTCTCCACACCCAGTTCAACACAGTTCTGAGTGAGGGGTCCTTGGCCTGTGTTTAGCCACCTCAGCAGAAGTGACCAGTCCAGAATCAGCCAAGTCAATCAAAAGGACTGGAGCTTCTGGGACAATGTCCGTAAGGAGGTCGGGCAATGGGCACCTGCTCAAAGCGTCCGCATTGCCCATGTCTTTTCCTGGCCGATGTACCAGGCGATAGGAGTAGGCCAAGAGAAAGATGGCCCACCAGCTGAAATGGAAGGATAGAGCAGCTGGAGTGGGGCGGTCTCCCGCAAGAAGCCCCAGAAGTGGCTTGTGGTCCATAACCAAAACAAAATCCCTCCCAAATAAACATTTGAGGAATTTTTTGACACCAGCAACTAAAGCCAAGGCCTCCCTGTCCAGCTGGCTGTAGTTCCGCTGTACACTGGAAAGAGTCCTTGAGTAATAGGCCACAGGGCCCTCTGACCCATTTGGAAGCTTGTGGCTGAGCACAGTGCCGACTCCCAAAGGGGAAGCGTCGCATACCAGGACCAATGGCAAGGTATTGTTGTATTGAATTAAGAAACTGTCACTGGTTAGTAGTCATTTGACAGCTGCAAAAGCTGACGCCTCCCTGGACCCCCATTTCCAAGGAGTGTTTTTGGCCAGCAGCCTGTGGAGAGGCTCGGCTATGGTGGCTTTGTCTTTTAGGAAAAGACTGTAAAAATTTAGGAGCCCAAGGAAGGCTTGGAGCTCTGTTTGGTTTTTTTGGTCAGGAGCCTCATGGATTGCCCTTAGCTTATTTTCTGTGGGGTGGATGCCTTGGCCATTGACTCAGTACCCTAACAATTCGACCTCAGGCACTCCCAACAAGCATTTGCTGCATTTGGCTTTAAGCCCAGCAGCACACATTTTTGACAGGACCATTCTAACTCGACAGCGGAGCTGGTCCTGGTCACAGGCAGAGATTAGGACGTCATCAAAATAGGGTATGACCCCAGAGATGTTCTGCAACAGACATTCCATTACACTCTGGAACAACCCCAGGGCTACGCTGACTCCAAACTGCAGCCTGTGACATTTAAAAGCTCCCCTGTGAGTTACAATGGTCTGTGCTTCTGCAGTAGCGCTATCTACCGACAGCTGCTGGTACGCCTGCGCAAGGTCTAGTTTAGCAAACAGGCATCCAGGACCTAGGGAGTGGAGTAGATGATGCACAATCGGCACCGGAAAGGCACTCTGCTGCAAAGCCTTATTGATTGTGCATTTGTAGTCGGCAAAAATTCTAATACTGCTGTCCCCTTTAACGGGGGTCACTATGGGGGTCTTCCATTTAGCATGGTCAACCGGCTCCAAAATGCCTTGTTTGATGAGCTTGTCCAGCTCTTTGTCAATTTTGTCCCGTAGTGGGAGAGGGACCCGTCAAGGCTTAAGGTGAATGGGGGCGACATTAGGGTCAAGGCTAAATGAAATAGGAGTCCCCACATACTTGCCCAAGCCATCACTGAAAACGTCCTGGAACTCGTCAAAAAGGTTGTAAAGGTTCGGGGCTCCGATGGCTGTCACCCCTAGGCCGAGTGATTCAAACCAATCGAGTCCTAGGAGGCTCGGAAGGCTGCCGTTGACTATGGTGAGATGGAGAGGTCCATTGAAATTGTTGAATCTGATGTGGACCCAGGCTTTTCCAAGGACTACCAGTTTCCCTGGTAGTCAGAGAGGTGGATTGAGGATTCCTGCAGGCGGGTAGACTGGAGACTCAGAAGGGTGAGCTTGAGTGTCTCCTGGGCGACGATAGACACTGCAGACCCGGTGTCAACCTCCATTTGAACCGGTGCTCCATCGATGGAGACGGTGACCATGATCTTCCTTTTGAAGGGGCAGCTGGCCCTGGCAACTTGCGTTTGGTTTGTTTCTGGCTGCACGGCGAAGGCTCTCTGGTGCGGCTTTTGGTTTTCGTGCCAGAATCTATTTGACAATTCGCCTCTAGGGATGTCCTGCACATGCATGTCTTTCGGAGGCAGAATGGCATGGCAAACTCGCACCAAATGTCCTCTCCTTTCACAATGTTGGCAGATAACGTGCCTAAATCTGCATGATATCCTCAGGTGTCGCCCCCCACAGCTGGCACAAGCAATCAGGGATTCTTTGGGGGGTGGAAGGCGTTTCTGGTCAGTGCGGCAGACCTCGTTGTCACTGCTTACAGACTCCTCGACAGAGCCCTTGTGGACAGCAGAAGGAGGCTTAGTGTCCTTTTTAGAGGAGGCAAAACGGTGCAGAGATTCGGCCGCTTTGGTTGAGGACTCAGCAACTCTGGCTTCATCCAGGGCAGCGGCCAGCATGAGGTTGGGCCGAGCCAGGAGCCAGCATTGCAGGCGAATGTCCTGCATGCCACAGATGAGCTGGTCAAGTAGGATGTCATCCAGGTCGCGGAACTTGCAGTGGCTGGAGGCTTTATGGAGTGCGGCGATGTATTGGTTGATGATCTCGCCCTCCTGCTGCATCCACTGGCGGAACTCATAGCGCTGGACAACCTTGGATGGGATGGGCGCATAGTGTGTCTTCAGCATTGCCTGGAGTACCTGCCAGGTCACGGTGTGGACTGGGGTTGGGTCAGACAACGATTCTGCGGTGTCAAACACCTCTGGCCCGCAGTGACTCAGAAATAAAGCTCTTTTTCTGTTGCCAGCCACCCCCAGCAGATCATTGGCTTCGAGGAAGCACTCAAAACACCGCATGTAGGAGTCCCATTTTTCCCAGGCAGGGTCGAAAAGTGCCGATGAGAGAAGGCAGACGTGGCTAGTGCTGCCTGGCTGGTTGCAGCACTTGAGGGCTAGTCTTCGTTCTCCTGGTCCCAAACCCTCATCGCCACTGTTAGATTGTGGGCAAGGATCATAGGAGACAGACTTCATAACAGCTCTTTTACTCAGCTCACTCAAGTAACCAGCAAAACATGGTCTGACAGCTAGCTCTTTTATAGAGGGCTGTCAGACACAACAACCAATAGCGTATGAGCATTCAAACACATGACCTGGGTGGCAACAACAGTTCAGGTAGAGTTCAACTAAAAACATAACAACTTACAGTTCAGTCAGAGGTCGTCTAGTCATAATAAGTTTAGGGTTCAGTTAGAGGTCAGTCAGAACACAACAGAGATCCTAAAGATTGGTCATCCTCCTCCCTCAATTTTAGTTTAAAGCCTTCCTGATAAGTTGAGCCAGTTAAATTGAGCCAATTCTTACTATGTTTCTTTAAGAAAATTTCTTAATTTTTTTTCTGTGTTTAAATTTTTTCTGTGTTTCTTTAAGAAAAGAAAATGTGTAATCTTGAAGGCCTTTTCTTTCCAGAAAAGTCTTTTCTTTAGCTTTCCTTTGAAGAAGTAGGTGGTGTTTTTGTCTCGGATACAGGAGATCCAGACTGAAGTAATCTAGAAACATTTATGCCAGAATAAAACCATTAGCCTTTAAAGTGCCTGAGGATGCTGCTGTTTTGGCCAAATAGACTAATCAGCTGTTTTTCTAGAAACTGTCCCACATCTGCTTTTTAGGATTTACAGTGAGTCTGGCAGACAGCTGCTGTCATGGTTGAGACTTGGCTCACTTTGCAAAACCCGCTTACAGCCAGACAAGAAGAATGGGGGAGGGCATAGATTGGAATGCAGAGGAGGCATAATGGGAGGGAAAACAATGCAAAGAACACTGATTTGGAGCCTGAGAACCAAGGTCATCTGCTGAGAAAGTCTACAAGGCGGAGACTCCATTAGCCAAACAAACTGACCTGACCTGACCGTACAGATTGAATGGAATAAAGGGGAACATTTAACCTTGCTGTTTGCATGCAAAAACGTTAGTATTGGCTTTGCTACTTCCGTATCCATGTTGGCTCAGTAAATTATACTCTTGGTAATAAAAATGTTCCAGGAGTTTTTATTTGCTGCATGAATCATGTGGACGGTTGACAGGTACAAAATATCAGACAATTTATGATAATACTTTTTTTAGGATGCAAGCACATCAATCAATCAATTTTTTATTATGGTCACAGACCAGCATGATGCAAGCAAATATCTTCTGAATACTATCACAAATTACAGTTAGTCTCTTTTTTCTTAGTGCGATATCGTGTCTTTTCTATGGATCACAACATGCACAGGATGGACAAAACTGTGATTGTCGAGTTTGAGGTGAGAATCGTGTCTGCAATTCTGTGTGATTAGTGTAGTCCCTTGAACAAGGAGTGGTTGTTGATTCTTCTTATAACCTAGTGCCCCAACTGCTGGGTTGCATTTGCTCTCTATATTATGTCATCACATAGAAAATCCAGTATTCCAGCTGGAGTTTGATGATACAGAATGCATAGGAAATAATATGCAACATGTATTTTTTCAACACACCTGTATTTTATTTCCTTGTACCCAGACTCCACAAAACATTGTTGTCAGTTCTAATCCAGTCAACCCATCTTCACCCTTGATCCGGCCTTACAATTTACCAGAACTTGTCAGGTAATTTAACATGGATATTGTCATAAGGCAACCTGTTTTGAAACCAAGGTTAAACTCTGATGGGGAAAAAAACATTCAGCTATTAAAGATTGGTTATAGAATAAAGCTGTATTGTATGTTCCCTTTTAGCTTGCTTTTCAGATCGATTATTAAAGTAAGAAAAATCCAGGTTTGATATTTTGCATTTGTCCATCACATTTCTATTTCCTCTTGTTGAGAGCCTGGAGCAGCACATGTGGGGATATAATGTTATTTGTATGGAAATTCTGTGAAATTGAGTGGACAAAAAATAGATACAATTTCATCACCACCATTTAAGTTCAATGAGTAAGAAGAAATTAGTTGCAGAAGTAAGAGTCACATTTCAGTTTCTACATATTTGAATCTGAAGATTTCTGAATCAGGCATTTTCTTCCTCTTTTACACTTATTCTCCATAATCCTATTAACATCAAGAAGAGGCCTTTCGTCCTTTGTTCATATCATATTGCCTTGCCTTCAGAAGTTGTGGGTGCTCAAACACTGAAGAAGAGATTGGACAGCCATTTGTCTGGAATGGTATAGGGAAGTGATGGTTAACCTTTTTGGTGCCAAGTGCCCAAAGCAAACGCACGCACAAATGCACATGCGCGTGGCCCAATCCCAAAAATGCAATGCGAGTGCCCCCTGTGCATGCGCCCCACCCCCATGCATGTGCACATGCGCATTTCCTGCGCATGTGCCCCCTGTGCATGTGCCCCAGCCCCCATTTTGGCTTCCAGGTTGGTGCAGGAGGCTTTTCAGGCCCAAAACAGGGCGCAGAGGGGGGCTTGCAATCTCCACAGTTTCTCCCCCCCCCCACATGTGCCCAGGCTTTCCCCTGCATTCCTGCCTTCTCCAATCTCCGCAGTTTCTCCCCGCGCGCCCAGGCTTTCTCCTCCATTTCTGCCATGCAGAGGCACCTGCGGAGGGTGGAACCTGCAGAGATCAAGGAAGGCACGGGCGGCAGGAATGCAGGAGAAAGCTAGGGTGCACTGGGGGAGAAAGGTAGGGCAAGCTGGTGGGGAAGCTGTGGAGATCGGTGAAGGCCCCACCACCGTGCATGCGTAGCAGAGACCCAAAGACCAGCTGTCCAGCGGGAGGCATGTGCATATGTGAGGTGGAGCTGGGCTGGGCGACAGCTGGTGTGCCTGCAGTGCCCGCTGGTTTACCCATTTGCCATAGGTTCGCCATCACAGGTATTGGGTCTTCTGCTTGAACAGAGAGTTGGATTAGAAGACTTCTAACTCTGTTATTCTTTATTCTCTATTGTCATAAATCAATTGTAAAGCCAAAGCAATGAAAAATATCTTCTTTTTCTTTCTATAGTTTGGGGACATGGAAGGCTGTGGCCAAATACGAACATTCACCAGAGGAGAGCTATACTGCATATTTTGATGTCAGAGAATATGGTAAGAAGGATCATTTCTGTTCAACAAATCTATTTTTTGATCCTGGGTTTTATCCCCTTCGATGGCTGCTATGATCTCTCCTGGAAAGTTAGGAGAGCCAATTTGGTCTAGTGGTTAAGGTACCAGGCTAGAAACTGGGAGACTGAGTTCTACTACTGTCTTAGCCATGAAAGCCAGCTGGGTGGCCTTGGCCAGTCATTCTCTCTCAGCTCAGTCCACTTCACAGGGTTGTTGTTGTGGGGAAAATAGGAGGAGAAAGATATGTCGGATGTGTTCACTGCCTTGAGTTATTTGTAAAAATAATAAACGTAGGATATAAATAAATAATAAATAAAATATATTGAATTAAACTCAGCATATACATCCTCTGTCAGTGCTAGACTTCTTCCCTTTCACCTGTTTCTTTTTCTGTAGTGTTGCCAAGCTTTGAAGTCCGTCTGCTCCCATCAGAGAAGTTTCTTTATATTGATGGCAATAAAAATTTCCAAGTGTCTATCACTGCAAGGTTTGTTTATTTACAACTATGAGTAGATAAAGAAATTTATTTTGGCACTGGGTAACATCTGCATGAAAGGGATTTTTCTTTGGGTCATAATATTAAGAAAAATAAGATTTGGAGACTAGTCCTGATCTGAACATGTTTACTTGAAATTTATTTCAGAAATGCAATATTTATAATATTACAAAATAGTCTTTAGACTTTATTTAGCTTTATTAGTCTGACTGCTTATGATACCAAAATCAATTATCACTTATAGCTTTAACACTGCATCTTTTTACTGTCAAGGGTAGGGTGGTAGCCCAGTCATAAAAATGATCATAGGGAGAATAATCAAATTCATTTTTCAGGGAAATTATAATAATAAAAAATGTCCTAATCCCATTTTCCTACTATTTAGGAAATTACAAATATGTTCCTTTCAGCAAATTCTTAGTTATTTTAATGATTGATTTCAATTGCATTAAGGCTTTAATTGTGGTATGTTCTCTACTCCATACTTTTCATTTTTGCAAGCCACCTTGAGTGTTGGAATGAAGAGAAAGGTGAAGTATACATTTAGAAATCAGAAAATAAAATGGGCAGAAGGATGAAGGAACTGAACTTATCACCACCACCCCCTCAAATTCTGTTTTCTCCTGCCCACCTTGAGCATCAGAAGTGACAAAGGCTTGGAGAAAGATGCCTGAATGAGTAGAGCTGAGAAAATAAGGAGCTGTGAGAAATAAGTCAATGCCCTCACTGATGCACCCCACTTGTGTCAAAGAAGATCAGTAGGAAAAGCAAAGATGTATAATTGGGCCTTTACTTTCATTATGTCATTACAGGTTTTTGTATGGAAAGAAAGTGGAAGGTGTGGCCTTTGTCCTCTTTGGAGTGAAAATAGATGGTGATAAAAAGAGTATTCCAGAGTCACTCACAAGAATTCCGGTAAAATGTAACAGGAGTGTTTGCATATAGGAGTGTGCTTGTTGATTGTGTGTCAGATCTACTAGGTCAGGGGTCTGCAACCCGCGGCTCTGGAGCCGCATGTGGCTCTTTCATCCCTCTCCTGCGGCTCCCTGTCCCTCAAAATATGCTTCACAACCACCAATGTGCGACACCCGCCAGCAGCGATTTATTGAGTTTTTTTTTCAGAGTTCAAAATGTTTTTGTTGCATGCAGAAATGAAAATTTGTTTTCTCTGTAGCAGTTCATTGATTTCACAAATTCAACACACTATAGTTTTTTTATACATAGCATAAAGGTAAAAAACGATATATGCAGTGTTATCTTCATTTTAGATGTTAAAAGGGTTTTGTGACTTCCGGTGTTTTCTTTTCTGTGGGAAACGGGTCCAAAAGGCTCTTTGAGTGTTTAAGGTTGCCGACCCCTGTACTAGGTAGAACAATTCCACTAGAAGGCTAAGCTACCATTATTGAGGTTGGCTATAATAACATAAGTTTGCAAGCCTGGTTGTGCTATAATTCCCTCTCCTTCTAATAATTCAGTGAATAAGGGAGTGTGTGCCCGAGTCTCTTTTGAATGTTATCTGGATGTTCTGGGCTTAAAACATATTTTACCCCTTGCTGCTTTGGCCAAAGAGCTTGCATATCTCCATCAAGGTCATCTTCCTTATTCTACATTGTGGCAGACCACTTGATTTCCTTCCTTATTTTTACTTATTTTTCATTTATTTTCAGATTATTGATGGGGATGGGGATGCAACACTAGAAAGACATACACTACGTTCTCGATTTCAAAATCTCAATGAGCTTGTTGGGCATACTCTGTATGCATCTGTAACTGTGATAACAGAATCAGGTGAGCAGGGGTGGGAGAAGAGTAAATTTTTTCTTTGAATACAAACATATTGCACTTTTAAAAAATTAACAGACTACAATTTTAAATACCAGGGACTGAAAATAACTAAATAAAAGAAAACAAACTATCACCAGAACACATCATTGATTTATGAATTGGTTTTTAAATCCTCCCCTTTCACAATGATTATTCACCTTTATCCCAAAAAATCCACAATATTATTGTGGATAAATGTCTCTTAATTGACTCTAAATGTTTAGTAAAGTGAATCAAAACTTTACAAATTAGATTAAAAGGGATGTTCTATCTAAAATGTTGCCCTGTATGAACTGTATCTATTAGTTTTTCCATTAAAACTGTTTCTAATCATTTGGAATGTTTGGCCTAAATTTGGAATATTAATGTCCTTCTCTTCCTGGGCTATACATGTGCTTCCTGACACCAGTATCAATCTGATCTTGTCTTTTTCTAATATTTTCATTGTCTTCTTGAAACACCAATAACATAGCTAATTGCTATGGCAGGTGGTATAACAGATCTTATTCATTCCATAAAACGTGATCAAAATTTTGGATTTTGGGCAATACTACCAGATATGTCAGTTTGTATCATTATTAGATACTTTCCTCAAATATTTGCTAAAAATTTGAATACAATATGAATATTTTTATGATCCTTCCACAGTAAGGTAAAGCTTTCCATTTCATATTTTCAGTATTGTTTCCAAGCTTTTATTCCTATAGACATTTTACTGCATTCTGGAACTCTTGAATGATATAATATAAAGTTTTGACATGATTCTTTGGTATTTTCCTTTAGTTCAGAAATTATTGTTTCAAAGTCAGTCAGGGGGTAAAAAGCTCTTTTCTTTATTTTTTCATCTTTAACAAATGATAGAGCCTGTTCATATTTTGTCCTGAAGCATTAGATCTCTGCCTTTTCTCTATATCAGAAATTGTTTCTCCATTTATACCGTGTTTCCCCGAAAATAAGACATGTCCCGAAAATAAGCCCCACAGGGCTTTTTCAGGACATGCCTTGAAATAAGCCACCCCCTGAAAATAAGTCCCCCCAACTACTTCCGGGGGAAAGGGGGGGGACATGCCGGGAGCCGCTCTTTTTGCAGCGGCACTCTTTTAGCCCGGAAAGAGAGAGAAGTTCTCTCTCTTTCCGAGAGAAGAAGTTTCCCAGACCTGAGAAAGAGAAGCGGCGAACTGCCAGATGCTGGTAAGATGAGCGTCTGGCAGCCTGGCCCTCCCCCTCCCCTGCCTCACCTACCACCCCCAAATTGTGCCCGAACATTACGAGCGTCAGGCAGTTCGCCGCTTCTCTTTTTGGGCAGGTCTTTGCAGGGAGAGGGGAGGAAGGGGGGAGGCCTCTTTCTGAACAATTTATCGGCGCCTTCCCGTGATTTTTCCGCCTCGAGACCAGGCTGGTTAGAAAGAGCGTCGCTTTTTCTATAAAAAGAGCCTGGTCCCGACTTTCTCCCCTGGAAGATTGTCCGACAAAAGGATTGAAATGGAAAAAGCGAGTGCCGGTGGCTTTGTTAAAGCCGCTCGCATTGCCTTTGGAAAAGCCATTCTAGCGAATGAGGCTCTGACGGGAAGCGCTCCACTCTCGCTCTCTCCCAGCCTTAGCAAAGCCGGATTGCCTGCGCAGGGGACAAGGAACCCAGATGAGGTTGTCAGCTCGGGACCCCCAGGACCCCCCAAGCCCCGCTGGACCCCCAGAACTCTCCAAGGGTGGATTTCAGAGGCAGTTTCTTTCATCAAGAAACGTTTCACATGTGCGGGTTTTGCAGGGGGAGAAAAGGGGATTCTTCCGGAGGGGAGGGTGCCTAATCTGCAATGTGTGTGTGTGTGTGTGTGTGTGTGTGTGTGTGTGTGTGTGTGTGAAAACATGCCTGGGTGCCTTGAGATCTCTTATCTCCCCCCCACGCCCCCCCCAACCACTATGGAGCATGGATTTTCCGCTGCTCCAGGAGCGGAACATGGGGTTTGGCGCAGCAGCGGCTGCTAAAGCCCACATGGGTAGGAATGGTCCGTCCTTTTTAAAGCATCTGACAGGGGGGGGGGAATATCCCAGGCAGTCTTGGGCAGAGCGAAATACCCCCCTCATTTCCCTTGTCGCCTTGGGTTTTTTGTTGTTTTTTCTCAGCTGCCTCGCTTCGGATCACCCCCAAAGCTATCATTTCCGCTCGCCTTTTCTCCCCCTGCAAATCCCGCACACGTGAAACATTTCTTCATGAAAGAAACTGCCTCTGAAATCCACCCTTGGATTTCAAGAAACGTTTCAGAGCAGGCGGTGAGCAGGTTTTGAAAATGTGTTCGCTTCCACGGAAGCCAAAACAGGCTCGTTTCTCATCTTCTGGCTGTTGAGGCAAGCCGTCCTTAGATCAAGAGCACCAATGGTGCCCTGCTCTTTTTCTGAACCCCACCAGGTTCATTTGGGAGAGTAAGGGGGGGTCCAAGTAAGAGGACACTTTTAGCCAGGGCAGCGAAGCAGATTGGGAAGCGGGGTGGTGAGGTGGAGGGAGGACGAAGTACGGAGAAGTGGCGTTGGAGTCCGCGGCAGCTCACAAGTAGTTTTTTTTTTTTTTACCCGACTGGGAGAAGAATGATTCACTCTATACGAATGAAAGAAAAGTGATGCTTCCCTCGCCCGCCCCCCCCTCCTCCTCCTCCTGTTTATCCTCCTGCATTTAAAAGCCACCTCTTGCCAATCACCCTTTGGCATGGCTGGCGCGCAGAGATCCTCCCGACTAAGCTAACCGCGGCACCTCCTTCCTTTTGGCGTGAAGGATTTCGAGCGGGGGAGAAGTGGAAGTTCATTCTTCAAGAACTGGGGAGAAGGGGAGAAAGAGGAGAAGGAGGAGAAGGTTGTGGGGGGGCCAATCATCGCTGCCGCTGCTGCGCAGCAAGGACACACCTTCCTTTCTTGCCGTTTGCCCTCCGATGAGTTGATTTGATCCAGCTTTGGAGTGTTTTGCTGAGCGCCACCCACCCCCACCCCGCCTCCCCATCCCCACCCCCGCCCGCGTCCAGGTTGACACACCGTCCCGCTAGGAATGGGCGGCGGGAGCTGTGCCATGCGCGTCTCCGGAGGAGACTGGCTAGAAAGAGGGCTGGCTCATCCATACCGTCAGACCTGTTTTTTTTCCTCCACCCTGTGGTGGCTAGATCTCCCTCCCTCCTGCTACCCAAGCGAGGTGCTCGAAGCGAAGGTGCGAGGTGCTCCTTCTTTTGCCTCAAACTTGCTGCCATCAATCATTCATTGGCTCCCAGCAGTAGCGGCGGCGGCGAGCAAGAGAGCAGCAGCCGCAGCAGCTTCAATAAGAGCGGGAGGCAGTAGGGCGGGGAGGAAAAAGCTGGTGTGTGAGCCGTGCTTGCCGGCTGCCTGCAGAGAGGAAGCAATGGCGGCAACGGCGGTGGCGCATTCGGAACTCTCCCTTCTCGCCACCGCCATCCCCAGCATTGTTCCCACAACACGTGGTGGCCACCTCCCCGGCAAGGGCCACCAACGCTGAGGAGGACACGGGAGGATGAGGACAGAAGGGAGGAGGCGCAGGCGGTGGAGGAGACGCGGAGGATGGAGTGTCCGGGGAGCCTGCACCGTGCTCTCCAGCTACGTGCTGCTCGCCTGCGCGCTGAGCACCGCCGCGGTGGGCCTCAAGTGCTTTTTGCTGGGCTCCGAACTCAAGGGGGAGCCGTTCCGCCTGGGCACAGCAGCCGGCGCTTTCTACTCGGGGTTCCTGCTGATCTCGTTCTTGGGCTCTGCGCTCTTCTGCTGCCCCTTCTGCTCTGCCTTCCGCCGCTACATCAGTCGCTCGCTCACCGCCCCGCCCCGCCCCATCCTTTGCCCCAAAGCTCCAAACTCCGCCCAACCGCGAAACGCACCACTTACTGGAGTTTGACAGCTCTGGGGTTTCCCTCGGCTAGGGGAAAAAAATCTTGCATAGTGCAGAAACTCTTCTCGCTTCGAGAACTTGCTAATTGTCGCGAGACGAGTTTCTGCACTATGCAAGATTTTTTTCCCCCTAAACAGATTAGCCGAGAGACCACGGAGCTGCCGAACTTCAGTAAGTGGTGCGTCGCGGCCTGCCTGCACCCCAAAAATAATAAGCCATCCCCCGAAAATAAGGCCAGGGGCATTTTTGGGGGGTCAAAAAAATATAAGCCCCTGTCTTATTTTCGGGGAAACACGGTAAATCAGTCCTATATAAATTTGCATTTGTTCATCTCTTTGAAGTGCTTTAAAATCTCTGGAAAATATTGAACTTCTATCAAGGGCATAATTGGAGAAAAGTTACAGTGCTAATATTTCACATCACTTTTGTCAAATTTCAATTTTTCAATTTCAATTTTTTTTGTCAATTTTCTTCAAGCAGTTTTAAATCTATAGTCTTGTGTGGAATTACATCCAGGCTTTGTTTCTGAAGCATTTTAAGGGAAACAGTATGTCTAGTCTCAAAGACACAAAATAAAACAATATATTCATAAATCCCCACTCCACATCTTCTGAAGTTTTAATATTCTAATTTTCTATTTATAAATGATCATTTGCCACATTATTTTCTCTAACTTCTTAAGACCATTCACATGACAGGATAACAAAACTTACAATCAGCACATAATATGTTGCAACATTGTTTTCTAGAAAAAGAAAGGGATAGGAAGAGAGAAAACGTTGAGAGAGAACATGCAAACTGTGAAAGTACTGGGTTTATTAGTTTGAAACTAATAGTGCTTCAGGATTTTTCTCTTGCGTTTCTCAGTTTGATTTCCTATTTTAAGTTGCATTCCTTCTTTTTGTTTTGCAGGCAGTGATATGGTAGTGACTGAGCAAAGCGGCATTCATATTGTGACATCTCCCTATCAGATCTACTTCACAAAAACCCCCAAATATTTCAAGCCAGGAATGCCATATGAACTGACGGTAATAGAAATTGAAATCTCCTATTTTGTTGAAGAAACACCTTAGCAATATCTTCCTCCACCTTACTGGGCTTCTGAAGAGCTGTCCAGACTTGGTTGTTCAAGATCATGTGGAGGCTTAACCTTACCTCGGGGTTGATTCTGTCACTGTAGATTGATTGATTGATTGATTGGTATTTGTACATTGGATGTTTTGCTGTAATGTATCTGCATAGAACAGGGGTGTCAAACTCAAGGCCCGTGGGCCAGATACGGCCCATGGAGTGCTTAGATCTGGCCCATGGGGACACCCGGGAAACAGTGAAGGACTGGCCCGCAGTGCCTCTGCCAGTAAAAACAGAGCTCGGGAGGGCTGTTTTAGCTGGCAGAGGGTTGCAGGAGGCTATCTCAGCCAAAAACGGAACTTGCGATGGCTGCAGGTGGCCCTCCCGAGCTCCCTTTTCGCTGGCAGAGGTTGCAGGAGGCCATCCCAGCCAAAAACGGAACTCACAACGGCTGCAGGCAACCCTCCTGAGTTCCATTTTTGCTGGCAGAGGATTGCAAGAGGCGATCGCAGCTGAAACAGAGCTCAGGAGCCCGTTTTCACTGGCAGAGCACTTGGGCCACCACAGGTGCCTCTGACATGAGTGTCGTCGAGCTGGCCATGCCCACGCCGGCGCCCCAAGGTAAAAAACAACTCTGATGCAGCCCTCAATGAAATCGAGTTTGACACCCCTGGCATAGAACATACAGTATAAATTATAAAAAGTTGTAGTAAATCAATTTCTGAGCTGCCCAGAGTCGCTTTGAGTGAGTTAGGCAGCCATATAAATCTTTTTAATAAGTAATAGTTGAATGAACTGATTTAAATTCAGAGGAAGCTGCCATGTTCCATGCTGAATCACCTCTTCTGGATTGTTTTAGGTGTATGTTACCAACCCCAATGGCTCACCAGCTACCAATGTACCAGTGATATCAGAGGCCATTCGTTCTGAGGGAACCACTTTGAGCGATGGGACTGCTAAGCTCATCCTGAACACACCACTGATCACTCAAAGCCTACAAATCACTGTAAGTCACTCTGACATTCTGTTAAATCCCATTCATTGTGCTGATGAGAGGGAATGTCGTGAAGAGGTAGATTCCCAGGAGGGAGAGGGGCATTGCAGAGGAGTAAGTGGCAACTCAGTCCAGATGCTTTGTGTGAGAGAAATAGGGTGAAGACAGCCCCTCCCTAATAGTTCTCAACAATGGATTCAAATTTTTTTACTACAGGTTCTGTGGCCGTGGCTTGGTGGGCAAGGTGTGGTTTGGTGGGTGTGGCAAGGGAAGGATACTGTAAAATCTCCATTCCCACCCCACTCCAGGGGAAGGTTACTGCAAAATCCCCAATTCCTTCCAATCAGCTGGGACTCAGGAGGCAGAGAATAGATGGGGGCGGGACCAGTCAGAGGTGGTATTTATCGGTTCTCCGAACTACTCAAAATTTCCACTACCGGTTCTCCAGAACCTGCTGAATCCCACCTCTGGTTCTCAGAGTATATTGTAGATACAGATAGTAGACTCCTCAGTCTGGCAAGATATTGTCTATAGGTTTGAAAACAATAAAGAACTCAACTTGGGAAAAGTGTTAATCTTGGTTTGGGGCCTGACATCTATGTTGGAATATAGAGCCATCACAGTCTGGTGTGCAAATTGTGCACCACCCAATGGAATGAGCTGAAGAGACGATTGTCAGTTGCCAGTTACAAAGAAAATGAAGGAGATACAGTGTCAGTAACATAAACTTACCCGCTTTGCCCATACACAGTCAGACTCTGAGAGCAGAGACAGACCTAGCAGGCCTATGCATTGTGGAATTCTGCACAATGGCACCTTGGATGCCAGCAGCAGCTCTGCTGTTGCTCAGGAGGGAACAAGTGATTAAATGTCCATCTGTTTGCTGTGATGCAAACTCTGTTTTTATGCACTTTTGCAGGACAGTGCACACAGCTATGAAGGGCAAAGCAAGAAATAGACGCTGTGCAGCCCCTATGCACATTGTGTCACTGGAGAGTCATCTTGGCTAAGAATGGAGACAAATACATTATGTATGCCTATTAATGCAAGGGATGTCATTGTGTATACTGTAGGTTGATATATGTATATTTGGGTCTATTGCTGTTGAGATGAGTGTAATATAATGACAATCTTTCTTCATCTTTTTTTCTTTTTACAAGGATCACTTGTAAAAGGCAGCTGATCATGGTATATTGTGTGGTCTGGTGATATCTATAAAAAGAAAGGAAGGTGGGGAAATAAATGGTGTCGGGCAGCTCCTAATGCCCTGGGTAAAGTTTGTTTTTTAAGGGAAAACAAATAGAAAACATACCCCGTGGATAAATGCCACTGAAAATAATGTGATTTCTTCTCTTTTCTCAGTATTTCTCAGTATTAATTTAATTTAATTTAATTTAATTTAATTTAATTTAATGTTACTACTTATAAAGAAGTAGTGATACTCTTTCACAGGAACAATGATTCTTGCAAGTCCCTGATTTGGTTTGGCATTAAATATCCCATTTGCTTTTTGTAGCCAGTTCATCATCCCATCTGACCCTCAGGCTGCAACTCACTTTGCAATTGTTTTATTCAATAGCTATGCCCACTCCCCACTCCCCAAATCCCAATTACAATATAGAATTTGCTTCACTCATAGTAACACAGAGCTCTTTTTTATCTTAAAGATGCAGATCAAATAACAGGATCTCAGATATTTATTTATGAAAACAGGATGCTAGCCAGTTCCTTTCTAGCCATTACTGTATTCTTTCAGCAGTCTTCATGTGGACATCACTAAGTGCCGGCCTTAAAAGGAGTCATAGTTGCTTCCTAATTAGGTTACTGCTTCATATGTACCCTGTCTAGGTTAGAACTGACCATAGAGATCTCCCAAGAGAACGCCAGGCAACAAAGTCCATGACAGCCACAGCCTATCAAACCCATGGAGGATCTGGAAACTATCTTCATGTAGCCATTCCATCTGTAGAGATTAAGGCCGGAGATACCTTACCTGTCAATTTTATTGTGAGGGGCAATCCAGACTCGTTGAACCAGATCCAATATTTCACATACCTCGTAAGTATTATAGGCCTGGAGGAAATCCAGGGGCTGCATTTCAATTCATATTGTAGCCTTGAAGCCACTGGCTTAATCTATCATTTCTAACCTTTCCATTAATCAGTATTTGTTCACCCTCAGATATTGACTAAGGGGAAGATTTTCACGGTTGGCAGGCAACCCAAGGGAGCTGGGCAGAATGTGGTGACCATGAATCTGCGTATCACTCCAAATCTCATCCCTTCCTTCCGGTTCGTGGCTTACTACCAAGTGGGAAACAATGAAATTGTGTCTGACTCTGTCTGGGTGGATGTGAAGGATACCTGCATGGGAACGGTAAGTCAGCCTTCCCAGTAGCTTTCTTAACAGTCATGGGAAACACCTTATTATAGCTGCATCAGAAGTGCATAAATCAGATGTGCTTATTTTAAAGCATTTTCATGGTATTTCCCCCAAATGTTTGTTTGTTTGTTTGTTGTTGTTTGTTTGTTTGTTTGTTTGTTTATTGTTCTTCTATGCCGCCCTACTCCCTCAGGACTCAGGGCGGCGTACAACATTTTAGGGAACATCAAACAAATTATTAAAAACAATTAAAAACAATTTAAAAAAACATATAACATCATACATACATGGGGGAGACGTCAGATGCCAGGTCGTCTCAAAATCACCCCGCCTGCAGGAAGAGCCATGTCTTAATGGCTTTTCGGAAGGCCAGCAGAGTGGGGATGATTCGGATCTCTGGGGGAAGTTGGTTCCAGAGAGCAGGAGCTCCTACAGAGAAGGCCCTCCCCCTAGGCCCCGCATTTATTTCTGTTCAGATAGAGAAAGCCAACTATTTTCCTTGAACTGGCAATTTTGCTGTCTGTTAAAGACCTGAGCTTTTCTTTGCTTTGTATAAACAGTTGGTTGTGAAAGGAGCATCTTCCAGAGACAATCGAATACAAAAGCCAGGCGCTGCAATGAAAATCAAAATGGAAGGGGATCCAGGTGCTCGGGTCGGTCTTGTGGCTGTGGACAAAGCAGTATATGTTCTCAACGATAAATATAAGATTAGCCAAGCTAAGGTAAGGCCAGAAATTTCTTAAGCTACAAACACTCAGCTTTCAAGGGTTTTCCGACTTACAGTACTGAAGAGGAACATTTTTTTCTATGATGTGCACTAGATATGGGACACAATAGAAAAGAGTGACTTTGGCTGCACAGCTGGCAGCGGCCAGAATAATCTGGGTGTATTTGAAGATGCTGGACTGACTCTGACAACTAGCACTAAACTCAGCACCAAACAAAGATCAGGTATTTGGGGGATGGGTGCTAATGTCTGGGAGATGGCAGAGGTTTTCCAATCCATTTAGAAGCCAAGAGAAAAGCATTTTCTCCATCAAATACTACTGGCACCATATGGGAATCAATTCACAAGGCCCAAAGCAAATAGTCAAGGCTCACTGCAGAGTCACTTGGTTGAGATGGGCAGTTTAGAAATCAATTAATTAATTAAACAAATTAACAAAATGTATTGTTATCAGCGTGCACTGGAGGAACTACCTCCAGAAAATAGTAGAAGAAACTCCAGCAGACAAAAAGATTCACTCATATGTATACATTTCAGAAAGGAGGAAAAAATGATAGTCATACATATGCCTAAGTAATACATGATATAAGCATAAACATTCATAATTAACCAACCTCATGTTACTTCTCCACTTACTATGTTCAAGAAGCAATTATTGTATTAATAAAAGAAACATAACAGTTCGGTTGCCATAGAAATCTTGGTCAGGTTTACTGTGAACCAGGCACTTCAAGGTTGCCTGTTTCACATCCCTCACACCACCAACCAAGACTAGATAAGCGCGCCCCTTACTTCCCCAATCCAATCCAATTCTAATCTCAAATGCAAACTAATCAATGCAAGAAGTGTAGTTAACAAAATGCCTGAATTCCTCCTCCTCCTAAACACTGACACCTTCGACATTATCTTTGTCTGCGAAACATGGCTAAACGCATCCCCCCCTGACTCCATCATCACAGCAAGAAACTACCTTGTCTTCAGGTCCAACCGTGAAACCCACAGAGTAGGCGGAGTAGCTATATTCTACAAAAAGACACTAAACCTAAAAAATATCCAAGTTGCACATGATCTCACCCTTCCTGAAACCATTGTCTGCAATCTGTCCTTAAATACCACACTTTGCTTCCTACTTTGTTACAGAGCCCCAGATTACGACATCACACATGCGAACAAGTTAACCACACTGCTAATATGGGCAACCTCCTGCCCATACCCCCTAATCTTTCTTGGAGACCTCAATCTACCTCTCATTAACTGGACCCTAAACGAATGCACGACTGAACCCATCCATACAACCCTATACAACGCTGTTACCAATCTGGGACTTGACCAACTAGTAAAGAACAATACTAGACTCAACAACTGCCTTGACCTCATATTCTGCAATAGCAAAAGCACAATATATGGACTTCAAATAAAAGAACCCTTTTCCAACAGTGACCACAGCATGATAGACTTTAACCTCAATCTACACCACTGCAAGAATCACCTTAATAATGGGACACCCAAGTATAACTTTATTTTTTTTAATATATTTTTATTGAATTTTTAAAACATTAAATACAAAACATACATATATATTTACATTTTTCATTCCTGTGACATCGGTTTGAAGTCAATCTATATACATATTATTCTATATAATTCTATATATATAATACCGTGTTTCCCCCAAAATAAGCCAGGGGCTTATATTTTTTGACCCCCCCCCAAAATGCCCCTGGCTTATTTTCAGGGGGTAGTTTATTATTTTCGGGGTGCAGGTGGGGCTGGGCATGAGACGCATCACTTACTGGAGTTTGCCAGCTCCGTGATCTCTCGGCTAGTCTCTTTAGGGAAAAAACTTGCAAACAGACAAGCCGAGAGACCACGGAGCTGCAAAATTCCAGTAAGTGGCGCGTCTCTCTTGGCGGGATGAGGCGGGGTGGGCGTCCTACCAGACACTTGTCCCAGTACCTCAGTCGTGTTCTTACGGTGTTCTCTCCAGGGCAGCCCGTTCTAAAAAAACGCCGCGCGAGTTCGAGAAGTTTGAACTCGCGAGACGTTCTCTTTCAGAATGGGCTGCCGTGGAGAGAACACCGTAAGAACGCGACCGAGGTACTGGGACAAGTCCCAGGTAGGAGGTGCATCTCGCACTGGGGTTTGGCAGGATGGGCGTGGCATGGCAGGCGTCCTCCTCCCCGCCGCTTCTGGATTTGGAAGCCGAAGAGCCGAAGAAGTTTGGGGGAAAGAAAAAGACTTCTGCTGCTTTCCTTCCATGCAATCAAAAGCAGAAGCAGCAGAAGTCTTTCTTTCTTTCCCCCAAATGTCAGCTCTTCGGCTTCCAAATCCAGCCTGGACAGCAGCCGCTCTGGACGAGTGTCTAGGACGTGTGTCTCACGGTGGGGAGAGCTGCGAGATGCATGTCCTACCTGGGGATGGCAGGGGAGGGAGAGGGCCGGGCTGCTCATCTTACCAGCGTCTGGCAGCTTGCCGCTTCTCTTTCTTCGCAGGTCTTTGCAGGGAAACTTCTTGAAATGTACGGTAAAGGAAAAGTTATCGCGAGTGTGAGAAGTTGTTAATTGCTCGCACTCGCTATAACTTTTCCTTTACATTTCAAGGAGTGTCCCATTTTAAGAGCTGCTGAGAAAGAGAAGCGGCGAACTGCCAGATGCTGGTAAGATCTTCAGGCACAATTTGGTGGTGGCAGGGGAGGCAGGGGAGGGGGAGGACCAGGCTGCGAGATGTTCATCTTACCAGCGTCTCGCAGAGAGTGCACGGCTATCTTTCTCTCCCCCCCCGCCAACGTGAGATGTGCGAAAAAGTCTTCCTGATGGCGCTTGGCTGTTTAAATAGGTTGGGAAGAGAGTGCACAGCTATCTCTCTCCCACCTGCCACCCCCTGGCTCTTGAGCGAAGCAGGAGGGGCAAGATACAGTGGCAGAAGCAGCCGGGCACGCACTTCCTTGTCCCCCCCTTTCTCTATTGCATCCCCCTCTCTCTAGGCAGTGAGGAGGGGGGAAGAGTGCACCAGAAGGAACCTTTTGGCTGAATGCAAGAAATCTTTCCCCTTTCGCTCCAAGAGTCTCACGAACACTCATTTCTGGTGGAGTTTTGAAGAGAGAAAGATTTCTTGCATTCAGCATGTTTGGAAAAGACAAGGAAGCGCAGCTCAGCCCGGCTAGAAGTTTGGCTGTCAGCTCGGCTTTCTTACGCAGCCCGCAAGACTGTCTTTGTAGGCAGGAGATGTTTCAAACTGACGTAGGCAGAGCTCTCTTGCTCTCCCAGCCGGGAGCTGCTCTTTGTGCGGCAGGCAAGCGAGGGAGGGAGAGAGGGAGGCAGCGGCAGCGGGAGGCAGAGGGAGGTGGCATTAGGAGGCAGAACCGAAGGGACTTGCTCTCGCTCTCCCAGCCAGGAGCTGCTCTTTGTGCGGCAGGCGAGCGGGCAGGCGAGGGAGGGAGGGAGGCAGCGGCAGTGGCAGCGGGAGGCAGAGGGAGGTGGCATAGGAAGGCAGAGCCAAAGGGACTTGCTCTTGCTCTCCCAGGCGGGAGCTGCTCTTTGTGTGGTGGGCACCTCTTGGCCGGGGAGAGAGAGAGAGAGAGAGAGAGAGAGAGAGGAGAGAGAGAGAGAGAGAGAGAGAGAGAGAGAGAGAGAGAGAGAGGAGAGAGAGAGAAGAGAGAGAGAGAGAGAAGAGAGAGAGAGAGAGAGAGAGAGTGAGAGAGAGAGAGAGAGAGAGAGAGAGAGAGAGAGAGAGAGAGAGAGAGAGAGAGAGGAGAGGAGAGAGAGGTGGCTATGCGCACCCCCGTAGGACTGGCTGGGCTGTTCTGGGATGCCTCCGGCAGCGTTTTGAAACTCACTCCTGCTGGCAGTGATGCAGGGATCTCTCTCTCTCTGCTGGCCAAAAGAGTGGCCGCCACAAAAAGAGCAGCTCCCGGCATGTTCCCCCCCTTTCCCCGGAAGTAGTTGGGGGGCTTATTTTCAGGGGGTGGCTTACTTCAACGCATGACCCGAAAAGCCCTGTGGGGCTTATTTCGGGACATGTCTTATTTCGGGGAAACACGGTATTTACATTTACATTCATTCAGAAATTTTCTTATTCTTTCTTATTTCTAACCAATTGTAAAATTTATCCCATACTGCGTAAAATTCTTTCTCTTCTCGATTTTGTAATTCTAGCGTTAATTTTGACATTTCTGCACAATCCATTTTTTTTTTAGTATCATATTCTCCGTTGGGGGGGGGTTTCATCTTTCCATGATTGGGTGAAAGTTATTCTGGCAGCAGTTAGGACATGTATTATCAAATATTGGTTTATCTTTCGTCTATGCCAAGTATAACTTTAAAAAAGCCAACTATGAACTCATAAACGCCAACCTCTCAACCCTTGACTGGCAAACTCTATTCTCTAACTGTAACACTGCCGATGACCTCTATAACATCTTCTTGCTCGAAGTCAAAAGAACTATCCGATTACACATACCACTAATAACCACCATAACCAAGAAAAACAAACTACCCATATCAATAAGGAAGCTACAATCCCCCCAAAAAAAACCCTCTGGCGAAAAAAACAAAACAGGCTATGTAGCTAACTTCAAAAACTGCTACAAAAATATATGCCACCAAATAAAGACGGAATGCTCCAACTATCACAGCAAACAAGAGGAAAACCTTCTGTGCACAAAATCCAACCGCGCCTTCTACAACTTCGTAAATAACAAACTCAAGGACTCGAGACCCCTCCCACCACTAAAAGGACCCAACAACAAAGAATGTTACGATGAAACAGTCAAAACTAACCTCTTCAACACATTTTTTTGGCTCAGTCTTTGTAAACAGCAACAGCTCATGCCCAGAATTCCCTAGTTGTACCACAAATACTCACAACAATTTAACACAAATAGACTTCACTGAAGACAACGTTGAAAAAGCACTTCGCGACCTAAAACCTTCTCTGTCATCGGACCAGATGGACTATGTGCATACTTCCTAAAAAAGCTCTCCACAGCCATAGCTGAACCACTACGCATAATCTTTGAAAAATCCTACAGGACTAGTTCCCTACCAAACCTATGGTCATTAGCCACGGTCATCCCCATCTTCAAAAAGGGAGATCCCAGTCTAGTAGATAACTACAGACCAATCTCTCTATGCTGTGTCACATGCAAAGTCATGGAATCAATCATAAACCAATTCATTACCCTCCGCCTAGAAACTAACAACCTACTTTCAAACAAACAATTCGGTTTCAGGAAAAAATTATCCTGCAATCTACAACTACTACAATGCAAAAACATATGGACCTCAAAACTTGACCAGGGCAAAAAATAGACGCAGTTTACATAGACTTCTGTAAAGCTTTTGACTCAGTGGTTCACGATAAACTACTTCTGAAACTGAAATCCTACGGCATCACTGGATCCCTACATGACTGGATAACTGCGTTCCTGTCAAACAGACAAGTGGTCAAAATAGGGAGCACCCTATCAAATCCCGTTCTTGTTAACAGCGGTGTACCCCAAGGAAGCGTACTAGGACCTACACTCTTTATACTCTATATAAATGACCTTTGCGATCACATTACAAGTGACTGTGTTCTCTTCGCCGATGATGTAAAACTCTTCAACACCACCGACAACACTGCTACCCTCCAAAAAGACCTTGACTTTGTGTCAGAATGGTCAAACATCTGGCAACTCCAAATCTCAACCAACAAATGCTCTGTCCTATACATTGGCAAAAAAAAAACCAGAACACTAAATACAAGTTGAATAGACAAGACCTTGCAGACGACCCTCACTCTGTCAAAGACCTTGGAATACTCATATCAAATGACCTAAGGGCCAAAGCCCACTGCAACAACATCGCCAAAAAGGCTTCAAGAGTTGTTAACCTAATCTTATGTAGCTTCTTCTCCGGTAATATCACATTACTAACCAGAGCATACAAAACATTCGCCAGACCGATCCTCAAATACAGCTCATCTGTCTGGAACCCACACCGCATATCGGACATAAAACATTAGAAAGTGTCCAGAGATACTTTACGAGGAGAGTCCTCCACTCCTCTACTAGAAACAGAATACCTTACGAAACCAGACTCTAAATCCTGGGCTTAGAAAGCTTAGAACTACGTCGCCTTTGGCACGACCTAAGCGTAGCTCATAAAATTATCTGCTACAACGTCCTTCCTGTCAACAACTACTTCAGCTTCAACTACAACAATACACGAGCACACAACAGATACAAACTCAAAGTGAACCGCTCCAAACTTGACTGTAGAAAATATGACTTTAGCAACAGAGTGGTAAATGCCTGGAACTCACTACCTGACTCTGTGGTTTCATCACCAAACCCCCAAAACTTTACCCACAGACTGTCCACTGTTAACCTCACCCAATTCCTAAAAGGTCAGTAAGGGATGTGCATAAGTACACCAGCATGCCTACCATCCCTGTCCTAATGCTCCCTCTTATCAGTACCCATCTTATGTATATAAACAATGTTATATCTATGTATATTACTAACACGTACTTGACTAAATAAATAAAATAAATAAAAATAAAATAAAATGTGCCAATTAGCACACATTCCTTTTACGTTTCTCTTTTGCTAAAATGTCCCACTCCTCTAACGATTTGTTTTCCTCGCACCTGAAAAGTATGTTTCAGCACCTGAAGCACAGAATATTGGCCATTGGGTTCTTGAACTGCATGCAATGGTTCCAACAACTTCTACCAAATGATTACTCAAATTGTAGGGCAAATCCCAGATCATTGTTTCCAAGGATGATTCTAGAGGAGGGAATTATAATGCAGGATTTCTACTATATTCCTATGATTTTAAGAGGGGCCTACCTTACTAAGCTTTCTTCCTTACTGCAGCTTCCCAGCACTAAAGTGAACTTTCTATGAGCTGCTTTGGATCTATTGGATATAGATCTAAATAACACATAATTAAGGCTTCAGACTGCATTCCCAATCTATTTTAAATGGGAAAAAGTCCCACAGAAGGCAGCAGAACTCCCTTACTGTAAACTGATTGTAAAATTAATCTTCACAGGAATTAGTGCTGAACTAATTCTTCTTACTTTAATCTTTTATCTTCTCCCCTGCCTCGTTCAGATGCAAAGTGTCCTCAGCCTGCAAATCGGAGGCGTCGCAGCTCTGTTTTGCTGCTTGACAGTAAGGCAAGCAAAGGTATGTGACAAATAATGAAGTTTCTGTTTACTCTGAGGTAAAAGAATAAAACTGCAGTCCATTTGCATTTATTGAATCAGTCAGGAAATGGATAACGGAATGGAGGAAGATTATCCCTCTTTCCCTTGTTTCTCAAGCAAGAGGGTAGAAAATTAATAATCTCTATTAAATGGGATAATTCTTCACTTGTCAATAATTTTGAATGCTTGAATTCTGAGGGCAATGGGGGGAAGGAAGTACTTAAATGGCCCAATAATTTAATGTAGAATATACAGTAACTCAGTGATGGCAAACCTTTTTTCCCTCCTGCCCGCGTCTCCTGCCCACCTGCCCGCTCGCTCGCCAGGTGCCTCTGCTCCGTGGTGCCTTCCGCGCGTGCGTCTCCATTGAACTCCCCGAAGAGTTAAAAACTAGAGCAAATAGGATCACTGTGGCTGTACCGGGGAGCCCGCGTGCTTGTCATCAATGGAGACGCGCACGCGGAAGGCACCACGGAGCAGAGGCACCTGGCGAGCGAGGCGAGTGGCGGCATTGGCGGCAGGCTCCTGCCCGCGTCTCCTGCCCGCCTGCCCGCTCGCTCGCCAGGTGCCTCTGCTCCGTGGTGCCTTCCGCGCGCGCGTCTCCATTGATGACAAGCACGCAGGCTCCCCGGTACAGCCACACTGACCGGGGAGCCAATGACCGCTACCTGGGGCATGCAAATTAGAAAGCCCGGTTTTCTCTCTTCCTCATCCTTGGAACAGCTCCGGACGACTCTTCCTCAGTTCCTCTAATAATGCAGGTGAGGGGAGAGTAGTAAAATAGGAGGGGGGAGAGATCCCCGAAGAGTTAAAAACTAGAGCAAATAGGATGCAAAGAAAGAAACGCGGCTGCGCCCAAGCCACTGCCGGCTCCCGAAGGGAAGGCGGGAGGCGAGGAAAGGCCTCCCGCCTCCCCCCCCCACCTGGACGCCGACATTGGCGGTTTTTTTCCCTCTGCGCATGCGCAGCGTTCTGCGCATGCGCAGAGGGCAAAACTCAAATGGGCGGCCCCGCCCCCCCGTCAGTGTCCCGCTTAAAAAAAAAAAAATCTGGTCACTTTATGTACGGGGCTTCGATCATCCCCTTCCTAAGGAGATCCATGCCCCAAAGCCTTTTTTGCAAGTTATAAATCACCAGGACCACAAAAAACAATAGCAGAACTGATGTCCTTTATTTCAGGAGAAAACTAAGAATAAATGTGTTTAACTCTCTAGTAAGCTTAAAGCACAGATTATGGATTTATAAATGTAACTTAAAAAACACCACATTCAAAATTTTAAAAAATTCTGCCTCCCCTGTATTGGCGATATAATTAATTATTCGCTTTATTTTAAAAAATAATAAATAATACAAAGTAAAATAAAATGATTACACCTAGAGAGATCAGTAAACCTCCAGTGAAAGGGGCCAGAATTTAGTGGCCAAAGAAATTTTCTGCATGCAGGTGTTGAACTGGAAGCCTTCAGAGAGCATTCCGCCCACAGAAGACTTGGGGGGTAAACACTGAAAGCCTCCAAAAGTTCTTCTCCTATTATTACTTTTGCCCGTTATGAGAGGGGGAGAATTTTGTTGAAGAATAATTGTATTAAGTGTTTTTAATTTTAATTACATTGAAATACAAACTAAGTGAAACGAATTGGGTTTCTCCTTGGTTTACCCAGTAGTTTTTAGGAGCGTTTTCCCCCCCCTCCCTGGATGCCTTTCAAAGGCCAAGGGGAGCTCTGAGCCTGGAAGATGTTGCCCAGGGTCAGTGCAGAACAACCAGCGCCATGAGAAGCTGGCCTTGCCTCTCAGCTAGAAATGAATTGGTGGCTGGACTGGGGCCATTATCTTCCTCAAGCACACCCCAATCCCTTCCCCTGCCCAAGGGCCCTAAACAAGGCACATACTCAGGAACTGTCATTTGGACTCCTCCGTATGCAAGGTTGCAGGAGGGCTTTGATACACAGCAACATTTTATTGGTTTTCAAAAACAGAAGATAACTTTGAATGTTTTGGCAAAACTGGAGATGCAGTAATAAGCCATAAATTAATCTTATGAAAAGGACAGTCCCTATTAACTACAGTATTGAAAAGTCAAAGGATGTTCAGCTGTTCCTTCCAACTGTCTGGGACAAGATAAACAACTAACTAATTTGATTAATTTATGTAGATATTCATTGTCTCTTGTTTCCCTTTATGCCTATGCCTATGAGAAATAGGATTGTCTAATGTTTCACAAATTTTGCATATTTTAGCGGCACAGTTTCAGGATCAAGACCTGCATAAATGCTGCGAAGATGGCATGCATGAGAACCCCATGGGGTACAGTTGTGAAAAGCGTGCAAAATACATCCAGGAGGGAGATGCTTGTAAGGCTGCCTTCCTTGAATGCTGTCACTACATCAAAGGGATCCGAGATGAAAGCAAACGGGATAGTGAGTTGCTTCTGGCAAGAAGTAAGTAACAATGTCTGGGTTTATTGAAAGAAAGGAACATTTAATTCACCAATACCTGGAAAGCGTGATACATAACAGCATCACCAAGGTTAAAAACCTGTTTGGAGTATATTGTTATTATTAGGTGTTTATATGTCATTGTTGCTAATTTATAGCTGAGCTTTAGTGCAAAATACAGCTCTGTAAATGCAGGAGGAACATTAAAAGTTGGGTTGAATGAGGCCTCACTCATGGGAATCACATCATATGCCCAGCTGCTATGGCCTAGAGGTGGAGCTCTTGCCCCACAATCAGAAGGTTGTGAGTTCAATCCTAGGTAAAGGCAGATGTAGGGTCTCCGGCTTGGGCAGGGGGTTGGACTAGATGACCTGCAAGGTCCCTTCCAACTCTGTTAAAGCTGAGTCACATCCAGCCTTCCAGTCCCTGGGCTCTCTCAGTTCCCATCAAGGTTAGGTCTACACAGCATGCAGCCATATTCTCATTACATCACTGTTTTTAATTAAAGCTAAGGTGACCAGACGTCCCGATTTTGGTGGGACAGACCCGCTTTTTAATCATTTGTCCCGCGTCCCGCCCGCCCTCTTAAAAAGTCCCGATTTTTTAAAACAATGCCCGACTAGGGCATTCTTTCAAAAAATCGGCCTGCAGGCACTCGAGGACGGCCAGGTTGGGCCCAGCCGCAGGGGCAGCAGCAGCAGCAGCAGGCCCTCTCAAAATCGGGACATCTGGTCACCTTAGTCTAATGAGCCCCCGCGTCTTCCTCCAACCAGACGCGAGCCCGAGCGACAGGCTTCCGATTCAGTCCCCTCTATTCACAGGGTGGCGCGGGGCGGGGCAGAGCGAACTCTGGGGGGGGAGCGCAACTTTGCACTTGTCTTTCAGTCTGTGCCGCGGCAAAAGGGGCGGGGCAGGGCTGGGCGCGCGTCCTACCTGGGACTTTTCCTGGTAGCTCCAATCGCGTTCCTTGCTGATAGCGTCCAGAGCAGAGCAGCCCCTTCCAAAAGATCGCGAGACGTTATCTTTTGGAAGGGGCTGCTCTGCTCTGGGCGCTATTAGCAAGGAACGCGATTGGAGCTACCAGGAAAAGTCCCAGGTAGGACGCGCGTCTCGCGCTGGGGGTTGGGCGGGCGGGGCAGGACTGGCGGCCAACTACCTGAGCGATGGAGGCGCGGCGGCCGGTTTGGGGCTCGGGGTGGACCCCGGAGGCCCCACCACCCCCGCCGGATCGCACAGAGCGGACATGCAGGCACCGGTCGAGACGCTAAACAGCTAAAAAGCCCCCCCCGCCACTTGTTTTCCTCTTTTGCGCCTGCGCACGCTGGGCCCGAGCATGGGGGAAGAATTAAAACAGCGCACCGAGAGCGTCACCTGAGACGGTTGTAAGGATCTTGCCAGCCAGCCAGCCTAAACCATTGCCGGCTCCCGAAGGGGAGGCGAGGAAAAGCCTCCCGCCTCCCCCCCCCTCCACCCACCTGGACGCCGACATTTGCCTTCTTTTGCCCTGTGCACATGCGCAGAGGGCAAAACTCAAATGGAGAAACCCACCCCCGTCAATGGTGTCCCGCCTGAAGAAAAAAAGATCTGGTCACTTTAATTATTAAAGCAGACCCAGGAATCTGCTGCTTCCTCTCAAAACAACCCTCCACCACATTTTAAAAAACATTGCTGACCTTTTTGTTCAGCTAAAGCATCAACAACTTTTGGGGAGGTCTCAGCGGTTGAAGAAAGCTGTTGGTGAGAAATGATTTGGAGGGCTTGTTGAGTGAAAGTGGTGGCAGCACAGATCTATCTTTGGTGGTAGTTTAATGATAGACTGCTTCAATTTTATTCTAGTTGGAACAATGAACTATAAATTAAAACCTTGATTTTAAAAAAGTGAGTTTGAAAATGATTTTTTTTTAAAGGCTGAGGTAAAAAAGTTCAAGTTGGCAACCTCGCATTGGTTGATGATCTCTGGAGGGCTCGGGACAGGGGTTGTTCCTCTGTCCTGGTCCTATTAGACCTCTCAGCGGCTTTTGATACCATCGACCATGGTATCATGCTGCACCGGCTGGAAGAGTTAGGGATAGGGGGCACCGTTTTTCGTTGGTTCTCCTCCTTTCTCTCCAACCGGTCGCAGTTTGTATTGGCAGGGGGGCAGAGGTCGTCCTCGAGGCCTCTTACATATGGAGTGCCCCAGGGGTCGATTCTCTCGCCCCTTCTGTTCAACATCTATGTGAAGCCGCTGGGTGAGATCATCCGTGGCTTTGGGGTGAAGTACCATCAGTACGCTGATGATACACAGCTGTACATTTCCACCCCAGGCCACCCCAATGATGCCCTTGAAGTGATGTCCCGGTGCCTGGAAGCTGTGCGGATCTGGATGGGGAGAAACCGACTCAGGCTCAACCCTTCCAAGACGGAGTGGCTGTGGTTCCCAGCGTCTCGATATAGTCAGATGATTCCATCTCTGACTATCGGGGGCGAGTCTCTAGCCCCCGCCGAAAGGGCTCGCAATCTGGGTGTCCTCCTGGATCCACAGCTGTCCTTAGAGGACCATCTGACAGCTGTGACCAGGGCGGCCTTTTATCAGGTCTGCCTGATACACCAGTTGCGGCCCTTTCTGGATCGGGATTCCCTGTGCACAGTCACCCATGCCCTGGTCACGTCGCGTCTGGACTACTGTAATGCTCTCTACATGGGGCTCCCCATGAAGAGCACCCGGAGGCTCCAACTGATCCAGAATGCGGCCGCGCGGGTGGTTTCGGGGGCTAATTGGCGCTCCCATATAACACCCCTCCTGCGCGAGCTGCACTGGCTTCCGGTGGTCTACCGGGTGCGCTTCAAGGTGCTTGTTACTACCTTTAAAGCGCTCCATGGCATTGGACCTAGGTATCTCCGAGACCGCCTGCTGCCACAAACTGCCTCCCATCGACCAGTGCGCTCCCACAGAGAGGGCCTCCTCGGGGTGCCATCAGCCAAGCAGTGTAGGCTGGTGACGCCCAGGGGGAGGGCCTTCTCTGTGGGAGCACCCACCCTCTGGAATCAGCTCCCTCCAGACTTAAGAACAATTCACGACCTGTCCACCTTCCGCCGTGCCCTCAAGACACATTATTTTTATCAAGCCGGGCTGGCGTGAAAAAGTTTTTGGGGCTTTTAAAATTTTTAAGATTTTACTAAATTTTAATTGTATTAAATTAGGGCCATATTGAATATTTTATTTTAAATGTATTTTAATGTTTTTTACTTGGTTTAAATGTATTTTAATGTTTTTTACTTGGCTGTTCACCGCCCTGAGTCCCCTGGAGAAGGGCGGTATATAAATTTAATAAATAAATAAATAGATAAACCATAGTAGGGTGGTTGAAACTCTGCCTGTTTTCTATGTGCAAAATGTGTGTGAACACTCCTGAAGAAAAGAGGAGAAATAAGCATTGTGTCAATATTTTGAGAGAGCTACACTTTGAGTTTGCTACAAGATTGGGAGAGGATTAGAAACACATATGACCTTGATTTGCCTTGCCTTGATAGGTAACTGTTTTTCTAGTTTTTGTTTTCCCTGTCTGACTGAAAATTCATTATTTCTTTTTTTTTATTGAAAAGGTTTTATTAGTACAACGTACAAACATTTTTTAATTCCCCCCCCCTTCTCCCCCACCCCCTCCCTCCCCTTCCCCGACTTCCCAGAAAGAACACAGGATATAATCTTCAAATAACCATAACTTAAAATATACTAGCAAAATAAAAATTCAAAAATTCCTCTAATATATATATATATATATATATATATATATATATATATATATATATATATATATATATATATATATATATATATATATATATATATATATATATATATATATATATATATATATATATATATATATATACTTTTTTTTCTTTCCCCAAAGAAAAAAGAAAACTCCACTTTATCTAAAATCTATTAAACCATTCTGAAATTCTAACCATATATCATTATTAAACTATATATATCTTTTTAATCTGATACTTTTTTTGAATATAATCAGTCCATCTACTCCATTCCAATATGTATCTTTCATTTGAATGATCTTTTAAATATGATGAGATTCTTGCCATTTCTGCCAGATGTGTAACTTTTATTGTCCATTCCTCAATGGTAGGTATATCTTCTTTCTTCCAGTATTGTTCTACCAACAATCTGGCAGCCGTTATCAAGTTCAAAATCAATTTAGTCTCTATTACAGTACAGTCCGTAATTATTCCCAGCAAGAAGAACTGTGGTGTAAACTTAATTTTTTCCTTCAAAATATTCTGAATAATCCACCATATTTTAATCCAAAAAGCCTTAATTTTCTTACAAGACCACCAAATATGAAAATAAGTAGCATCTTCACATTCACATCTCCAACATTTAGGTTGTAAATTTGGATACATACAAGCTAGTTTTTTTGGATCCAAATGCCATCTATAAAACATTTTATAAAAATTTTCCCTTAGATTTTGAGCTTGTGTAAATTTTACATTTCTAACCCATATATTCTCCCATGTTTCCATCGTTATAGGTTCACCAATATTCTGCGCCCATTTAATCATACAATCCTTAACTAGCTCTGTTTCAGAATCTAATTCCACTAATACGTTATATAATCTCTTTATATGCATTGGTCCTTTGTTCTTTATTTGAATTACCAAGTTGTCATATTGCTGCGAAATACCTACTTTTGAATCCTCTTTCCATCTGGCCTGCAGTTGCCCATATTGGAACCAAGACTTAATTACTCCTTCTTCTCTTAATTGCTCCATTGATTTTAATTGTAACCTCATTCCTTCTACATAAAGAAATTCTTTATATGTAATCTTGTCTAACTTTTGCTCTATATTTATGTTCTCTATTGCGTGCCTGGGCACTGTCCATATAGGTATCTTATCATTTAATTTACATTGATATTTCTTCCAGACACGTAATAGAGCATTTCTTAATATGTGACTCTTAAAGGCTTTATCTACTTTTTTATTATACACTAGATAAGCGTGCCATCCATAAACCAAGCCATGCCCTTCTATATTTAGTATCCTCTCTTCCATCAAGTTAATCCAATCCGTAATTACTGAGAGGGTAGCTGCTTCATAATACAATCTTAAATTAGGCATTTTTAATCCTCCCCTCTCTCGTGAATCTTGCATTATTTTCTGATTTACTCTCGGTTTTTTCCCTGCCCAAATAAATTTATTAATACCCTTTTGCCACTCTTTCAAGTTATCATCTTTTTTGAGTATAGGAATCATTTGAAAAAGAAATAAAAACCTTGGTAAAACATTCATTTTTACTACAGCTATCCTGCCGAGCAAGGACAACTGTAGTTTTTTCCAATTTTCCAAATCTTTCTGTATTTTTTGCCATAATAGTTCATAATTGTGTTGATATAATTTCGTATTTATTGACATAATGTTAACCCCCAGATATTTAACCTTTTTAACTGTTTCAAATCCCGTAACCCTTTCTATTTCTTCCTCTTGACTTCTGGTCATATTTTTAGCTATTATTTTAGTTTTATCTACATTTATTTTAAGACCAGATACTTGCCCATAAGAATCAATAATTTCCATCAACCCTGTAATTGATTGATGTGGTTGGGTTACAATAACTACTAAATCGTCCGCAAATGCTCGTAGTTTGTATTCTTCCTGTCTTATTTTAATACCCTTAACTATCTCGGACTCCCTTATTTTACTAAGTAAGATCTCCATAGACAAAATAAACAGAAATGGTGATAAGGGACATCCTTGTCTCGTTCCTTTCTCTATGTTAACATTATCTGTTAACCCACCATTAACTATTATTTGAGCTGTTTGTTTTTGATATATTGCCTTAATAGATTGTATAAAATGTTCTCCAAGCTGCATCTTTTCTATTAATTTTAGTAAAAATTTCCAATTCAATCTATCAAAAGCTTTCTCAGTGTCCAAGAATACCAGTGCAGCAGATACCTGGTTATTCCTCCCCAAATACTCTAATAAATTGATTATTTGTTGTACATTGCTCTTCATTTGTCTACCTTCTATAAAACCAGTTTGATCTTGGTGGATCAATTGTTGCATAAGTATCATTAATCTGTTAGCTAGTATTTTGGGAAAAATTTTGTAATCTATATTTAACAGTGAAATTGGCCTATAATTTTTAGGGTCTGTATGGTCTTGATCCTCTTTTGGGATCAAAGAGATAAAAGCAGTCTTCCAAGTTGGGGGTACTTCTCCACCTTGTTGTATATTATTAAATAATGCCTTCAGAGGCTCCACCATTTCATCCTGTAGATTTTTGTAGTAAACAGCTGTTAGGCCATCTGTACCTGGAGCCTTACCCATTTTTAGCTGTTTAATAGCCGCCAAAATTTCCTCTGAAGTTATCAATTGGTTTAAAATTTCAGTCTGCGCCATGGAAGCTATATGTATATGCCCATTTTGTAAATATCTATCTATATCTTCCTCTTTGATCTTATCCCCCTTATACAACCCTGAATAAAACTCTAAAAAAGACTTTTTGATCATTTCGCATTCAAAAACTTCTTTCCCTTTATACTTAATTTTTTCTACTATTCTTGATTTTTGCTTTTTTCTTAACATATAAGCCAACCACCTGCCCGGTTTATTTGCATTGCAAAAAGTATTATGTTTAGCATATTGTAAATTAGTTGCTACTTGGTCTGCCATTAACATATTAAATTGAGCTTTTAATAAATTAATTGTTTCTTTAATTTTCTTATCTGTTGGTTTGGAGATTAGAGCCCTCTCTTGTTTCTTAATTTCTTCCTCCAGTTCTTTTCTTTTAAATTCCTTCTTCCTTCTATATTTATTATTCAAATATATTAAAACACCTCTCATATAAGCTTTACTTGCATCCCATACCATCTGTATTGATGTACCTTTCTGCATATTCATAACAAAAAATTCATTCATAAATTTTTTACATTCTTTTACATTATCCTCATATCTAAACAAGTTATCATTTAACCTCCAAGATCTTCTGGGTCCATAACCAAATTCCATTTCCAACCAGACGGGGCTATGGTCGGACAATACCCTCATACAAATTTTCTTTCTCTTCACCCTAGAAAAAAGATCGTTAGTAATTAAAATAAAATCAATCCTAGAAAATGATTGGTGTCTATCTGAGTAAAAAGTAAAATCCTTTTCTGCAGGGTTTCTTTCATGCCATATATCTCTCAAATCCCAATTTTCCATCATCTCAAAAAAGGATTTAGGCAGTCTTGCTCTTGAAAAAGTGTTTTGCTTGGGACCCTTCTTATCTTTCTTGACATCCAAAACACCATTCCAGTCCCCTAAAAAAATGCAAGTTTTGTATTCCCATTGTATGAGCTTTGAGTGCAAAAGGTCATAAAATCTTTCTTGTTGTTGATTCGGGGCATATATACCAATCACAAGTATTTTCTGTCCTTTTATTAAAAGTTCAATTGCTAGAAATCTTCCTTGATCATCTGCTTCTATTAACTTTGCAATCAAGTCTTTTTTCACATATATAACAATACCATTTTTCTTTTCTGGAGCCATAGCAACAAAATGTGTACCTAATCTTGTATTCATCAAGTATTTTTGGTCTTGTGTCCTTATATGAGTCTCTTGTAGACATATCAAGTCATTCTTAAATTGCTTTAAGTAATGAAATATTTTCCTCCTTTTCTGTGGAGAATTCAAACCATTGACATTCCAGGTAAGAAATTTAGTTCCCATCTCTGGGCTTCTGAAGCGTCTGGAGCACACCTTGAAGATCTACCTTGGATTTTTCTTTTGGTCTCACTCCTCCCACCACTTCTGATTTAGGAGTATCTTGAAGTGCCATCTGTTGTCTCTGTTGTCTCAATTCTTGTCTCCGTTTGGCAGCTCTGGTCTGTCTTTGTTCTTTAATCATTTCCTGTCTGTTGAGTACCTCTAGATTTTGTTCCATTTCGATAGCCAATGAGGCAGCTCCTTCTTGTACCACTTTCAACAATTCTTCTCTTTCTTGTTGTTGTGTGCCATCCCCCTTTCGTTTTCCTTCCGGGGGCCTAGATGTACCGGCCATTAAAACATCTTCATAAAAATCTCTGGCTTTCTGAACTGTATTAAGTTGATATCTCGCTCCCATGAACGTAACCACCAATCCACTTGGAATTTCCCACCTGTATTGTACTTGTCTTCTCAATTCTTCCACCAGGAAGGTGTATTCTTTCCTGGCTTTCAGCATTTTGGAGGGAATTTCCTTCATTGCCATCACTTCTTGTCCATCCACTTTGAGTTTATTTACAAATGTTGCTTGTAAAATATCATTATGTAATGTTCTAGTAGTAAAATAAATCACAATATCTCTTGCTAGGTTTTTGTTTCTCGCCACCCATGAGTTAACTCGATAAATTTTATCTATCTGCCATGCCAAGTCTTCCTTCTTCACTCCAAGTGCTTGCTCAAATGCTTCCAACATAATTTCCTTCAAGTCCTCCTGCTTGTTCTCTTTAACACCTCTGACCCTTATTGCAAACTCCATGCTTCTGTATTGCATAATTATTATTTCTGCCTCCTCCCTCTCAATTTTATTTTCCACTTCTCCTACCTTGGCTCCCAGCACTGTAGTACTTTGTTTAATTTCTTGTATTTCTTCTTCCATAATCTCATAATTAGTGGCCAAACCGGAAAAAGCATCAATTACATCTTCTCTAATCTCTTTGTTACGAATTGCAATATCATCAGAGACTTCCTGTATTCTCTCATTAGTCTCATTAATTTTTTCGTTAATTTCAGTAATTTTCTCATTTGTTTCAGTAATTTTCTCATTGGTTTCATTGATTTTAAGATTAAATCCGGCTGCTAACTCAGCTTGCATTGATCTAAGTGCATCTTGTAACATTGGGAGCATTAGTGTCTGAGGGGAGGGGGCTGGTGTTTTGGAGGCATGGCTAGGAGAGCTATCTGCGCTCGCTGCTCCTCTCGCAGAGGTGGGTTTTTTTTAAGCCATTAGGAATTACTTCAGTCTTTGTATTTAAAATGAGAAAAGAAAAAAGAAAAAAGCCAGAGACCAAGCAGCCAAAGAGGATTTTTATCAAGTCTTTTTTTTATCAAGAAGAAAAAAAATCAGAAAGAGAATTAAAGTCCAAAGTTTTCAAAGAGGGAGCTGGTAGTAAAAACAGCACTCAACTTTTAGTTTCCACACCCAGAAGCCTCCAGCGCCATTTCTTTTGTCACTTTGCTAATTAGTTACTTCCACACTGCCAATCCACAAAGAAAAGCTTTTACTACTTGCCATTTGCCATCTCTACCTCCTGGGTCTTTCCGCCTGCTACAATTTATTCCTTTGATTGAATTTGTTGATTGCAGGGATTGGACGCAGCTTCTTGCTCTGCTAAAATGGAGACTTCCCGAGTCCGGAGCTGTGGCAAGGTTCCTAGGGGGCCCTCACCCTTCGCACCCCAGAATCTCTCCTGGGGCACTAGGGGGGCTCTACCTCACCCCACCGGCTCTTCTCAATCCCCTTCGCCCGGGGAGGAGATGGTCGAGCCGCCAGAAATTCATTATTTCTTAATTTCATTGTATGTATACATGTTAATCTAATAGAGAATATAAAATAAGGATTGAAGAAATAGGTGGCTACGGAAGCAATGATTAATTCTCATCATGTCCTTGCTACTACATCTAATACTGTATGTGATGGAAACAGTACCTGTTGCCCTACAGAGTGCCTCATTCTGAGTAGCTTCAGTTTTCAAGAAAGAAATGTTGCACCATTGTGCCAGTTTGCACGTTCAGTACTTCTATCGGAATAGCAAGCCAGGGAAACTATAGTTTGATTAACAAAATGACAGAGATGCCTACTATTTTGCTATTTTTGACAATAACTATCTACTTAACAGTGGCGTATTTAATAAAGTATTATTAAAAAACAGTACCTTATACCAACTTGCTTTCTGTTTTCCAGGTGATTTTGAAGATGACTTATTTGGAGACGACAACATCATCTCAAGGTCTGATTTTCCTGAGACTTGGTTGTGGCTAACGGAGCTCCTGCCCGAGGAGCCTAACAATCAAGGGTATTGGAGCTCTGCTGTTTATATTAGCCCACTTTTCAGTTGAAAGGAAAATCTAATGATTGCAAAATTTATACAGGAATGGGGAAGATGGTTTTCTTCCAGGAGGAAAGGCTCAGAAAAGGTCCTGCATGAAACCTGGGGTTTATTTTTCACCTCCTTTAGAAGAGAAAAGCTACTTGTTAATCACTGTTCTTTATTATGGCCAATGACCAGAATTCCATTTTGAAAAGGTAGAAATGATGATTAATTACAATTAATAACAGAATAACAGAGTTGGAAGGGACCTTGGAGGTCTTCTAGTCCAACCCCCTGCTTAGGCAGGAAACCCTACACCACTCCAGACCAGGGATGGGTTCCTCCCAGTTTGGACCGGTTCACCCAAACCGGTAGCGACCCGCTGGTGATGTCACACTGATGTCACCAAACCGGATCAGTTTGGTAGGGCGCCACCATATTTTTTAAAATATATATTTTTTAATTTTTTTTAATTTTTTTCCCTTCTGAGCATGTGCAGAAGCCAACTTCCGGCACTGAGCATGCGGTTGCCATCTTTTTTTCGGCTTTATTTTTTGCCACGTGGCAGCGAGGTAAGTTAGAACCCACCCCTGCTTCCAGGATCCCCCCGTGCCCCTTTTGGCTCCCAGGGAGCTGTAGGGAGGCTTGCTAGGCCCAAAATGGGGCGCGGGGGGTGCGGCTTCCCCCGCACTGCTTTTGGCTCCCAGGGGGCTGTAGGGAGGCTTGCTAGGCCCAAAAGCTCATTGAAATTGCTGTTAGCTATCCTTGCTCAGGCTAAGCTAATCAACAGTGGAGCTCTAAGAATGCCAGATGATCAATGGGCATGTTCTCAGTGTCAAAACGTCTGGCTTTTCTTCCTGCTACCAAAGACCTTCTGGGGTTCTTCACAGGAAACGAGAAAGGGAGGGAGGGAGAAAGAGAGAGGGAGAGAGAGAGAGAGAGACGAGAGAGAGAGAGAGAGAGAGAGAGAGAGAGAGAGAGAGAGAGAGAGAGAGAGAGAGAGAGAAAGAAAAAGAAAAAGAAAAAGAAAAAGAAAAAGAAAAAGAAAAAGAAAAAGAAAAAGAAAAAGAGAAAGAGAAAGAGAAAGAGAAAGAGAAAGAGAAAGAGAAAGAGAAAGAGAAAGAGAAAGAGAAAGAGAAAGAGAAAGAGAAAGAGAAAGAGAAAAAAAGAAAAAGAAAAAGAAAAAGAAAAAGAAAAAGAAAAAGGAAGGGGGAGAGAGAGAGACAAGAAAGAAAAGTGATAAAGAAAGAGAAAGAGAAAGAGAGAAAGAAAGAGAAAGAAAGAAAGAATGAATGAATGAAAGAAAGAAAGAGAAAGACAGAGAAAGAGAGAAAGAAAGAGAAACAGAAAGAAAGAGAAACAGAAAGAAAAAGAAAGAAAGAAAGAAGGGAGAGAAGAGAGAGAGGGAGAGAGGGAGGGAGGGAGAGGGAGAGAGGAAGGAAGCACCACAAACCCTGCCACTAGACGTGGCTTCAGAAGACACTTTGAAACAGCACAGCAATTTAGGGCTGGAAGATATCTCAGAGGTCATCTAGTCCAACCCCCTGCTGCAGCAGGAAACCTTACATTGCCTGGATTATTTTGGTGCCTCTAACAGAGAGAAAAATTGCCAGAAAGGAGAAGGAGTTTACTAGGACAAGGCTGCCATGCAGAGGAAGGCAGAGATAGTCCTTGACTTATGACCACAATTGAGCCCAAAATTTTGGTTGCTAAGCAAGAGCATTGTTAAGTGAGTTTCACCACATTTTACTCAATCCATGACATTTCCTGGCTCTAACAGTCATGTGCAAGCTAGGGAAGAACATCTGAAGGCATGTGTAATGTTCTAATGTACAGAAGTTGTGGTTAAATGTGTGGCAGAAAGTGGACTCTTGGTGTGTTTTTCCAAATGCAGTAAGTGAGGTTGAATGTGTAGTTTTAGAAGAGCTGTGTGTGTGTGTGTGTGTGTGTGTGTGTCTGTATGTACATACACATACAGTATATATAGTAGATAATGTATCTTTTTGTGTGCCTGTGTGTAATATGTATGTACACATATAGGATATATGCATAGGATTAAATAGTATATTTTGGATGTTCAGTAGTAGTAAATAGACAGAGAAATTGTATCTCGTTGAGGCCTTTTGAGGCGAGGAGAGGCCAGGCATCCTAACCCTAACCCTTGACGTGAGTGATGTCAAGTTGGCCACACCCACCCAGTCACATGACCGCAAAGTCACTCTCACCCAGTCACATGCCTGCCAAACCACTCCCACCCAGTCACATGACCACAAAGCCACACCCACCATCACATGACCATCAAGCCACACCCACAAAAAGCCACACCCACAGAAACGGTAGTAAAAAAATTAGAACCCACCCCTGCTTCAGACAAATGGTTATCCAATATCTTCTTAAAAACTTCCAGTGTTGGAACATTCACAACTTCTGGAGGCAAGTTGTTCCACTGATTAATTGTTCTAACTGTCAGGAAATTTCTCCTTAGTTCTAGGTTGTTTCTCTCCTTGATTAGTTTCCACCCATTGATTCTTGTCCTACCCTCAGGTGCTTTGGAGAATAGCTTCGTTCCCTCTTCTTTGTGGCAGCCCCTGAGATATTGGAACACTGCTATTATGTCACCCCTAGTCTTTCTTTTCATCAGACTAGACATATCCTGTTACTGCAACCGTTCTTCATATGTTTTAGCCTCCAGTCTCCTAATCATCTTTGTTGCTCTTCTCTGCATTCTTTCTAGAGTCTCCACATCTTTTTTACATCGTTAACATTTACATTTTTTAATATTTAGTTTATTTAGAATATTTAGTTTTAATATCTTGCTGGTTTAAAAAAGAAAAAGTGGCTGCTTTAACAAAACCATCTTTAAGGAGGGCTGACATAGTTAATTGTTTTTCTGCATCCATAATTGATTGTTTAAGGCTTGATACACCCTGCTTATACTCGCATCATCTTGTGAAAAGCCATGAATTTTGATAAATTAATCTTAGCCAAGTTGATCCAGAGTTATCAGCCAAGATCAAAGGACCTAGGTCAATTGGGGAAAAAAATAGTTTCAGCCAAATAGAGATGTACGTTGGCATATGCTGTTTTCCGCTTCTCACACCAAAAGACCCCATTAGCAGCAAAAATGCATCTTTCCTCTTGGGTTCTACCAGTGGGGGGCTGCTTCCGGTTTAGATCGGTTCGGGCGAACTGGTAGTTGCGACCTGCGGGTGGGCCTGGCCACCCACCCAGGCACAATCCCATCCTATATCGCTGTGTTTTTTTTATGCCGAACACATGTGTGGACCGCGTACATGAGTGAATTCCCATGTTTTTTGATGCTGCACACATGTGCAAATGGCACGTGAGAGCAAATTCCAGTGTTTTGTGATGCTGCATGCGTGCGCGGATGGCGCGCACGCACATTTCCAGTGCTGGGCGAACCGTTGTTACGGTATGTGATGCCCACCTCTGGGTTCTACTATATGGACACAGTAGAAGAACCAGGACATGGTAGTTGTGGAGAAAGCTGCTTTTCAGCTCTTGCCACTTGGACTAGACCGGTTTGTTGTGCATCTTCTCCCATCACAGGGCAACTTTGGAAGCTATCAGTAGAACCTTGAAGGAAATGCAGATAAAGGAAATGTGACAGTGAGTCACCTTGAAGTTGATTTCAAAGTTAGGAATAAGTAGTTGGGGATTATTTATCCAGCAGCAATCAAATTGCATTGTCATATCTACTTTCAATATTATGGTAGATTGCTTTCAAAATGAGTATTTTATTTTGAAACCCCACTGTTGCAAACTTAGAATTTAATGGGGGAAATACAGTAGCTGACGACAACTTCTATTTGGAACTTGTTTGTATTTCCCATTGATTCTCAGATCCTTTTGGAAGGACGCTATATGATTGGTAGCTGTAGGAGTTGTCTACCTGACGTGAGCTTCCAAGTGCACACTGTAATAGCTCTGCATAGTAATGATGCAACACAGTGGTTCTCAGCCTTTTCTTCACCGTGGCCCCCTTTAAATGCCTTTTGTGGCCATGGGCCATGTCCACAGACCCTCAAGATGTAACTCAATATTTAAATCATAACATTTCTTCAAGGCTTTGTGGACCTCCTGTGGTGACATTGCGCCCCACCCCCACCCCCACCCCTGTCTGTGGACCAGAGGTTGAGAACCACTGACATAACACATTTCATTTTGTCCCTAGGATTTCAAGCAAGACACTGTCTTTTTATCTGAGGGATTCCATCACAACTTGGGAGGTGCTGGCTGTGAGCATTTCACCCACCAAAGGTAAAGAATCATGAACGATGGAGCCAAAGTTGGGAGATATGAAAAGCACCTAAGAATTAAAGTAGAATTAACGTTTTTTGGGGGGCTTTGCCATTGGCCTTACTTGCAGGGATCTGTGTGGCTGAACCTTACGAAATAACAGTCATGAAAGACTTCTTCATTGATCTTCGACTGCCGTATTCAGTAGTGAAGAATGAGCAGGTGGAGATTCGAGCTGTTCTGTACAACTACGCTGATGAGGATATTTATGTAAGTTTTGGGACTGTGACAAGAATGTGAGTTTAGACATTAGGAAATGTGCATGACTTGTGTTGCTACCAATTCTTTGACAGGCAAACTTTATGTATTTCCAAATCTAAACCACAGCATTTTCTGACTAATAAAAAAGTGCCAGTGATGGAGGCAATGGTGGCTAAGGCTCTTTGGATCAGAGTTGCTTAATTTTTTTGTTGTCAGGACCCCTTCCCACTTTTTGAACATTAGGGAGGGCCCCCAAAGAGCTTTTATTCCTATGGGCTATATTTATCAATCTTTACCATATTAAAAATTGAAATGGATTCATTTGTAGAATATTTATTTACTGAATAATATAAAAACAATAATATTAAACCCATCACATATGAACCAATAGAATATTTTTCATGAAAAAAATAGCATAATAATGAGAAGAGTAACATTATTTTAAATGTTTGCAAATACCTTTACTGCCTGGCAAATAATTCTGATATTGTGAGCCCCTGTGAGGGTTTTTAGAGGACCCCTCCTCAGATCACACTTTAAGAAACTCTGGGTTTAGATCATCATCTCTGCTCCATTTGGTTTTTCTATTGAGAAGTGCACTTATGGCGCTCAGGTATTTGGGTGGCCTTATTTGCATACATACTGAATTATTCACACAGTCCTGTTTTCTACCAGTCTATGAAGAAGGGAAGGGAAGGATAAATTGCATGATATGATGTGTGTGTATGTGTGCTCTATGTGTACCCCTCTTCTGTCTTTCCTTCAATGTATCACAATGATTTGCTGGTGCAGGAACAGATTTAGTGGGGAATGTGTTTGTGTCATCTGTGGGAAAGCTGGATTTTAAATGATTCTTATGGCCAAAGCTGCCTTGTGGCTCTTTTTTTCATCTCCACTAGGTACGAGTGGAACTGTTATACAACCCAGCCTTCTGCAGTGCTTCCACAGAAAGACAAAGATACCGAGAGCAGTTCACGATTAAAGCTCGGTCCTCCAGGGCAGTACCATTTGTGATAGTCCCATTGCAGCAAGGATTGCATGATATTGAGGTCAAAGCAAGTGTCCGGGGAGAGTTGGCATCAGATGGTGTGAGGAAGAAGCTGAAAGTTGTAGTAAGTAACAAGTGGGGTTACATTTTGGCTCTTGGAAAAGAGAGGCAATAACCAGAGATAGGCTGCAGATAAAGCCTATTTATCATAATTTTATTAATGAATTCACCCTTTATCTTCCCCCATTGCAACAAAAAGGTTTTTTGGTCTCAAAACTTAACTTGTAACAACACAAAATGACATATCTACCATGGTGGTTGAAATGGTCTAGTTTGTTATTCATCTTGGACTGTATAGTTGTTCTGATTGTCCTTTGAAAACTCCTGGAATCTTCTCATAGCAAAATTTGGTTGGTTTGAAAATGGCGGAATGGGGGCAGAGCTCACTGTTTAGGGAGTTCCTTCATGCAAAGCAAATATGCTCAGTGTTGCAGCCAGGATTCTTTTAGTCCAGTCTTTCTCCCTCACCCCCCCAATCCCTCCCCCAGCTGCAATAAAAAAAATCCCTGCCACATGAAACGATTACCCTTTACACTTCAGCGGTGTGATTTGTGGATGGGTGGGAGGATGGCTGTGAGACATGACCAAGCGGCTAAAATTGTCCACAACAGCAGCAATACTGCCAAAAAGAAAAAAAAAGTATACTGGGTGACTAGTCAGATTTATTTAGGAGTTCCTAGGCTGGTCTGCCTTTATGAGCACAGGACAAGGGCCAGAGCACAGGACAAGGGCCAGAGGTGGAATTCAGCCGGTTCAGACTGGTTCGACCACCCGCCCGGATGTAATGCCATCCTATTTAGCCACGTTTTTGAGGCCGTGCGCATGCGTGGAAGGTGTGCACGTGAGTAAAGCGCATGCGTGGGAGGCCGTGTACATGCGTGGAGGTGGCGCGAGCGAGCATAGGGAGCGCGCATGCGTGCTCACATTTGCAAACTGGTAGGGAAGGTAAGTGAATACCACCTCTGGACAAGGCACTGTGGTATTGCCAGGGTAGTCATGCGTTTCCCCTCCTATCCTTGGACTGGAATGGGATGACATCTTTGTCTTAGCCCATAAAATGCTTGCCCACCACAAATTCAAAAAAAATTAATAACACTATTGAATTCTGAAAAGAGAAATATCAAACCAGCCATTTCAAAACCATAGAAGCCATTCAAACTCATCTATTCACAACAGCTCAAACTGGATATGGATGGCTAGGTCTCAGCTAACGAGAACAAGATTAACAACAATGTGCTGGCTGGGTGCTTTTCAAAATGAAGTTGTTAGATTCACATAACAAAAGAATCGGAGTTGCCGTAACTGTTGAGCACTTTATTGAACCTCAGCTGAAGCAAATGCAGAATGCCAGCCGGCTCCAGGGAAGCCGCTTTCAAGGACTTGCATGGAGGCGGCCGGCTACTGACAGCCATTCATAATCTCCCGCTCACGTCTTGACGAATCAGCGAGCTGCATGCAAATTTGGGGAATGTACCTCCATATGTAACACCCCTCCCCCTAGGTTTCCAGGTCATCCAATTACTATGTTTATCTTTGTGACGTAGTCACGCAAGTACACTGGCCACCTGACAACCCTACTGGACCTGCGCAGTTCAGTTCCTCAGGAGTCCCTGAGCTGCGCGGACATGCCTGCTGCAGCTCCTCTGGCATCTGATGGAAAAATCTGGAACCGGCCTCCAGGCGTGGCAGCTGAAGACTCCTCCCCGGTATCGTCGTCCTCTGAGAGGTCTCCAGTAACTCTGGGAAGTCCCCATAGGTATCTGTGGTAACTCTCTCGGTCTCTGTTGTGGTCTTCTGCTGTCGTCTCGATCGGGCCTGGATTGTTTATTGCAGTCGCAGTCTCTGTGTGATTGTATTGTCCTTGGGGCAGAGACCGACTGCACTTGTTGTCTCGTTCAGGTTCGGCCTCCGGCTGGCGGAGCCAGGAGGTCCCTATTCTATGTCGCAATTGATCTATATGTCTTCGGCACTCTCGGCCATCCTCTAATCTAACTTTGTACGATTTGGGGCCGGTAACTTCAGTTACGGTGGCTTTCATCCATTTAGCCTCGCCTGTATAATTCCGAGCAAACACTAGTTCTCCTGTTTTTAATATTCTCTCTGGGACTGGAGTCGATGCTGGCAGTTCTGGTGCATAATTTGGGTTGAGCCTGTCTAAAGTCGATCTTAGTTTCCTGCCCATCAATAACTCTGCCAGGCTTCTGTTGGTTGCAGGACAAGGCGTTATGTGTTGGGCGAGTAGGAACTGGTTTACTCGCTCCTGCCAGTCCCCGGAACCCATCCTTGCGAGAGTCTCTTTGGTCAGTCTGACCATTCATTCCGCTTGTCCATTACTCGCCGGATTGAAAGGAGAGATTAGTGCATGTCGTATGCCCAGGTTGGCGAGGAAAAGTTCCATCTTTCTAGCAGTTAGCTGTGGCCCATTATCCGAGACTAGGATGTCCGGTAGCCCATGAGTCACAAATAATTTCCTGAGCGCCCAGATTGTGGCGCTTGTCATGGTGGCTATCATGGGGACTACTTCTAACCATTTGGAGTAGGCATCTATTACTATTAGGAATGACTGCTTGGCTATTGGACCCGCAAAGTCTATATGCACCCTTGACCAAGGCCCCATTGGGGTTTCCCATTCACACGGTGTGGTTTTGGGTGGTGCTGGTCTTGATTCTTGGCATGGGTCACACGTGGCCACCCATTCCATGATGTCCTGATCTAGTTGTGGCCACCATAAGTAACTCCTAGCCAGGGCTTTCATCTGGACGATGCCTGGGTGACCCTCATGCAGTGTTCTAATGATTCTTTTTCTTAGGGTTTGGGGTACTATTACATTTCCTCCCCAGAGTAGACAACCCTTAATCACTGATAGCTCTTGTTGCTTAGTTTTAAAAGTTCAGAATTTTTCCTTTCCTATGTCCTGTGGCCACCCCCTCAACACCCAGTTCATAACTTTACTCAGTACCTGGTCTTTGTTGGTGTGTTCTGTGATGTCTTTGGCGGTCACTGGGCTGGTGTGTTCACTGTCTATGAGAAGGATGTTGGCCACAGGAGCTGGGTCTGTGACAAGTTCCAGATCTGGGCAATGACTTAAGGCATCTGCATGTGAAATGTCCTTCCCCAACTTGTGACAGAGAGTGTAATTGTACCCTGCCAGGAAGACGTACCATCAGGTCATTCTTGGGGACATGTATTGCGGAGTTTGTCTGTCCCCTGCCAGCAGTCCAAGCAGGGGCTTGTGGTCGGTAACCAGTTCAAATGATTGGTCATTTAGATAGTCATGGAATCTTTTGATGCCCGCTACTGCTGCTAAAGCCTCTTTGTCTAATTGACTGTAGTTTCGTTCAGCGGGAGAGAGAGTCTTTGAATAGAAGGCAATTGGTGCTTCCAAGCCATTTGGGAATATATGGCTGAGGACTGCCCCCACTCCAAAAGGGGAGGCGTCACACGTAAATCTTAGAGGTAATGTGGTATTGTATTGGATGAGGACGCTATTTGAAGATAGTAGATCTTTTACAGCCTTGAAAGCATTGGCCTCTCTTTGTCCCCAAGTCCACGTGGTCGCCTTTCCCAAAAGTCTATGGAGGGGTTCAGCAACGGTTGCTTTCTGTTGCAAAAAAATAGCGTAGAAGTTTAACAACCGTAAGAATGCTTGCAGTTCCGCTTTATTCTTGGGTGTTGGGGCTTCCTTTATCGCCTAAATTTTTGCTTCAGTGGGGTGAATTTCAGACTCATCAATAAGGAACCCGAGGAATTCCATGCTGGGTACCCCTATCTGGCATTTATCTCTTCTTACTTTTAGTCCTTTTTCCTGGAACCTTTTGAGGACTTCCCTTATTCTGCCATTAGTTGTTCTTTAGATGCCCCTGAGATAAGGACATTGTCAAAATATGGCACAACCCCGGGGATGCTGTGGAGCAGTCATTCCATCATGCTTTGGAACAGCCCCGGGTCTACGCTCACCCCAAATTGCAGTCTAGTGCATCTGAAAGCGCCCCTATGGGTCATAATGGTTTGAGCCTCTGCAGTTTTCTCATCCACAGGCAACTGTTGGTATGCCTGGCCTAGATCTAATTTGGCAAATACTTTTCCTTGCCCCAGTGAGTGTAATAGGTGTTGCACCACTGGCACAGGGTATGCATTGGGTTGTAGGGCTTTATTAATGGTTGTGCTGTAATCCACACAAATTCTTTTTTTTAATTCAAAAAGTTTTATTAGTACAAAGTACAAACATTTTTCTCTTTTCTCCCCCCTTCCCCACAGACCCCTCCCCACCCCCTTACCCTCCCCCCTCACCCACCCACCCACCCACCCCGACTTCCCAGAAAAAGCACAGGGTATAGTATTCAATAAACATAAATTAAAATATACTAACAGATTATTAATTTCAAAATTTCTCTAATTCTTTAACTCCTTGTTACTCAAAACCTTTTAAACATAATCTAAAAATTAGGCATATATCATTAATAAACTAACATTCCAATATATCAAATTATTAATTTCACAATTATTCTAGATTTTTAATTCCGTATAACTCAAAACCTTTTAAGAGTAGTCAAAAAAAATTTTTTTAACATATATCATCTCTAGTCCATTCCACTATATATCTTTCATTTAAATAATCTTTAAAATATAATAATAAAAAGAAAAAATTTTTTTGCCATCTCGGCCAGATGCACAACCATCAGCCTCCATTCCTCAATAATAGATGAATCTTCCTTCTTCCAACACTATGCCTCCAATAATCTGGCATTTAAAATCAACTTAAATCCCCAACTGCTGGGGGACTTTAATCTGCCATCGCCCGGCGAAGACTCAGGGGCAGTCCAGGAGTTCATGGCTTCCATGACAACCATGGACCTGACCCAAGTAGTTCAGGGTCCGACTCATGAGGGTGGTCACACGCTTGACCTTGTGTTTCTCTCGGGGCAGTGGAGAGATGATCTGAGGCTGAGGGGTTTAGTCACAGTACCCTTGTCGTGGTCAGATCATTTCCTTCTGAGGTTAGATTTCATGGCACCACTCCTCCACCGCAAGGAGGCGGGACCAATTAAGTGGTTCCGCCCCAGGCGCCTAATGGAACCCGACGGATTCCAGAGGGAACTTGGGGAAATACCTGAATCCCTGATACACAGTTCATCCGAGTCTCTGGTCGCGGCCTGGAATCAGGCAGCAGCGGGGGCTCTGGATCGGATTGCGCCTTTGCGACCTCTCCGTGGAAGTGGATCCAGGAGGGCTCCTTGGTTTACCGAGGAACTCCGGGAGATGAAGCGCCACAAGAGACGCCTAGAGCGATGATGGAGATCTAGTAAAGCTGAGTCTGACCGGACACTTTTAAGAACTTTCATTAAGTCTTACTTAATGGCGATACGGGCAGCAAAATGTTCGCATTTTTCCGCTCTTATTGTGTCCGCTGACTCCCGCCCAGCCGCCCTGTTTAGGGTGACCCGCACCCTTCTTCCTAAGGAGGAAGGTGGAGATCCCTTGCAGGGTAGAGCTGAGGAATTTTCTCGGTTTCTGCGAATAAAGTCATTCAAATTCGGACAGACCTGGACTCTGATTGGGCAGTACAGGCCGAGACGACTGGGGCAGGCCTTAGTCCGGTTATATGGGATAGGTTTGAACCGGTGACTCCTGAGGATGTAGACAAGGCCATAGGAGCGATGAGCTCTGCCACTTGTTTATTGGACCCGTGCCCTTCCTGGCTGGTTTCGGCCACCAGGGAGGTTTCACGCGGCTGGTTCCAGGCGTTGGTCAATGCTTCTTTGAGAGAGGGGTCCGTCCCGCAGCCCTTAAAAGCTGCGGTGGTGAGACCTCTCGTCAAGAAGCCTTCCCTGGACCTGGCGGATTTAAAGAACTTCCGTCCAGGGAAGGTTGTTGAGAAAGTGGTGGCGCTCCAGCTCCTATGGCTGCTGGATGACACTGATTTTCTGGATCCCTTTCAATCAGGTTTCAAGCGCGGCTACAGTACGGAAACGGCTTTGGTCACCCTGATGGATGATCTCTGGCGAGCCCGGGATAGGGGTTACTCCTCTATCCTGGTGCTACTTGACCTCTCAGCGGCTTTTGATAGCATTGACCATGGTATCCTTCTGCGTCGTCTTGGAGAGGTGGGGTGGGCGGCACTGTTTTGCAGTGGTTCTCCTCCTTCCTCTCTGACAGGACTCAGTCGGTGTTGACAGGGGGGCAGAGGTCGAGCCCTAGGCCCCTACTATGTGGGGTGCCGCAGGGCTCTGTCCTCTCGCCCATCCTGTTTAACATCTACATGAAGCCACTGGGTGAGATCATCCGACGACATAGGGTGAGGTATCAGCAATATGCTGATGATACCCAGTTGTACATCTCCACCCCGTCTCAATTCGGGGAAGCCGTAGACGTAATGGGCCGCTGCCTGGACGATGTTAGGGTCTGGATGGGGAAGAACCGGCTAAAACTTAACCCTGACAAGACTGAGTGGCTGTGGATATTGCCTCCTAAGGACTTGACCAATTGTCCCTCCTTGGTTCTTGGGGGGGAGAAATTAGCTCCCTCAGAACGGGTCCGCAATTTGGGTGTCCTCCTAGACCCACAGCTAAAATTGGAGCAACATCTTTCAGCTGTGGCTAGGGGGACCTTTGCACAAGTACGTCTTGTGCACCAATTGCGACCCTACTTGGAGAAGGAGGCACTTCTCACAGTCACTCATGCCCTTATCACCTCACGGCTGGATTACTGCAATGCGCTCTACATGGGGCTACCCTTGAAGAGTGTCCGGCGACTGCAATTGGTGCAAAATGCAGCTGCGCGAGCTGTGGTGGGTGTACCTAGATGCACCCACGTAACACCGATCCTCCGCCAGCTGCATTGGCTGCCCATTAGTCTCCGGATCCAATTTAAGGTGTTGGTCGTTACCTTTAAAGCCCTACATGGCTCAGGGCCAGGTTACCTTCGGGACTGCATCCTGCCACATACCTCCCTACGACCGGTCAGAGCCCACAGTGTCGGCCTCCTCCAGGTCCCATCGACCAAACAATGTCGATTGGCGGGGCCGAGGGGGAGGGCCTTCTCTGTGGGAGCTCCCTCCCTGTGGAACCAGCTTCCCCTAGAGGTCAGGACCATCCTCACCCTACTGCCTTCAGGAAAGCAATAAAAACTTGGCTCTTCCGGCAAGTGGGGTATGAGTGAAACTTCTTTTTAAAATATTGATAGTATTTTAACATTTTTAAATTGCTTTTATTGATTATATGTTTCTATACCTCCTGTTAGCCGCCCAGAGTCCCCCGGGAGTTGGGTGGCATAGAAATTTTAATAAATAAAATAAATAAATAAAATAAATAATAAACTTAATTACTGTTACAGTACAGTCCATAGTTGTTCCCAACAAGAAAAACTGTATTATAAACTTGATCTTTTCTATAAAATATTTTGAATAGTCCATCATATTTTTATCCAAAAAGCCTTAATTTTCTTTTATTTTTTTAACATAACGATCGTATACAAAAATACATAACATCTTCACATCACCAACATTTAAGTTATAGATTTAGTCTTTTCCCATATTTCCATCCTTACAATTTCTCCACTATTTTAACCCCATTTTCATACAATCCTTAAGCTCAGTTTCTAAATTTAATTCCATTAACACATTATACAACCTTTCTATATGCATTTAACTGTTATCTTTTATTTGTATTGTCAAGTTGTCATCTTACTGCAAAGTACCAATTTTTAATCTTCTCTCCATCTGGCCTATGACTACCCATACTGAAACCAAATTCTAGTTGTTCCTTCTTCTCATTCGACCGTTAGATCTAACTCTTCTACCCACTTGTGATTTAGTAATTTCTTGAGTTGTCAACTTGAATTGTTGTTGTCTTGATTCTTCCTTACGTATAGCCACTGGTCTGGTCTGACTCTGATCCTTTATCTCTTCTTGTATATCAAATACATCCAAATTATGAATATCACTCTGGTTTTGTAAATCACCTTGACTCATCAAAGCTCTTTCCATTTGAACTACTGTTGACGACTCTCCTCTCTCTCCTTCCATTACTTCCTTCATTCTTCTTCCTTCTGGTGTTTTGGATATCTTGGCCTTTAACTCTTTTACATAAAAATCTCTTGCTTTCCATATCGTATTGAGCCGATATCTCTTTCCCAGATGTATCACCACTATGCCAGCTGGAGTTTCCCATCTATACTGTATTTGCTGTTTTTTCAATTCATCCACCAGAAAGGCGTAATCCTTTCTGGCTCTCAACATTTTGGGAGGAATTTCTTTCATTGTCATCACTTCCTGGCCATCTACCTGAAGCTTGTTCTTAAAAGTCGCCTGTAAGATTTCATTAAGTAGTGTCCTTGTAGTAAAATATATTACAATATCTCTTGGCAGATGTTTCTGTTTAGCCACCCAGGAGTTGGCACGATATATCTTGTCAATCTGCCAACCCAATTCCTCTTTTGTCACCCCTATCATTTGCACAAATGCCTCCAACATCATTTCTTTTAAGTTTTCTTGTTTGTTCTCCTTTTCACCTCTTACTCTTAAAGCAAACTCCATATTTCTGTATTGAATCATTAATACCTCAGCTTCATACTTTTCAATTTTATTTTGAGTCACTCCTATATCGTCACCCAAAGTTGTCACAGATTGTTTAATTTCTTCCACCTCCTCTTCCAATATTTTAATATTTTCTACCAGTCCTTTAAATACCAAAAATATATCTTCCCTTAATTGCTGGTTCCGAGTTACAATCTCCTCTGAAACAGCCTGTATTTTTTCATTAATTTCATTAATTTTTAGATTAAACGCCATGACAAGTTCACCCTTCGTGGCTTTTAAGGCTTCTTGTAACTTTTCAAACGTTAAAGTCTGTGGGGGTGTTGAATAAACAATAGGTTGCATTCTTGAAATATGAGCAGGAGGACTATCAGATCCTTTATTTAAAAACAGTCTTTCCAGATTTTCAGGCCATTTAAAATTTAAAATTAGACTTTTTATTTTACTCCAAAGTCAGAAAGAAAAGAGAAAGTTCATCAAAGTCAGGCGTTTTCATACAAAGGGCTGCTAGCGAAATGAAACTTTCCTTTTAACTTTCACTTTTCACGCCCTTTGAAACTTCAATCGCCATTTTGTTGCTCGTTAAGTCAATTAGTTTGTCACTTCCGAAATGAGAATCAACATTGGAGTTAAGTTTAAATACTTGCCATCTGAGTCTCCTGGCTTTTTCTGTCTGCTGTAAATCTAGATGTTAAAAATCACATGTTGAAAGCAGAGTTGGTCGCGGCTTCTTGCTCCGCTTAAGCGGAGACGTCCCAGGTCCCGGAGCAAATGATAGGCTGCTAGGGAGCCCTCACCCTTCGCACCCCAGATTTTCTCCTGGGGCACTTGGGGGGCTCTACCCTCGCCTGTCTGCTCTCATCTCTCCCCTATGCCCAGGGAGAAGATTTTCAAGCCGCCAGACAGCTGTTCTGGCGGCTTAACAGAACCCGAGACCAGGCGCTTGTCGAGGAGCGTCTTTGAGGCTTGCGGAGCCAACCGGAAGCCCCAATCCACACAAATTCTTATTGACCCATCTTGCTTAATGGGGGTGACAATGGGAGTTTTCCAAGTGGCATGGTCGACTGGTTCCAGAACCCCTTGTGCTATCAGTTTATCTAATTGTTCATCGACCTTTGGGAGAAGTGGCAGGGGAACTCTGCACGGCTTGAGCCTTATGGGGGTTACATTTGGATCTAAGTTAAAGGAGATAGGCTTCCCTTTATGTTTACCCAGTCCATTGGAGAAAACTTCCTGGAATTCCGGTGTCAGGTCATTTTGCAGGTGGTTGAGTTCAGTCATTTTGATGCCTAAGAGTTTCAGCCATTTTACCCCCAGGAGGGTTTGTCTCTGTCCTTTGACAACCGTGAGTGTGAGGTTGCCTTTGAATGCTTTGAATTTTACTGGTACCATTGCTGTGCCCAGTACTGCGATCTGGTTTCCTTGGAAGTCTTTCAATCTCATGTCGCTGGCCCTTAAGTCTTGTCTGCGGATGCGTGACATAAGTTGCTTTAACTTATTCCATGGTATGATGGTGAATGTGGAGCCCGTATCCACCTCCATCCTGCAGGGTTGGCTGTTGATGTCTGCTGTAATAAAGAATTTCTCATCTGTGTCCATTTCTGAGTGTCCCACTGTGTGGTAATTCCCTCTCTGATTGAAATGGCTCCCATCTTCCCTGCATCTACCCCTCTGAATTCCTGGATGGCTTTGGTGTTGTTTCCAGTTTTCCATGTTTGCTCTGGGTTGGAATGGGGCATTGTGGTAGAAGGCAGGTTGAGAAGCCCTGCAAGCCTCAGTGATGTGGCTTCTTTTCTGGCAGCGGCGGCAGACCGCATCTTTGAAGTTGCAATTTGCTCTGGAGTGATTCCCCAGGCACCCGGGGCAATGAAGATTCCTTTGTTCACCCCCTCTCTGGCTTACTTTGCGGTCCTGGATTTGGTGGCAGCTTTCTTCCTCCTCTTCTTCTGCATCTCCCTCAGCCTCTGGAACCTCTGTTGTCCAGTCCGGCTGGTGGTGAGTGCAGTGGGCTGCGGAGCTTGTCTTCCGTATGTCTGCTGCAGAAGTTTCAGAGACTTCGGCCACTCTTGCTGCCTCTACAACATCCTTGAACATGGCTCCCCTTTTAACTAGCAGTTTCTTTTGGAGCATTAAGTCTCTCATACCAAGGATGATGTGGTCTTTCATCATGTCTTCTGGATTATCAAATTCGCACTTGGTTGCAATTTTTCTTAGGCTTGCCACAAAGTCATTTATAGCTTCCCCCTCCCTTTGTCGCCGATGGTAGAATTCATTTCTGCTGATCATCAGCAGGGCTGAGGGTTGATAGTGCTCTGCTAACTTATTTTAGAGTGTGGACCAGGAGATCGATTTGATGTCCACCGGTGCTACTAGTGCCTGAGCTATGTTGTAAATGTCTGGTCCACAGTATGTGAGGAAGAGAGCCCTCTTCCTGTTATCTGGTAGGTTGTGGAAATTGTTCGCCTCCAGGAACATTCGGAATCTGGACATATATGTCTTCCATGTCTCTTTTTTTGAGTCGAAGAGCGCTGGAGCTGGAGATGTCTGCTGTGTAGTCATCCTTCGTTGTTGGCTGGGCAAATTTTTTTGAATTTCATGCTAAGATGGCTGCTGGATGCCACTAGGTGCCTTTGTTGTGGTCGTCTTCCTACTTCCTTCATCGCCAGTGTTAGATTTGCATAACAAAAGAATCGGAGTCGCCGTAACTGTTGAGCACTTTATTGAACCTCAGCTGAAGCAAATGCAGAATGCCAGCCGGCTCCAGGCAAGCTGCTTTTAAGGACTTGCATGGAGGCGGCCGGCTACTGACAGCCATTCATAATCTCCCGCTTGCGTCTTGACCAATCAGCGAGCTGCATGCAAATTTGGGGAACGTATCACCGTACATAACAGAAGTTTGGAAGCAGAAGATTGGAGATCCATGGTTACAAACAGATGTGAAAATAATTGCCAACCACTCACCCTTAATCTGACATAAGGAAGCTCAGGGCTTCCAGGAAATTCAGCTACAGGAGGGGGCAATGATCCATTAAGAGCCGATGGTAGACTGGTGGATAAATAGAAATTAACCCTTAATAGAGGGCCATGCTGATTTGGTTATTGAGAAGATATGAGGCTGACCTAAGTCTTTTCCTATTTTGCATCCAAGCACCAGTTCTATTACTGAATATTTTACTACATTTCTAAGAGATGCTACATTTCTAAGAGATGCTACAGGGGAGTCTTTGTATTTTGTAATTGTTCTTGTGAACTACTTGTTGCTGTCATGCATTATATTTTCATTTGCAATGAGGCTTCCATAAGAGATTTTTCTGGTGTCATTTTCTGTAACAGCCTGAAGGGGTACGGAAAGATATTGTGACTTTTATTGAACTGGACCCAAGTACAAAAGGAGTCGGTGAGTAACTCTAATTCTTTCTCATTAATTCCCATTATACCTTTTACTATAGGTAAAGGTATGGCAAAGTCCTTTCACCCACGTGCTTCATTGTTTCCAGGGAAAAGAGAGGATCTTTTTATCATGACAGTTTAAAATAAAAGTTATTTTACTTTTCAAAAGTTATGTGCTTACAGACAATTATATTCCTTCCTGTTAAGTTCCTATTAAGATAATTGTGTTGAATTCCATTGTAAGAACTGCCTTCCCAACCACATTCAAAGTACGAACTTCTGAGTCAGTGTTTTCAAAAGGATTCCTTTTGAAAGTTGTATGACAATCCATTCATTCAAAGAAAAGTCTAAATGCCTTCAGGCAAGGCAAGCATATTTAACCTTAATGCCCCTCCCCATTTGGCAGGATGCAAACACAAATCAATCCACAAAGTATGAAACTCCTTCCTGGGAATCCAGATGGCTATACGTTCCCAGCCCCCTTCCGTTCAACTGACTTGCATTGCCCCTCATAAAACCCTATCTTAAGATGAGAAGGTTCCCAGGTGTCTAGGATCCTGATATCTGTTATAACCTTTTGATCAAGCAGGACCAAGACCCCCCTTCTCCTTTTGAATGGCAGAATCTGTGAGTCTGACATGCTGCCCCCTTAAGAGAAAAAAAGGTCCACCTGTAAGACATAAGCAGAATCAATTATGATATATTAACAAGGTTTGTTAGGGTATTGGGAGTGAAATCTTCTCAATAAGATGGGAGTTTTAACATGTTGTTTAGCGACCCACTCGTTCTGTGAGGAAGGCAAATGTTTCCAAGATACCAAATACTGGATCTTCCCTCTGTGGATCCTAGAGTCAAGAATTTCCTTGATTTCAAAGTGTTGTTCCCCTTCTATCATGATTGGGGCAGGTGGTGCAGATACCACCGGACTAAGTGATGAGGTTACCTCTCACGTAAATGTTCATGTAAAACATTGTTGATTAATTGCATAAACACTGCAGGTGCCCCTTGTAGCCCAAAAGGGAGCACCTTGAATTGGTAGCATCCCAGGGGGGTGTTGAATGCCGTTTTCCATTCATCCCCCTCCTTAATCCTGATTCGGTAGTATGCCTCCCTGATGTCTAGTTTGGAAATTTTTTTCCCTTTTGTGAGGTGGGCCAGCATATCTTACATGTTTTCATGTTACATGTTTTCAACACTTACCGTGTTTAGGTTTCTGAAATCAACACACAAGCGTTTTGTGCCATCCTTTTTTCCCCTAAATAACACTGGGGCTGCTATCTTTGGTCTGGCTGGTTCAATGAAACCCCTTGCTAGGTTTTTCTCAATGAAAGCTCTCAGCTCTTCTAACTCCCCCGGTGACATGCTATACATTCTTGGTTTAGGCAGTTTAGCCCCAGGTAAGATTTCTATTGCACAGTCAGATGCGCGATGCGGAGGAAGTTCATCCAAAGCTGCTTCGATAAAAAATTCTGCCAAGTCTTTGTATTCCTTGGGTATGCCTTCTGTTGCCATGCTATGACCAGGCATGGCTGTTTCCCTGCGTTTACCCCCTTCAGTTCCTATCTGTGGGTCCTCCGCAACAGTCATGTGCATTTGGAATTTTATGGTGCCTTGCCCCCAATATATTCTTGGATTCCACTTTTTTAGCCATGCGAGTCCCAAGACTAGTGGCCATTCCATGCCAGGTACTACTATAAATGTAAGTTTCTCTTTGTGGCTCTCAATGCCTATTTTCAGGGGTTCCGTGGCAAAAGCAGCCGGCTCCCCCGCTGCTATTGACCCATCCAGTTGGCAAAACGCGATGGGATTTCTCAGCTTTCTCACTGTGATTCCCAGCTCCCTGATTAGAGTTGGGCTGATTAAGCAACGGGTGCACTCTGAGTCTACTAATGTGGAGATATTTTTTCCCTCATCTTGGTTAGGGATAAATAGTCTGAGAGGGAGGGTAAGCGGTTCAATTGGTTTGCTTACCAGTGGTTCATCCTCTGGGTCGCTTTTGAACGATGCTGGATCTTCCCTTCGAAATGCCGGGATGTTGTCTCCAGCGGGAGGAGGGGATGGTGGTCCTACCATCTCGCTGTTCCTCAGGGCTGTTTCCCTCCCACGCTGGATGGGTCTCGCTGGTCTCTCCCCCATTTGGCGTTCAGGTTTCCGGGTGGGTGTTTGGGGCCAGCATTCGGGTGCTCGGTGCCCCTCCTTCCCGCACTTGTAACAGATTGGAGGTTTAGGGGGAAAACCCTGTTACCTTCTGAAGGGCTCTTTCCTCCATTGGGGTGGGGATTTCTTCCATGCTCTCCCCGTACGGTACTGATTCCTAGCCATATCAATCTCCGCTTCTTCAGTGGTGAGGTACCACTCATGCAGATGATTCGGTGCACCCCTAGCCACGCAGGCATTATACAGATCATCACTCAGTCCATCCTTAAAACAGCTTACCAGGATGTCTTCTGGCCAGTTTAGCCAGCATGCGAGGTCCCGGAATTCTTCAGTGTACTCCACCACTGGCTGTTGTCCCTGTTTCACCACCTTAATACGATCGCGTGCTTTGCGGTCTGCCAGCGGGTCCTCGAACCGTCGTCATAGGGCCATCATGAATTGGTTAAAGTTGCGCAGTTCGGGTGCGTCGTCGTTATGTAGGGTCACCATCGATCTGGCAGCAGCTCCTTCCAGAGCTAAGGTAACAGCTCACACTCGGGATCCCTATGTTTGGAACTCACGTCCATATTCTTGCATATAGGTGAGTACATGTGCTACGAAGAATCCCAATTGTTACGGGTCCCCATCAAATTCCACTCACAGGGAGGGAGTTTTCCTTTCTAGTTGTGGGGCTTGGAGTTGGTTAGGAAGGGGTGCCGCTGCATGTGCTGCCCTGGGAGGGTTTGTTGGGTCCCCTGCCGCGTCCTCCATCTGCCTGCCGGCTTCCCGGAGGTTGTTGGCTCCCCCAGCCTCTTCAGCGGTTGCTGTGCTCCCAGCGCTCCTTAGTTGTCGTTCTGAGGTCCCTCGGATGTTGAGATTTTCCAATGTTTCCATCACCAGCTGGGCTAGCTATCTCTTCAACTGCCCCTCCCTCAGTGGTGCTTCGGTGAGCTCCTCATGGTCAGTGAGAGCTTCTAGCTCCAATTCCCAATAAGGTTTCCGATTCCTTTGATTAAGGGTGACTCCTCTGGTTCTCCCATCCCAGCTGTCCTTTTTTCCAATGCCAATAGACCAGCGGAGTTTCTCAGAGGTCTCGAACTCTCCCTCAGCCTCTTTGCTGGGGAGTGCGGAACAGGTATCCGACTGGGTGGTGATTGGTGTCTCCCCCCCAGCATTCAGTTTCCTCCTGTTCCCAGTTTTATTCAGACATGGTTTGCCCAGTCCCCTCAGTAGAGCGAAGTTGCTTCTCTGGGTTGACCAATTTTGCAGACTTTGCTTTCTGTAAGAACTGCCTTCCCAACCACATTCAAAGTACGAACTTCTGAGTCAGTGTTTTCAAAAGGATTCCTTTAATTAGCAGTTGTATGACAATCCATTCATTCAAAGCAAAGTCTAAATGCCTTCAGGCAAGACAAGCATATTTAACCTTAATGCCCCTCCCCATTTGGCAGGATGCAAACACAAATCAATCCACAAAGTGTGAAACTCCTTCCTGGGAATCCAGATGGCTATACGTTCCCAGCCCCCTTCCATTCAACTGACTTGCATTGCCCCTCATAAAACCCTATCTTAAGATGAGAAGGTTCCCAGGTGTCTAGGATCCGGATATCTGTTATAACCTTTTGATCAAGCAGGACCAAGACCCCCCTTCTCCTTTTGAATGGCAGAGTCTGGAGTCTGACATCCATTTACAATTGATTATTAGAAACAATGTCAAAGAGGTACTTAATGTGGAATGTGATATTTTTCTTTTCCTATAATTTCCCTCATTTTCTTTTTCATGTTTCAGGTGGAACCCAGGAACAAACGGTCTTAGCCAATAAATTAGATGACAAGGTGCCTGAAACAGAAATAGAAACCAAGATTTCTGTCCAAGGTAAGAACTAGTTATTTGAAACCCAGGCTCCTACATCGTTAAATATAGAAGATGAAATAGTCACCAGCCCAATTTTGCTACAATCTACTGGTGCTGTAGATGGACTCCTTGATAGAACAACCTATTTTTCTGTTCCTGAATAGATGGAGCATAGATCAGAGCCTTCCTTATTGGATTCACAAATACAATCGATCTATCCCTCTTCCGACATTTAACCTTATTACTTTTGCCTATCTGGCGAAATCAAAGTGGGTGTGCTCCAGGTCCTGATGTTTAAGCAGTGTAATCTTATGGGACCTAGGAAGCCTTCCTTCTCTGCCCAGTGCCTGCCCTCTGGAATGCCATTCTCCCCCAGATCCATACAGGTCCAACTCTAATGACATTCAAAAAGTCATTTAAAAAATTGGTGGTTTTCCTTGTGGAATCCCTGTAAAAGTTTGGTTTTCTACTGGTATTGAGTTAGTTTCAGATCTGCCATCACACCAATTCAACCATATTTCACTTTGATGGCAGCCTACCATAAAGTATGGGGTGAGGGAAAGGCGAATGTAGGGAGGGGGTATGACAAGAGCCAGAAGTGCCAACCAGAGACACCACTTGCAGGATTCATGGGAACAGAATGCAAATGGCCAAACCTCAGACCTGTTACCAAAACAACTAATTTAAACTTTACTGGACACTACTAAGATGACCAGGGGTGGTGGTGGCCTGGGAGAGGGGAAAAGAAATGGCTTTATGCGTGAATCCTCAGATCTGGATTTTCCTATACTGTAACTACTTGGCTTTGGTAAAAGTATACCTTTCACTGCAAATGGAGTTGAGGGTCTTTCTTTCCTAAATACTCAAGGTAGGACAGGCCTGACAATCTTTTGGTCAGCTTTATTCTTTTCTATATATATTGTTTCTTCTTTTTAACCATAAGCCACCCAGAATTGCTAAGAAGTCTGGCAATCTTGAAACTGAAATAGATAAGTTAGTTAATAAACTAACTGTAACTAACTAATTAATCCTGGAACCTAATTACTCTATGCTCAATGCTCTAAAGGAAGGGTAGTAGAGTTGGAAACAAGATTAGACTAATCTTTTGCCCTAAAGATATTGAAGCTTAAAGAAAGATCATGAAGCAAATGAAGCAAAAAAATATCATGAGGAACTAAAAATAGAAATGGTTGAAGTAAAGGCCAAGGTGAAAGGAATAGATGACAAGATTGTAAACATTCAACAAACTTTAAAAGAAAATGTACAAAAGATTAAGACAATAGAAGATAAAATAGAAAGAGTAGAACAAAGGATTGATGGTATAGAAGAGAAAAATACTGCGTCCTCTAGAAATTTAGTAGAAGCTATAGCTCATTTAGAGATAGAACGCGCCTCATATAATTTGAGATTCCAAAACATCGCAGAAGAGAAGGGGGGAAACTTGGGTGAAAAGATGGCCGAGATATTAGTTGAAATTTTACAAACTGATGCACAGGAAATAAGGCGAGAAATCGATGAAATTTATCACGTGCACACAATCTATGCCAGAAGACACCACTTGTCCGGAGAGGTGCATGTAAAATTTGCTAGGAGAGCCATCCGAGATGACATCTATAGATGGTCTAGGAACGAGGCAATTTTGTATAAGGACAAGGAAATAATCATATTAAAACAAGTCCCCTGTAGAATCAGAGATAATAGGAAACAATATCATTTCCTAACTAAAAGATTAATAAAGGATAATATAATGTATAGATGGGTGATGCCGGAGGGGCTCTTGATAACATGGCAGGAGAAGATCAGAATCAACTCAGTAGAATAAGCACGAAATTTTGGTGAACAAAGCGGCCTAATAGAAGAACAACCCAGCAGAGAAAGTAGGAAAAGCAGAGAAGATTTAGAAGATAGAAGCCAAGAAGATCTAGTAGAAGAAAAGAAGAAACAAAAGGAGGTCATTAAGAAACAAAGACAGCAAGAGAAAACGCAAGGTAGAGTGCTAAGAGAGACGAAACATACTAAAAGATATTATAAATAATAATCTCCAAAGAAACAAAAATAACATTCAGTAAAATAAATGGACAATAACTGGAAGTAAAGAACTCAAACATTTTCTAAACAAAAAAAAGGGAAAAACTTGACATTAATGTAACTGTCCTACAACAAGTACATATCAAAAAAGAGAATTTAAGACTACTTGTTATACTCACAACAATTTATGCCTCAAATGATAAACAATTTGAATCGCATTAAAAAATACACGATAAATTTACAGAACTAGGAGTAGAGAATTTAATTACTATTGGGGATGCCAATGCCTTAGTTAACAGTAAGATAGAACAAAAGAAAAGTATAAAGTGTACTTTCAAGTAATCTTATAAAGGTTTTAGAAGATATATTGTACAATAGGATAGGTAATGTGAGAGCAATATGAATATTAAATGAAATACTGTGTAAAATGTAATCATCCGACAACAGCTTTTGATGGATAGGGGGCTACAAATGCCCCACCTGTTTGTTATATGTTTTGGTGTGTCTTGTTTTGTGTGTTCAATAAAAAATAATAATAATAAATTTAAAAAAGAAAAGAAAGATCACAAACTACCCAGTTTCTACCCACATGCTTGGTAATTTTTTCACATTCAGGTGACCGTGTAGCTCAGATGATTGAAAACTCAATTGATGGAAGTAAACTCAGCCATCTCATTATCACTCCTTCTGGCTGTGGGGAGCAAAATATGATCTCCATGACTCCATCGGTTATTGCCACCTACTACCTGGACACAACAGGGCAGTGGGAGAATCTTGGCGTGGATCGCAGGACTGAAGCTGTCGAACAGATCAGGACTGGTAAGGCAAATTGTCTCCAGATATGTTTTTCTCAGTAGATAGAAATGTGAGATTCATTAATCCCTAAAATAAACAAATATAAGACCCACAGAAGTCAAGAAGCCAAAAGTTCTTAAATGTATGGTGGGACTCTTTGTTGCTGTTGTTATTGTTTTTCTTTCACAAGGTAGATTTATGCTAGCTTAGCTAAGGATATCACTGCTTTAGCCTGGAAGGGTGGAGGTGGTCATAGTAACTGCTGAGAAATATTTAAATATGGACTCATGGAATTATCACAGTATTCTATAAAAGGAAAGACTCTTTTCATCTCTTTTGTAGTGAGTTTAGAAGTATTGTTCTGCTGTCAAATTCTGGTTTTCAGGCATACAGGACAGCAGTCTTCAGCTCCTTTTGTTGTTGTTGTTAAGGTTGCTTGTTTTCAGAATCTCATTTGAAGAGTGTGACGATTTTGAGACCAGAACACAAATCAAAACAATTGTGCAAAGGAAAAGCAGCTCCAATGAGACACACAGCAAAGAAAGAAGAGTGCAAACCTGTTGTGGATGCCAGTCTGGATGCAAGTGTGATTTTGTATGGCTGCAGCGAAATTTCACAGCTCTTTCTATCTTGTTCCGTTTCAGGTTACACCCAGCAGTTGGAGTTCAAGAAAGCAGACCATTCCTATGCAGCATTTCCAAAACGTGCATCTAGTACTTGGTATGGACAAAAATATAGCCATTACTTTCAGATCATGGAAAGGCTTTTCTCTAACTTCTGCTATAAATGTTCATATATTTTCATTTTCTAACTTCTGCTGGGGCATCTGATTCTCTGTCTTTCCATTTCCTTTCTTGCTTTCTTCATTCCTTTCTACCTACCTTTCCTTTCTTCCTAGTAGCTCCTTTCTAGCCCATGCTTCAGTCAAAATCCTTTCAGCTTTCAGACAAAATGCTCTTTTCTGATAATGGCTTACCCATATAATATGTCTCCCTCTTGTCTTCTCATGTCTAGCATTTGGTATCAATCAGTTCTATTGCCCCCCCCATTAAAATAAGAATCAGAATGTCCTGCTTCAAGATAGTAGAAGACTTGAAACACTGATTCCATGGGATTGTGTTGTTGTTGCTGCTGTTATTGTTACTAGATTTTTTTTCTCTTTGGTTAGTTCAAGGTGATGAACATACTTAATATTCTTGCCTTCTATTTTCCCCACAACATTAACCCTGTGAGGTGAATTGGGCTGACAGAGGCCCAAAGTCACCCAGCTGGCTTTCATGCCTAAGGGAGGCCCAGAATGCACAATCTCCTGCTCTCTAGGCCAGGACCTTCACCACTACTACACCACTACATTCAGAAAAATATTATCCTGCAACCTACAACTTCTACATTGTAAAAACATATGGACTACAAAACTCGACCAGGGCAAAGCAATAGACGCAATCTACATGTACTTTTGTAAAGCCTTTGACTCCGTAGTACACGACAAACTATTCCTAAAACTAAAAACTTATGGCATCTCTGGCCCCCTACACAAATGGATAACTGCATTCCTGTCAAACAGACAACAAGTGGTTAAAATAGGATCATCTCTATCAAACTCTATCAGATTTGACCGAAGGAGATTTGACCGAAGGAGGACACCCAGGAAGACCGGCTAAACGATCTACTGCAAATCCGGCATTTCTGAAGGGTGATCCTGACAAATTCCCAAACGAAGGTGAGACTTAAGAGATTCCCTGAAACTCCCTGTGGGGTGATTCTGAGGTATTCCCTGCAAGGCTACTCTCTGTGAAGGAATTCCCTGTGAGTTGACTCCCTGCTTACGAGCTCTGCGAAGCACAGAGATTATCTACAAAGCAATCCATCTCGTTTGTTGAAGTGAGCTGGAGCTGTGAGGCTAGGATCTCTATTCCCTCCGAGCGGAGACTGCTTCAGCGTAACCTGATCCCCCTGCAACCATCGGATTCCCCTGCACCCAGAGGATAAAGGGAGCCACGTGGCTGGGAAGCCAGGAGCAACAGTAGCCAGCAGAGGAGAGAGCCGGCAACGGGAAGCAGCACAACAAAGCCTATACCGGCAAAGATCAGTGGAGCACAGATCAGAGGAGCACGTGTGATCCCCAGCGTGCTGCAGCAGAGTCAGAAGCTTTTAGAGCCTGCTTGTTCCCCCCATCGGAGCTTGTTCATTTCCTTGACTATAGATTGGGATTGATAGATTGAGATTGATCATTGACTGTTTAATTTAACCTAACTGATTGATAGATTGGGAATTTAATTGATTGATAGATTGGGAATGATCATAGGACCATTGATTTTTAGTAGATTAAGTTATTTGATTGTTTAATTATAGGGATACCTACTAGAAAAAATGATAGATTGTTTAGCTAACTAACCCATCTGACTAATAGATTGATCAACCGATAATAGAGTGATTAGCCATCTGACTAATAGATTGAATAGAATCCATCTGACCAATAGATTGATCAACCGATAATAGAGTGATTAGCCAACTCACATCTGGTTGATAGACTGGGACAACTGATTATAGTAAAATAAAGTAGTAAATAGTAAGCAGAATAAGATAGCAAGAAGCAGTAATATAAGTAGTGAAGAGTAAGTAGAACAGGACAGTAAGAAGCAAAATAAGCTAATTGATAGACGGGGACAACTGATTGTAGTATTAAAAAAAGCAGTAAACAGTAAGAAGAATAAGATAGTAAGAAGTAGTAAAATAAACAGTAAATAGTAAGTAGAACAAGATAGTAAGAAGCAAAATAAGTTAAATGGTAAGTAGGATAACTTAGTAAGAAGCAAACAGAATAAGTAAAATAAGATAGTAAATAGTAAGTAGAACAAGTAAGAAAGATTGAGACCACCTACTGTAGTAGAATAAAATAGTTAATAGTAAGTAGAATAAGTTAGCAAGAAACAAGTAGAATAAGCAGAATAAGTAGTAAATAATAAGTATAATAAGCGAGCAGAATAAGCAATTTGATAGACTAACGGACAATAGGAAATCTTCTAGTAACCACACACCCACACTCTACACACTCACAGACAAGGGAAACTTACTAGTAACTCCACACTCCCACACTCTACACTCCTACTCTCACCCCCAACCAAAAAGCCACACACATGGATCAAGGAACAGACTCCATTGTGACATGCAGAACATGCTCCATGTACACGCTTATGCCCACAGAAAACCATAACTACACATGCACCAAATGCAAACTAATCAAATTACTAGAAAAAAAATTGAAGACCTGGAGACAAGCCTAAACACCCTGAAACTCAACCAACAAAACGAGAAACCCCAAACCCCACAAAAAGAACACGCACAAAAAGAACACAAAAATGACCAAGCAACTTCCACTTCAGCTAACCCCTCGGAGGAAGAAAGCAGATGGACACATGTCACCAACAGAAAAAAATACAAACCAAACACAAAACCACTGTCCAAACCAACCCACCCAGACCCAACCCCACTGGCTCTAAGCAACCAATACCATGGACTTCCAATAGAAGATAACGCACAGACACACACAAAAAAAAAAACACCAGAAAGAACCCTCAACAGAGCAACAGCACCAAACACCACAATGACAAAGAAAGAAACTCCTCAAAAAACTCCAGGCAAAAAGAAAAGGCGAGTACTGGTAATAGGAGATTCAATCCTCAGAGGAACCGAACCCGCCATCTGTAGACCAGATAACCAATCCAGAGAGGTATGCTGCCTCCCAGGAGCCAAAATCATAGACGTAGCAGAGAAAGTAACTGAAATAATAAAACCCACAGACTATTACCCCCTACTATTACTCCACGTAGGAACAAATGACACAAAAAAGAACTTGAAAGCAATACAGAACGACTATGAGCAACTAGGCAAGAACGTCAAAAACCTAGGTGCACAAGTAGTCTTCTCATCCATACTACCAACAAGAGGACAACACCCAGCAAGGGAACAAAGAATCCTACAAGTAAACCACTGGCTAAAAGGTTGGTGTCGCCAAAAAACCTTTGGATTTCTGGACCATGGACTGTACTACCTTCAAGATGGACTTTTGGCAAGGGATGGGTTACACCTCACAAAGACTGGGAAGAATGTCTTCGGAAAAAGACTGGCCCAACTTGTCAGGAGGGCTTTAAACTAAAATCACGAGGGGAGGGTGACCAATCTACAGGATCCCTGGGACCCAACTCCAAGAATGGACCCCAGGCAAACAAAACAAACAACAAACCAAAAAGGGATGGGGAAGAAAACAAACTCAAATGCCAAACAAGAGACAAAGAAAGAACACCCACAATCAGGCACAAAGAACTCAAATGCCTCTACACAAATGCACAAAGCCTAGGGAATAAACAGGGTGAACTTGAAATGTTAATGTACGAAGGTACACATGACATAGTTGGAATAACAGAAACTTGGTGGGACGAATCACACGATTGGAACACACAGATAAAAGGATACAAACTCTACAAAAAAACCAGATCACACAAAAAAGGAGGTGGAGTTGCACTGTATATAAAGGACCACTATGTAGCTACAGAGCTACAAGTAACCAAGGAAGAAAACCCATTAGAATGCATATGGGTCAACATAAAAGAAAAAAAGAACAACACAACAATAGGAGTTTACTACAGACCACCAAACCAAACAGAAACAATGGACACCCTTTTTACCAACCAGCTAAAGAACATATGCAAGAAAAACAACATTGTAATAATGGGAGACTTCAACTACCCGGACATCAACTGGAAAACCAACTCAGCACCAAGTGAGAAATCTAACAGATTCCTAACCAGCCTAGCTGACAACTTCATTGTCCAAAAAGTGGAGGAGGGAACTAGAGGGGCAGCCATACTGGATCTAATACTTACAAACAGAGAAGAAACAATAGAAGGAGTCGAAGCTGCGGGAACACTGGGCGAGAGTGACCACGTAATACTAAAATTCACCATAACGCAAACACAAATAACTGAACATAACGACACCTATATCCCAGACTTTAAAAAAGCTGACTTCAATAAACTCAGAGAAAACCTGGGAAAGATCTCTTGGATGGAAGTACTAAAGGGTAAAACAACTCAAGAAGCCTGGGAGATCCTGAAAAACACGATCATAAAAGCCCAGAACACCACAATACCGATGAGGAAGAAAAACAAGAAATCCAAAAGGAAACCAGCATGGCTAAACAAAAATCTCACCGATAAACTGAATGAAAAAAAAGATAAATACAAAAAATGGGAAGAGGGGCACATAACCAAGGCAGAGTACCAACAGACAGCCAGAATCTGTAAAGAAACAATCAGGACAGCAAAGGCCCAGAATGAACAAAGACTCGCAACAAAAGTCAAAGACAACAAAAAAAGCTTCTTCCAACACATTAACAACAAGAAAAAAATCAAAGAAACAGTTGGTCTACTAAAGAGAGAAGACGGCAAAGAAGTAACAGACAACACAGACAAAGCAGAGCTACTGAACACATTCTTCGCATCAGTCTTCACACAAAAGGAAACTGCACCTCAACTACCCAGCAACACAAATATAAAAAACAGATTCGAAGCAAGATTCAACCTAAGCAAAAATACAGTAAGAGATCACCTATCTGAACTTAACGAATACAAAGCACCAGGACCAGACGGATTACATCCCAGAGTCCTAAAAGAACTAGCAGAAGTCATTTCAGAAACACTGCACCACATCTTCCACAAATCCTGGAACACAGGGGAACTACCTGAGGACTGGAAAAGAGCTGATGTGGTCCCCATCTTCAAAAAAGGTAAAAAAAACAGACCCAGGAAACTACAGACCAATCAGCCTAACATCAATACCTGGGAAAATACTGGAAAAAATAATTAAAAACCAGATCTCCCATCATCTAAAAACAAACCAAGTAATAATCAACAGCCAACACGGATTTGTTAAGAACAAGTCATGCCAAACCAACCTCATTTCATTCTTCAACACTGTGACCAAATTAGTAGACCAGCGTAATGCAGTAGACATAATGTACCTGGACTTTAGCAAAGCATTTGACAAAGTAGACCACAACCTACTCCTTCAAGCTAGAAAAAAGCGGGATAGACAGCTACACAACCAGATGGATTAACAATTGGCTGACCAACCGTACCCAGTGAGTAGTCCTCAATGGCTCTAAGTCCACATGGAGAGAAGTAAGCAGTGGGGTACCACAAGGTTCCGTCCTAGGCCCAGTACTCTTCAATATCTTTATAAATGACCTAGATGAGGGAATAGCAGGAGAACTAACCAAATTAGCAGATGACACCAAGCTGGCGGGAGTAGCAAACACCCCAGAGGACAGACTCAAAATCCAGAGGGACCTTGACAGACTCGAACACTGGGCCCAAACCAATAAAATGAAATGTAACACAGAGAAAAGTAAAATTCTGCACCTAGGCAAGAAGAATCAAAAATACACATACAAACTGGGCGGAACCACACTGTAGCAGCGATTGCGAAAGGGATCTTGGAGTCCTAGTAGACAGCCAACTAAATATGAGCCAGCAGTGTGCAGCAACAGCCAAAAAGGCCAACACAGTCCTGAGCTGCATAAATATAGGGATACAATCAAGGACCAGAGAGGTACTAGTACCACTCTATAAAGCCTTGGTCAGACCACACCTAGAGTACTGCATCCAGTTTTGGTCACCACACTACAAAAAAGACATTGAAACTCTAGAGAAAGTGCAGAAGAGAGCAACCAGGATGATAAAGGGTCTGGAAAATAAAACATACGAAGAGCGGTTGCAGGAACTGAGCTTGGCCAGTCTAGCGAAGAGAAGGACCAGGGGTGACATGATAGCAGTGTTTCAATACTTGAGGGAATGCCACAGAGAGGAGGGGGTCAGGCTGTTCTCTATGGCACCAGAAAGCCAAACAAGGAATAACGGATGGAAGCTGACCAAGGAGAGATTCAACCTGGAAGTGAGGAGAAACTTTCTGACATTGAGAGCGATCAACCAGTGGAACAGCTTGCCAGAAGAGGTTGTGAGAGTCCCAACACTTGCGACCTTCAAGGAGAGACTGGACTGCCATCTGTCTCAAATGGTGTAGGAACTCCTGCTTGAGCAGGGGGTTGGACTAGATGACCTACAAGGTCCCTTCCAACTCTAATAATAAATAAAAATAAAAATAAAAATAAACCCTGTACCTGTTAACAGCGGTGTTCCCCAAGGAAGCGTTTTAGGACCTACTCTCTTCATTCTTTACATAAATGACATATGTGATATTATACAAAGCAACTGCGTCCTCTTCGCAGATGATGTAAAACTATTCAACATCACAGACAATACTACAACCCTTCAAAAAGACCTTGACTATATATCTGAATGGTCAAACAAGTGGCAACTACCAATCTCTATCAACAAATGCTCAGTTTTACACATTGGCAAAAATAATCAAAACACAAAATACAAACTTGATGATCATGACCTTGATGATGATCCTCACTCAGTAAAAGACCTCCGAGTACTCATCTCTAATGATCTAAGTGCCAGAGCCCACTGCAACTACATAGCAAAGAAGGCATTAAGAGTGGTTAACCTAATCTTGCGCAGCTTCTTCTCTGGTAACATTGTACTCTTAACCAGAGCATACAAAACATTTGCTAGACCGATTCTTGAATACAACTCATAAGTCTGGAACCCACACTACATATCAGACATTAACACAATTGAGAATGTCCAGAGATACTTCACAAGAAGAGTATTACATTCCTCTGTTCACAACAGAATTCCTTATGAAACCAGACTTGAAATTTTGGGACTTCAAAATTTAGATCTCCGCCGCCTTCGATCTGACCTAAGTGTAGCTCACAAAATTATCTGCCTCAATGTCCTACCTGTTAACAACTACTTCAGCTTCAACCGCAATAATACACGAGCTCACAATAGATACAAACTTAATGTAAACCGCTCCAGACTTGATTGCAAAAAATTCGACTTCAACAACAGAGTTGTCAATGCCTGGAACACTTTACCTGACTCAGTAGTTTCTTCCCCAAACCCCAAAAACTTCAACCTCAGATTATCTACCATCGACCTCACCCCATTCCTAAGAGGTCGGTAAGGGGCGTGCATAAGCGCACAATCGTGCCTACCGTTCCTGTCCTAATGTACACATATATCCTTACCTCTTTTACTCTTATTCATGCTTGTACTATTACATATATATTCAATCATGTTTTACTGTTTATACTTTGCTTATAATCATATATGCTTGACAAATAAACAAATACAAATACTACTGCAAAGTGGCTCTCTGAATAGATAATTATCCTACTTCGGTGGGGAGCTGTCCTCTGAAAGTACTCAGTTCCACTGACTATTACTAGGGCAAATGTTAAGAATTCATCTTTGATAGTCACAAGAACTGAATTAAGGAATTCTCATTCTCTTAACTCTTACCCTAGATTTCTTCCAAAGCTCTTGTTCCTGTGCACTGTTGTGATATAACAACATTGTAATTCCTCTTAAACTGATTCGATGCATTATTTCTCCTGATACTTCCTTGAGTCATGGGTTGAGACCTGGATTAGTTAAGCTCTTTTTCCTTCTTAGGTTGAAGGACAGATGAGAGATGAGGACAAGACATTTTAATCTTGTTTGTTTCCTAACAACGCATGGACAGCCTCTACCCTTGTTGTATCATAATATAGTGGTGTGGTGACTCTGGACAAACCACTCTTCCCCTCTTCCTCCTAGCTAGCAGCAACCTAGTCATACTTGGCTTACAAAACCAAGCAAGCAACTACTTGCATTATATTCTTCATTGAAATGGTTAGTTAATGCATTATCTTCTTTACAGGCTAACAGCATATGTTGTAAAAGTCTTTGCCATGGCTACCAAAATTGTAAAAGAAATTAAACATGAAATCATTTGTGGAGGTGTGAGGTGGCTGATTCTGAACAGGCAACAACCAGATGGAGTGTTCAAAGAAAATGCCCCTGTACTTTCTGGAACAATGCAGGTATGGTTTCCTCCCTCCCTCCCTCCCTGTTTGGTTTAAATAAACCCAGAGGTTTTCAAGTTCTTAACAAACCCGGGTATTAAAGAAAAGATTGTACTGTGCAAGGGGTTCGTTGCTAGCTTTTTCTCTAATGATATTGGCCAGCTGTACAGGAATTCAGGCAGGACATGTGGATACAGTATATACCATTATTTTATTATTATTGTTTGTTGCACAGTTAGCCAGATGTTCAAACTAGGTATTATTATTATTATTATTATTATTATTATTATTATTATTATTATTATTATTATTGTTGTTGTTGTTGTTGTTGTTGTTGTTGTTGTTGTTGTTGTTGTTGTTGTTGTTGTTATTAGTAGTAGTAGTAGTAGTAGTAGCAGTAGTAGTAGTAGTAGTATAATTAAAGATTTAATCTTCAGTTCGATTCACAGTCTGGGACTGGTAAAAACTTAACAGCTCAAGTCCTAACCAAGAACCTGTTAGTTAAGGTAACATCTGAGTATATAGGCCCGTGATGGCGAACCTATGGCACGGGTGCCACAAGTGGCACGCGGAGCCATATCGGTGGGCACGCGAGCTCAGGTCTGGCGTGCATGTGCGCACCGGCCGGCAGATTTTCGGGCCTTCTGGGCCCACTGGGAGTCAGGAAACAGGCTATTTCCAGCCTCCAGAGGGGGTGGGGAAGGCTGTTTTCGCCCTTCCTAGGCTCCTAGAAAGGCTCCGGAGCCTGGAGAGAGCGAAAAATGGGCATGCCATTGCATGCTAGGAGCGGGGGGTCATGCGCGCATGCGCATGGGTGCATGGAATTATGGGTGTGGGCACGCACACACGTGATCCCCCGCATTCCCCCCCCCTTTTGGCACGCGAACCAAAAAAGGTTCGCCATCACTGATATAGGCAGTTCCGAGTAAGGTGGTTTTTTGCAGTCAGAATATTCACTTCTGATAAGTTTAAAATTTCCATATTATCTAGGCAACCCTGTGGATATTGCTCCAAGGGCTCCTATTACTATTAGTACAACAATTGATTTCTTTCTCTACAATCACTCAACTTCAATTTGCAGATTGCGGTATTTCTAGTTGTTTCTCTTCAATTCATGCATCACCTGGTATTGCAATATCAATGACTTTTTTCTTTTCCACAATAGTGATGTCAGGCGTATTGTGGGCCAGATATCTGTCTATTTGGATTCGAAAGTTCCACAAGATTTTGACCTGTTAATTTTCAAGGACTTGGTCAAGTTGGTGTTCCTACTAATTTTTGCTGCATTTGAACCCAACGTCTGGCAAAGATTCCAATGTATGATTTTGGCAATTCGATCATGATGTTGTAGATAATCAGTTTGTGAGATTTTGCTGCAGTCACTGATAAGATGATCCACTGTTTCATCTTTCTCATTGCATAAGCAACATTTGCTTTTGTTACTGACACGTTGAATTTTTGCTTTCATGGAATTGGTCTGAAGGGCTTGTTCTTGGGCAGCCGAAATGTAATCCTCAGTTTCTTTCTTCAGCACCCCTGATGTCAACCAGCTCCATGTTACCTTTGTATCTACCTTTCCTTCAATGTCCTTCAGGTATTGACTGTGCTTGGCTGCTTTTTTCAGTTAGAAACTCAGTGCTCAATTGTTTCCTTTCGATATTCTGCTTTCAATCTTGTTGTTTTCAAGAGGTTTCCCTTGTTCACCTCCTTCAGCAGAGGCACTTTTGCTTTTTTATGTAGTCATTTAAACCATGTTTTTTCTCTTCCATAGTTTGTTTTTATTCTTCTCTTTTTTTTCTTAAATTGTCTCCCATATATTTCTTTTATATCTTTTATTTCATCTGCTTTTAAATCTGTATTTTGATTATAATTTCTCACTTTCTTTCCCCTTGTCTTTTCTCCACAACTATCTTCCTGTTTTCCCCTTTTCTCTTTCATGTTTTCTAATATATTTTCCTTCTGCTCTAATCCCTTTTTCTCCATCAATTTTATTATTATGTTCTCGTTGTTTTCTTATTTTTATTTTATTTTTATTATTTTTCTTCATTAAACATCTGAATATTTTGATACAGATCTACACCCGTTTTTACAACATTGTTATATCTCAATTATGCACATTGAATCATAAATTTACAGTCTCTTCTGTCTTTGTTTTCTTCTCACGTTGTCACACAGTCTTTCCTCTTTTTTTTAGTCCAGTTGTACCATCTAGTCCATGTTTTGTAGTATTTTGAGTTGCATTGTCCTTTGAGTTGAATGGTCAGCATGTCCATTTCAGCACATCTATATATTTTGTCCATTAGTATATTTTCTGGTGGGATTTGATTGTCTTTCCAATATTGTGCATATGTTATTCTTGCCGCAGTTGTAATGTGTAGTATTAAATATTGTATGTTTTTTGGATGTTGTTTTTCCATTATCCCCAGCAGGAAAAATTCTGGGGTGAATTCCATTGTTCTCTCTGTAATTTCTTGTAACCAAGCATGCACCTTTTTCCAATAGCCCTTTGCTTCGGGACACAACCACCACGCATGAAAGAAGGTACCTACGTCTTTTTTACATTTCCAGCAAGCCGAATTCATTTTTGGGTATATTTTGGCCAATCTTGATGGAACTAAATGCCATCTATAAAACATTTTATAATAATTCTCTTTGTATGCTGTTGACTTAGTTATTTTGCAGTTTATATTCCATGTTCTCTCCCAGTCAGCCAAGTGTATGTTGTGACCTATGTTTTTTGCCCATGCTATCATGGGTTCTTTGACAATTTCCTACATTTTATCAAATTCCAGCAGATATTTATATAGTTTTGATATTATTTTTTCGTCCGGGCCAATCAAAATTTTATCCAGTTTTTGCACTTCTATGTCTATAGCCATACCCTCAGTGTCTTTTTTGTGTCGAGTTTTTAATTGTAAGTAAGTCAACCAATCAATATTTATATTTTGTTCTGCCAATTGTTCTCTATTTTTAATTTCCCTGTCGGATCTAATATGTCGCTATATTTTGCTGCTTTGGTTATATCAATTAGGTTCGGGTAGGTCATGGCTTCTATAATTGAAAGCCATTTGGGGATTTTCATGTAGTTCTTCTTTTTGATTTCGTACCATGTTTTTAGCAAAGATTTTCTAATTAGGTGTTGGTTGAAGTTAAGTTGTGGCTTAGTTCCATCTCTCCATATGTAAGCATGCCATCCCATTTGTAGGTCGTGGCCCTCTAGCATTAGTATTCTTTTGTTAGTTAAATTTATCCATTCTTTTATCCACGCCAAGGATGCTGCTTTGTAGTAAAATTTCCAGTCAGGGAGTCCTAGACCACCTCTGCTCTTATCATCCTATAGATTCGTTAATTTGATTCTTGGCTTTTTGTTTTGCCATATAAATTTAGATATAATTTTATTCAAATTAGTAAAAAAATTAGTCTCTAATTTGATCGGAACTGTTTGAAATAAGTATAAAAATTTTGGCAGTATACTCATTTTAATCGCAGCTATACGCCCTAATAATGATAACTGTAATTTTTTCCATTTTTCTAATTCTAATCTTGTTTGCTTTACTAATTTGTCATAATTGTCTTTTTTAATGGATGAACATCTATTTGTTAGTAATTTCCCTTCCAATTCATCTTTTTGTTTTATTGTCATATTTTTTGTTAATAATTTAGTTTTTTGTTTATTGATTTTCAATCCTGCCGATTCTCCGTATTCCTCTATCTCTTTAATCAGTTTTTGTCCTGTTTCAATCGGTTCTTCTATAAAAATACGAGATCATCGGCAAATGCCTGTAATTTATACTCCTGGTTTCTAATCTTTGTTCCCTTAATATCCTTATTATTTCGAATTTTGTTTAGTAGTGTTTCCAATGTTAAGATAAAGAGCAGAGGTGACATCGGACATCCCTGACGTACTCCTTTAAAGATCTAGAATGATTGTGTCATGTCCCTATTTATCATAATCTTGGCTGACTGGGAGGTGTAGATTGTTTCTATAATTTTTTCAAATTTGTCGCCAAATTTCATCTCTTTGATCAAACCTATCATATACTGCCAATTTACTTTGTCGAACGCTTTTTGCGCATCCAGGAAAGCTAGGGTGACCTGCTTTTCTGGATGCGCTTCATAATATTCCAATATATTTAAAATGATTCTTGTATTGTTTTTTATCTGCCGCATCGGTAAAAATCCATTTTGATCCGAATAAATAATTTTATTTAGTATTTTTTTGGTTCTTTCTGCCATAATTGTCATGAAAATTTTATAATCTGTGTTCAACAAGTACTCGTTGTTTTCTTGTTGTTGTTGTTGATTTCCCACTTCTGCTGTTTTCTCCACTTTTTCAGATTCTTCCATTCTTCCCTCATAGTTCTGGTCTATGTGTAAGGACTGCCTTCCCAACCACAATCAAAGTACGAACTTCTGAGTCAGTGTTTTCAAAAGGATTCCTTTAATTTGCAATTGTATAACAATCCATTCATTCAAAGCAAAGTCTAAATGCCTTCAGGCAAGGCAAGCATATTTAACCTTAATGCCCCACCCCATTTGGCAGGATGCAAGCACAATCAATCCACAAGTGTGACACTCCTTCCTGAGTATCCAGGTGGCCATACGTTCCCAGCCCCCCTTCCGTTCAACTGACTTGCATTGCCCCTCATAAAACCCTATCTTAAGATGAGAAGGTTCCCAGGTGTCTAGGATCCGGATATGTTATAATCTTTTGATCAAACAGGACCAAGGCCCCCATTCTCCTTTTGAATGGCAGAGTCTGGAGTCTGACATGCTGCCCCTTAAGAGAGAAAAAAGGTCCACCTGTAAGACATAAGCAGAATCAATTATGATATATTAACAAGGTTTGTTAGGGTATTGGGAGTGGAATCTTCTCAATAAGATGGGAGCTTTAACATGTTGTTTAACGACCCACTCGTTCTGTGAGGAAGGCAAATGTTTCCAAGATACCAAATACTGGATCTTCCCTCTGTGGATCCTAGAGTCAAGAATTTCCTTGATTTCAAAGTGTTGTTCCCCTTCTATCATGATTGGGGCAGGTGGTGCAGTTACCACCGGTCTAAGTGACGAGGTTACCTCTCTCTTGAGTAAACTAATGTGAAATACTGGGTGGACTTGTCTAAGTGTTTTTGGAAGAGCCAATTCAACCACTACTGGGTTAATGATCCTGCTAATAGTGAAAGGCCCAATGAAATTAGGCCCTAATTTTTTTGATGGTTGTAACGATCTCAAGAATTTTGTAGATAAATATACTTTATCCCCAACATGGAAAGGTTTAGGCTCTACTCTTTTCTTGTCAGCTTGAATTTTGAAAGCCTCTCTAGCTTCCTGTAAAGCCAACCTGACTACTGGCCATGTGTTTTGCAAATTTTCTATCCACTCCTTAAGTGAGGGGATAGTGAGTTTTTCTGTGGGTAGTTCCGGCATTGGGCTGAAGTCTTGCCCCATGGCTACTCTAAAAGGTGTAAAACCTGTACTCGAATGTACAGAGTTATTAAATGCAACCTCTGCAAATGGTAAAAGTTCAGTCCAATTGTCCTGTTGAAAATTAATAAAACATCTTAGATACTGTTCAAGAACCCCATTTGTTTTTTCACAATTTCCATTGCATTGAGGGTGATGGGAGAAGCTTAATCCTTGGGCGGTACCAAGTAAGCCCAAAAACGCCTTCCAAAAGTTGGAGGTGAATTGGACTCCCCTATCTGAGATTATTCTTTTAGGAGCTCCATGAAGACGATAAATGTGTATTAGAAACAGTCTAGCCAAGCCTTTGGCAGTTGGGATCTTTTGGCAAGGAATAAAATGTGCTTGTTTTGAAAACAAGTCTGTCACAACCCAAATGACCATGTTTCCCCCACTTTCAGGTAGTTCTACAATAAAATCCATAGCAATTTCTTCCCATGGGGCTGACGGCTCAGCTACTTTCTGTAGAAGTCCTGGAGTTTTCCCCTGTCATCTTTTTGCTGCAGCACAAATGGGGCAACTCGCTACATAGCTTTCTGTCCTTTTTCAACAAAGGCCACCAAAATTGTCTCTTTATTAAGTGTTTTATATATATATATATATATATATATATATATATATATATATATATATATATATATATATATATATATATATATATATATATATATATATATATATATAACACTTAATATTATATATTATATAGTATTATATAAAGTTTTTACAAAACCAAAGTGTCCAGCTAATCTAGGGTCGTGGCACCTTTCCATTAAACATAATCTTTGGCTAGCGGGTACATAAAGTTTGTCTCCTACCCAAACTAATTCATCTTTCATCACGCAACTGGATTTGTGGTTCAAAAACCATTCATCGTTGACTAATGCTTGTTTAAAAGCGTGAGTGATGTCTGCGTTCCTCAATGCGTCTTTTCCTCCTTGGGGCCTGGTAATTACTTTGGCTGCCAATTGATTTGTTTGTACTATAGGTTTAAATACCTCTGATTTCACACAAATTGTATTGTGGCTTTCTGGACAGTGCGTCTGCTAGAAAGTTTTCCCCCCAGGAATAAATTTAAGAGTAAACTCGAACCGTTTGTAGTATTGCGCCCAACGAACCTGTTTAGGAGATAGTTTCCTTGGTGTCTTTAAGGCTTCTAAGTTTTTGTGGTCAGTCCAGACTTCAAAAGGGATCTTACTCCCTTCTAAGAAATGTCTCCAAGTTAAAAGTGCCCATCGCACCGCATAAGCTTCTTTTTCCCAGATTGCCCACCTTTGTTCAGTTTCACTTAGTTTCCTGGATGTATACGCACATGGCTGTAGTTGTCCTTGCTCATTACTCTGGAGTAGGATTGCTCCTATTGCCACATTGCTAGAATCTGCTTGCATCATGAAGGGTTTTTCTGTATCTGGGTGCTTCAAAATTGGTTCTGTTGAGAACAGCCGTTTTAGTTTTTCAAATGCTGCCTGGCATTCCATTGTCCAATTCACGGGCTGTCTCGGTTTAGGATCTCCCTCCCTCTTTGTTCTTAGCAGTTTTGTGATGGGCCGGGCAATTTGAGCAAACGTGGGGATAAATTGGTGATAGAAGTTTGCAAACCCCTGGAAACTTTGCAGCTGCTTGCGTGTGCGAGGGGTTTCCCAATCGAGTACCGCCTGCACTTTTTGAGGATCCATTTCTATGGCCTGGTGTGAAATACGATACCCCAAGTAATCAATATTTTCTTGGTGGAATTCACATTTTGAGAGTTTGGCATAAAGTTTTGCCTCGCGGAGTTTGCTTAGCACTGCCCTCACCAATTTAACGTGTTCAGCCTCGGTCTCTGAGTATAAGAGAATATCATCTAAATAAACAAGAACCCCTTTGTATAAATGTTCATGTAAAACATTGTTGATTAATTGCATAAACACTGCAGGTGCCCCTTGTAGCCCCAAAGGGAGCACCTTGAATTGGTAGCATCCCAGGGGGGTGTTGAATGCCGTTTTCCATTCATCCCCCTCCTTAATCCTGATTCGGTAGTATGCCTCCCTGATGTCTAGTTTGGAAATTTTTTTCCCTTTTGTGAGGTGGGCCAGCATATCTTTCATCAAGGGGAGGGGATACATGTTTTCAACACTTATCGTGTTTAGGTTTCTGAAATCAACACACAAGCGTTTTGTGCCATCCTTTTTTCCCCTAAATAACACTGGGGCTGCTATCTTTGGTCTGGCTGGTTCAATGAAACCCCTTGCTAGGTTTTTCTCAATGAAAGCTCTCAGCTCTTCTAACTCCCCCAGTGACATGCTATACATTCTTGGTTTAGGCAGTTTAGCCCCAGGTAAGATTTCTATTGCACAGTCAGATGCGCGATGCGGGGGAAGTTCATCTGAAGCTGCTTCGCTAAAAATTCTGCCAAGTCTTTGTATTCCTTGGGTATGCCTTCTGTTGGCACGCTATAACCAGGTATGGCTGTTTCCCTGCATTCAGCCACCTCAGTTCCTATCTGAGGGTCCTCCGCAACAGTCACGTGTATTTGGAATTTTATGGTGCCTTGCTCCCAATTTATTCTTGGATTCCACTTTTTTAGCCATGCGAGTCCCAAGACTAGTGGCCATTCCATGCCAGGTGCTACTATAAATGTAAGTTTCTCTTCGTGGCTCTCAATGCCTATTTTCAGGAGTTCTGTGGCAAAAGCAGCCGGCTCCCCCCCTGCTATTGACCCATCCAGTTGGCAAAACGTGATGGGATTTCTCAGCTTTCTCACTGTGATTCCCAGCTCCCTGATTAGGGTTGGGCTGATTAAGCAACGGGTGCACCCTGAGTCTACTAATGCGGAGGTATTTTTTCCCTCATCTTGGTTAGGGATAAATAGTCTGAGAGGGAGGGTAAGCGGTTCAATTGGTTTGCTTACCAGTGGTTCATCCTCTGGGTCGCTTTTGAACGATGCTGGATCTTCCCTTCGAAATGCCGGGATGTTGTCTCCAGCGGGAGGAGGGGATGGTGGTCACCATCCATCTGGCAGCGGCTCCTTCCAGAGCTAAGGTAACTGCTCGCACCCGGGATCCCTGTGTTTGGAACTCACATCCATATTCTTGCATATAGGTGAGCAAGTGTGCTACGAAGAATCCCAATTGTTGCGGGTCCCCATCAAATTTCACTCCCAAGGGGGGAGTTTTCCTTTCTAGTTGTGGGGCTTGGAGTTGGTTAGGAAGGGGTGCCGCTGCGTGTGCTGCCCTGGGAGGGTTTGTTGGGTCCCCTGCCGCGTCCTCCATCTGCCTGCCGGCTTCCCGGAGGTTGTTGGCTCCCCCAGCCTCTTCAGCGGTTGCTGTGCTCCCAGTGCTCCTTAGTTGTTATTCTGGGGTCCCTCGGATGTTGAGATTTTCCAATGTTTCCATCACCAGCTGGGCTAGCTATCTCTTCAACCGCCCCTCCCTCAGTGGTGCTTCGGTGAGCTCCTCATGGTCAGTGAGAGCTTCTAGCTCCAATTCCCAATGAGGTTTCCGATTCCTTCGATTAAGGGTGACTCCTCTGGTTCTCCCATCCCAGCTGTCCTTTTTTCCAATGCCAATAGACCAGCGGGGTTTCTCAGAGGTATCAAAACCTCCCTCAGTCTCTTTGCTGGGGAGTGCGGAACAGGCATCCGACTGGGTGGTGATTGGTGTCTCCCCCTAGCATTCAGTTTCCTCCTGTTCCCGGTTTTGTTCAGACATGATTTGCCCGGTCCCCTCAGTAGAGCGAAGTTGCTCTCTGGGGTGACCAATTTTGCAGACTTTGCTTTCTGTAAGGACTGCCTTCCCAACCACAATCAAAGTACGAACTTCTGAATCAGTGTTTTCAAAAGGATTCCTTTAATTTGCAATTGTATAACAATCCATTCATTCAAAGCAAAGTCTAAATGCCTTCAGGCAAGGCAAGCATATTTAACCTTAATGCTCCACCCCATTTGGCAGGATGCAAGCACAATCAATCCACAAGTGTGACACTCCTTCCTGAGTATCCAGATGGCCATATGTTCCCAGCCCCCCTTCCGTTCAACTGACTTGCATTGCCCCTCATAAAACCCTATCTTAAGATGAGAAGGTTCCCAGGTGTCTAGGATCCGGATATGTTATAACCTTTTGATCAAACAGGACCAAGGCCCCCCTTCTCCTTTTGAATGGCAGAGTCTGGAGTCTGACACTATGCTTGTTATTCCTTGTATAATATGTTCCAGGTTTTGCTCTATACGATCCATACAGCCAGCTACTTCCATCATCTCCTTACATTGTTCTTTTATAATGTTTTTGATGTCTTGGTATGTTTGCTCCATTTCTTTAACTCCACTTATTTCCATTTTAAAGACAAACCAGTTTTAAACAAAGAATCCAAGAGGTTACCCACTTCAAAGTAAAAGTTCCTTAAGTTGCACAGTTCTCCTCTTGGCAGCAGATGGCGCTCTCACTTCAGTTTAGTATTACTTCGCTCCGGTTTGTTAATAATCCAGTTTTAATCGTTTAAATTATAAATCCAATATATGGGTGAGTAAATAATAATCAGTTTAGTAGTAATAAGATAATAACTAGTTCCAAATCCAATTCCAGTATTTAAAAATACCTTTCCAATGCCACGCCTTCGTTTTGAGAGTTCAAGGGGGTTTTTTCTTTGTTTCCTTTAAACAGTTCTCCTCTTAAATTTTTGTAATTTCTTTAACAATGAATGACAAAAAAATATTATTAGTGGCAATTTATGCACCAAATGAATGTCAAAATAAGTTCCACTCGAATCTACATACAAAAATAATTGAATTGAAATATGAAAATATTTGTATGATGGGAGATTTTAATGCTATGGTAGAGGTAGATCTGGACTATAAAAAGACAAAAAAGAATACGAAATTAAGAAAAATACTTCCAAAATCCTTTTTTACTATAGTAGATGAACTAAATATATTTGATGCCTGGAGGGGAAAGTTTCCAGCAAAAAAGCAATCTACATTTTATTCTTCCAGACATATGACCTGGTCGAGAATAGATATGTTGTGGATGTCAATAGATTTATTAGCAAATATACAAAATATAAACTTTGAAACAAGTACGTGGGCAGACCACAATCCAATTACAATTACCTGGAAAGGACAAAGGATAAAAACTAGAGGGACACTAAACCAAGATATATTGAAAGAAAAAGAATTTCAGCAATTCATTTATTTATTTATGTATTTATTTATTTGATCACATTTGTATGCCGCCCAATTCCCAGAGGACTCTGGGCGGCTCACAGTCAGGACAAATATGAATCAATACAAAAAAAGAACATCATAACAGAATCTAAAAACATGTTTAAAAATTTAAAAACAATCAATCACTACATTCATTCAGGGGCGACCTTACTGATTAACTCTGTCGGGTCACTGGCCCCAAGCCTTCATGGAAAAAGAAATGAGATTCTTTTTTAAAGAAAATAAAAAGAGTGATATTTCACTTCAAATTGTATGGGATATATCAAAAGCATACATTAGAGGATTGGCTATGATATATTTGAGTAAAAAAAATAAACAGAGAAGACAAACCAAGAAAAAATTAGAAGAGGAATATAAGAAATTAGAAAAAGAACTCCAGAAAGATACCCAAAATAAAAAGATTAAAAATATGATGGAGCTGAAGAAACATAAGATGAATTTGATGGAAAATGAAGAAGTGGCAAGGAAAATAAAAATGACTTAACAGAACTTTTTTATTTATTTATTTATTTATTTTATTAATGAGATTTATATACCGCCTCATAGTGCAAGCACTCTCTAAGCGGTTTACACCATTAAGCAATGTATATATTTACATTGCCCCCAACAATCTGGGTCCTCATTTTATCTACCTCGGAAGGATGGAAGGCTGAGTCAACCTTGAGCCGGTGAGATTTGAACAGCTGAATTTGATTTTGAACATGCAAATAAGCCAGGGAGGTGGTTAGCTTATAAAATGAAGAAGGAAAGGGGGGAAATGGATTAAACAATTGGAAGACTCTGAAGGGAATCTACAACATCGAAATGAGGGGGGGGAATGTGTGGGCATATTATGAGGACTTATACAAACAAGAAAAGATAATTGAAAAGAATATAAAACAATATTTGGAAGAAGTGGAATTGGAAGATGCTGAAGGAAATCTACAACATCGAAATGAGGGGGAAAATGTGTGGGCATATTATGAGGACTTATACAAACAAGAAAAAGTAACTGAAAAGAATATCCCTCTTTGAAGGCATTGAGGCACTGAGGCATTGAATAGAAGTATAAGACAGAGTAAAGATATAAAAAGAATGAAAATCAAAAGAGAAGAGTATAAATTGCAAGCATTTGCAGATGACTTGGTGTTTATTTTGGAAGAATCATTAGAGACGGGACCCAAATTAATACAACAAATAGAAAAATATGGAGAAGTGGCGGGACTAAAAATTAACAAAGACAAAACAAAACTGTTAGTGAAAAACATGACGGAGAAGCAAAAGAAGGAATTAATGGAGAAGTTAAATATACAAATAACAAAAAAAGTAAAATATTTGGGTATCCTGTTATCAGCAAGATGTATAACAATCAAAGAAGATAATTACTATAGATTAAAGAAACAAATTGAAATAGACTTGGAAAAATGGAAAAATTTACAATTATCATTGATGGGGAGGATTGCAATAACTAAAATGAATATATTGCCACGATTGTTGTTTCTATTTCTACAATACCAATAAGAATAGAGAAATTTTTTTAATGAATTAAATAAAATGATTTTGAAGTTTGTTTGGCAGGGAAAGAAGGCGAGAATTAATATAAAAATGCTACAAGATGCAAGACTTAGAGGTGGGTTTGGACTACTGAATTGGGAATTATACTATCATGCAGCGGCATTGACGTGGATGAGAGAATGGATTTTGTTAAGAAACACGAGACTTTTGACTTTGGAGGGACATGACTTACAGATAGGATGGCACGCATTCATATGGTATGGGAATAGCAGAATACACAGCTGTTTCCAGAGACATTACATAAGGAACTCTTTGTATGTGGTGTGGAAGAAGATAAAAGAGAAACATTATTTGAAAATACCATATTGGTTATCAATAATGGAAGCACTAATCCACCCAAACAGGTTTAATATGGGGAATATTGCAAGATATAAGGACATTTTAACTGATAAGGGGGAATTGAAATCTAAACAAGAACTAGAGAAACAAGGGATAAAAATGGATTGGTATATGAGAACACAAATACAATCGAGATATGAAAAGGACATTAAAACAGAATGTGTTAACCAAGAAAAACCAGAATTAGACGAAATTCTCACAGGAACAGATGAAAGACTAATAAAAAGAAGTATAACTATCTACTGAATTTTTAAATTAGAGCAGGAACAAGTGAAAGAAACAATGATAAAATGGGCAAGGAATTTTGGATATACGATAGAATTGGACAAATGGCAGCAGCTCTGGGAAAGAAATTATAAACTGACAATGGCAACAACATATAAAGAAAATATGTATAAAATGTTTTATATATGGCACATGTCACCAGAAAGGATAGCTAAAATGTTTAAAGACAAATCTATGAAATGTTGGAAATGTCACCAATTACCTGGTTCTTTTTATCATATGTGGTAGACATGTGCTGAAGCCAAAGCATATTGGAGCTTAATTCAAATGTGGATAGAAAATATTTTGAAACGTATAGAGTTGAAACCAGAGATATTCCTGTTGGATATATATTACCAGAGAAATATAACAAAGAAAATATATATTTAATTATTCATATAATTACAGCAGCTAGAATTGTATTTGCACAAAATTGGAAAGTAAAAGCCCCCTCTGAAGGGGAGGAAATGAAGAAAATATTGGATTGTGCAGAGATTAATAGATTGACAATGATAATTAAAGAAAAGGAGGATTCAGAATATTATAATATTTGGGAGAAATTTTATGATTGGATGGAAAATGAATATGAATAGAAGATAAGTAACACCGATTAAAATGGGAGGAAAATGAAAAGTTAAAGATGTTAGACCCAGGTGACAAAATTCGGTAGTTAAGGAGGCAGCATTATAATAGTATATAAAAATATACCTAGAAAGAATAACATGTATAGAAATATGGACATAGAAAAAACATAAGATTAATAGTTGTACTGTAAATTAAGAGAAGTTAGAGAGATGAGTTGCTTGTCTGTTAACCACAAAATAGATTACAAATAGATATAAGGGAAGGAATAAGAGGGAGGAAGAGGAAGTAGAGAAGAGGAGGAGAGAAGAAAGAGTGTAGGTAGGAGAAGAGAAGGAGGTTAGAAGGAGGGAAGAGGAGGGAAGGAGAAGAGGGAGGTGAGGAGAGGTGAGGTTGAGGTAGAGACTGAGAAAGATGGAGGAAGGGGTAGAGGGAAGTAGGAAGAATGGAGAGAAGGAGAAAGAAGGTAGAGGAAAGAGAGGGAGGTAGAGGAAGGGGAGTGATATGAGGTAATATGGGAAAACAGACGGGCAACTTGGTTATGGAAGGTGCAAGATTAGGATGTTTGTTCATTGTTTATTGGATATTAATATATAATTATGTTAATATATGATAAGATATTATGGTATATGTATTGATGTTTAAAAAAAATAAAAAAAATTACAAAAAAATTGTTTTGGGTAATTTCTTTTTTATGTATTTGTTCCACTGCTAGCACATTTCTCCCATATACTTCCCCCTCATATTTCTTGGGGTTAATTTCTAAAAGTTTCTTTTGCCCAGATCACAATCCACTCACTTTCTGTCCTCCTGCTCTGTCTTAAGTGTTCTGGTCGTCTTCAGCTTCATGGCAACCATGTTTTGCTGCCGCTGCTTCTTGTTTTCAGCGGAGGGGGCTTTCCTAGTCAGGGAAGGGAGATGCGGCTCCCCTCTACCTGCTAGGCGGTCCCCCTTTGCTTCGCCAACCGCTCCAGGGTGGCTATGGTCCTGATTGGACCCTCTGACAAAAAGAGCTCAGGGCTGATCGCGGAGCTCATGGATCAGGCTCCGAAGGCGCTGAAGTACAATCGGAAGTTCCCCTTTTTTGCCAGTTCATAACCACAGTTTGGTTTGTTCAAAATGCTTGTTAGTGGTGCCATCGAACGTACAAATAACAGAAGTGATAATGAGTCACCTTGGAAGATTCCTCGTTTGATTTCAACTTCACCAACTTCACCTCTAGATCAGAGGTCACCAATCGGTGGTACATGGGACCATTGGTGGTCCGCGAGACAATATTGGTGGTCTGCAGCACACCCGGGTGGAGGAGCTGCTCCGGGATGATCAATGTGTCATGCCAAAGTCAATATAGTTGGGGTGTTTGGCCTGCCACATTTTCTGCCATTTTATTATACATGCTTTACTGTGGGAACTTGGGAGGGGGGATTGCATGAGGGCTGTCTGCATGTAGTCATAACAAATTCTTTCTATAAAGTCAAGGTCATCCTTTGTCTTCACACTCCTGCACCTGCACAGAAGAAGATGGGTGGATCTGCCAGGCTGGCAGTTGGACATTGGTCAATGTGATGGACTTGGGTGAGTGGGGACAAGGGCTTGAACTTTCAACTGGGTGGTGAACCCTGAAGCGCTTCAGAGTTGGGATTCACCCAGATGTGCCAAGATGGCTCTGTTAATAAATTGGAACTTTGAGGAAGAATTTGCCTCAGACCCTGATTTGAATTTAGATGCTATTTGGAACCCTGACACAATGGGCCAGTCCTGTGACTAGAGCTCTGGAATATGGGACCAACCAGGTAGCTCATGGTGGGGTTGGAAATCTCCGCCATAGAGGGAGTTACATGCAACTTGCAACTTTGCAGGTGGTGCAACGTGCAAGGAGTAGGGCAGCCCTCACCGGCCGGAACGCGGTAATGGTGCTGTTGTGGCAAGAGTGGGGTGGCAGCGCAGGCGGGCTAAAGCAATGGGTAGCGGCAACCCATGGCTCTTTTGTCCCCCTGCTGTGGCTTCCTGTTGGGTGATACCACCACTGGCTGTCCCCGCCCCTTGCCCTCCCACTCACTCCTTGCCTGGCCTGAGAAGGGAGGGCGGGGGATGGAGATTCGCTCCATATTCAAGAGCCGGAGTGAAGCACCTCAGTCATGCCAGAGAATCAGAATCAGAAAGAGGGAGGGAGGGAGGGAGAGAGGGAGGGAGGAGAGATGAGGAGAGATGAGAGAGAAAGATGAGAGAAAGATGAGAGAAAGATGAGAGAGAAAGAGAGAGATACTGAGAGAGGGAGAAAGAGAGAGAGGGGAGAGAGATGAGATGACGGAGAGAGATGAGAGAGGGGGGAGGGGAGAAGGAGAGAGGGGGGAGAGAGGGGAGATGAGAGGGATACTGAGAGAGAGAAAGAGAGAGAGAGAAAGATGAGAGTGAAAGAAAGATACTGAGAAAGAGATTAGAGAAAGAGGGAGAGAGGAGAGAGAGAGAGAGAGAGAGAGAGACAGAGACAGAGACAGAGACAGAGACAGAGACAGAGAGATGTGAGATCCCAGTATTTTGCTTTCTGTGGGAAATGGGTCCAAATGGCTATTTGAGTTTTTAAGGTTGCAGAAACAGGCAGCCAAGCTAAGTGCCTGAAGGACCCCATTCAGTCACTGGGAGTCCAGGTGCTTCAGCGAGCGGTGCACTGAATTCATATTAGTGGTCCGCGGATTTAAAATTATGAATTTAGTGGTCCCTGAAGTCTGAAAGGTTGGTCACCCCTGGACTAGATGACCTACAAGGTCCATTCCAACTCTGTTAATCTATCTAATCTATCTAATTTCTGGATGTTGCTGCTAATTCTAAAAACATCTAAGCATTTCTCAATCCAGCTGTGTGGAACAGAATCAAATGCTTTCTTATAATCAATCCAGGCCATGAACAAATTTGTTTGTCTTTTCTTTGAATTCTTCAAAACCAGTTATCAATCAACAGTTGGTCTTTGGTTCCTTTTGAATTTTTGCAGCACCCTTTCTGTTCTACAGGTAGCAAATCCTTGTTTTCTAGATATCCATAAATTTGGTTTGCAATAATGCCTGTAAGTAATTTGTAATTTGTATGTTGTTGGCAGGCAAGTGATTGGCCTGTAATTTTCAGGTTTATTTCCCCTTTCTACATCTTCCTGAATCAAAAAGTTTCTTCCAGTTGTTAGCCATTTTTCACTTTCTGGTGTTTGCAGAACCTGATTCATTTGGATTGCTAACCTGTTAGTTGCATGCAAACCTGTTATTTATTTCAACCAGAATCCACGCAGCTCATCTAAACCAGGGGCACCCCAGTTCTTGACCTTCTTTGCTTGTTTTTGCAGCATTTCTTTTGTTGTGTGTACATTTTCCATTCTTGTCACTTTTACAGTGCTTTCAACCTGCTTGATCCACTTTGCATTCTCATTGCGCTTCTTGCTTTTCCAAAATTTCAGGGTATTTTCTTTGTTAGGTTAAGTGCACCATGTCCACTTTCAAGGGTCTTAGGGAAATGATTCTGGTTGTTGTTGTTGTTGTTGTTGTTGTTGTTGTTGTTGTTGTTGTTGTTATCAATTTAATCTTCATTTCGATTCACAGTCTGGGACTGGTAAAAACAGTTCAAGTCTTAACCAAGGCCCTAAGAGCTATTAAGGTAGCGTCTGAGAACATAGGCAGTTGCGAATAGGGTAGTTTTTTGCGAAGTCAGGATATATTATTATTATTATTATTATTATTATTATTATTATTATTATTATTATTATTATTATTATTATTATTATTATTATTATTATTATTATTATTAAATTGTATCACAGCGGCCAGTTGTTTCGCCGGATTTGGCATTGATTACTAGTCGAGCCCCACCCAGGGGCCTAGGACATCGTAATGTATTTTCGAAGTATATGTGCGGAACCAAGCAGTGCGGCTTTCTGCATTTGACTGATGGTGATTTTGTCAATTTTGAGCTGTTTTAAATGTAATTCCAGTGCTTTTGGGATAGCACCCAGTGTTCCAATCACCACTGGAATTACCACTGCTGGTTTGTGCCATAATCGTTGAATTTCGATTTTTAAGTCCTGGTATTTTGCGATTTTTTCGTGTTCCTTTTCATCGACCTTGCTATCACCTGGTATTGCAATGTCAATGATAGTCACCTTGTTTTTCTCGACCAGCGTGATGTCTGGTGTATTATGCGCCAGTACCTTGTCTGTTTGTATACGAAAATCCCACAAGATCTTGACCATCTGATTTTCAGTGACTTTTTCAGGCTTGTGTTCCCACCAGTTTGTAGCAGTATGGATGTTATAATTTTTGCATAAATTCCAGTGGATCATTTGTGCAACAGAGTTGTGCCGTAATTTGTAATCAGTCTGCGCGATTTTCTTGCAGCAGCTGAGCACATGGGCTACAGTTTCATCAGCTTCCTTGCATAATCTGCATTTAGCATCATTTGAGGATTTATCAATATTATTATTATTATTATTATTATTATTATTATTATTATTATTATTATTATTATTATTATTATTATTATTATTATTATTATTATTATTATTATTATTATTATTATTTCTCTATAATGAAATGTTTTATAGCACTAAATAATAAGCAAAACCACAAAAAGTGTGTAGCTTTTCAGAGAATATGCAACAATAGGTGAAGTATGTATAAAATAATTCAAAAACAGGCCTGGAATGTCACCAGTAGAGCGGGATGAAGGGCAAAAAGAGTAGCTTTGATAAGATTTGACTTAATGAGAGAATAAAGCTTTGTGCTCTGCCCACTGCTTGCTTGTCTCCCCTTCCCCCTCCCGTCTGGCTCTCCCTCCACCTGCCTGGGGCGAGTTCTCCCTGTGGTGAGTTGACCATGTGGAGTTGTCCTGCAGCAACTTGGTGGCAGCAAATTGGTAAAGGGGGATTTATTTTATTTATTTTATTTGTCAATCATGTACAAGATAGCAGGTACAGGTATAACATAAACATGAACAAAGGAAGTAAGTACAGATAAATGGGGAAAGTAAGACAGGGACAGTAGGGACGCTGGTGCGCTTATGCACGCCCCCTTTACGGACCTCTTAGGAATGGGGTGAGGTCCACGGTAGACAGTTTGAGGTTGAAGCTGTGAGGGTTTGAGGCTGTAACAATGGAGTTGGTGACGGCAAGCTGGCTGCGGGGAGCTAGCCGCAGTAAGTTGTCCCATTTGAACAATAAATAAATTTCACTCCTTGCCTGTCCTTCAGTCCTCTTTAAACAAAGTGGCTGGAGGTCTGGCATATATAGAATTTTATTTGTCTTTCTGAAGTAGCATCAACTGATCAGCTTCAGAGTATAAAGTCTTGAAAATGCCTAGGCCATGCCTGGCTTAAAGCAAATAATCTAAAGTTTCATTAAAAGGACTAATTACTTGTTCTTCTGTACACAGTCTGGCAGAAAATTCCTTTCACAGAGTTTGCTGCCCTTTGTTCTTTCTCTCCTCACAAAATGTTGTTAGGGTAGTTTATAGCTCCCATATGGAAATGCAGAGTTGAATGTTTTCTCAAATTGCAACTCTTCAACAACACTGCAAGTTGAATGGTGAAATGTGGATGGCAGCCAAGAGATACAAAAAAAAAAAACCCTTAACTCTTTGCTGCTCCCCCATGTACTCCCAATGAATAATTACAGAGAAGTGTTTATTTATTAGCATTAATTTTATCTTTTTTTTGTCTCCCTCCTCTGCTTTCTTCTAGGGAGGAACTAAAGGTGCTGAACCAGAAGTATCTTTAACAGCATTCATTCTGGTTTCATTATTGGAATCCAGATCAATCTGCAATGAACATATCAATGTATGTGATGCTGTAATGGGAAGTGGTATGATGGGGCCAAAATGCGAGCACATCTCTAGGGTTTTTTTGATCATAGTATTCCATTTTCCCACCTTCTTGACCCCAGGTTCAGTATTCAAAGCCTTCAGGATCTCAAAGTAGCTTAACTGGCATAATTGTGGTTTATACTTCATTCATTTCAAATCAAATGAAACCAAAATAAATAATTAGTTCAATAAGGATACTTTTTAAAAAATACACATATACTTTGAAGCCAGCAAGGTATTTAGATCAGTTAATGATCTGTAAATATCAAAGAGCCTTTTCACTGCTGCAGCGTAATTTTTATCACCAGCGTTCCTCAAAGGCACATTTAGAAAGATATGTGCAGAAAGGGTTTCTCCAAGTGGATCACGCAGGATTGCAGGTTTTACAGACATTCTCTAGTGGGACCCCCATTTAAGACATTCCTAATGAATTTATCCTCAACATCTCTTCCTGTGTAAAAACCTTAAAATTACACATGTTATGACTAAACATGCATTATTAGCATGTAAAACATACAAGCAGGAAGAGGGCAGCACATATTCACTTTATTTATTATTTATTGAACACCACAAATAGGTGACTCTGGGCAGCTTACAACATAACCCTCACACACACCCTCACACACACACACCCATGGCAGCAGCAACACAATCAGATCAACCACTTGATTGGCTCCATCTCCATTTGTGGTCCTCAGGCTCACTGAAAAAACCATGTTTTGGGGGGCCTTTCAGAAAAGCAACTCAGATGGGACCAATCATACCTCAGGGAAATGATGTTCCATAGAGATGCCTAAAATTGTCCTCCAAACATTCCTAATGGATCTCTTCTCTTTCCCCTGCCCTCGCTTCTAGATTCTAGACAGCAGCATCAACAAGGCTGCAGATTATTTACTCGGAAAGTATGAGAACCTGCAAAGGCCTTACACTACGGCCCTCACAGCCTATGCGTTGGCTGCTGCAGACCGACTCAATGATGACAGGGTACTCATGGCAGCATCAACAGGTAATATATGTGTTTGTTTTAAATAGAAGAAACCAGGTGTGGTTGGGTTTTGAAAGATTATCTTGGAACACGAAACACAATGGACAGATTTTCTGAAATTTCAGTGACCAAAAATAAAATCTAGAGCCACATGCAAGTGGCATCGGTTTGCTTCTAGCTGCCTGGTCAAGTAGAAAAAAATATGAGTAAAAATAGATGTAAAGCTCTTTTTTTTCATAGGCTGCCAGTTGTTCATCCCAGCACAAGGCTGAAGAAAGTTGTGGCAAACCATTTCTTTATTTTTACCAGAAAATCTATAGGACTGTTTCTATGTGTTTCTACTCAGAGGCTAGTTCAGCTTCAGAAAATGTGTACTGTTTTAATTTCCAAATTATTTACTGTAGGGGGAAAGCTGTTTAAAAGGCACAAACTTTCATGAGCTACAGCTCATTTCATGAGATGCATGAAGTGGCTAAATGGATTTAAAGAGCTGGAGTGAAAGAAGGGAGAGGAAGACAGGGTGATTATACAGATGCAGGCGACATTTGAGACATGCTTTGTTTTTTTTGTTTGTTTATAATATTTATATGGCCATCCTTCAATGAAATAGAACTCTGGGCAGTTCACCACAATAATAAAAACGAAAAGAACAGTAAAACGAACACTTGGCACTTCAACCAACATTCTCTGGTCCACTAAGAAGTAGAGTCCCCTGTGTCCTCCTGCAGTGCTACCGCAGTGCCTGGGAGGAAAGCCAAGCCTTTTCAGCTTTCCAAAAGGCTGGAAGGGTGGGAGCCTGCCAGATGCCATGGGATGAGCGTTCTGCAGGGCGGGCACTGCTATGGAAAAGACACTCTTTCTAGGTCCTGCTAGATGGCGATATTTAAGGGAAGGGAGCTGGAGTAGGGCAACCCTACCCAATCTGGTGGAATGGCAGATACCCTCAGGGAGAGGCAGTCCTCCAAATAACTTGGCCGTGTGCCATGTATGTTTTAAAGGTGATAACCATCACCTTATATTGCATACAGAATGAAAATGGATCCAGTGCAAATTCACATGACAAACAATGTGATACGGAGGAAAGCAAGGGGCACCTGAAACTGCAACACCACTGAATTCTGGAGCAGTTGTAACTTCTGGGTGGCCTTCAAGGATAGAGCACATTGAGGTAGTCCAGCTGGGAAGTGACCTAGGCAGGAGTGACCATGAGTAAGGCCTCCCAATCCAGGAATGGGCACAATTGCTGCACAAGATAGATTGATGCAAAGGCCCCTCTAGTCACAGCTGCCACCTGCTCTTCAAGCAGGAGCCACATATTTTGGGGAGGGCCCCAAAACTGTACACAATCTCTGTCCAGGAAATTGCTACCCCACTGAGAATCAGAGATAGCATTAATAGATCTAGGTGAAACAGAAACCAATTCTTCCCCATCTAGACACTCACAGCCCCCAAGCACTGAGTCAGTACCAGAACAGCACCACCTACCCAGCCAGGGGTGGATGTAAAGAGATAGACTAACTATAGAGAGTAAGCAAGGTGACCTTGATGGAGATATGCTAATATCAGTATAAGCAATCTTAGCCTTTCTGTCAAATTGATTCTTCATCTGGTCTACTTAGTAAAGCTGACCATAACTGGGTATCATCAGCAACTCCATGCCATTGAGTAACCTCACCCAACAACTCACATGTAGCAATTGCTTTCTTGAGGAATTGGATACTTAATCAATTGTTAAATTTCCCAATCTTTTCACTCTAACCAAAACTCACCTTCAAGGTAAATAACCAATATTTTTATCTGTTTGGCTTAATTCTGTTTCTGTGCTGTTTTTAGAAAGGAATCGTTGGGAAGAATTTAATGCTCACACCCATAACATTGAAGGCAGTTCCTATGCCTTGTTGGCCCTGCTGAAAATGAAGAAATTTGAGGAGGCTGGTCCCGTAGTCAAATGGCTGATAGATCAGAAATATTATGGGGCAACATATGGACAAACCCAAGTGAGCCTTTCTTTATTGTCAGATTATATGTATTGTCCGAATACACAGATTACAATCTTCTGAACGCTATGCTACTTTAGGCTTCTTAAAACAAAACAAAAGTCTGAATTGTTGCATGTTTCACCTGAAGAAGAAAAGGCAAAGTCGAGACATGTTAGCAGTCTTCTAATATTTGAAGTACTGTCATGGGGAAGAGGTTGTGGATTTATTCTCCATAGTGCCATCCTGTTGGCATGTGCAGCAAAAGAAACTCCTGGAACATTTTTCATTTTACCAAGAGATAACTATGTCATACACCGGACAGCTTGCCACATACGCCTCTATGTCCTTCTTTATTTTTGGCCACCAAAATTGCCTTTTCACCAGATGGAGAGTCTTCACAAATCCAACGCCCTTGCGTTGTGATTCTGCTGTAGAATTAGAGTGCTTTGGCTAGCTGGGATGTAGATTTTGCTCCATTTCCATGCCAGCCCCTCTCTTAATGCCAGCTGTCTCTGTGATGCTGGAACCAATAACCCAGCTGCTATGGCCTAGAGGTAGAGCTCTTGCCTCACAATCAGGAGGTTGTGAGTTCAGTCCTAGGTAGAGGCAGATCCAGGGTCTCCTGCTTGGGCAGGGGGTTGGACTAGATGACCTGCAAGGTCCCTTCCAACTCTGTTAATCTGTAACCAGTCTTCAGGGACTCCCTTAGGGTTGTACCAGGTCTGTGGCTGAGTATTGAGGGGTTGCTCTCTGCTGTCTCGTAACCGTGGGTGCCGCAAACTGGTTGATGGAGTTGACTACTTCCTCTCAAGCACTATTGTACTGTGGCATGTGGGAGAGACCGTCCGCAAAAAAAATTCTCTCCCCCCACCCAGTAGGTATCAGAGGGTGGAGTTGAAATGATTGAAATATTGAACCCAATGGACCTGCTTAGGAAATAGCTTCTGTGGGGTCTTTAATGCTTTTATGTTCTTGTGGTTTCTCCACACTTTGAAGGGGATTTTACTGCCCTCCAAGAACTGCCTCCAGATTAGGAGAGCCCATGGACCATGTAGGCTTCCTTCTCCCAGATTGCCCAGCGCCTCTTGGTCTCAGAAAGTTTATAGAATGTGTAGGTCACAGGGTTGCAACTCTCCCTTGGCATTTTTCTGGAGTAGGACCAGAAAATCACTGGTGTTGTGACCTGCCAGCAGCCCGTGCAGCTGGTAGCGGATCCCGTCTGAGATGAGGCCGATGAGGTGATGCGCAGGCGGCCTGTGTAGCTGGCACCTGAGTCGGACAGTGAGGAGGCTGGCGAGGACTCGGTGCCAGAGGCAGAGGTTCAGCCAGGGCCTTCGGAACATCCAGCACCTCACATCAGTGATGAAGAAGAAGAGGAGGAGCCTCTTCTTAATGCACGGGCACGCAGAGCTGCCAAAAGGCAGGAATTGCTACTCAGGAGGAGGAGTAGGCTTGGGGCTAATTAGCCACTCCCCAAGCCTACTTAAGAAATGACGAAGACGGAAAAAGCTCTGCAGGAAACAACTCGTTTGATAGTTTGTTCGTTCATGTGCCTCTTGTTTGGAAAACCGCTGCTCGGCTTATCTGTTTTGGCTTACTTCTTGTGGACTGATTCCAGGCATCTTGCCAATCTTTGTAATCTTCCTGAGATATCCAGGACTAATTACTTATCTTTGCTTTATGACTTTATGGACTTATGCCAGCTGTCAATGCCGTATAATTAACAGCTGGTTTTTTTCAAGAAAAAACTGCTTTAAGATTTGTTTGTGTGTGAACACTACTAAGCCAGTTTATTAGTAGTTGTTAATTAAATATAGATTTGAACAAACTGCGTGTGTGCTACGTTTTCTCTGGTCCGTAGCTGGGGCAGAACAGTTTGTTTCCTGCCAAAACACACACACAAACTCTGATTAATATGGATCAGCTGTGTGCAGAGAACTCCCAGCTCCAGCAGCAGTTAGGTGTGATGGCAGTTCAGCTGGCTCAGCTGCAAGTTCAGATGGGACATCCTCCTCCTCCTCCTCCTCCTCCTCCTCCTCCTCCTCCTCCTCCTCCTCCTCCTCCTCCTCCTCCTCCTCCTCGGAGAAACTGCCCGATAGCTGTGCCAGACAAGTTTGCTGGAGATTTGGCAATGTTCCCGGCTTTCCTTGGACAATGTAAACTGTTTATCAGTTTGAGAGCTGAGGACTTTCCCCGTGACCGGGATAAAGTGGGGTTCATTATCAGTTAGCTGTCCGGCTCTGCAGCTCATTGGGCCACGCCCCTGTTGGTTCACAACAGCCTGTTGCTGAATGACTTTCAGGGGTTTTGCGAGCAGTTAAAGAAAATGTATGAGGACCCGATAAAGGAACAAACTTCCACCAGACTTTTCAAATCTTTAAAGCAAGGCTGGCAGCCCCTCCAGGCTTATATCAGTGAGTTCTGGTTGCTCAGCCAGGACTCGGCTGGGAACGTGGCAGCAGTCATAGACGCTTTCCAAGACGGATTGTCTGAAGCGTTACAAGATGAGTTGGCCTGAGTAGACCTGCCTCCGACTTTGATGCGAGGTTACAGAGGCGGACCTCTCGTCGTGTTCTTCAGCAACCCCGTGTGGACTCTTGTCACGTGAGACTCCAGCTTCACAGGAGGAGCCCATGGAACTCGATGCAGCCAGACCCCACCTATCCAGTGCTGAAAAGGAAAGATGATGGGCAGGGGGGGTTGTGCCTCTATTGTGGGGAGCCTGGACACTTCACAGCCTTTTGCCCCAAAAAGCAATGAGGGGCGTCGGCTCCTGAGCCGGAACCACAGCTGCAGCCTACCCTGTCAGGAAATGGCCGGCGCCCGATCTGGGTTGGGCATGCACCAAAACCTGGTCACGTTCTGCAGACGTAGATCCTAGACCCCCTCGTCATCTGATCGTGGATGCAAAGACTTCGTGGCCAACCACCCCCAAGGGATTCCCGCCCATGCCTCGGTGGACTCTGGCGCGACGACAAATTTCATCGATGAGGCATTTGCCACTCACTTTGCCATCCCACTGTGTCCCGTGGATTCTCCCGTGTAGCTGGTAGCGGATCCCATCTGAGACGAGGCCATTGAGGTGATGTGCAGGCGGCCTGTGCAGCAGGCACCCGAGTCGGACAGTGAGGAGGCTGGCGAGCACTTGGTGTCAGAGCAGAGGTTCAACCGGGCCTTCGGAATCCCCAGCACCTCACATCAGTGATGAGGAAGAAGAGGAGGAGCCTCTTCTTAATGCACGGGCACGCAGAGCTGCCAAAAGGCAGGAATGGCTACTCAGGAGGAGGTCTCCTCGGGAGTAGGCTTGGGGCTAATTGGCCACTCCCCAAGCCTATTTAAGGTATGACAGAAAAAGCTCTGCAGGAAACAACTTGTTTGATGGTTTGTTTGTTCGTGTGCCTCTTGTTTGGAAAACCGTTGCTCGGCTTATCTGTTTTGGCTTACTTCTTGTGGACTGATTCCAGGCATCTTGCCAACCTTTGTAAGCTTCCTGAGATATCCAGGACTAATTACTTATCTTTGCTTTATGACTTCATGGACTTATGCCAGCTGTTAATGCCGTATAATTAACAGCTCATTTTTTCAAGAAAAGATTACTTTAAGATTTGTTTGTGTGTGAACACTACTAAGCCAGTTTATTAGTAGTTGTTAATCAATTAAATATAGGTTTGAACAAACTGCGTGTGTGCTATGTTTTCTCTGGTCCGTAGCTGGGGCAGAACAACTGGCGCCTGCCTGTATCACAAGTAGTTCATCTGGGTTGGAGTGTTTCAGACTCTACAGCAAAGAGGCACTTTAACTTCTTGAATGTGGCTTGGCATTCGAGCGATTAGTGCAGAGGCTGCCCAGGCTTGGGTTTCACACCTTTCCCTGTCCTAAGCAAGTTAGTGATTGGCAAGGCTATCAGGGTGAACATGGGGATGAATTGGCGATAGAAGTTTGCAAAAGCAAGAAAGCTCTGCTGCTGCCTCCTGGTTCGAGGGGCCTCCCACTCCAGTATTGCCTTCACCTTGCCGGGGTCCCTTTCCACTCCCTCCTTTGAAATTCAATACCCCAAGTAGTTCTAAGCTGGTTTTATGAAAGTCGCATTTGGATAGCTTTGCGTAGAGCTGGGCCTTTTGTAATTTTCTGAGTACAGCCCTGACCAGCTTCATTGCTCCTCTGGGGTCTTGATGTAAATTAATATATTGATCAGGTACACCAACCCCTCTGTACAGGTGCTCATGCAGACCAACATTGATTAGCGTGGCCAGCACTCCCTGCAGGCCAAACAGCATCAGGGCACCAGGACCTCTACCCTAGCTGTCATGGGGCGATGGTGCACTTACCATCGGGTTGTCTTCCCCTTTGCTGTTGATCTCATAGAAGATGGGATCCTTTTTGACAGGGGTTGGAGTTCCCTCCTCCTCACTAGATTGAGGGGAGAACTCTACAACCTGCTGTCCCATCACATATTTTTTTCTTGTTTCGCGGGGCTCTTCTTCTTCTTGGGCTGGCTCAGGGGCAGGGGAGTGATGCCAGTCTTGTCGCAAGGCACTCTGCTACCCAGTACCTCTTTTTCTTCCTCTGTGGGTCAGTTGTTTCTCGGGCATCCATGAGGTTGACTCTCCTGCACAGTGTGCTCATGGTACTTCATCAGATCGATCTCCATCTTTGTGTCCACTCCACCATGCTTGCAGGTTACGTGGCAACCCCCCCCCCAGGATAGGGAGTTTTTGATATAGCTCCTTACTCAGTCTGTCTTGAAATTGATAGACCAGCATGTGCTTGGGCCAATCCCTCAGGAGGCTAGCCATGCTGCAGGAGTCTTGAATATACTACTTTATTGGCTGCTTGCCTTGCTTCAGGTTTCATATGTGGGTCTCTGTGTGCTGAGTGGCCATCAGGTTTTTGAACCACTCCCACAGGGTCTGAAGGCATGAAGGCATCCAGGTAGGCCAGCTCCAGAGCCTCAGCATCATGGATGGATACCAGCCATCCTGAAGCTCTCCCTTCCAGATTGGCCACAACAGCGTAGACACAGGCAGTGTCCTCTGCATACATCCCCCCCCCAGTGCTCCATGTGGTACTACACCTGGGGAGGAAGTGTGTTAGATTGTCTGTGTGCACATCAAAGCGGTCCACCAGGGCAGGTGGTGGCCACTCTTCCCGACATCCTGGCAGCAGTCCAGCCATGGCCCTGAAGACCCCTAGGAAACTCTCACCCAAACAGGTGCGATGGGCGCAATACTTTAGGCAGTTCAAATTTGAACTTAAACACATCCCAGCGGGAAAGAACCTACTGGCAGATGTGTTGTCCAGAAAACCGCAGTATGACAGTCAAAGAGAAGATGAATTCCACTCGGTCATTCCCTCCTCACCAGAAGGAGCAGCAGGCACTCCCCAATCAAAGGGGGAACTAGTAGCCCCTGTCCTCACCAAAGGCCAAACCAGACGGTCGAGTGCCCGGAGCCAGGAAGAGTGGACTGAAAAATTTAAGGCAGCCCTGCCTATCGATCTCTGGCTTAACGACTACAAAGAAATCTTGACCATAAGAGAAGGGTTGGCTTGGAAGGGGTCCAAATTATATGTGGCCGCCAGCCTCAGATTGCAAGTGCTCCAGCGAAGCCACAACGCTAAGCTGGGAGGACACTTTGGGTTCCTGAAAACCCTTCACCTAACACGAAGGCAGTTTTGGTGGCCGAAAATGAAAACCAAGGTGGAGGACTACGTGAAAAGCTGCACCACCTGCGCCACCAGGAAACACCGGCCAGGAAAACCGCCTGGACTCTTGCAGCAGGTGGCTGATCCAAGCAAACCCTGGGAAGAGATAGCTATGGATTTCATAGTGGAACTCCCAGACAGCAAAGGAAATACCGTGATCTGGACGGTCATCGATTTGTTTTCCCAGCAAGCCCACTTCGTCGCTTGCTCTGGATTGCCATCTGCCAGGCACCTAGTAAAATTGTTCCTCAAGCACATCTACTGCTTACATGGAGTCCCAAAGAGAATCATCTCCGATAGAGGCGTACAGTTCACCGCCAAGTTCTGGAGAAAGTTTCTACATGCATTTGGATCCACGCAAGGACTCAGCTCGGCTTTTCATCCGAGTACAAATGGCGCAGCAGAATGTATGAAAGCGATGGTGGAACAATACCTCAGTTGTTATGTAGATTACCAACAAGACAATTGGGCGGAGCTGTTACCATTTGCAGAAGTAGCGTATAACAACGCTGTCCACAGCAGCACCGGCTTGACCCCTTTCCAAATTACCAGCGGCCAGAAGTTCGTTCCCATGCCTGAATTACCCACTGAAGCCCCCACTTCCATGTCACTGACAGAATGGATGGAAGGGTTGAGAAAAGGATGGGAGAACACCAAGAAAGCGCTGACTGACGCTGCTGAAGCCCATAAGAAGCAAGTAGACAAGCACTGAGCGCTCCAACCAGTGGTGGATTCCTAACGGTGCGGTCCACACTGCCACACTGGTAGCGGCCAGCAGATGGTGCAATTTGTGCATGATGGCTCCGGTGCTGTCTTCACCGGAAGCAAAAAAAACCCGAATTTTTGGGGTTTTTTTGCTTCCTGATCACGAAGGGGGGGGATAATTTGCCTGGCCAAACTAACCCCGCAGTCTCCCCTACACTGGGATCAGCTTCGATCAGGTCAGTCAGTTGGTCAGTGGCTCCTTTGGCTACAAACAAAACAGCCCTGTTGCTCCACGCCTCCTCCTGCCAGGAAGTGCAAATGGGCTCTCCAGTGTGTGTGTGTGTGTGTGTGTGTGTGTGTGTGTGTGTGTGTGTGTGTGTGTGTGTGTTTCTCCCTCCGATTTCTTTCTTTCTTTTTTAAACAAAGGAGGTGCGGTTGGGAGGGGAGGGGGGTTGTCCCAAAAAGCACGACCACAAAGTTAAAAGAACAGCTTTTGAAATCCTTAAAAAGTTATGATGCCGATCTTGGGCTACCAATTTTTTTTCTTTTGGGAAAAAAAAAGCAGCAGGTATCTGAGCAGGCATCCCCGACTCTTAATAAGGGTGACATTTAAAAACTGGAGGGAGGGGAAGTTGCCTTCTCCCCCAGAAAATGGAAGGGAGGGTAAAGAAGGAAGGAGATGGGAATAAAAAGGAGAGAAGGAGGAAGGAGGGAGGGAGGGAGGGAGGAAGGAAGGAAGGAAGGAAGGAAGGAAGGAAGGAAGGAAGGAAGGAAGGAAGGAAGGAAGGAAGGAAGGAAGATTATAATGAGAGACTGTGAGGGTCTGATATAAATCCTACCTTAACACTTGGCTACCAGCAACCCTGCTGCCTTTTGACATGTGGCTTCTTGGGGCTGCATTTTGGAGAAGTGTCAAAATAAATGCTAAAAAGGCAATCATCTTGGGATTAAATTCCAAATGAAAATGGGTCTTCAGGGTAAGGAGACATGAAGAACTTTCAACTGCAGGTTTCTAAAAATCTTATTAAAATGAATGTCTAGAGGCAGCTCAGCTCCAGAGGGAGCAAAAGAGATAGGGCCCCAATGAGGGTCTTAGTTATTTAGCTCAGGAATAACAGAATAACAGATTTTGGAGGTTTTCTAGTCCAACCCCCTGCTCAGGCAGGAAAACTGAGGATGCCAAAATCTGAGTAGAGGGCCTGGGAAAGGTGTCAGAATAACATAATAACACTTAGAAGGGACCTTGGGGGGATGGGGAAACCCTATACCATTTCAGAGAAATGGCTATCCAGTCTCCTCTTGAAAACCTCCAGTGTTGGAGCACCCAGAACTTCTGGAGACAAGTAGTTCCACTGGTTAATTGTTCTCACTGTCAGGAAGTTTCTCCTTAGTTTTAGGTTGCTTCTCTCTTTGTTCAGTTTCCATCCATTGCTTCTTGTTTTGCCTTCTGGTGCTTTGGAAAATACATTGCCCTCCCTCTTTCTGGCAGTCCCTTAAAAGCCTGTTGTCTATCACACTCTTGGGCAAAGCATGTGAGCCATTTCCTCCTTTCAGTGGTCCATGAAAGTACATCTATAGTATGTAGATAATAAAGTTGAAAAAAGTGAACAATATTTTTACACAACTATAGATACTTTGAGACTGGGTGTGAGAAGGAATGGCTGGGAGGGGAGGGGCCAGGCGAGGCACCCTTGACATGAGTGACATTGAGTTGGCCAGTCACATGATCATGAAACCACTCCCACCCGGTCACATGACCACCAAGCCACTCCCACCCGGTCACATGACTGCCAAGCCACTCCCACCCGGTCACATGACCATCAAGCCAGTCCCACAAAATTAAACCACACCCACAAAATTAAGCCACACCCACAAAATTAAGCCACACCCACAGAGTGGTAGTAAAAAAAATTGGAACCCACCCCTGGCTCCAATCCTCATTCCGAGTGGGGGACAAAGTCTTCCTATCTACTAAATATATCCGACTAAGATTGCCCAGCAAAAAGCTAGGGCCAAAATTCTTAGGACCTTTCCCAATAGTCAAAATTATTAACCCTGTCACTGTACAGCTCGCATTGCCAAGAATATTGGAGAAAATCCACCCAGTATTTCATTGCAGCTTACTAAAACCGGTGATCAGATCCAATCTGAGACCACAAATGCAACCACCGCTTCCCCCTGTATTACGCATTATGAAGTGAAAAAAAATCTTAGACTCCCGAGTATTCAGAGGCCAATTACAATACCTCATTCATTGGAAGGGGTACCCTTTGTCCGAATCCACATGGGTAAAAAGTTGGAAAGTGAAAACAGACAGATTAGTTAAACAATTCCATGACAAATACCCAGATAAGCCAAAGTGTCCCCCTGGGGGGGGGAGGTGGTTAAGAGTTAACCCCCCCCTCACTCCACTTTTCTTGAGGGGGAGGCTGCCTGTCGAGCCGATGCAGCAGTTTGGGGGAAACATCGGCTCGCCACATATATTATGGGAAGGCCTGCTGGCTATGGGAACTTGGGAGGGGTGATTGCATGAGGGAGTAGATGTAGCCATAACACATTCTTACTAGATTCTCAATGTCATCCTTTGTCCAACACCAAAGTGACCAGATTTTTTTATTTTTAAGTGGGACGGGGGGGGGCCGCCTGGGCGCCGCCATTTGTTTTGCCCTCTGCGCATGCGCAGAACGTGCAGAGGGCAAAACAGCAAATGTTGGCGTCCAGGTGAGGTGGGGGGGAAGGGGGGAGGGGGGGAGGGGGGAGGGCACTTGGATGCCTGGAGCTCGCGACAGGTAAGCTGCTGGCTGCCTCCTTTCCCCGTCTCCCGCCTCCCGTTCGTTGCTTGCCAGCCCGGCCGAAGGGGAGGCGGGAGGCGAGGAAAGGCCTCCCGAAAGGGAGGCGGGCTCCCGAAGGGCTGCCGCCTTTCCTCGCCTCCCGCCTCCCCTTCGGCCGGGCTGGCAAGCAACGAACGGGAGGCGGGAGACGGGGAAAGGAGGCAGCCGGCAGCTTACCTGCTCCAAGCATCCAAGCGGCGCGGTCTCCCGGTCGCCCGCCCGGCCCCAGGGCAACGGCGGCAGCGAGGCGACGGGGGGAAGAAAGGGGAGGGGGACGAGGAAGGGCTGTTTGTGCCGCTTGTAAGCTCAAAGCGGCGACGGCTCCTCATTCCTCACCCCTCCCAACAGCAGCGGCGCCTCCGAGGGCGGGGCTAGGGATGGGGCAGGGGAAGGAGAGGAGGAGCAGCCTCCCTTCCCCCTCCCCCCAGCTTCCAGCCGCCGCCGGAGGAGTCAACAACGCGGGACGCCCGCCCGCCGCCAACGCCGCCCACGGCCGGCCCGAGCTGAGAGGCCTGCTGCCTTTCAGGCCGATTTTTTGAAAGAATGCCCTAGTCGTGCATTCTTTCAAAAAATCGGGACTTTTTAGAGGACGGGCGGGACGCGGGACAAATCATGAAAAAGCGGGTCTGTCCCGCCAAAATCGGGACGTCTGGTCACCTTATCCAAGACCTGTCCGGAAGCTGGGAGGAGGAACGGCCACGCTGGCAGAAGATGAGTGGGCAATGACCACGTGACCAATTTGGGGTTATGGGACAAGGGTGTGAACTTTCAACTGGGTGGGAAACTTTGGGAACGTCAGATTCGGGTTTCCCTTGGACATGCCAACATGGCTTCATTAATAAATTGCAACTTTGAGGACTACTTTGCCTTGGACTCTGATTTAGGTTTGAATGCTATTTGGAACCCTGACACCGACATATTCAGGTTCCTTTTGGCTGCCTAGTTGGATCCAGGTAGGTTTTCCCAAAAATAAGACTGGGTCTTACCTTCTTTTGGGCCCCAAAATAAACACTAGGGCTTATTTTGGGGGGTGTCTTATTCCCCCCATGTATGGGAGGCCCACTTCGTCTGTGTGGAGCCGCCCCATATTTTCTTCACCAGCTTACCTCAGGGCCCTCACAGCCAGGCCATCCACACCCCAACACCTGCCTCACAGCCATGGCACTGTTGCGCCACTCAGCCTCCTGCTCCATTGCAGCCACAAGCAAACAGAAGAAGTGGACCAGAAGTCATGTGGGCTCCTGCTGCACATGGCTGTTGGTACTGCCAAGGTGAACAGGTGTCAGGGCATGGATGGCCTGGCTGCGGGGGCCCTAATATAAGCTGGTGTGGGGCACATGGCACAGCTCCACCATCTCCCCGCAGCACCTCGTGGCTGCAGCACAATGAGCAACCAGATGGAATGGGCAGCTGTGTTGCTGCACAGACTCTTAAGTAGGGCTTATTTTGGAGGCAGGGCATATATTAGGCGCATGCATAAAGCATGCTAGGTTTTATTTTCAGGATAGGTCTTATTTTCAGGGAAACAGGTACTTAGAGAACTGGCTTAATTTCAACCAACATTTTTCATTTTACCAAGAGTATAACTTTATTGACAGATCCAAATAGGTACAGAAGAAGCAAAGCCAGTTCTAAGGTTTGGGCACAAAGCACAGCATAGTAAAATCCCCTTTTTCCTTCCCGGGCCACCCAGTGTCCACTGTCTATCAATCCAGGTTAAGCATTTTATTTTGGGAAACAGTCTGCACTGTTCAAAAGTCTTCAGTGTCTGACCTTGGAGTTGTGAGATTTTACCAGGCTGCAAACGGCTCATGTAAATTCATTTTCTCCCTCCCAGTTCCCCACACATTCCAATCATACCCATCCCCCCTCCCTTAGCTTCTTTGTCAAGTTGCAAGCGGAAAGAAGCGCCTTGCAAGTCAACCTTGACAACTCAGCTGTTAGAACAAGGCATTGAATAGCTGCTATAGGACTTGACTAACTCTGATAGACTGAAAGAAACTACAGGTTTCACTTCAGCCATCTGTAAGCTTTTTTGGCACAAAATATCCATAGGAGAAAATGTTTTGTGCTGAGAAAAGATCAGGTATATGCTTACATGGTGGATAGAGAATTGTTTAACTCTACTTCAGGGGTGGCCAAACTATGATTCTTTGAGGACCTGTGGACTTCAACTCCCAGAATTCCTGAGCCAGCCATGCATGCATGGCTAGCTTAGGAATTCTGGGAGTTGAAGTCCACAGGTCCTCAAAGAACCATAGTTTGGCCACCCCTGCTTCTACTTGGTTAGCAGACAAGCGCGTGAATCTTTTGATGTGTAGGGCAAATAATAACTTTTGAAAGGAATTTTTACCTGAAGATTATCTAGGGTTTATGACCTTCATCCATACTGAAATTAAGGGAACCAAGAGAAACCTCATCCATAGACTTCCTATTGTCCTAGATCAGGGCTGTCAAACTCTCGGCCTGTGGGCCGGATGCATCACATGCTGGCCACACCAACTTCTGGTTTAGTGAGGGGGGGAAGTCCCGATATGTCACGTGACGCCACTGTGATGACGTGAGTTTGACACTCCTGCCCTAGATCATTTTGTTCTACAGATAAAAGGCTCTTTAAAGATGTACGTATGTGTATATAAGTCAAGCCTCCTCTGTTTGTTTACTTGTTCAGTATGGAGCCCATCTTCTCATTTATAATCAAATGATCTAACAGACAATTGTAAAAATTAGAAAGATAGTTTGGGTATTTATTGCAACAAGCCCCATCACCATATTCTTCCCTATGTGTTAAACATTTATTTCTCTGGTAAAATACATCACTGGATTTTCAATTCCTTTGTGAGATACTCCAAGACAAACAATCTTATTTTTTCCTTCTCCCGTTCCAGGCAACAGTTATGGGGTTTCAAGCTCTTGCTGAATATGAGATTCAGGTGCCTGCCCACAAGGACTTAAACTTAGATGTTGTTATTAAGCTGCCAGAACGAGAAGTACCCATAAGCTACAGAATTGATGGTACCAATGCTCTCCGAGCCCAAACAACAGAGGTACAGTATTTCAGCGTCTATTTATTACTCCTTTCATTGGAAATAATTATTTTGGAGTTCAAATGCATCTTTTTCAAGAATGGGAAAAATGATACAGAATTTAGTGAAACAAGAAAGAAAACCTAAACCAGTTCTCCCTATTGGAATTGTGGTGGTTGGAGATTAGCCCATGTTCAAGCATCAGACTGGCTTAAGACTACTAGCTTCTTTGTCAACATACAATGTAGTTATAAATGGCTTCCCTTTCCTCACACAAAGCTGCAAAAGGCTGTATTTAAGACAATATTGCAAAATTGTGCCTGTACTTCCAAGAACTATTCCTAGGAAAGCGATTTTAATGGCTCTAAGGGAATTTTGGAGCACTTCGCAACATGAAGATAAAGTCATTAAAACAATCTATTGCTATTTGCTATTTCTGATATTGCAGAAGCAATTTGGAGCCAATGTAGATGTATGATACTAACAGAGTTTAAATATGTTTATATATAGATCAGTATTGGGTTCTAAAACCCTTTACTACTGGTTTGCAGAAGCATCCCGGGTAGGTGGGTGGAGCCTCCCACCACCGGCACTTCCAGTTCTTAGAACTGGGCCAAACATGGAGCAACACACCACTGATATAGATCTGGTACAATCAAATAGAAAGAAATATTTGTGAAACAGCATCCGAGGGAAAAGCACATGAAAGAACATAAACTATGGCAGGAATTATTACCAATATACCAAGAGTAATAGGGGCCTTGAGTGCAATCCCACAACAACTGGAGCACCACTTAATCACCTGCGACATTGATTAATCACTGTCAATCAATTGCAAAAGGCAGCTTTACTCGGAACAGCTTACATCCTGTGACAATACCTTTAACACCATCCAAGAACAAAATCTGCCTATCCCTGGTCCTTGGAAATGACTCACCAGGTGGATAGAAATGCTAAATCCAGTCTAAATATCTGGCTGATTGTGCAAACAACCAATAATAATGACAAAGCGACCCAACATGTTTGTATATCCAGTTATGCATTATTTTTCTTTGGACCGACTGTGAATGTAAAGTCAAGAATTATCATGGTTCGTCGCACAGTCAGCCAGATGTTAATATCTGAACTTCTGTCATTAAGTGATTTGGGTGTTAAATGAATCATGCCCAAGTTTATGACTTTTTTGCCCCAGTCATGAAGCAAATAACAATGGTCAATAAGTGAATCATGCAGCTGTTAAGCAAATCCAGCTTCCCCTATTGACTTTGTTTGTCTGAAGCCCCTTGGGAAGGTTGCAAAAGGCAATCACATGACTCTAGTGACACTGCAACGTCGTAACTATGAAGCTCAGTCCTAAGTCACCTTTTTCAGTGCCATAACTTTGAATGGTTACTAAATGAACAGTCATAAGTCAAGGACTACTTCTATCTGACAAGCAAAGTCAGTTGAGGAAACCAGATTCGCTTAACAGCTGCAGTGATTTACATAACAACCATTGTAAAAAGGGTCATAATATTGGGTCCAGTTACATGATGACTCGCTTAATGAATGCCTCGCTTAAGGTCAAAATTCTGGTCCAACTGTGGTTGTACATCAAGAACTACTTGTATTACCTTCTCTACAGCGATGGCTTACAGTCTTTTCCATTCATTAGGAATTCTTGATTTAAGAAACATACACACTTCTCTCAGTTACAGCTGGACCTGCTCGGCTTTTTCTTCCAGCTATCACCAATGGCCTCTAAGAGACCATTTCTAAATAACCAATACCCATTTATTGGAAGCTTTACCCTCCACTTTTTTGGAGAAGAGGGAATTTTAATCTCTTCTCCATTGCACCTGAAAACAGATTTCAGGTGCTTTAAAGTTTACTATACAAATTTAATACAATTGTTCAAATGGCACCGCTCATAATTTATATATAATTTATATTTATACCTTCCTATTGCAGCAAATTAAATCCATTTATTCTACTACATTATATTACTATGAATGTACACATACATAGAAATTGCAAAGATTGGTGCACAATAATTTCGGTTAGTTTTACATTCATTGGGTCTTCAGAAAGTGGTAGGAAAGGAGTTTTCTTTATGATTTGATTTTGTTGATACCTTGCCAATATATTGTTGTTTCTTCATCCAAATATTTGATTGGGTCTTTCTTATATTTTGAAATCTATTCCACCTCTAGCTCATTATAACAAATACAATCAAGTAAAATCAAATTAGCCAAGGAACTGCAGTTGATGGTCATGCTAACCCTGGTTGCTTTTCAGACCAAACTCAATGAAGACTTCACTGTGTCAGCATCAGGTGATGGAAAAGCAACAATGACAATTTTGACGGTCTATAACGCGCAATTGCGGGAGGATGCAAATGTTTGCAACAAATTCAATCTTGAAGTTTCTGTTGAAAATGTGCAGTTGAGTAAGTTTGGCTTCCTAGAAATACTACATTGAAATGAAATTTCGGGGGGTGGGGATTAAAATTTTAGTGTTCACCATGTCAGAATCTCAATTTGGAACAAGCTTTCTCTGCTATTTATTCATAAAAAGTCTCTCATTAGATAGAAAATATTATTAACCATACTTAGTTGAAATCCAGTACTTGCAGTCAACAAACCAATTGGGTTTGAACAGATGGTCAAATAGCCATAGGCCAGAAGGCCTCTTGATGTCCACTAAGTCTCCACTGTTCTCTTATCACTTAACTAGATGCACCAACTCTTAAGATTTGAGGTAAAAGATGCCAAAAAAGAAAAAAAGACTTAATGGCATTCTTAATTTTAGAAACTCCAGAAAGAGAGATTAACTCCAGAGATTTTTGACTGCTTTCAATTCATGTTGATGGGTTTGCAACAGGACTCAATTTTTTACCGGTTTTATATCTGTGTACCATTCTGAGGCACTATTACATGTTTATCTCATTTTTCCTTAGCAGGATAGGCTGTAGTCTTATTATTTAAAAGAGAGTTGTTATCCCCAGCAATCTAAAACTACAGTAATAGGGTTGTTGTGTTTCTAACACAGATCTTTCTGCAGTTAATAATATTAAGGTTGGTGTTAAGAAAAATCAAGCTTTTGATAGTGAGAGCCATACCATGTGCATTAATGTTTGCAGTTTAGGCAACAAACTTTGTGAACTAACAGCTGTTATGTCCAGGAATAACTTGGATTTTGTTGCAATTACAGAAACATTGTTCAGAGATTCCATTGATTAGGATATAAGAATACCAGGCTACATACTAGATTCTAGATACATACTAGATATATACATACCAGGCTACCTACTTTGTCAAAACAGATCATGCGAAACAAATCTCATTTCATTCTTTGACAAAGTGACTAAATTACTGGACATATACTTGAATTTCAGTAAGGCATTTGATAAAGCAGACCACAACTTACTTTTGGGTAAGCTAAAAAAAATGTGGGATAGACAACATCACCACCAGATGGATTTGTAACTGGCTGACAAATCGCACTCAACGTGTAGCCCTCAATGAAATTACATTTACATTAAGGTGATCAGACGTCCCGCTTTTGGCGGGACAGTCCCACTTTTGAACAATTTTTCCCGCGTCCCGCGACGTTTTAAAAAAGTCCCAATTTCTCGATCTCCATCCCTCGAAACTGCTTTTTCTTTCGGTTTTTTTGGAGACCTTTGAGGCACGGAGGTTCGTAGGACTGAGTGGAAAGAGAAGAATCCCGGGCATCAGCGGAGCAGAGGCGTTCACCCGCTGGGGCGGAGGGCACCCTCCCTATCAAGAACGAAAGTGCCCGTGACGGCTGATTCAGCATGGTGGGCCCGAAGCCACAGCGCACCACAATCGGATTAGGAAGCAAATTATTTGACAGACTGCATCAGACCTAAAAGAGAAGACTCCCACAGACACAGGGGGGGGGGGACTGCTAAATAGAGTGATCCAACTTTTATTACGGCATAAAAGAAGCTCTAAAAGAAACAAGCGATGATTGTAAGTGTGAGTGAAAGTTTGAAGGAAAAGTGAAAGCCGAATCTTGAGAACGAGATCTAATTAAGAAAGGATCCGAAAGAAGAAAAGTTTCCAGTGAATGTTTAGAGATCGGAAGAACGGAGCCCTGGATGTGGTTTAAAATAGATCGCTCTCTAACCCTTCAATGAACCAGCTGGATACAAAGTTAACACTTCAGTAAATATCAAACAGAGAGAACGGAAAATGGCAGTGACAGTGCAAAACTGTTAAGAGCGAGGCAGCAATTGATAGCTTGAAGCCTCTGGGACTTAGATCAAATTTTTACTCAAAGAAAAGCCGAAAGAAAACCCTGCTGTTCTCTGGCCAAGCAGCCGAAGGAGCCCTGGAGCCCCGATGCCGCCCTGCATCTCGGTCTCTTGGGGCTTGTCCGGCAGCCTGCTGGGAAGGCTGCGACGCATGGGAGGGAAGGAGCTGCTATTGCTGCTCCGGCGTGTCTCCCCGGTCACTGTGGCTGCACCGAGGAGCCCGCGTGCTTGTCATCAATGGAGATGCGCGCGCGGAAGGCACCACGGAGCAGAGGCACCTGGCGAGCGAGGCGAGTGGCGGCATCGGCAGCAGGCTCCTGCCCGCGTCTCCTGCCCACCTGCCCGCTCGCTCGCCAGGTGCCTCTGCTCCGTGGTGCCTTCCGCATGTGCGTCTCCATTGATGACAAGCACGCAGGCTCCTCGGTGCAGCCACAGTGACCAGGGAGACACACCGGAGCGACAATAGCAGCTCCTTCCCTCCCATGCGTTGCAGCCTTCCCAGCAGGCTGCCGGACAAGCCCGAAGAGACCGAGATGCAGGGCGGCTTCGGGGCTCCAGGGCTCCTTCGGCTGCTTGGCCGGAGAACAGCAGGGATGCCGCCGCGGTCAGGGATTCAATCGGGTGGCTGCAGCCCCGCGGGAGACGGCAACAGAGGTTCCTTCTTCCTCCTGCAGGGAGAAAGACAGAAGGAAGGAAGGAAGGAAGGAAGGAAGGAAGGAAGGAAGGAAGGAAGGAAAGGAAGGAAGGAAGGAAGGAAGGAAGGAAGGAAGGAAGGAAGGAAGGAAGAAGAAAGAAAGAAAGAAAGAAAGAAAGAAAGAAAGAAAGAAAGAAAGAAAGAAAGAAAGAAAGAAAGAAAGAAAGAAAGAAAGAAAGAAAGAAAGAAAGAAAGATGTATGGCCGCCCTGAGTCCTACGGGAGTGGGGCGGCATACAAAAACGACCAAAATAAATAAATAAATAATTTTTAATCAGGAACTCACCCACCCCGGTCAATGGTGTCCCTCTTTACTAAGGTGACCAGACGTCCCGATTTTGGCGGGACAGACCCGCTTTTTCATGATTTGTCCCGCGTCCTGCCCGTCCTCTAAAAAGTCCCGATTTTTTGAAAGAATGCACGACTAGGGCATTCTTTCAAAAAATCGGCCTGAAAGGGCGGCGTGTGAGATTGGGGGGAGGAGTTAATCGGCCTGAAAGGGCGGTGAAGAGGCGCCTGATGCAGCCCCGCCCTCTCGAAACGGCTGGCGTCGCGGTGGGCGGGGCGGCCCGAGGGAAGGAATTGCATCCAAGATGGCCCTCGGGCCGGCGCTGGCTCAGCCGGCCGGGGCCGCCGCCGCAGCCTTCCCGCCGCCGGGGCAGCCGGGACTGGGGGCCCAGCCGCAGGGGCAGCAGCAGCAGGCCTCTCAGCTCGGGCCGGCCGTGGGCGGCGTTGGCGGCGGGCGGGTGTCCCGCGTTGTTGACTCCTCCGGCGGCGGCTGGAAGCTGGGGGGAGGGGGAAGGGAGGCTGCTCCTCCTCTCCTTCCCCTGCCCCATCCCTAGCCCCGCCCTCGGAGGCGCCGCTGCTGTTGGGAGGGGTGAGGGACGAGGAGTCGTTGCCGCTTTGAGCTTACAAGCGGCGCAAACAGCCCTTCCTCGTCCCCCTCCCCTTTCTTCCCCCCATCGCCTCGCTGCCGCCGTTGCCCTGGGGCCGGGCGGGCGACCGGGAGACCGCGGCGCTTGGATGCTTGGAGCAGGTAAGCTGCCGGCTGCCTCCTTTCCCCGTCTCCCGCCTCCCGTTCGTTGCTTGCCAGCCCGGCCGAAGGGGAGGCGGGAGACGAGGAAAGGCCTCCCGAAGGGGAGGCGGGCTCCCGAAGGGCTGGGAGCCGGCAGCCCTTCGGGAGCCTGCCTCCCTTTCGGGAGGCCTTTCCTCGTCTCCCGCCTCCCCTTCGGCCGGGCTGGCAAGCAACGAACGGGAGGCGGGAGACGGGGAAAGGAGGCAGCCGGCAGCTTACCTGTCGCGAGCTCCAGGCATCCAAGCGCCCTCCTGCCTCCCCCCCCTCTCCCCCCCCACCTCACCTGGACGCCGACATTTGCTGTTTTGCCCTCTGCGCATGCGCAGCGTTCTGCGCATGCGCAGAGGGCAAAACAAATGGCGGCGCCCAGGCGCCCCCCCCCCCCCGTCCCGCTTAAAAATAAAAAAATCTGGTCACTTTGCTCTTTACCAATGTTAAAATCTGGTCACCTTAATTTACATAGAAGGAAGGAAACAGTGGGGTACCCTGGGTTCCATTTTAGGCCCAGTATTCTTCAACATCTTCACAAACAATTTAAATAAGGGAATAGAAGGGGAATTCATCAAATTTGCAGATGACACTAAACTGGCAGGAATAGTCAAATCTCAGAAGATAGGCTCAAGATCCAGATGAATCTTGACAGACTTGAACACTGGGCCAAATCTAACAAAATGAAAATCAGTGTAGAGTAAGGTGACCAGATTTTCACTTTGGTAAAGCGGGACACCATTGAAGAGGGGGGGAGAGGGGGGGGAAGAGATGATCCACGCCTCCCCTTTCCGCGCCAGGACAAAAGACTTCGGGAAGGACAATGAAGGGGGGGAGTTGGGGGGGTTGCACAAAGCTGCAGCCTCTGCTGCGTCTGGCCCTGGAATGCTGCGATATAATTGTATATTCATATATAACTGTGGAGAGGGAAGAATGACTTCCGCAAACCCTAATTAGCAGCAATTTTTGTAGAAAGAGACCGCAAACCAGGGCAGAAGATTCACCTGCTCCGTTTCTTATGCTTTTACTTATCTGCAGAGCCCTGCCGGATAGCAGCGAGCTCTTCAAGCCATGCAGTCAAAACAGGGTCCCTCTTCTACTGAGCCGAGCAGGGAAAAGAACCGCCGGCGAAACATCTCTCTCCTACCCAAATTCACCACCATAACATTTTCATGAGGGGAGAAACTCCCAATTCCTCAGCCCCACACGTCTCCTTCCTCTTTCACATTAGGCGCGTGCCGATTGCGTCACCATTCGCGCCGAGGCAGAGACGAAAAAAAGGCTGATATCTATTTGAACCCATGTGCAAAGAACTGCGGCCCGAGGAAGAGAGGGACAGAGAGAATCTGTTTTGCCTTGGTTGCTAAGCAACGAAACAGCCTCCATTGTCATCCCCTGCCGCCTCTGTTCCGTTCCGTTCAGGGCTTTGCTGGGGGGAAGGTGGCTGCTCTTCTTTTTTTTTCCCTTCCTCGGCTTTTAATGTTTTGCTTTGCTTATCACACTGCTTAAATAGCTCCGGGGGACACAGCAAAGACGCGCTAAAGCAGGGGTGGCCAAACCGTGGTGCAAATTCAAAAAGCGGGACTTTTTGGATACGCCGCGGGACGCGGGACAATTTGTTTGAAATCGGGTCTGTCCCGCCAAAAGCGGGACGTCTGGTCACCTTAGTGTAGAGAAAAGTAAGGTTTTATACAGGCAAGGAAAACCAAATGTACAGGTACAGATTAGGAGAAACTCAATAGCAGTAACTGTGAGATGGATCTTGGAGTCCTAGTGGACAATCACTTAAATATGAGCCAGCAGTGTGTGTCTCAGCAGCCAAAAAACCCGATGCAATCCTAGGTTGCATTAATAGAGGGATAGAATCAAGTTCATGTAAAGTATTAGTATTGCTTTATAAAGCCTTAGTAAGACCACACTTGGAATACTGAATCCAGTTTGGTCACCATATTATAAAAAGGATGTAGAGACTGTGGAAAGAGTGCAGAAAAGAACAACAAAGATGATTAGGTGGCTGGAGGCTAAAACATATGAAGAATGGTTGCAGGAATTGGGTATGCCTAGTCTTGTGAAAAGAAGGACGAAGGGTGACATGATAGCAGTGTTTCAATATTTGAGGGGCTGCCACAAAGAAGAGGCAGTCAATCAATTTTCCAAAGCACCAGAAGGCAAGACAAGAAACTATGGATGGAAACTAATGAAGGAGAGAAGCAATCTAGAATTAAGGAGAGATTTCCAAACAGTGAGAACAATTCACCAGTGAAATGGCTTGCCTTCAGAGGTTGTGGGTGCTCCATCGTTGGAGGCTTTTAAGAAGAGACTGGACAGCCATTTGTCTGGAATGGTATAGGGCCTCATGCTTGAGCAAGTGGTTGGACTAGAAGATCTCCAAGATCCCTATCAACTCATATAGCACGTATATAAACATAATTTATATATAATATTATAATATACATTGTAATGTATAATCAATCAGAATAGCACTGGAAGTGACCTTGGAGGTCTTCTGGTCCAACCCACTGCTCAAGCAGAGACCCTATACCAGTGATGGCTAACCTTTTTGTCGTCGTGTGACGAAAGCACGTGTGCGCGACAGCGCACATGTGTGCTGGCACCCATAATGCAATACATTCCCCGCATGTGTGCATGACACCTTGCTTCCCTCGCACATGCACACGTGACCCACCCACGCCCCCCTGCCCCCCTGCACATGCCCATGTGACACCCCCCCCGGCGCCCCATTTTGGGCCTAGTAAGCCTCCCTGTAGCTTCCTGGGACCAAAAATGGGCCGCAGGGGGGGGTTTAACACCACCTTCCTGTGCTGCCCCTGTGCATGCACGTGACACCCCGCGCATGCACATGCATCTCTTGCATGCGCCCCGCGTATTCTGAAAATCAGCTGGCCGGCGGGAGGTGCACGCCCATATGCGCAGTGGAGCTGAGCTGGGCAACAACTCACGTGCCCTCAGAGAGGGTTCTGCGTGCCATCACGGCCCTATACCATTTCAGACAGGTGGCTGTCCAGTCTCTTAAAAACCTCCAGTGATGAAGCACCCACAACTTCTGAAGGCAAGCTGTTCCACTGGTTAATTGTTCTCGCTGTTAGGAAGTTTCTCCTTAATTCCAGGTTGCTTCTCTCCTTCATTAGTTTCCATCCATTGCTTCTTGTATTGCCTCCTGGTGCTTTGGAAAATAAGTTGACCCCCTCTTCTTTGAATTCTAGAATACTGCTATCACGTTGTTACACAAATGTGCTCTCAGGTTCAGCCTATGGCCACTCACTCACACACTCAAAGGCCTGGAAAATTGCCACACTCAATCCCAAATCAACTGAACACCGAGTCACAAACGGTTCTTTAAAATACACAGAGACCCAGTGAATTTAAAATAACAGCAAACTTTTACTGATATATTTTTGCTCTTATACACACACATTCTCTCTCTTATCTACACTTACCCAGCGTCCATTACTCAGCTGCTAGGCACTAGCCAGAGGGATGGAAGCTGCCATGTCTGGGATCCCAAAACGACTCAAAAATCTGGGCACGCTTCAGGACCTCTTTTTATCCCATAGAATTGGTGGGGTGGGGGTTCCCATGCAGGCCCAATTCCTTTGTTGGTGAGACTTGGGGAGGGGCTTGCCATGTGCTCATGTCCAACATTTGTCCTTTTGTTCCCTTAACAACTTGGTTCCTTTCCCTGAGGGAACTTTTCCTGGCCTTTGTCCACCCTGCTTACATGCCTTCACTTTTAGGCATGGTGGCTTTGGCCTAGTCTCACACATTCCTCCCCTTGGCATCGAGTTAAACACGGGATGCTACAAAATGTGTCTCACTCATCACTTACCACTCACTCCGAGCATTACTGACTTTTTCAACTATGTCACAAATGTTTGGACGAAGGTGGTGCTGTGGACACCTATCTGGATTTTATCAAAGCATTTGATACAGTTCCACATAATGAGCTCATAAAAGTTGTACAGGTTAGAGCTGAACCACTGGTTGATTCAGTGGATAGGAAGTTGGCTGAGGGACTGATCCCAGTATGTGATTGTTAATTGGGCACAAATGGTGTACCACAAGACTCAATCCTAGATCCTGTTCTGTTCAGTGTGTTTGTAAGTAATATAACAGAAGGATTGGTAGGTAAGGTTTGTCTTTTTGCTGATAACACTTAGGTGTGTAATAGGACTGATATTCCTGGGGGTATTTGTAATATGGAAAACAAATTGGCATTGTTGAACAATTGATCAAAATGAAGACCGCAATTCAATGTTTCTAAATGTAAGATCATGCACTTGGGGAAAAATAATTATTTGGCAAGGAACAGTATTGGGGATTCAATGTTAGATACACACAACAGAAGAAAAAGGTTTTGCTCATTGCAGATGGCTTTAAAATGAGTAACCAGTGTGATCAGGCAGTTGTGAAGTCAAACAAAATTCTGGGTTGCATCACCAGAGAGATCACAAGCAGAAAGAAGGAGGGCTATATAGGGCTTTGGTCAGACCCCATTTAGTATACTGTGTCCAGTTTTGAAGACCTTACTTAAAAAAAGATTTTGATAAGATTGAGCAAGAGACTGGCAACAAAAATGGTGCAAGGCCTAAAGGACAAAACATAACAGGAGAGATTGGAGGAACTGAATATACAGCCTGGATAACAGAAGGGATGTGGGGGACATGATCAAAATCTTTAAATATATTAAGGGTGTGAATACTCTTGAAGAGTATCCGGAGACTTCAGCTGGTGCAAAATGCGGCTGCGCGTGCTGTGGTGGGTGTGCCAAGGTACACCCACGTGACTCCTATACTCCGCCAGCTGTATTGGTTGCCCATCGGTCTCCGGGTCCAATTCAAGGTGTTGATCACCATCTTTAAAGCCCTTCATGGCTTAGGACCAGGTTATCTTCGGGACCGCATTCTGCCTCATACTTCCCTTCGACCGGTTAGGGCCCACAGAGTTGGCCTCCTCCAGGTCCCGTCGGCCAAGCAATGCCGCCTGGCGGGCCCTAGGGGGAGAGCCTTCTCTGTGGCAGGCCCCGCGCTCTGGAACCAACTTCCCCCAGAGACCCGAACTATCCCCACTCTGCTGGCCTTCCGAAAAGCTGTCAAGACATGGCTTTTCCTGCAGGCTGGGGGTAGAGCTTAATCCACTCGAGCTCACACCCAAGTATGTATGGTTGTGGAATGGGTATTGGATGATTTTAAATATTGTGTTTTTTAATTTTTATATATCTCATTTTAATGTGTTATTTATAAATTGGTGTCCTGTATTTTTTTTCTGTTGTACGCCGCCCTGAGTCCTTCGGGAGTTGGGCGGCATATAAGAACACCATAATAAATAAATAAATAATAAATAATAAGGTTCTAGAAGGAATTATTTTCAATATTATGCAAAAATCAAGAACACAGGGGCATAACCTCCAACTGACAGGAGGGAAGTTCAAAAGTAATGTTAGAAAGTATTACTTCACAGAAAGAGTAGTGGGAACTTTGAACCAACTTCCAGCAGAGTTAGTAGGTCAGTCATCAGTAACTAAGTTTAAACATGCTTGAGATAAACACATTTCCATTATCCAACAAAAAATTAAAAAATACAATTAAAAATAAACAAACAAAAACCCGAGTCTCAATGGACCACTAAGTCGTCTTCTGCCACCGGTTTTCTATTTTTCTAGGATAAACAATAATACACGCACACAAACACTGCACAAACATACATGTACAATAGCAATTACTGTAGATGTAAAGAAAAAACATAAATCTGGTTCTTGCAAAATGATGGATGAGAGGCACTTTACACCCAGGTTGAAAATTCCTACCTCACACACTTTAGAACCTACACAACCAGTTATTCAATTATTGAAAATTGATCTGGATTTGAATTTATTATTCTTTGTTTAAACGTTCCCCATTAACTTCTTTCAAGACTTCTTTCAAAACCCAATGAATTATAGAAATAGAAAGTAAAAACAGTTAGATTAATGCTTTGTTTTCCAAGAAGATGTTATCACCAGTTGGACAATCAAACTTTTCACTTTAAAAAGCTGCTAAGAATTTGTGCAGAGTCTGATTTCCCCCCTTTCTTTTGCAATTTTTAGACTTAAAACAGGCAAAGGGAGCCAAGGGAACCCTCAAGCTCAAAATCTGCACTAGGTAAGAATGTTGAATGTTAAATAAAACTTTGGATTGTAACTGAATATTTAGAGTAATAAGTTGGAGAGGCAATTTTGTTATTTTTCAAGAAAATAGTTATACTTTTCCCAGCTTCACACACTATCTCTGCTTGTATATTGATCTGTTTTCTGTGCATCGTCCTAATTTGTAACATTTTGTTGGTGGTGGATGAAATGAAGAGCAGGATTTAAGTCACCGCAGGTCCTTCAGGTTGATTTAGGGATGTAGAAATTGCAATATGCTACAGCACGATGGCCAGTACATGAATGGGAAACCTCCAGGGGACTCTAGAACTGTAGGCTAGTAGTTGAGAAAAATAACTCAGGAGAAAGGTAATGGCAAATATATTCCATATTGATGGGAAAATTCCACAAACTTGTTCATGAATCCATCAGATGTTGAGCTGGACTCAAGAGAACTATAGAAATGATAGGCCTTCCTTCAGCTTGGTTTTGCCATTTAAAGAAGAAAAATACATTCCATTTTATGCCTTAATACTTTTGACTCAGTTTTCACCCAAAACCATGAACCTTGTAAAAACATTCATGAAAATTGTTTTGTGAGTTAGGAGCACGTGCATTGCGGTGGCTCATGTGCCAGCCTATAAGATCTGTTGATAGCTAGATTTCTCCCCTTCAAGATGCAACATTTTGAAAAATCCAGCACTGCCCTCATAGCAATGAACAGGAAATTGTTTGTGAACTAGGAAATCAAATCTTTGGTCACTTTTTCTCCATTCTTGATTTTAGGTATCTGGGAGAAGTTGATTCTACAATGACAATAATTGATGTTTCTATGCTGACTGGTTTTCTCCCTGATGCTGAAGACCTTACAAGGGTAGGCAAGTTTTGCATGGGGCTTGAAATGACTGTTTCCGTAGTTCAATGAAGATGCTGAATTAGAGAATGTGTTATGGTTAATCATTTGCCTATATCAGTGTTGGTGAACCTTTTCCGCACTGAGTGCCGAAACAGAAGTGCGCACGTGGGGGAACACCGGAAACTGGAAGAGCAGTTCCCCAGTGTGTATGTACGCTCTGGGAAGCTGAGCTTCTGGCTTCCGGATGCACATGCGCGCTGGTCACCTGGTCTTCTGGTTTCTGGCCTGCAATCATTCACGAAGACCAGCTGGCCGGCATACAATGTGCGCCAGTGGTGGGTTGCTCCCAGTTCGGCGAACTTGCAGCGGTAAGAGGCTCCGGCCACCCACCCGGGACAGTTCTGTGCATGCGCAGAAGTGTTGCGCGTGTGCACGCGAACTGGTAGTGACGGGATTTAGAATCCACTACTGATGTGCATGCTGGAAACTGGAAGCTGAGCTTCCCGGCGTGCACATGCATGCCAGGGAGCTGCTTTTCTGGTTTCCGGCACTCCCGCACACACGAAGACTAGCTGGTGCGCCAGAACCCGGAAAAGCAACAGGCGACGGCTGGCATGCCCAAAGAGATGGCTCTGCGTGCCACTTCCGGCACACATGCCATTGGTTCGCCATCACGGGCCTATATGGTTAAAACTGCAGAGAGAATGAATGAATCTTCATTACCAGTAAATGAATCAATAAGACACTGAATTTTATTTCAATGACACATAAAAGGCATTATTATTATTATTATTTTAAAATCAGAAAGTCTTGTACTGAAGACTTGGTTCTGCAAAACTTTGTGAATCTAATCAAGGTTATTTTATTTTTTAACTATTTTAACTTTCTTGGCTGTAAGCAGTGATTTCTATATTGACCAGAATTTGACTGTCAGAAGAATTTCATTTGTACAAGGCTGTGTGGAATTTCTTTGGCAAATTACTAATATTAAAACACTTTTTGGTTGTCTCAAAGTTTCTCAGAGGTACATCCTGGAACTTTGAAAATACTTTCAGATTTTGCTATAACTGCAATACAGTGCCAGTACAAATGGCTTCAGTTATCTGCAGTTCCATGTCTTTGACCATCTGCAACTTCTGAAGTCAATATCATCTTTTCTTTCATTGTTTAGCTTTCTAAAGGAGTCGACAGATATATCTCCAAGTTTGAAACTGACAATAATATGGCTCAGAAAGGAACAGTTGTCATGTACTTAGACAAGGTAAATACTTATGGAATCAATTTCTTTGAGTACTTGGGTGGTTGGTTATTTGGTTTGCTAGGCAAACACTGAAGTGTGTTATACTGAAAAAGGTAGTATGTATATTCAGCGAAATAAATCTACATAATTCATCGTTGATTGTAACAGATCATATTTCTAGTAAGAAAGAGGCATAATGATCTCTTGCATTATATTTAAAGATCGCATTTTTGCCATATTTATCCATATGCATAAATGTAGTACTACCTCCTGTCTCTTTTGGTAGGTTGGTAGATTCCTTGAGGTTTTTTTTCCCTTTCACCAAGCACCATCTGTCTTTGGGAAACAACCTCAGTCACTCCCCCTAATAGGTTCAGTGGATACTTAGAACAGCATATCTTGCCATCTGTCAGATGGCCTGACTTACAAATGGCAGATGGGTATTTTGGGTAGAGGGAAGCATGGGGTGAGCTAATACACCCCATCCATTTTGAAATCTCAAGCCCGCCCTGATATATGTTGGTTCAGCTATTTGTGAACACAGCTCTAACACTTTCCCGAAAGAGATAAATATGGTTAATGAATAGCTTGCCTCACCAATTAAAGGCATGGAGGGGAGTGCAGGTTGAAATAGGAAGGCGTAATTGATAACAAGAGAGCTACATCCCTGACTAACGCTGCAATAGGATGATGGTGCCCAAATAATGATGGTATCCAAGCAAACATCCAAAGCTTTGAGTTCTGACCTTAAGGCCTGCAGCACCTGAAGTAACCAGGGAACAGCCAAGGAGAACTAGCATGCTAGAACTGACTATCAGAGTTGTGGGATTATTAGCGTGATTTCTATGTAATTCTAGCAGTCATCCTGATAAAAACATCTTGCATTGATAATCAGAGATTCTGGGCCTTTCTCCACTTGCACTTAATTCGAGTGGGGATGGTTCTATGCGAGTGGCAGGGACGTGCACACACACAACTCCATTTGCGCAACTGGCATGCATGCATGCATACCGCACACGCAAATGGAGCGTGCACACACATGCTCACCCACTGCTTGCACAAATGGGGATGCGCGCACACTCGCCTGCCATTTCTGCAACCCAGTTCCGAATGGCTCAAGGAACCTCTGCTCTATATACCATATTTTTCGGAGTATAAGACGCACCTTTTTCCTCCCTAAAAGTGGCTGAAAATTTGGGTGCGTCTTATACTCCGAATGTAGCTTTTCCGAAGCTTTTTTTCCCAGCCCTAACTAGGTGCTAACGATCTTCCCAGCTCTTACCTTGCAGGCTTTTTCACTGTTACTCTCTCCGAAGAATGTTTTTCCAGCCCCAAGTCTTTGCAGGGGTTTTTTCATTGCTCTACTTGCTCCGAATAAGTTTTTTTCTAGCCCTAACCAGGTGCTAACGATCTTACCAGCTCTTACTGGCTTGCAGGCTCTTTCATTGTTACTCTCTCAGAAGAAGGTTTTTTTAAGTCCTAACCGGGGGATAAAATAATATGCTGAAGCTGATCAGACTAAGGACGCTAGCCAGATGAATACCTGGTAGGCAGATTTTTCCCCACTATTTTCCTCCCCAAAAACTAAGGTGCTATTTATACTCCGGTGCGTCTTATACTCCGAAAAATACGGTAGTTCCTGCATGTGGCTCACAGTTTCTGGTTAAGACAGAAGGGATCTTTCCTTGAACCCATGCCGAAACAGTATTTTCCCCTTCATGCAATCACTCATCAAGGGGATCTTCAACTCATGTGAAATTAGCCTTTAGCACCTACTCCTTTGGAGGGGGGTCCAGGGACTGTAGTGATTTAATAGAGGGGCAACAGGGGCAGGATGGGGATTGGCAATGGGCTTAGCCAATTTTGTGCCAGTGTAGTTTTCTGCTGACTCAAAATGGGGAAGACAGCACTGTATCTGGGCACTAGGGAAACTTTGGATATTAAAAAGAAGCATGAAATATAAATAGATTAATTAATTAACAAAAAGAAGATATGACAGAATTGTTTTAGTACTCTAACTTTTGACCAGTATTTTCTATGACACCATTTCAACCTGCTGCTCCTCTCCTTATATGAACCTTTTCCATTGTTAACCTTTATTCTGCACAACTTGGACAGACTTATAGAACTTAGTCCTTCAATCAGTGGGTCAAACTTGAGCACCCAACTTGGAATAAGTAGTTTCATTGAAGTTATACAGATCTTATTTTATTTATTTCTTAATTATGTTATTTAATTTGTATGGCATAGCGACGGGAACTCACCCTGTCCCACGATACTACCAGGCCTTGAATTGATGGAGTTTCAGCCATTTCTGGTCGGTAGATCCAGCATCCCTATCCAGCTGCGCCACTGCATCTCTGGTTATAGAGATGGAACTTCTATAAGAAAATCCTTATTACCTCCATTGGCAAACTAGCACTCACAAAATTATCTTTTCTCTCCATCCCAGATCTCCCACTTGGAGGATGAATGCCTGCAATTTAAGATTCACAAGCATTTTGAAGTTGGCTTCATTCAGCCAGGAACAGTCAAGGTGTACAGCTACTACAATCTAGGTAATGGCAGACGTATTGAACACCCCTTCATTCTCCTATTTTCCCCACAACAATTTTCCCCTATGAAGTGAATCAGGTTGAGAGAGAACAACTTGCCCAAGGTCATCTAGCTGGCTTTCTTGGCTGAACTCACAGTTTCCTTCTTTCTAGCCTGATGCCTTAACCATTAGACCAAATTGGCTCTTTCCAAGGAACTCAACACACTGGGGCTTGGCAAAATTAGGCAAAACTATCCAACAATAATTGATACTTTATAAAATATTCTTGACTTTCCAAAAGTCTCTTTATACCTATTTTATAAAGGTTGAAGTGAAGAATGAATCTCTTGAGAACATTGAAAGGTATTGACACAGAGCTCTGTGTAGTATTTTGGCAGCCTTCTGGCATGAGTTTCCTTTGCTTGCCTCCTGAAGAGCAGAAAACAAAGCTAGTGGGGTCTAGGACAACTCATTGCAGTCAACTTGCCATGGCCACCTTGCCATGGCCAACTCACTGCAGCCAACCTGCCACAGCCAACTCGCCATGGCACAAGTCGCCGCAGAGCAAGAGTTATACTAATATCAAAGAAATGGTGGAATAGAATCATTAAAGAAAGGATGCAAAAGGAGGGACAAAATGAAATGTGAATGACAAAAAATAATTTTTAAATTATTTGAAATAATTAAATTGAAATGTTGAATTGTCCCACAGTGAGTTGTCATGTGGCAAGTTGGCCATAGTAAGTTGGCCATGGCAAAATGGCTGTTGCAAGTTGTTCCATTCTGAAGCCAGTGACACTAAGTGGCTAGGTGGCTCAGTGGCTAAGACACTGAGCTTGTCGATTGGCAGTTCGGCGGTTCGAATCCCTAGTATATGTCTCCTGCATGAGCAGGGGGTTGGACTATATGACCTCCAAGGTCCCTTCCAACTCTGTTACTGTTAACACCTAGATCCTGTTTCTCTCTGGTCTGGTGGGCAACATGATGCTCATCTTAGAGAATAAAAGTGGTACTGAGACTTATGGGTGAGGAAGAGTTTTGCCATTCTAATTATAGCAATAGCACTTTTCTTATATACCGCTTCATAGTGCTTTACAGCCCTCTCTAAGCGGTTTACAGAGTTCAGCATATTGCCCCCAACAATCTGGGTCCTCATTTTACCGACCTCGGAAGGATGGAAGGCTGAGTCAACCTTGAGCCTAGTGAGATTTGAACAGCTGAACTGAACAGCTGAACTGTTGAACTAGCAGTCAGCCTGCAATGGCTGCATTTAACCACTGCACCACTGCACCACTTCAGCTCAAACTTAATAGTTTGAAAGTTCATTATCATTTTTATTTCACCTACTGAACCGAGGTGGTGCAGTGGTTAAAAGCAGCACTGCAACCTACTTCAGCTGATTGCTAGTTCAGCAGTTCAGCTGTTCAAATCTCACCAGGCTCAAGGTTGACTCAGCCTTCCATCCTTCTGAGGTCGGTAAAATGAGGACCCAGATTGTTTGGGACAATATGCTGAACTCTGTAAACCGCTTAGAGAGGGCTGTAAAGCACTATGAAGCGGTATATAAGTCTAAGTGCTATTGCTATTGCTATTTCTGAATAGCATTTTCAGTGCAGCTCTTTCACCACAAAAATAATGCTATTTTAGAGAAAATTACCTGTAAAACCTATATATATATATATATATAGTAGGCAATATTCCAAAAAGGCATTTGTTTGGGGAAAAAATCCCCAAATGCATACACATTTATAAAATATTAAATGTTTAAAATATAAAATAACTGTTTAAAAAAAATCTCTAATCCAACTAATCATTTTTGCAAAGTTGAAAAACCAAAACCGACAAACACCCATGCCCGGTTCTAATTCAGTTTTGTTGGCAGCACAGATCAATGGATTATGCTTTAATTTCAGGAAAGGATGTGCTCACATAAGACATTCTGCTGCACAAAGCATTTGCACTGATTTTGCATATAGGTGCAACCCTAAGATTGCTTGCTGTGTCACAGGGATGCCTAATTTACCTGGAAGGTCAATTTGTTCCCATTTGATCTCATTCTTGCTAGGCCTTGTTAACTTCAGTGAAAATGCAAGATTATTGGCCTGTAATCTCACTTATAAGGCATCTGTAGTCCTCACTTACAACGGCCATGGGACACTGCAATTGTTCAAAGGCACAATGGTGCTAAAAAGTAACTTTGTGACCAATCTTTGCATTCACAACCATTGTAGAATCCCTCAGTCATGTGATTGCTACTTTGAAACTAGCATACATATTTGCTTGCAACAATACTGTACAATTTGGAAGGTGGAAGTAAAATTATAAGTTACAGTCATGTTATTTTTCACATAGCAACTGCATCCCTTTGCTTAACAACCAAAGAGGAAATAAGTTCATAAGGCCAATTATAGTCACCCGATTTTCTGATTAGCAACCAAGTTGTCAGTCCCAATTGTGATCACTAAGTGAGAACTATAATAAGACTCTGTATTGGTATTGGTATTGCTAATACCAGAGCCAGGGTATTATCTGTAATGTTGCACAGAAGCTCCCTAAAATTGGAGACTTTAATACTAGGAGGCTTTGGTTTTATAACAGACCACATGAATCATGAATACAGGTAGTCTCCTGGCAAAAACCCTTCGGTTTTGATAAACAGGATTCAGACTTACAACCACATGGTTTGCTTAATGACCATGTGATTAGATAACAACTGCAGTAACTCACTTACTGACCAGAATTGAAATGATTATCAAATTGAGTCTGGTCATGTGAAGATTCAACTTACAACAGCAATGACTTATGACCAGAATTCAGGGCTCAATTGTGGTCATAAGTTGAGGACTACCAATAGTCTATTTTATACTGTCAAAAAGTGGCATGTACAGGACGCATCAAGGGGGATTAGAATGACAAAAGTAAACATTGTGCTGTCACACCACAAGTCCCACCCCTTTTGTATGTTAATTGTGGCATCACATGCATGCTGAAAGCTGGCAATGCAATGCCATTTGACAAAAGGAGCAGAATTCTATATATATCCATGTTCCAACTTCCTAACTCCATTAGATAATGGGATATCCTCTCTTACATTTCTTGATGCATTGTAGCATTCTCTGCTTCTCAGGTAAATGCTTAACAAAACTCAATCAGCCAACCAACTTTCTTGATAAGTTTCCATTGCCTTGTCAGGTCAGACATGCCCCAAATTTGAAATTTCCTTGAGAAAATGGGTTACTCTTTGTTCTTCTAAATAATTATATATATAGTCATCATAGATTTATTTTTTTCAGCCACTTTAAGATGTGTGGACTTTTTTTTATTGAAAAAGTTTTATGCATACAAAGTACAAACATTTTTTATTATTTTCTCCCCCCTCCCCCCATCCCTCCCCCCCAACTCCCCCTCCCCCCTCCCTAAACTTCCCAGAACATACACAGGGTATAATATAGTTTACACAAATATAAAACTAATATATACTAACAAATTATTAACTTCCAAATATCATAAAATCTTAACTCCTTATACTGTAAATTAAACAAAAAATTGAATTGAAATATATCCTTCACAGTCTATTTTGATCTTCTTAATCTAATACTTGATTCAAATATGATCCATCCATCTTCTCCATTATCGAATATATCATTTAAATAGCCTTTAAAATGTTCTAAAATTTCCACTTCCAATTTTGTACCACCAGCAACCTAGCCGCAATTGTTAAGTTCAAAAGCAGCTTAAACCATATCTAAAAAATACTTAGCAACTTCACATTCATTTAATTACATTAGATTGCATTCTATACTTATTCCCACCCTATAATATAATTTAATCTTATTCTCTACCAATTTAGTCTCTATTATGTTACATTACCTTCTATACTTATTCCCCAAACTGTATTATTGATTTAATCTTGTTATTTAAAACCAATTTAATCTCTATTACATCACTTTGCCTTCTATTGTTAAACCCCATAGATAATCTTGTAATTTAATTCCTCTAATCTTATACATCCTCATATATACATTTAAACTTTATTCTTATTTATTTTACTTTATCCTACTATCACTAAAACATCAATTTTTAATTCCTCTCACTTTCAAATCTGCAAGAGGAATTAAATATTTCTTTAAATTGACATCTGAAAATATGTTGATTTAATCTTGCTTCACTTCAAGGAGTTGAGGACTGAAGTAAATAATTTGATTCTTCTTCACTTTCAACACTTTCGCTTTCAACAAATACTTCTCTAATCTGTCTTAAATCGTTTGTTTGTTCTTGTCTATTCAGAGTTCCTTTCTGTTGTGGAATATACAAATCTTCCTTTCCCTCTCTCTTAACATCCTCCTTTCCTTTATCTTCTGGTGGTTTTGGTCTCCCCACCTTTAACATGTTGGCAAAAAAATCCTTTGCTTTAGAAATCGTATTAAGTCTGTATCTTTCTGCCCTGTAAGTAACCGATAGTCCAGCCGGGATACCCCATGTGTATCTTATCTGTTGCTTTTTCAACTCTGCCACCAGGAAGGTATAATCTTTATGTGCTTTCAGTATTTTTGGAGGAATTTCCTTAAATATCAAAACCTCATGTTCTTCCACCTTCAGCTTATTTTTATAAATCGCCTGTAAGATTCGATTTCGCAATGTTTTTGTAGTAAAATATATTACAATGTCTCTTGGCAAATGATTTTGTCTAGCAAACCAAGAATTAACCCGATATATTTTTTCAATCTGCCCTCCCAATTCTGCTTTTGTTTCCCCCAAAATCTGCACCAATGCATCCGCAATCTTATCCTTTAAATCCTCTTGTCCGTTTTCTTTTACCCCCCTCAGGCGTAAAGCAAATTCCATATCTTTATATTGAACCATCGTTAGTTCTGCCTCAGTTCCTTCAATTTTTTTCTGCATCTCAGTTACTTTTTCACCCAAAGTCACCGTAGTCTGTTTAATGTCAGCCACATCTTGTTCCAATAATTCCATGTTAAATACCACAGTTTTAAGTGCAGATTCCACATTATCTCTGGTTTGTTGAGTCTGAGATGAAAACTCCTCTGAGACAGCTTGTATTTTTCCATTAATTTCAGTAATTTTTCCATTAATTTCTTTAATTTTTTTATTAACTACTGAAGCAATTTCCTTCTGCATTTCTTTCATGGCTTGCTGCCACTTTTCAAACGTAAAAGTCTGTGTTGGGGGGGCAAAATCTTGCAGATTGACAATATGAGTGGAGAGATTTTCAACTCTTTCTATTCCTTTAAAAGGAACAATCTTTGCCAGTTTTAAAGACATCTTCAGTCTATATTGATTCTTGTATATTTATTAGAAAACCAAAAACAAAGTTCATCAAGGTAAAGAGTAAGAAATAAGAGAGATTTCTTATAAGCGTCTGTTAGGAAACAGAACTCTCACTAGCTTTCAGTAGCTTTCACTTTCTCCACGCCCTTTCAAATTCCAAGTGCCATCTTTAGCTACTTTGTTACTTCCAGAAAATCCAAAAAACAACACCGGAGTTAAGTTAAAATACTTGCTGTTAGATTCTCCTGGTATGTTCCATCTGCTACATTGTTTAAAATACTAAAATCCATTTGTTGCAAGCAGAGATGGTCGCGGGTTCTTGCTCCCCTAAAAATAAGCAGAGGCATTCCAGGTCCGGAGCTGTTGACAGGCTTCTAGGGAGCCCTCACCCTTCGCACCCCAGAACTTCTTCTGGGGTGCTAGGGGGGCTCTACCTCGGCCCATCTGCTCTTCTCCCCTCCCTTTGCCAGGGACGGGAGTTTCCAAGCTGCCAGACAGCTGATGTGGCTTATCTGGCGGCTTTTACGGAGCCTGGGATCGGGCGCCCATAAAGAGCGTCCAGCGAAGCTCGCGGTGCCACCGGAAGTTCATCATAGATTTATTGATGTGATGTTTGGACATAATTTTTAATTCTTCCTTTAGGTGAACAATGTTCCAAGTACTACCATCCAGATAAAGGAACAGGCCTTCTCAATAAGATATGTCATGGTAACATTTGCCGATGTGCAGAAGGTAAGTTGGAATAATTAAGCAAAGTTTGTATCTGAGCACCAAAATGAAAGATTTGGGGAAGAAAAAATATGGAATATTTTCCCCTAGCAATGTCTTTTAAATGAGAACATGTACCCTCAACAGTCAATCCAACATTCTGTCTTCTCTTTTCCCTTCTTGAAGAAACCTGTTCCTTGCTCAACCAGCAGAAAAAGATTGATCTTCAGTTACGAATTCAAAAAGCCTGCGATACAAATGTGGATTATGGTATTTATATTGTAGAATCTTATTAATAAGATAGTGGTGTCTTTCATTGTTAATGCTCTACTTCTAATTATCAAGAAGTCATGATTTGGAGCAGCCATTTTTAATTTATTCATAATAAAACGATGGATTTTTTTAACCCTCAGAATACATATCTTCACCCCGCAGTGATATTTTTCTAGTTAGCATGGTGCTGCTTCTTGGTGTGTTATTTACCCTCCATTGCAGCATATAGCAATTCAGGGCTCCTAGAAATAGATCTGTATCAATGAGTAAGCAGATCCAAAACATTGGGATTCGGAGAACATTTCCATGCTGCACACACTCGCTGTTTTCACTCTCAATTCTTCAAAAAGCAGCATGAAGCCAAAGTGCAATAATCTGCGTGGCCCCAACTTCGAAACCCAGAGCTTAAACACTACAGTGCTGTGAAGTGGAGTGAGGTGAAAGTTTTCACAAAAGGGGGAAAGGACTTCTTGGAAGCTTGGTCCAGAGAGGAAGAGCAGCCAGGCACATCAGCAGGATCTTTAGCATAAAGTTACATTAAACAGATTCGTGAAGACTGAAAGTATTTCTCCCATCCTCCTTTTCGGTCTCTGGAAAACTAGGGAGGGTCTCCTCTGAAACACTTCCTATGTTTTTCCCACACCCACAGACTGAGCTGCCTCTCATCAAACCGTTGCCTAGGTAGGCTGCATGTCTTCCTCTTGTCTCCCAAGGTCAGTCCAACAAACCAGTAATGGTATCTGGGAATGATCTTGGGAGATGGCTAGACAAGGGGCAGCTCAGCCTACACAAAAGGAATTCAAGTGTGGCAAATGTCTCCCAAAAGACCCTCTCTAGTTTCCTGGGCTGTAAAAGGGACAGGGAAGTAATGTACTTTCAGATTCTGTTAATGCAACCTTACAATAAAGTAATTTTAGTCCATCTGGCCATACTTCATATCTGGACTACCTCACATGACTGATAATAGTATCACACTCATAGAACCAGGGCACCTCAAGAGAAAATACACAATTTGCTTCCATGTACCCTACAGTGGAGCTAGTATTCAGTGGCCTCACCTGGAGGATTCTCGACTGCCACAAAGATCCAGCCTGGAAGTGCCCATAGTCTAGGTGGAAACGTTAGCAGTACCTCTCCCAAAGGTGCTTTTCCAAAAGGCAACTGGACTTTCTTGGTAAGAAAGGTTATGACCAGGTTATCTTCGGGACCGCATTCTGCCTCATACTTCCCTCCGACCGGTTAGGGCCCACAGAGTTGGCCTCCTCCAGGTCCCGTCGGCCAAGCAATGCCGGCTGGTGGGCCCAAGGGGGAGAGCCTTCTCTGTGGCTGGCCCCGTGCTCTGGAACCAACTTCCACCAGAGACCCGAACTATCCCCACTCTGCTGGCCTTCCGAAAAGCCGTTAAGACATGGCTTTTCCTGCAGGCGGGGGGCAGAGCTTAAATTCACTTGAGCTCGCCCCCCAAGTATGCATGATGTTGAATGGCTGTTGATGACTTTTCTACATTGTGTTTTAATTTTTATATTTGCTTTTAACTAACATTTTAGATTTTGGTTATTCTTGTATTTTTTCACTGTTGTACGCCGCCCTGAGTCCCCAGGGAGTTGGGCGGCATATAAGAATTCCTAAATAAATAAATAAATAAATAAATAAATAAATAAATAAATAAATAAATAAATAAATAAATAAATAAATAAATAAATAAATAAATAAATAAATAAATAAATAAATAAATAAATAAATAAATAAATAAATAAATAAATAAATAAATAAATGGAAATCCAGTTGCCTTTTGGAAAAGCACCTTTGGGACAACCATGACCTGGATGATTGGGAATCTCCATAGACAATTAGCAGCACCTGTGCCTCACTGATTATGCCACTCATGGTGAAAAACAATCAGCTGTTTTAATGAGTATTGTTTCTGTCTTTGTTCTTATAAGTCTACAAAACCAAGCTGCTTCGAATAGAAGAAAAAGATGGTAATGATATCTATGTCATGGACGTTTTAGAAGTTATTAAAGGAGGTAAGAATTTTTCCCTAAAACAAACATTTTCTTTAAATCTGAAAGTTCATTTGAACCCTATTTGAAAGTTCACATTGGTCTATTTAATTTGATTTAATTTAATGTATTCAATTTAAGTGCCACCCCAGTCTTAATTGATTCTGGGCAATGTAGAATAAAATCAAACAAAATAATAAATGCAATATAGTAAAATTACTAACGGAATAGGAAAAAAGAATAAAGAGCAAAAACAGATGCTGAATCCAGCTGATATCATCCATACCCCCAAACGTATCAGACGGGAGCCCAATCACCCCAAGGGCTTGAAGCTTTCTAGAGAAGGCCAACAGGTTGGGAGTTACCGAGATATCAGGATAACTTCACTTACCTGCTGAATTTTTATCTCTATGGTCAGGATCTCCGTGTTTCCCAGAATTTTCCTTGAGTAAGAATGCTGTAATTCTCTCAAAAAGTAAAAGAGGGCAGCCATTAAAAACCTCAAGTGTCAGTAGGACATATTTTATTGCACAGAAGCTCATATTTCTATGGAACAGTAAAGCATTTCCCATTGGCAGTCAGATAGAAGTTCTCTCAAAATGTGTATGATTGAATATTTCCCAAAAATTTTTGTAACACTTTAGGATTCATCATCCTCACAAATGTGTTTCAGTAATTCCTTCAAACTTCCCTTATTCATGAATTATCAAAAGGAATAATGGGATTTTGGTCTGCTTTCTTAAAACAAAGTCTCCCTTTTAATGCTTCTAGTTACAGTCAGGATGCAGAAATAGATGCAGGTCTGGTGAATTCTTTTGCTTGTAAGAGGAGTATGTCTTTAAATTGATCTCTCCACTCTTTTTCTGTGTTTTAAAGAGAGGAAACATCTTATTCCTCAGCATTATCACTGTTTTTCTAAACAGAATGTTTCTGTTTTAAATAAGGATTCAGGATTTTGTCTGTGAGGATGAGGAGCTAGGGATGAGTTACATCAGAAAAAGAGGAAGGAGCCATTTTTATCATTCTACCAGTTTCCTGTATCCTGATCAACCTGCTCCAGTGAATCAGAAGATCCTCCAACCAGTGTGGGAAGGATCTGTTGTAGGGGGGCTGCCAAAGGCCGTCCTTCCCTCTGCAAAAATAACCTTCCTTTCACTTCTGTTGATAGGAATCTTCCCTGGATGATCCGCAGGCAGATGTATTGAGATAGGGAACCGGTTTTTCAGGGTCAGATGCTGCAGTATCTGTGTTGCGTATAATTGGCCTCTCTGAGGAAAAAGGTAGAGCTGAGAAGATGGTTTGTTTGCCCCAGGGTGATAAATATGGACCAATAGCAGTTGAAGAAAGGGCCAATGCACCCACTAAATGCAGCTATTCCCTCTTCTCTGGTTATTTAACATTACTTGCCAATGTAAGACCATATCCCTAATGATATATTTATTCAGATTCTATCTAATTTCTGCAGGCACTGACCGAAATCCACAAGCAAAGGCCCGCCAGTATGTAAGTCAAAGGAAATGCCAGGAGGCTTTGAATTTGAAGCTGGACAATGATTATTTGATCTGGGGTCTCAGCAGTGACCTGTGGCCCATGAAAGATGAGTACGTATTTCACTTTTTTTTTAATTTTCTAAAATTTTATAGACTTTGTTTTTCTGCTTTCAAATCCATAGAACACCTGACAATATACTTGCAGTACCATAGAATGTTGTGTTACATCTTTGAAAGCAATCATAATCTGAATCATTTAATATCAAAATAGCCATTCTTTTTCAGATTTATTGGCTGTCACTTGTGTAGGTTACCTATGACATTGTAGGGAAGACTGTGGAATAACCTTAACTAGGATTTTCAGATTCTGTCATGTATGGATAGCACCATCTGCCCTACAAAATCTCTTTGGGAATATCTAACGCTTTTACCCAGATGCTTCAAGCCGCACAGTCCATATGCTCTATGTCCTGCTGAAGAGCTGTGCTGGCCTGGAGGGGTCTTTTCTATCACAACCTCAGATTTCCCAGTGCCTCCAGTTCAGGCCTGGAAGGATCCATACATGTGAGATCTTTCACTCAGCAAAGAATAAAAGTTGTCTGCAGGTCTAGTGGTTGCCCAAATTTTTGCAGCCCAGACCTACTTAGTCCAATCATTTCATTTCACTTTGTGCTGAATTATTTCCACCATTGTTTTTATAGTACAGACAGTTCAGTAGGGGAAGGGTTGCATCTAGTTGTTCCTCTCTATACACTCAAACATATACATGAAAAAGAGTTGGTAGATTATCACTGTGTGTTTAGGAGCATACACCTGTTGTTTTAGGTGTTTTTGGAAACATCAAGGCTGATACTCATTTACCTGAAGAAAATCAAAATACTGCTTGGGTGATTTAACCTTTCAAAGCAACAAGGATTTTTCACACTTCTTAAAGTCTCCCTGAATTTAGGATTGTCTTAACTATCACAAGTCTGATGCATCTCTTTTTTTTTTTAATTGAAAAGTTTTACAAGTACAAAGTACATACAATTTTTATCTTTTCTACCCCCCCATCCCCCCTCCACCCTTCTCCCCCCCTCACCCTCCCCCCCTCCCCCCTCCCGGACTTCCCAGAGAAAAACACAAGGTATAAATTCAAGACAAAAAATATAAGATTACCTAGTACTAAAACAGATTGTTAATTCAAAAATATCTTTTCCTTTCTTAACTCTTTGTTATCCATAAGCTTGAAAGTATAATCTATTATTCTTCAAACAACAAACAATAATATACTATTTAAATTATATTAATCTGAAACTTTTTCTGAATATATTCCGTCCACTTACTCCATTCCAACACATATTTTTCATTTGAATAATCCTTAAGATAAGATGAAACCTTAGCCTATTCGGCCAGATGTGTCACTTTCAATGTCCATTCTTCAATTGTAGGTATATCTTCCTTCTTCCAATATTGTGCCACCAGCAATCTGGCAGCCGTTATAAAATTCAGAATCAGCTTAGTCTCTATAGATGTGCAATCCGTTGTTATTCCCAACAGAAAGAACTGTGGTGTAAATTTAATTTTTTTCTTTAAAATATTTTGTATAATCCACCAGATTTTTATCCAGAAAGCCTTAATTTTTTTACAAGTCCACCATATATTAAAATATGTAGCATCATCACATTCACATCTCCAACATTTAGGCTGTAAGTTGGGATACATACACGCCAATTTTTTAGGGTCTAAATGCCATCTATAAAACATTTTATAAAAGTTTTCCCTCAAGTTTTGAGCCTGTGTAAATTTAACATTTGTAACCCATATCTTTTCCCATGTATCCATCATTATAGGTTCTCCAAAGTTTTGAGCCCATTTTATCATACAATCTTTAACCAATTCTGATTCTGAATCCAATTCCAATAAAATATTATACAATCTTTTTATATGCATTGGACCATTATCTTTAATTTGTACAATCAAATTGTCTTCGTTTTGCACAATACCAATTTTTCTATCATCTCTCCATCTGGCCTGTATTTGTCTGTATTGAAACCAGGTCCTAACTATTCCTTCCTCTTTTAATTTCTCAAACGATTTTAGTTGAGATAGTGTTCCATCTTCAAGAAGAAGTTCTTTATATGTAATCTTATCTAAGTTTTGTTCCAAGTTTATATTTTCTATCGCATGTCTGGGTACCGTCCACCAAGGTATTTTATCATTTAACTTACATTGGTACTTTTTCCAGACACGCAATAAAGCATTTCTTAATATATGACTCTTAAAAGCTTTGTCTACCTTTTTATCATATATTAAATAGGCATGCCACCCATAAAGCAAACCATATCCCTCAATATTTAATACACTCTCTTCCGTTAAATTAATCCAATCTGTAATTGCTGAGAGAGCTGCTGCTTCATAATACAGTTTTAAGTTAGGCATTTTTAAGCCCCCTCTTTCACGTGTATCCTGCATTATCTTCTGATTTACCCGCGGCTTCTTCCCTGCCCAAATAAATTTATTTATACCCTTTTGCCACTCCTTTAAAATTTCATCTTTTTTAAGTATTGATATCATTTGAAAGAGGAATAGAAACCTTGGTAAAACATTCATTTTAACAGCAGCTATCCTTCCCAGCAATGACAATTGCAGTTTTTCCCAATTTTCCATATCTTTCTGTATTTTTAACCATAATGGTTCATAATTATGTTGGTATAATTTTGTATTTGTGGACATAATATAAACCCCTAAGTATTTGATCTTTTGAACTACTTCAAAACCTGTTACCTTTTCTATTTCTTCTTTTTGGCTTCTTGTCACATTTTTAACTATTATTTTTGTTTTGGCTGTATTTATCTTAAAACCAGATACTTGTCCATATAGATTGATTGTATCCATCAAGATTCTAATAGATTGTAACGGTTGGGTCAGAGTAACAACCAGGTCATCCGCAAAGGCTTGTAACTTGTATTCTTCCTGTCTAATCTTAATCCCCTTTATTGTGTCAAGTTCTCTTATTTTTCTAAGTAGTATTTCCAAACTCAGGATAAACAACAAAGGAGATAAAGGACATCCTTGTCTTGTTCCTTTTTCTATATTGAAATTATCTGTTAATCCACCATTAATTATTATTTGCGCTGTTTGTTTTTGATATATTGCCTGAATAGATTGTACAAAATAATCTCCAAGTTGTAATTTTTCTATCAGCTTTAATAAAAATCGCCAATTCAATCTATCGAAGGCTTTCTCAGCATCCAAAAATATCAGTGTTGCAGGGACCTGGTTGTTCTTTCCCAAATACTCTAATAAGTTAACAACTTGTCTAACATTAGTTTTCATTTGTCTACCTGTTAGAAACCCAGTTTGATCATGATGTATTATCTGTTGTAAGACTATCATTAATCTATTTGCTAAAATTTTTGCAAAAATTTTATAATCTAAGTTTAAAAGTGAAATCGGCCTGTAGTTTTTTGGATCTGTAAGATCTTGACCCTCTTTTGGGATCAGAGAGATAAAAGCAGTTTTCCAAGATGGAGGTACAGTACCTCCCTTTTGGATATTGTTAAACAGTTCTTTAAGTGGTTCCACCATTTCCTCCTGCAATTTTTTATAATAAACAGCAGTTAGTCCATCTGTCCCCGGGGCCTTGCCCACTTTTAATTGTTTAATTGCCAATACAATCTCTTCTGAAGTTATCAATTGATTTAAGTTATCCCTCTGAATCTCAGTAGTTATATGAATATTTTGTTGCTGTAGATACCTATCTATCTCTTCTTCCCTAACTTTATCCCCACTATATAATCCTGAGTAAAAATCTAAAAATGATTTTTTAATAAGTTCTTGTTCATAGGTTTCTTTACCCTTATATCTGATTTTTTCAATAGTTCTTCATTTTTGCTTCTTTCTTAGCATGTATGCCAACCACCTCCCCGGTTTGTTTGCATTACTAAAAATATTAAATTTTGCATACTGTAAATTGGTTGCCACTTGGTCTGCCATTAGCATATTGAACTGACCCCTTAATAAATTAATTACCTCTTTAGTTTTCTTATCTGTTGGATTAGAGATTAAGGCCCTTTCCTGTCTTTTAATCTCTTCTTCCAGTTCTTTCCTCTTTTCATCTTTTTTTCTTCTAAATTTATTATTCAAATAAATCAAAATACCTCTCATATAAGCTTTACTGGCATCCCAAACCATTTCCAAGGGTGTGCCCTTCTGCATATTATTAACAAAAAATTCTTTCATTAATTTTTTACATTCCCTCACATTATCCTCATATCTAAATAAATTGTCATTTAACCTCCATGACCTTCTGGGTCCATTGTTGTCTTGCAGTTCCAACCAGACTGGACTATGATCCGTTAATACTCTTGAACATATCTTCATCTTCTTTACCCTAGAAAAAAGATTATTAGTAATCAAAATAAAATCAATCCTTGAAAAAGATTGGTGTCTATCGGAGAAGAAAGTAAAATCCTTTTCTTCTATATTTTTTTCACGCCAAATGTCCCTCAGCTCCCAATCTTCCATCATCTCAAAAAAGGACTTTGGCAATTTGGCTCTTGAAAAAGTATTTTGGCTTGGACCCTTCTTGTCCTTTTTAACGTCTGGTACGCCATTCCAATCTCCCAGAAGGATACAGGTATTATAATCCCATTGTATTAACTTTGTATGTAAAAAATCATAAAATTTCTCTTGTTGTTGGTTCGGGGCATATACGCCAATCACCAGTATTCTTTCTCCTTTAATTAAAAGTTCTATAGCTAAAAATCTTCCTTGATCATCTGCTTCAATTAATTTGGCAATCAGGTTTTTTTTTGACGTATATTACAATACCATTTCTCTTTTCTGATGCCGATGATACAAAGTGTAGTCTTAGTTTTGAATTTATCAAATATTTTTGGTCTTGTTTTCTAATATGTGTTTCTTGAAGGCAGACCACATCGTTGTTAAATTGTTTAAGATAGTGAAATATTTTTCTTCTTTTCTGTGGCGAGTTTAATCCATTAACATTCCAAGTTAAAAATCTACTTCCCATCTGCGGGCTTCTAAAGCTTCTGGAACATTGACTGATGATCTAGGAACTGCTGTTCCTTTCGTCTTGCTCCTCCCACTGCTTCAGATTTAGTAGTTTCTTTGACCACAAGCTGGGATTGCTGTTGTGCCATTTCCTGCATACGTTTAGTTGCCGCTCTGGTCTGTCTCTGTTCTTTTATCTGATGTTCTCCAAATAAATCCAAACTTTGATCCAGAATTGTAACAATATCACCTTGACCAGATGGGGCCTCTATTTGTTGGACTTCTTGTTGTCTTGCTCCGTCATTCTCTTTTCTCCTTCCCTCTGGTGATCTCGGTGTCCCAGCCTTTAAAATGTATGTAAAAAAATCTCTTGCTTTTTGGACCGTGTTAAGTCGATGTCTTTCTCCAGCATAAATCAAGGAGATACCATTTGGTACCTCCCATCTAAATGATAATTGTTGTCTTTTAAGCTCCTCTACCAAGAAGGAAAAATCTCTTCTGGCCCTCAGCATTCTTGGGGGAATCTCTTTCAGTGTGATCAATTCTTGTCCTCCCACCTGTAGCTTGTTTTGGTACGTTGCTTGAAGAATTTCATTGTGCAATGCTCTATTATTGAAGTATATTACAATATCTCTTGGAAGGTTTCTCAATCTAGCCACTCGAGAGTTGACCCTGTAAACCTTGTCAATCTGCCACATCAGCCCTTCCTTACTGATATCCATCGCTTGGGCGAGGACATCTCCCAACAGCTCTTTCAAATCCTCACTTTTCTCCTCTCGCAGTCCTCTAATTCTGATCGCAAATTCCATGTTTCGGTAATGAATCAATGTAATTTCATCTGTAGTTTTCTCTTCAACTTCATCTATTCTCTCTCTTAAGGATGCTGTAATATCTCTAATTAGTTGAACTTGCTCATCCAGATATTCCACATTATTTGCCAATCCTTTAAGTGCCTCCAAAATATCAGCTCTAATTTCATTGTTACAGATTTCAATTTTGTCAGACACAACTTGTATCTGGTCATTTATCATATCCTTAATTGTCTCATTAGATTCATCAATCTTTTTATTAAAGTTGGTAGATATTTGAATCTGCATAGCTTTAAGACTTTCTTGCAGCATTGCTAGGGTTAATGGCTGAGGCTGGGGTTGGGATTGTGTTACAAGAGTTTGCAGCTTAGTAGAGGGGGTGGGGGAACTCTCCGCACTTTTAGAGGAAACCGTCTTTACAGATTTAGAATCCATCAGGATTAAAGTAAATCTTTAGTCAGATATTCCAAATTATTTTAATCTGGTGCCAAAAAGAAGAAAAATCTCAAATATAAGTGCAAATTCAAGTCAAATCCAGCAGCTCTCTTGTGAAAGCCTGTCAGCAAAAATGAAACTTTTCTTTTCTCTTTGTTCTCACTTTCACTTCCTTCCCCTTTCAAGCTTTCAACGCCATTTTAAAAACCAACTTGCTTCTTTGTAATTCAAATGAGAGTCAATAAGAGTTAATTAGTGGTTACTTGCCCAATCTTGCCTCCTGGTTTTCCCTGCTGCTACAGATAGTCTTCAATCGGAATCTGTTGTTTAAAGCAGTGTTGGTCACAATCTTCTTGCTCCCCAAAAGGCGGAGATATCCAAGGTCCGGAGCAGCAGCTGGTTGCCAGGGAGCCTTCTCCTTACACCCCCCCTAGGTCTTTTCCTGGGGGGCTTGGGAGGGCTCTACCTGTGCTTGCGTGCTCTTCGCCCTTCCCTTTGCCCGGGAAGAGGCTTTTCTGCCGCCAGTCAGCTGTTTTTAAGCTTTCTGGCGGCTTTTACGGTGCCGAGGATCAGCGCCCAGGAAAGGAGCGTCCACGAAGATTGGAGCCAAACAGGAAGTCCAAGTCTGATACATCTCTTATTCTCCTTGCCTGGTTGACTTTGAGAAGTTCTATCTTGGGGTTTTTTTCATTCCATTTGGGTTCCATAAACATATGTCTAAATTTTTGCTGATAATATACACCTTTAGCATTCAGATCCAATTTTCTGCTATTCGTCTTATTCGACTTAATGTATAAAGTCTTAGACTGGGGAGAAGCAATCTATGAGATAGAACCGATTTATCATTGAATTCATTCATTCCTTCATCACATCTGTACTGTATACTGCCAAATCCTGCAACTCCCGAGGGTGTCATGATAGCAATCATGTTTTACGGCAGGAGCCATTTGAATTTTCTAGAATTCAGTTGAGGATTCGGATTTTAAGGAAAAAGAAAAGTTTCTTTTCTCACCCTAAAAACAAAAAAATAAAATGTCATATTTGTAGCAGGAAATGATTAAAAACTATATTTGGATTCAATCCAAGCTCAGCACATTGTTCCAACAGGAGACAGTTGAACTAATTTCCTTGTAGGGTTGTTTTTAGCTATCCTGTTTCTCTTTCCAGTATTTCCTACCTCATTACAAAGAACACCTGGATCGAGAGATGGCCAAGTGAAGATGAATGCCAGGATGAAGAATTCCAGAACTTGTGTGATGACTTTGCTCAGTTGTCCAACACACTGACTCTGTTTGGCTGCCCTACTTAAAATTTAGAAGAATCAATGATAGGAAGAATATTCTCAGATGACAGATTTTTGAGCCAATACATGTATATGTTACTTTGCCTCTTGATTTTTTAGTTTTTTATCATTTTGCTCTGCTATTTTCCTTCAAAATTGTTTATACATAAAATAAATAATTGATTTCTTACTTTGGTATCCTGTTGATTTCAGTGAAATTTCAGGATTATTCTTTTTTTGTTCTTCTGATCCTTTTATTAAATGAAGTTCTTGGAGAAGATTATAAAGTACTGTTTTAGTGTTGGGTGGATGAGTTAATGGGTGAATATTAACTGGGATTAATAAGGTTGAGGGAGAGAATTAGGTGGCACAGCTCAACAGAATGCAGAATATAAATAGTAATTTTATCCCAGTAACTGGAATAGATAGATCTCTGCATTTTGCTGAGTTTCCACCAAAGGCAATACTCAAAGTGCTTTTTCATTTTCTGCAAATTGCAAAGGCATGCACATATATAATTCTCCCATGCATATAGCTTTCTATCCATTACAAATTGCATCACAAGTTCATATCTAGGTCATAAAAGTAATGTTGAATATCAGTTGCAGCTATCCCTTCTTTAATGTTCTTCAAAGTTATATATAATGTATAAAAATGAGAAATATTTATTTTAGAGCCAAAACTAAGAATTAATCAAGGAGGATCAGAGTCTACAGATACCTTCCTCCGAGAAGCTTTTAAAAAAAGATGTATTAAGATTGTCAAGGAAGTGCACAGCAGCTGTCCAGATGAAGTTGGAGACCCTAACATAAACTTGTAGTCTTATAAACCGGACCCCATAAAAGAGTAGGCGGAGTTGCACTGTATATAAAGGACCACTGTATTGCTACAGAAATGCACAAAACCAAAGATGAAAACCACCTAGAATTCATATGGGTCAATATAAAGGAAAAAAAGAATGACATTGCCATAGATGTATACTACAACCAAGCCAAAAAATAAAAAATAAAAAATAGATGTACCGTATTTTTCGGAGTATAGGATTCACCAGAGTATAAGACACACCTTAGTTTTTGGGGAGGAAAATAGGGGAAAAAAATTCTGCCTACCAGGTATTCATCTGGCTAGCATCCTTAGCCTGGTCAGCTTTAGCACATTAGTTCACTGGTTTTGAGCGTGCGATCCTCAGATAATAAAAAAACAGATCTGCAAACATCTAGAATCTGTTTGTTTAAAACAGATCATGCCAAACCAATCTTATTTCATTCTTTGACAATATGACTAAAGTAGTAGAACAGCAAAATGCTGTGGACATAATATGCTTAGATTTCAGTATAGCATTCAACAAAGTATCACAACCTACTTCTTGATAAACTAGAAAAATGTGGGATAGACAGCATCACCACCAAATGTATTTGTAACTGGCTGATAAACCACACTCAATAAGTAGTCCTTAATGGTATTACATCTACATGGAGGGAGGTAAGCAGTGGGGTACCACAAGGTTCTGTTTTAGGCTTCAATATCTTCATAAATGACTTAGATGAAGGAGTAGAAGGGGAACTTATCAAATTTGCAGATGACACTAAGCTGCAGATTTGGTCACCCCATTACAAAAAAGATAGTGAGACTTTAGAAAAAGTGCAGAGAAGAGCAACTAGGATAATTAAAAGCCTAGAGACTAAAATATATAAAGAATGGTTGCAAGAACTGGGTATGCAGTGGTAGGATTCAGCCGGTTTGTACCGGTTCAGTAGAACTGGTAGCTACCAGTAGAACTGGTAGCTACCTGAGGACTGGAAAAGAGCTGATGTGGTTCCCATCTTCAAAAAAGGGGAAAAAAACAGACCCAGGAAACTACAGACCACTCAGCCTAACATCAATACCCGGGAAAATACTGGAAAAGATAATTAAAAAACAGATCTGCCAACACCTAGAAACAAGTAAAGTAATAACCAGCAGCCAACATGGGTTTGTTAAGAACAAATCATGCCAAACCAATCTCATTTCATTCTTCAATGAATTTAGTCCAGAGTGACTAAATTAGTAGACCAGCGAAATACTGTGGACATAATATACTTAGACTTTGTTCTGCCCCAGCTAAGAACATAGCAAACAAACAGTTTGTTTGAACTTATTTTAATCAATAACTGACTACTAATAACTGTCTTAGTAGAGGTCACACACACACAAACCTAAAAGCAGTCTTTTCTTGCAAAAGCCCAACTGTTAATTAGTTGTTATTAACAGCTGGCATAAGTTCAGAAAGTCTTAAATCATATAATAGCAATTAGTCTTTGATAGCTCATGAAGCTTGGCAAAATGCCTAGAAGTTGTCCTCAATAAACAAGCCGAAGCAGATAAGCAGAGCAGAGATTTTCCAGACACAAGGCACACGACAAACAAATGAATTTCAAACGTTGTTTCCTGCAGAAATTCAGCTGTCTCTGCTTTCCTTAAGTAAACCAGGGGAGTGGCCAATTAGCCCCAAGTTACTCTTCTGGAGTAACCATTCCTGTCTTTTGGCAGCTCTGCATGCCCCTGCATTAAGAAGAGGAGAAGCCTCTTCTTCCTCATCACTGCTATGAGGTGCTGGAGGATCCGAAGGCCCTGGCTGAACCTCTGCCTCTGGCACCGAGTCCTCGCCAGTGTCCTAAATGTCTGACTCAGGTGCCAGCTGAACAGGCCACTGGCGCATCACCAAGTCGGTCTCCTCTCAAACAGGATCTGCTATCAGCTGCACGGGCTGCTGGCAGGCCACAACAGATTTCACCAAAGCATTTGACAAAGTAGACCACAACCTACTTCTTCGTAAGCTAAAAAAAAGTGGGATAGACAACTTCACCACCAGATGGATTCACAAGTGGCTGACTAACTGTATTCAATGAGTAGTCCTCAATGTGTCTAAGTCTACATTTAGATAAGTAAGCAGTGGGGTACCACAAGGTTCCGTCTTAGGCCCAGTACTCTTTAATATCTTCATAAATGACCTAGATGAGGGAATAAAAGGGGAATTAACCAAATTTGCAAATGATACTAAGCTGGCGGGAATAGCTAACACCCTAGAGGACAGGCTCAAGATCCAGATGGATCTCGACAGACTTGAACACTGGGCCCTATCTAAAAAAATGAAATTCAATGCAGAGAAAAGTAAAGTCCTACACTTAGGTAAGAAAAACCAAAGATATACATATAAACTGGGTGAAACCAGACTCAATAGCAGTGACTGTGAGAGGGATTTTGGAGTCTTAGTGGACAACCAGCTAACCATGAGCCAGTAGTGTGCAGTGGCAGCCAAAAAAGCTAATACAATCCTAAACTACATTTATTTATTTATTAGTGAGATTTATATACCGCCTCATAGTGCAAGCACTCTCTAAGCGGTTTACGCCATTAAGCAATGTATATATTTACATTGCCCCCAACAATCTGGGTTCTCATTTTACCTACCTCGGAAGGATGGAAGGCTGAGTCAACCCTGAGCTGGTGAGATTTGAACAGCTGAACTCAAATGATCATAGCTAAAGTAGCCTACAGTAATGCTCTCTAACCACTATGCCACCTTGGCTCAATAATTAATAGAGGGATACAATCTAGATCTAGGGAGGTACTAATACCACTCTATAAAGCCTTAGTTAGACCACACCTAGAGTACTGCATCCAGTTTTGGTCACCACACTACAAAAAAGACGTCGAGACTCTAGAGAAAGTGCAGAGGACAGCAACCAGGATGATCAGGGGACTGGAAACTAAAACATACAAAGAGCGGTTATAAGAACTGGGCATGGCTAGTCTAGCAAAGAGAAGGACCAGGGGAGACATGATAGCAGTGTTCCAATACTTGAGGGGCTGCCACAGAGAGGAGTGGGTCAGGCTATTTTCCAAGGCACCAGAAAGCCAGACAAAGAATAATGGATGGAAACTGACCAAGGAGAGATTCAATCTGGAAATAAGGAGAAACTTTCTGACAGTGAGAGCGATCAACCAATGGAACAGTTTGCCTTCGGAGGTTGTGAGAGCTCCAACACTTGAGACTTTCAAGAGGAAATTGGACAGCCATTTGTCGGAAATGGTATAGGGTCTCCTGCTTGAGCGGGGGTGGGGGGTGTTGGACTAGATGACCTACAAGGTCTCTTCCAACTCTGTTAATCTGTTAAAATCTGTTAAATTTTTCTGGAGTTTGGCGAACTGACTGACTAGCCTTCCTCCCCCACCCCACCCTTCCCCATCTGCCATCCCAAATTGCATCAATAAAGGGAGGCAGGTGGCTAATTGAGGGGCAGGAAGCCCTGCCATGCCTGGCAAGGGGAGAAGAGACAGCAAGTGGAGCCCTCTCTTGCTCCATGTTCCCCAATGAAAGGCAGTGGTAGCCCGGCTGCTTCCCTTCACCGCTCTCCCTGGTGCTAGACGCTAACTGTCAGCCACGTGCCAGTTGCCCATTCATCCCCCCCTCTCTGTGTGTGTCTCTGGGCTCACCCGATGCCACAGTCAACCACTCAGGCCGGGAGCTGCCCTGCCATCCTCCTGGGGTTTGAAATGCTGCTGTGGAAAGGTGCCAATCACCCCATGGGCCTCTCTCTCTTTCTCTCCTCCTTCCATTCTGGGGGAGTGAAGGCACCACTTCGGTAAAGGAGCAAGTCACTCCCCTTTACCCAGCCTTGGCTTGCCTCCCTCTCTCCCCCGCTCACACATGCACAGTCCCAGCGAGGGAGCCCAGGCATGGGAGGGGTACTGCGGAAAGAGACAGAGCAGGTGGGTGGGTGAAACCAGAGGCCTTTAAGAGAAGCGCACTGTTCGGGAGCGGAAAAGAAATGCAGGTGGGCGAGTGCTCTCATGTTTCTTCTTCTTTCACTTTGTTGGGGCTGGAGGTGCTTGCTGCCTTGAGTCGCCCTCCTCGCTTTATCCAGTGACAGAGATGGCATCTTAGGGAGCCATGGTTCAATTACAGCATTTAGCACATGATGGAATCCTCTTTCTTTGACCACCTTTCTTGGAGGAAGCAAGGCAACTTGGCGGTGGTGGGTGGGACATTGCTGGGCTGGAGAAATGGGCAATGGAGTGGCCGGCACAAGGGAAGGAGGAGGTTGCTTTCCAGTGTTGGGATTCAAATAATTTAACAACCGGTTCACCCAGGGTCAGGTTGGTCATCCCCGTCCTCCAGCTCTGCTGCACATGCAGGATGAGCCTCCTGCGATGGCCAACCTGACCCTGGGCAAATTGGTTGTTAAATTACCACCACCACCCGCTATCAAAGTGGATCCTCGGCACTGCACTGCAATGGAGATGGAGCGGCTGGCATGAGGGAAGGAGGAGGAGCTGGGAGAAGAAAGCGGAAAAGCGGCCTCCTCCTTCCCTCACACCGGTCGCACTGGCCATGTGATTGCTCAAGGATCTGCTGATAGAGTTCTATAGAGGAATTATTGAGTCTGTCATTTGTACCTCAAAACTGTCTGGCTTGCCACAGCAACCAAACAGGACAGGTACAGACTTCAACGAATAGTTAGAATTGCAGAAAAAAACAATTGCAACCAGCCTGCCTTCCATTGAGTATCTGTACAGTGCATGAACCAGAAAGCGGGGTGTGAAAATATCTTACAGACTGCTCACATCCTGGACATGAATTGCTTCAACTTCTTCTTTCTGGACACTGCTATAGGGCATTGCATGCCAAAACAATTAGACACAAAGATAGTTCCCCCATTCCTCCCCCCATGCCATCACTCTGCTAAACACGTACCATATTTTTCGGAGTATAAGACGCACTCACCCCCTAAAAGTGGGTGAAAATTTTGGTGTCTTACACAGCGAATGTTGCAGCGGGTGTGTGTGAGTTGTGGTGCCAATTTATAACAATTTATAAACTGATCTAGTAGTTGAGTATTTTAAAATTCTTTTGACCAGTTTTGTAAGGGATGGGAAATTAATATTGTTGTATTTTATTAATCAGCATTCAGCTACCAGTAGGATGTTATGTATATCTGTGTTAGTCTTTTTTTTCCTTTTTAATGTCTTGTTTGTTGTGTTTTTTTCTTTCTTTTTTATACATTTTGCTGTTTTGTATTTTAACTTTTCTTGAATAAACTAAATGTTATTATTAAATAATGCTTCTCTGTTCAAGCTTTAAATCAGTTCCTTTTAACACAGCAATAATATGCTCCTCCATGTGCTTCCTATTTTTTTAAGCTTAAAAGAAATTTAGATCACAAAGTCTGGGTTTTTAGAATCATATACTCAGTTCCTAATACTATATAACTATATCAAACTTCCAATATGATTTCAAATACTACTCCATTCCTAAATCATAACATAAATGCTTTCTCTCCTTCTTACAGAGTATATATTAAGTGGAAATGGGGGAAAATATAGATCTTTTAAAAAAAGAATCGCAACATTTATGTTTTCCAAAAATCTTGAATGGAACTTTCCCCAATTTACTCTTAGGCTGTATTTCCTTGGAATTGTGGAATTGCTATGCAAAGCATATTTATGGCACCCAGTGGGAAAAGTTGTTTTTATGAAATCCTTGTTCAGTTTTTAATTAACACAAGACAATGTAACATGTCTGAAGTCCACAGCACATTCTTTAAATGGGTGTATCTTCATAATGTTAGCAGGAAAAGATGAAGCTCAGGATGAGATATACAGGTAGTCCTCGACTTACAACAGTTCATTTAGTGACCATTCGAAGCTACAACAGTCCTGAAAAAAGTGACTTAGGTCCCATTTTCACAGTTACAACCTTTGCTGTGTCCCAAGGTCATTTTGCCCCATTTTGTGACTTTTCACAGTTGTTAAATGAATCACTGCAGTTGTTAAGTTAGTAACGTGGTTGTTAAGTGAATCTGGCTTCCCCATTGACTTTGCTTGCCAAAAGGTCACAAAAGTTGATCACATGACCCCGGAAACCGTCATAAATATGAGCCAGTTGCCAAACATTCGAATTTTGATCATGTGACCATGGGGATGCTGCAATGGTCATGTGAAAAATGATCCCAAGCAGAGGGTTCTGACAGGTTCTGGAGAACCGGTAGTGGAAATTTTGAGTAGTTCGGAGAACTGGCAAATACCACCTCTGGCTGGCTCCAGAGTGGGGAGGGAATGGAGATTTTGCAGGACTCTTCCCCTGCCATGCCCACCAAGCCACACCCACCAAGCCACACCCACAGAACTGGTAGTAAAAAAATGTGGATTTCACCACTGGTCCCAAGTCACTTTTTTCAATGCCATTGTAACTTTGAACAGCTATTAAACGAAAGGTTGTAAGTTGCGGACTGCTTGTCTGTCATCTTAAACCTGAAACTAAAGTAGATTTAGAGTACAGGCTTTGGTTGTTGAAAATCTTAAAAGTTGAGCTTGGCGTTAAGGTTTGAATGTCAGGGCAAACTTAAGTAAAGTGCAGTGCATTGCCAGGTTAAAATGACAGAACATGGACTGTTGTTACGTGAGCTTTTTAGCCATGAGAACTATGGGAATGGCTTTTGTTGCTCAGATTGAACATTAGAAATCTGAGCAGCAGCTTCCCAGTTCTTTTCAGGTCATCAGTAGAGATTTCGCTAGAATTTCTGCAGAATTTTCTTATCATTTGACAAGTTCATAGTTCAAAGTCTTCTTGGCTTTGGAGTCCCATAGCAACCTGAAACTTTATTGCATTGATACAACATCACCTATGCAAATAACTACTCTGGCAATCAGTAAAACTCAATAAAAGAAACTGGCTGGCTGTCAATTAATTTACATAAAATCAAAGCATTTATTTATTTGTAATGATGATGAGAACATGACAGAAGAGAAGTAAACATACGCACTCAATCCATGTAATTATATACAAAACCTCTATAAGAGTATGGCAGTGGCCTCATAACTGGATGTCCAATTCAGCTACCCAAGTGATCACCTTTGGTGTGCTTTGTGTAGATCTTCTAGGGAACCAGAGGATGCATGTTGTGGGCAATCTCGTACAATCTATTTAATTGTTTGCATATCAGCACTACAATAGCAACAAGGGGATATTAAAGCAAAAGGAAATGCCATTAATCTTGAAATCTGATCAAGCTTTGAAAATAGAATTAGTTTTTGCTCTAAAGTTCAGAGCCACATGCTCCTTTTAAATTGTAAACTAGCTGATTACCCGGCGTTGCCTGAGTATTTATTTATCTCAATCTTGTATTAGACAGGAAACGGAATTAATTATATCTATAGTGTCAAATCAAAGCAATTTTATTTACAAGGTTTTAAAAGTATAAGGACCGTGTTGAAATCCCAGCTATGGAACCTGTGGACAGCTGGGGGATTTAGAAGCGCCACCCCCTGCCTCTGCCACCCCCCGTTTTACCTTTTCCTCAAACTGGGACTGGGACTGGAAAATAAATCCCTGAGCTGGCCCATGTTGCGCCTCCTCCACCCCTGCTGAAATAGGCTGGGTCTCCTCTCTGGCCTCCATACCTGTTTTGCCTCGGTTGGGGTGGTCCAGTCCTTTGTGTGATGAGTTGGGGCGAAGGACTATCCTGGGAACACGGGCCGAAGCTGTGAGGTGGGGGCGGACGATCCGCTTAGGCCATGGCACGCTCAATAAAAGGCCTCTATATTGGCCTAATCAGGCTCCCTTTGCTACATAGGCCTACTGTGTGAGGAAGGCCTAAGTCTGAGTTGGGGTGATGGACAATCCTGGGAACACAGGCTGAAGCTGTTCCCTGTGAGATTGGGCTGCCGTGGTGAGGTGGGGGTGGGCGATTCGCTTAGGCCGTGGCACGCTTACTCAAAGCCCTCTGTACTGGCCTAATCAGGCTCCCTTCACATACATACATACAAACATACATGTTATATGTGTGTGTGTGTGTGTGTGTGTGTGTGTGTGTGTGTGTGTGTGTGTGTAACATTTTTTGCTGATAAATGAAAATAAAGGGAGACTATTATAGATCTATTTTGAGCTATTTTGCTCTCGTCAGATAGCCATACCCGTAGTGGGAATTGAACCTGTATATATGTATATGTATATATACATACATACATACATACATACATACATACATACATACATACATACATACACACATACATACACACACACACACACACACACACACACACACACATATATATATATATATGTGTGTGTGTGTGTGTGTGTTTGTGTGTGTAGGATTTTTTGCTGATAAATGAAAATAAAGGGAGACTATTATAGATCTATTTCGAGCTTATTTTGCTCTCGTCAGATAGCCATACCCCTTACTGGGATTTGAACCCGGGCCGGCTGCCTTGCAGTGTGTATGTATATATATATATATATATATATATATATATATATATATATATATATATATATATATATATATATATATATATATATATATATATATATATATATATATATATATATATATGATTTTTTGCTGATAAATGAAAATTTTTATCAGCAAAAAATCCTACACATATAGATTAGTGTGTCGGCTATGTAAAAAACTGCCTGGACGGTCCCAGTGAGGGGCTGAAAGGCAAAAATGGAAGCTGTGATGCTTTCTCTCCCATATTTGGGTACACCAGGATAACACAACAGAAAAACATATATATATATCACTAGCACTTAGACTTATATACCGCTTCATAGTGCTTTACAGCCCTCTCTAAGCAGTTTACAGAGTTCAGCATATTGCCCCCAACAATCTGGGTCCTCATTTTACCCACCTCGGAAGGATGGAAGGCTGAGTCAACCTTGAGCCTAGTGTAAGGTGACCAGACGTCCCGCTTTTGGCGGGACAGACACGCTTTTCAAGCTTGTGTCCCGCGTCCCGCATTCTTTTCAAAAAGTCCCGCTTTTTTGAAAAGAATGCGGAAACAGCGGGACGTCTGGTCACCTTAATAAGGGGAAGCAAAAGAGAGGTCGGGCAAGTCGGGCGGAATTTCAGAGAGCTGTCTGCCTGCTGGGGAGAGGGGGAAGGGGGGCTGCTCCTCCTCTCCTTCCCCCGCCCCATCCCTAGCCCCGCCCTCAGAGGCGCCGCTGCTGTTGGGATGCGGGGGGAGGGACGAGGAGCCGGCGGCGCAAACAGCCCTTCCTCATCCCCCTCCCCTTCCTTCCCCCCGTCGCCTCGCTGCCGCCGTTGCCCTGGGGCCGGGCAGGCGACCGGGAGACCGCGGCGCTTGGATGCCTGCAGCTCGTGACAGGTAAGCTGCCGGCTGCCTCCTTTCCCCATCTCCGCCTCCCCTTCGGGAGCCGGCAGCCCTTCGGGAGGCCTTTCCTCGCCTCCCGCCTCCCCTTCAGCCGGGCTGGCAAGCAACGAACGGGAGGCGGAGACGGGGAAAGGAGGCAGCCGGCAGCTTACCTGTCACGAGCTGCAGGCATCCAAGCGCCCTCCCGCCTCCCCCCCCCCCACCTGGACGCCGACATTTGCTGTTTTGCCCTCTGCGCATGCGCAGCGTTCTGCGCATGCGCAGAGGGCAAAACAAATGGCGGCGCCCAGGCGGGCCCGCCCCCCCCGTCCCGCTTAAAAAAAAAAAATCTGGTCACTTTAGCCTAGTGAGATTTGAACAGCTGAACTGCTGAACTAGCAATCAGCTGAAGGTCGCATTGCTGCTTTTAACCACTGCACTATCTCGGCTGTATGTATGTATATATGTATATATATACACATACATACACACACACACACACACACACACACACACACACACACACAGACAGACAGACAGACAGACAGACATACATACATACATACATACATACATACATACATACATACATACATACATACATACATATATATATATATATATATATATATATATATATATATATATATATATATATTCTTAGAGGGAAGGCTGTCATGTCTCCAAAGCAAAGAGCAAAATGATCAAAGTTCTGTGCCTCTTAATAATGTTTAGCAGTATGCCAGTAAAGTGATCTTCTGCTCCGTGTCCACTTTGAGGTCACTCTTTCCCAATCTCAGTGAAGGTCAGAAAGGGGAGGTAAATGCTCCCAGATCCCAGCTGGTTCCCGGAATGGAGAGGAAAGGTGATGCTGCTGGTAGTGCAGTCTGTTGCAAGCTGGGTAAACAAGGCCAGGCCTTGACTCTCTCTTCCTACAGACTCCAGATGTGGTAGTCTTTTTTTTTTTTGGATGCCAATGAAAGAATCTAAATGGGTGATACTGTATTTTCTAGGACAGTGATGGCGAACCTTTTTTTGCTTGGGTGCCAAAATGGTGTGCATGCGCGCGATAGCCTGCGCACACATGCCCACACCCATAATGCAATGCCCTGCGCATGTGCACAACCCCCCCCCCCGCGCATATGCACAGGCCTCACTGAAGCCTCCGGACTTCCAGTAAGCCCGTTGGGCTGTTTTTCGCTCTCCCCAGGGTTCAGGAAAGCTTCCTAAAGCCTGGGATGGCGAAAAATGGCACAATGGGCCAATTGGAAGTTCGGAAACGAAACAGAAGTGGCGCTGCTCTACTACTTACCTTCAGATAGTTGCAACCAGGCCTCGCACACCTTGGCCTATTTCTTCTGCAGCCTGGAAGGCTGTCCTGAAGGCTTCTCTAGCCGATAACAGAGCTCAGGATCGATCTGGAGCTCGGTTATCAGCTGCCCAGGCCTTCAGAAAAAACTTGCCGGCTGCAGAAGAAATGGGCCGAGGTGTGGGAGGCCTGGTTGCAACTGTCCAAAGCCGAAGAAGTTCCTGAAGACCTCTGACAGCGAAAAGGAGGCTGGGGGTGACACACACAAGTGAACTAATCCAAGCCCCTGCTCAGGCAGGTGACCCTATACCTATACCATTCAAGACAAATGGCTGTCCAGTCTCTTCTTAAAGGCTTCCAGTGATGGAGCACCCACAAGTTCTGAAGGCAAGCCATTCCACTGGTTGATCGTTCTCACTGTCAGGAAATTTCTTCTTAGTTCTAGGTTGCTTCTCTCCTTGACTACTTTCCATCCATTGTTTCTTGTCTTCTCTTCTGGTATTTTGGAAAATAGGTTGACCCCCTTTTCTTTATGGCAGCCCCTCAAATATTGGAACAATGCCATCATGTCACCCCTAGTCCTTCTTTTCACTAGACTAGACATACCCAATTCCTGCAACTGTTCTTCATATGTTTTAGTCCCCAGGCCCCTAATAATCTTTGTTGCTCTTTTCTGCACTCTTTCCTGAGTCTCTTCATCTTTTTTATGGTAACCAAAACTGGATGCAATATTGTCTTACTAAGGCTTTATAAAGTGATACTAATGCTTCATGTGACCTTGATTCTATCCCTCTGTTAATACAACCTAGGATTGCATTGACTTTTTTGGCTGCTGCTGCACACTGTTGGCTCATATTTAAGCGCTTGTCCACTAGGGCTCCACGATCCCTCTCACAGTTACTACTATTGAGCCAGGTTTCATCTAAGCTGTATCTGTACATTTGGTTTTTCTTGCCTAAATGGAAAACCTTACTTTTCTCTACATTGAATTTCATTTTGTTAGCTAGGGCCCAGTGTTCAAGTCTGTCAAGATCCATCTGGATCTTGAGCCTATCTTCTCAGGTGTTGGTTATTCCTGACAACTTAGTGTCACCTGCAAATTTGATGAATCCCTCTTCTATCCCCTCATCTAAATCCTTTATGAAGATGTTGACGAGTACTTGACCTAAGACGAAACCTTGAGGTACCCCATTGCTTACTTCCCTCCATGTAGATGTAGTTTCATTAAGGACTACAAGGTGAGTGCAGTTTGTCAGCCAGTTACAAATCCATCTGGTGGTGATTCTGTCTATCCCATATTTTTCTAGCTCACTAAGAAATAGGTTGTGGTCTACTTTGTCAATTGCCTTACTGAAATCCAATTATATTATGTCCACAGCATTTCATTGGTCGACTAATTTAGTCACTTTGTCAAAGAATGAAATAAGATTTGTTTGGCATATCTATTTTTGATAAATCCATGTTGGCTCCTCTGTTATAACTTTGCTTGCTGCTAGGTGTTCGCAGATCTGTTTTTTAATTATCTTTTCCAGGATTTTCTCAGGTATTGGTGTCAGGCTGATTGCTCTATAGTTTCCTGGATCTGTTTTTCCTCCCCGTTTTTTGAAGATGGGAACCACATCAGCTCTTTTCCAGGGCTCTGGTAGTTCCCTAGTGCTCCAGGATCTTTGAAAGATGTGGTTCAATGGTTCCAAGGTCTCATCTGCCAGCTCCTTCAGAACTCTGAGATATAATCCATCAGGTCTCAGTGATTTGCACTCATCTAGAGTTGACAGGTGTTCTCTTGCTTACTTTAATTTGCATTCCTAGTCTTTGTTTTATAGTTATGTTTTTGATAGATTGAGTAATGTTTTCTTTTTAGATTTTAGATTTAGATTTATTATTAGAGTTGGAAGGGACCTTGTAGGTCATCTAGTCCAACCCCCTGCTCAAGTAGGAGTTGCTACACCATTTGAGACAGATGGCAGTCCAGTCTCCCCTTGAAGGTCGCAAGTGTTGGGGCTCTCACAACCTCCGCTGGCAAGCTGTTCCACTGGTTGATCGCTCTCACCGTCAGAAAGTTTCTCCTCACTTCCAGGTTGAATCTCTCCTTGGTCAGCTTCCACCCATTATTCCTTGTTTGGCTTTCTGGTGCCATAGAGAACAGCCTGACCCCCTCCTCTCTGTGGCATCCCCTCAAGTATTGGAACACTTTTGCGTGAAGACAGATGAAAAGAATGAATTAAACAGCTCTGCTTTCTCTGTATAGCGTCACCCAGCTGTCTTCATGTCTAAGCAGGATTAGAACTCTTGGTCTCCCAGGTTTTACCTGATGCCTTAACCATTGCTCCAAACTGGCTCTCTTATACATCACATGTTAAGAATTGTATAGAAATCATTGGTTTGCAAAAATACTTTTAATATTATTGTTGTTATGATTAAATAGAGAGTGGTTGTTAAACTGGGAGGCACATCCTGGGGCTAATAGAGTGATTGGTAATTTTTTGTGAGTCAAGGATTCAGTTTGACACTGATGCTGAAGAAGTAAGAGCCGAGGTGGCGCAGTGGTTAGAGTGCAGCACTGCAGGCTACTTCAGCTGACTGCTAGGTGCAGTTCAGCTGTTCAAATCTCACCGGCTCAAGGTTGACTCAGCCTTCCATCCTTCTGAGGTCGGTAAAATGAGGACCCAGATTGTTGGGGGCAATATGCTGAACTCTGTAAATCGCTTAGAGAGGGCTGTAAAGCACTATGAAGCGGTATATAAGTCTAAGTGCTATTGCTATTGCTAAGAAGCATTTCTGTAAAGCAACAGTGTCTGTCTTTGTTTTCATTGAGGAGACAATGACATTATTCAAGATTGGGAAAGGGTATAATTGGGTCAAACAGTTTGAGAACCACTGAAATAGAGGAAACATTATACATTGAGTACGATTTGCCAGCCAGTTACAAACCCACCTAGTGGTGCTGCTGTTTATTCCACATTTTTCTAGTTCACCAAGAAGTAGGTTGTGGTCTGCTTTGTCGAATGCTTTGCTGAAGTCTAAGTCAGTGGTCCCCAACCTTTTTATTGCCGTGGACCGGTCAACGTTTGATAATTTTTCCGCGGCCCACTGGGGGGGGGGCTTTCCTTCCTTCCTTCTTTCCTTTCCATCCATCCATCCTTCCTTCCCATCCTTCCTTCCTTCTCTTTCCATCCTTCTCCTTCCTTCCTTCCTTCCTTCCACTGCGGCTTCTCCCCCGTCTCCTTCCTCCATTCACACATACGATGCACATTTCCAAGCCCTCCCCCTCCGCCCCACCCCTTCCACTTTCCCCACTCCACGACCAAACCTGAGATCGCGTGAGGGATGCAGAGGGAGCTCGGGCTGGCTCTCGCTCTCGCTCGGCGGCTACTTGTCTCGCAAATCTCGCCGTGCTGCGCCTCACCTCCACCACACACACACACGCCCCCCGCCGCCGGCCGCCCCCCTTTCAGGCCCTTTCAAGAGCAGAGAAGAGAAAGAGGAGGAGATCAGAATTGAAAAGGAGGCGGAGGGAGAGAAGGGCTGTTCCCCGCCTGTGCTTGGCTCGCCCACCGCTTTTTCCCGGCTTCCTTCAAGACCAGCAGAGCCCCGGCGCTCTCGGACTCCAGATCTCGGGAGCTCCCCTCGCCGACAGCTTGACGCAGTGATGGTGGTCGGAGGGAGAGGCGGAGGCGCCTGCTCTTTCCAGGCCGCCCAAGGATTTCTCATCTGGGTGTGGGTGCGAGTGAGAGATGCAGTAGCAGGGCGGCCCGGTACTATTTGTTCTGCGGCCCGATACCGGGCCGCGGACCGGGGGTTGGGGACCACTGGTCTAAGTGTACTATGTTCACAGCATTTCGCTGATCTACTAATTTGACCACTTTGTCAAAGAATGAAATAAGATTTGTTTGGCATGATCTGTTTTTGATGAATCCATGTTTCTTTCTGGTTATAAACTTCCTTCTAGGTCTTCTCAGATTTGTTGCTTGATTATCTTTTCCAAGATCTTCCCAGGTATTGATGTCAGGCTAATTGATCTGTAATTTCCTGGATCTGTCGTTCCCCCCCCCCCTGTTTTTGAAGATGGGGACCACATCAGCTCTTTTCTAATCTTCAGGTAGCTCCCCGGTGATCCAAGAACAGTGAAAGATACGTTTCAATGGTTCTGAAATCATGTCTGCCAGTTCCTTCAGAACTCTGGGATGTAGTCCATCAGGACCCAGTGATTTTGGATCTGTCTAGAGCTGACAGGTGTTCTCTTATCTTGTTTTTGCACATTTTAATTTGCATTCCTAAGATGTCATTTATGGTTCTGTTTTTGGTAAGTCGAATAGTGTTTTTTTGTGTGTGAAGACAGATGCGAAGTAGGAATTAAGCAATTCTGCTTTCTCTCTAGTGCCCATTACTTCTTTGCCATCTTCTCCCAATAGTGGACTGATTGTTTCTTTGACTTTTTTGTTGCTTTTTATGTGTTGAAAGAAACTTTTCCCCCTCATTTTTGACATTGTTGCAAATCTTGCTTCATTCAAAGCCTTAGCTTTCCTAACTTCATCTTTGCAGGTTTGAGCTATTTGGATTCAGATTCAGATTCATATAACAGAGTTGGAAGGGACCTTGCAGGTCATCTAGTCCAGTGGTGGGTTGCTGTCTTACCGTTGCCGGTGCGCTGCGCGCGCATCTCCAAGTTTTGGGGGGGGTGCGCTCACTACGCGCATGCACGCCCTCGCACAATTTTGCTTCCACGCATGCGCAGAAGCAAAATTGTGCCAAATCTCACGAGGGGATGCACTCGTGCACGAGATTTTAGTGCGATTTTGCTTCCACGCATGCATGGAAGCAAAATCTCGCCAAAATCTCGCATGCACGTGTGTCCCCTCACGAGATTTCGGCACGAGTTTGCTTCCACGCATTCACAGAAGCAAAATCGGCCAAAAATTAACGAAAAAATGGTGACGCGCACGGTGGACCGGCAGAGAGGGCTCCAGAGTGTCGCGCGCAAATTGCGCAATCGGCCGCTCCCTACCGGAGCTGCGCACTGGGCAGCTCCGGCAGGAACCCACCTCTGATCTAGTCCAACCCTCTGCCCAAGCAGGAGACCCTACATCTGCCTCTACCTAGGTTTGAACTCACAACCTCCTGATTGTGAGACAAGAGCTCCACCTCTAGGCCACAGCAGCTGGTATTCTGTGGTAATATTTGTTGGTATTCTGCCTTCATTATGTGTCCCTCTTTCCATTTTTTGCATTTGTCCTTGTTTTCCTCTCAGGTGGTCTGAGAGTTCTTTGTGCAACCATGCTGGATTTTTTTCTTGGTTTTCTTGTTTTTTTTTAGTGGTATTGAACTGAACTGGGCATTTATAATAGTAATATTTAGAGTTTCTCACGCTTCTTGAATTGATTTGTCCTTTAAGATTTTCTTCCATGGGATCCTTCCCAAACTTTCTCTGAATTTTTTAAAACCAACTCTTTAAAACTCTAAAACATTGATTTAATTAAGTTTTGCTTGTGTCTGTTTTATATTGAATTCTAATATGACATGGTCATTCTCCCCTAAAGTTCCTGCAACCTCCATCACCTCTATCACTTCTTCTCTATTGGTAAGAATAAGATCCAGTATAGCTATCCCTCTAGTTGCCACCTCTATCGTTTGGGTGATGAAGCTGTCAGCTAGGTTTGTCAGGAATCTGTTTGATCTCCCATTTGTTGCAGAGTTTGTCTCCCAGTTGATGTCAGGGTAGTGGTTAAAGTTCCCCAATTACAACTGTGGTGTGTTTCCTGTGGTGTGTTTCCATACATTGATTAGCTGATTAGCAAAAAAGTTCATCTATTTCTTCTGCTACGCCTATGGTAATATTTAAAATAATTTAAAATATTGAAAAAAATAAATTTGAAATTTAAAAAATTTGAAAGAAGAATTAAAATTAATTAAATTTAAAAATTTAAACAAAGAATTTTTTAAAATTCAGAGATTTTAAAAATTTAAACATTGACAAAAAGTTCTTGGCCTTTTATAAAGTGATATTAAAAAAAAATTCTGGAAATCTCTAGATTTTTTCTAGGAGATGCTTTGCTCTTAAATCTCCACTCTCTGTCTTGAAAGTTTATCCCTTTCCTCCCTGTCCAGAAATGTTTTGTACTTATCCCTGGCCACAGATTGGGTTTTTAGGTATGATGTGCTGATCTGGCGCTCTACTCCACTTAGCCACTGCTCAGCTGGTTGCTGCTGCTTTGGGTGCTCTGCTCTTCTGCCACTTAGCTCGGCAGTGTCGCTGCTCAGCTGGTCTGCCACAACCGCTGGTCTGCTGCCACCTAGTTCCATTTCACCACTGTTCAGCTGGCCTCTGTTTGCACCACACTGCGTCTGCTCAGCTGCCAGATGGATCACTGGGCTGCCTCTCAGTCTATCAGTTGGGCTGTAGAAATATTGTAGTAAAAATAGTGTAGAAATATTGTAGTGTCTGACAATTTGTAATCCACAAACCAACGTAGAGTGATAATTGCAGCTCGAGACAATAAAAGTTTACCATCAAAGCAATAAATGTTTACCATCCAGGAAGTAAAAGTTTAAAATCTTCCTGGTGATAATTGTAAATAGCTTTGTATAAATAATTACTCAGTTTTCACAGGATCATTAAATATATATAGTCATATTCAATTCATTCATGATTATTTAATTAATTAAGACTCAATCTTTTAAAAGCCTTATAAATATGCAGAGAGAAAAAAGAAAAAAAACACTGTTGCAAACAGATATGCTTCTGATTTATTGGGGGGGGGGACACTTGTGCTGTACCTAATTTATTTTGCAATTATGTCTCTGTAAGTATGCACTGTTAATTGTAAAAAGAAGTATACTGTCAATATTGAAGAAAACCAGCACAGTCCATATAGAGAAAATTATCTGAATGCTGAGATGTTGTAATGTGCTTTGTCCCTTTCTCTTCAGGATAACGAATCGAGCTGCAGACAGCCCAGACTATTCATCAGAACTCATCAGAATATACTTTGCATCCACCTATTATCATATGTGGTGGACATGTGTGAAAGCAAGAAAATATTGGACGAAAATACACACATGGCTGGAAAAGATGATTAAACAGCATATAGATTTAAAGCCAGAAATATTTTTGTTAGGTATAATACCAGAAAGTTATGATAAAGGGACTATATACTTAATGCTACATGAATTGACAGCAGCGAGAATTGTATTTGCACAATATTGGAAAAATGAGAACACCCCACCAGATGAAAACATAATTTGGAAAATATTGGACTATGCAGAGATGGATAGATTGACATTGAAAATAAAAGATAAAGGAGATACAGAGTACTATTCAACGTGGAATAGATTTTATCAATGGTTAGAGATAAGAGTAGAAATTAGATTAAGAAAGATCATTGTTATGTGTAAGTAAAATATGAATGTTTATAACTATAAGTATGCTACGGTAGTATAATTAATATGATCATAAATAAGTTAATATAATTATAAATATGGTTATAATTATTACGTGTATAATCATTATCACTATTAATATATCTGTTACTTTTTTGTCTTCTGTAAAACGAAATGCCTGGACAATACACTGTCTTCAAAATATTTATATATAAATAAAAAACTTGACTTAAAAAAAAGGAATATACTTTGCATCCAAATAAATATATGATTTTCAAGTTTTCTCTTCTCTCCAAGTCCAGTCTTTTCCTCCATTCACTTTTTTCCCCTGTAGGTGCAATTCTGTGCATGTTTAGGGTTTTTTTAAAGGCTTTTAAATTAGATTATTCATGGAGAGCCCAATCTGGACTAGAGCCCCTGCATTTAAAGGGAGCACTTACTTTTTTTCCTAGGCTGTAGAAGTGATGGAAACACTACTTTCAGATGCCATCATTTGGCTACCATGAAGTTTTATCCTTCAGGAAATAGATAGACAGAAGATAGGCTCAAGATCCAGCTGGATTTTGATACAGCCCTATCTAACAAAAATGAGATTCAATGTAGAGAAAAGTAAGGTTTTCCACTTAGGCAAGAAATATGTACAAGCACAGATTAGGTGAAACCTGGCTGAATAGGAGTAACTGCAAGTGGGATCTTGGAGTCCTACTAAACAATCACTTAAATATGATCCAACAATGTGCTGCAGCAGCCAAAAAAAAGCCAATGCAATCCTAGGCTGCATTAACAGAGGGATAGAATCAAAATGATGTGATGTGTTAGTACCATTTTATAAGGCCACTTAGAATACTGCATCCAGTTTTGGTCACCATGATATAAAAAAGATGTAGAGAGTGCAGAGAAAAGCAATTAAAATGATTAGGGGGCTGGAGGCTAAAACATGTGAAGAACGGTAGCTAAACCACATAAATAACGGTTGCAGGAATTGGGTATGTCTAGTCTAGGAAAAGAAGAACTAAGGGTGACATGATAGAAGTGTTCCAGTGGCTGCAACAAAAGAAAATGGGGTCAAATTATTTTCCAAAGTGCCAGAAGGCAAGACAAGAAGCAATGGATGGAAACTAATCCAGGAGAAAAGCAACCTAGAACTAAGGAGAAATTGCCTGATAGTGAGAACAATCAACCTATGGAATGGCTTGCCTTCAGAGGTTGTGGGTGCTCGATCACTAGAGGCTTTTAAGAAGTGACTGGACATCAATTTTTCTGAAATGGAATAGGATCTCCTGCTTGAGCAGGCTATTGGACTAAAAGATCTCCAAGGTTCCTTCCAATTCTAATGATAATGATGATGATATCTCTTCCGGGCCCAATACCTTCCCTTTTCCACCTCCTCACCTGCCTTTGCAGTTACACACACATGTAGAGATCACAGAACGCTAGAGTAAATAGATATGGTGGATTGATTTTCTTTGGAAATCCAGGCTCCAGTGTTGTCATACTGTATATCCTGCCAAGAAGAGCTCTTACTGGAAACTACCTGATGAATTATATTCCCTGATTAACTCTTTACTGATGTGCAGTTTTTAAATAAATAACATACAATAAAATGCTTCTTGACTGTCTTTTCTATACATTTTGTCTGGCAATAAGTGCAGTCCATTTGACTTCCAATGTAGGCTCTAACTAAACACATAGTAAGACCATGCCAAAGAATGTCTGCTTTTGTAACATGGGCATAATCCTACTGAGAACTGTATCATGTAAGACAAAATATGTTTAAGGTACTAAGGCATCTTTAGACACTCTTTGGTAATTAGCCCTGTTTTTTTGGTGGGAGGGCGGGCATGGATGTCCATGTGAGGGTTTACTTGGGGAAAATTCAAAACCTCACTGTGCTACTCAAAAAACTTTGAGGTGAAAAATGGGCTTGAACTATTGGACACTGCTGAGAAGACGCCTGATGAACTGTGGCAGGAAATTCAATCAACCATTATTGGAACTGCAGAAGAATACATATCATGCAAGAAGCCAGAGAAAAGTGCAGGTGGTTCTCAGATGAAACCATTAAAATAGCTGAGCAAAGAAAAGCAGCCAAAGCAGCAGGCAAATGGGAAGAAGCAAGAAGGCTGAATGGAGCTTTCCAGAGGGCAGTAAGGAAGAACAGTGACGTTCACTGGGATGAGCGATGTAAACAGCTTGAAGCAAACTACATGAAGGGTCACATCAAGAATGCTTTTATGCAAGTCAAAAAGATCAGAGGATGATTTATTGCTCAAAAAGGCATCATTAAAAACAAGTAAGGGAAAGAATTCTCCGACCAATAAGACATCAAGAACAGATGGCAAGAATATACAGAACAACTGTATGCAGGTAGCAAAGGGGCCCAGGATCAGGATGAGGAAGCAAGACAAGTTGAAATAGAACTGGCCATCCTTGAGGAAGAGATCATATGGATGATGAACCAACTCCCAAACAGCAAGACCAGCGGTGGGTTGCTCCTGGTTCGGCCTGGTTCTGCAAACCAGTAGCGGCGGTGGCAGGAGGCTTCACCCACCTGCCCAGGATGCTCCGCCCACCCACCCAGGACGCTTCTGTGCATGCGCAGAAGCGTCGCACATGCGCAAACCAGTAGCAATGGGTTTTAGAACCCACTACTGAACAAGACTCCAGGTGTTGACACTATCCCTGCAGAATTACTGAGACCATTACTACCCTGAGTCATTAGAGACCTGTGCCAGAAAAACTGGGAAATCAACACATGGCCACAGGATTGAAAATGACCAGTTTTCGTTCCACTGCCAAAAAAAGGGGGTGACTCTCCCTTTGATTGCTCCAATTGCAGGAACTGGGTATGTCTAGTTTAATCAAAAGAAGGACCAGGGGAGACATGATAGCAGTGTTCCAATATCTCAGGGGTTGCCACAAAGAAGAGGGAGTCAAACTATTCTCCAAAGCACCTGAAGGTAGAACAAGAAGCAATGGATGGAAATTAAACAAGGAGAGAAGTAACTTAGAACTAAGGAGAAGTTTCCTGACAGTTAGAACAATTAATCCGTGGAACAGCCTGCCTCCAGAAGTTGTGAATGCTCCAACACTGGAAGTTTTTAAGAAGATGTTGGATAACCATTTGTCTGAAGTAGTGTAGGGTTTCCTGCCTAGGCAGGGGGTTGGACTAGAAGACCTCCAAGGTCCCTTCCAACTCTGTTGTTATTATTATAATTATCACACAATTGCTCTCATTTCTCAAATCAGGAAGGTTCTGCTTAAAATTATACAACAATGTCTAGCATCAATCATCGGAAGGGAATTGCCAGAGGTCCAAGTCAGTTTGCAAATCTGCTGTGGATCATGGAAAGTATCTTGGGAATATCAAAAGTTCATTTACATGTGTTTTATTGACTACAAGAAATCATTCAATTGTGTTGACCCTGAGAAGGTACGGACAGCCCTAAAAGACCTAGGGGTACTACTGGTAGCACATCAGGTCAAGTTGGTGCAATCACTGTACACAAATCAGGAAGCCAATGCTCGAACACCATATGGAGACACCAATTGGTTTAAGATAGAGAAATAAATGTTGCATTCTCTTATTCAAATTGTGTGCTAAAATGATCATGAGGAAGCTAGATCTTGAAGAATAAAAAATTGGGGTAAAGATTGCAGGAAAAAAATCAACAATCTTTGATATACTGACAATACAACTCTCCTTTCAGAAACCAAAGAAGGCATAACTTCTGATTTAAAAAAATCAAAGAAGGAAAAAAGAATTTTGGTGTCTTCTTGAACATCAAAAAGACCAAGATATTTCAGCAGGGAAAGTAAAGCAGTGCTGGGGAAGTCTTGTGGGCTTTCTCTTCCATGATGGTCTGTGCTAAAAGAACCATCACATCCAAGGCTGTGGTCCTTTGCAGGGTAATGAATTCCCTTACAAATGACTCCAAACACTTTGGAGCTTTCTCAGAAAGTCCAATATACCCCATGACAGGAGTAAAAGTATTATAATAATCAATAAGGGTAACTGACAGGCCCTGAAGTTCTAAGCTGAGGAATTGTCCTTGGAGTGAAGATTCTCTGGACAAATATAAAGACCTTTTGTTCTCAGTTACGGCTGGGGGGCCATCTATATTACCAATGCTAAGCAGAGTCAACAACTTCCAGAAAACAATCAAGTTGGACATCTAGAAAAACAGTCATCCCACATTCTTTGTTTCTGATGTCTTCAAGTAACCTTTTGCCATCATGGCCAAGACTTCAGTGACATAGAGACTGGCCTACCTGCTTGTTTTGAGAAAATATTTATTTTGCTGTGCGTACCTATACTGGAAAACCAGATATGTCTTTGCAGCAGGCATACAGTATGTGTAACTAAATGACAATATGAGTGATAGCAGCAATGAGGCTGACTATATTTCTCTGGTCCCAGTATGGAGAATCAGCTACTGAAAAAGCAAAAGACAGGAGAAGGGGGAGGCAGAGAAGGTGATTTGTCAGTATACATATAACAACTCTTATTGCAGGAAGGAAAAGTAAATGTGCAATTCTGGTCCAGAAGGCAATGTTTAAGGTCTTTACCATAGGGAGCACTTCCTTTTCCCTTTAGGAAAGCAATTGGAAAGGCAGGATTTGTGTTGGGGGTATGTGTTCAAGTGGTATTGTAAACAGTGAGGTTTGTGATTTTGGACAAGCCTTCCTATCTTTCCCTTCAGAATATGATCATTAATGGATAATTAATTCGTTAAAACAATTAGTCCCTTTTAATAATTTAAACAATACAGCCAAAAGGCGAACAGAGGTAGATGCAAGCATTTCGTATTGACTCATCAGTACCTACATTACAATAACACAGTTAAACTCATCCTCAAATATAAGATCTAGCAAGAGCACTAATTAAGCCTATAAGGTATGCAGGAAAGCAACAAATGACAAGCCTTATGCCCATGGGAGGCGTAGATTGTCATAAAGCTGTTTCTGCATGCACAAGGGAGACTTCAAATGGTTAATGGCAACCACCTCAGCAAACCGCAGGAAACAGAGTTCCTGTGGCACAGTAGAAATTTAAACACAGAGTTTGGATCCACCTGGTGGCCCATAGCTAGTAAGTGTTCTTGCAATGGCCGAAGAAGGCATTTTATGGCCATGATTTGCTGTTGTTGTTGGATTACTCATGACTGTCTGCGGAAGATGCTCTTTTATTCTGAAAGCCAAACACCTATCAGTTCCGCCAATGTAATTGTCTCCACAATTACAAACAAATTGGTAAACACAATGAGTTTTGGTGCAGATAGGTTTTGCTTCCTTAATTAAGGGCAGCGGTAGCCTCTGGGTTTGATGTAATATGTGAAGCTCAGCCGTACTGAAAGTTGCTTCAATTTGTTTGTAAAAGTACAGATGACAGACGCAACAATTCCTCTGTACAACTGTATCAACAGCTCCTGGTGCAGTCTGAACTTCCTAAGTTGACGTAGGAAGAACATTTTTTGTTGTGCCTTTGTAATGATGGTTCTAATGTTTGGTGTCCATTTCAAATCCTGGGAGATTATAGAACCCCAAAACATGAAGGATTCTACAGCTAATACTGTGCTGTCATATATAGTAAGAGGTGTAGAATAGAAGGGCTCCTCCTAAAATCCCATCTCTTTAGTTTTAAGAATGTTCAGCACCAGATTGTTCCAGCTGCACTACAGGACCAGTTGTTCGAATCCCCATCTACAGTATATGCAGGCTTATCACTGTCTCAAATGAGAACATCGACTGTTGTATCATCTGCAAACTTTAGTACAGATAGCCTGTTAGTTTAGTGACAGTTCAAAGTTACAACAACACTGAAAAAAGTGACCTATGACCATTTTTCACACAATCATTGTAGCATCTGCATAGTCACATGATCAAAATTCAGATGTTTGGCAACTGACTCATATTTATGACAGTTGCAGTGTTCCCGGTTCATGTGGTTACTTTTTGTGACCTTCTGACAAGCAAAGTCAATGGGGAAGCCAAATTCACTTAACAACCATGTTACTAACTTAGTAACTGCAGCGATTCTTAACTGTGGCAAGAAGGGTCATAAAATGGGGCAAAATTCATTTAACAAATGTCTCGCTCAGCATCAGAAATTTTGAGCTCAATTGTGGTTGTAAGTCAAGGACTAACTGTACTTTAACAGAGAGATACCTAGAGATGCAATCATTGGTATATAGCCATGATGGTGAACCTATGGCACACGTGCCACAGGTCACCACAGAGCTCTCTCTGCGGACACACGAGCCGTCGCCCAGCTCAGCTCCACCGTGCGTGCATGCCGGCCAGCTGATTTTCGGGTATTTGCCATGCATGCTTGGAGGGCGGGGCGCATGCGGGAGATGCGCATGCACGCACGCATGGGGTGGGGTGGGGGTGGTCATACGTGCATGCACGGGGGTGGGGAGAGCACGGGGGTGTCACGCATGCATTGCATTATGGGTGCTGCCATGCGCATGCGCTGTCGCGCGCGCACGTGCTTTCGGCATGCGACGAGAAAAAGGTTAGCCGTCACTGGTATATAGAGAGAAAAGCAATGGAGAGAGCACGGCCCCCAGGGGCATCTGTGCTAATTGTTGGATATTCAGTGTGATTTTCCCTAGCTTTGCCTATTGCTTCATATCTGTCCAAAACCTAATAATCAACCTACAAGTATAGATAGCACTGCTAACTGAATAAGTCTAGAGAGAAGAATTTCTGGAATGGGGGTATTGAATGCTGAGCTGAAGTCTACAAAAAGGACTCTTGCATAGGTCCCTGGAGATTCAAGATGTTGCAAAATGTAGTACAGTGCCATGTTGACACCATCATCTGCCAATCTATTTGTTCGATAGGCAAACTGCAAGGGGTGTAACAGTAGATTTGTGATGATTTTCAGATGGGCCAGCACTAGCCCCTCAAAAGTCTTAATAACTACAGATGTCATAGGAACCAGTCTGTACTCTTTCAGCTCCTTGATTGGGGGTTGGGAACTGGGAAGGTAGTAGAGGATTTGAAGCAAGAAAGGACATAACACATCTCTAGTGATTTATTAAAGATGTGGGTGAAAATGGGGGCTGAAGTTGAAGTTGTTCAGCCCAAGCTTTCAAGCAGGAAGGATTTACTTCATCTTGACCTGGTGCTTTTCCGATCTTGACAAGAAGACAGTGTTTGTAAAGGCATATATGCACTATCACAATTAGCTTAATTAATTATTGACAATTATCACCATGAACCCTTATCTACATTTCAATTCTTGGATCAAGAGGAGGAACACTTTTGTTAATCCAAGGAAACTTATATGGAGATAAGTTTAGGCATTGATACTTCTCAGCACTCTGTGGAGTGCTGACCAGTGGTGTTATTTGAAGTGTTTTGTACTTTTTGGGTACAGTGGGCCTGGGAGATCCTGCTGGCCAGGCACTTTATGAATAAACTTGCTCATATCTGCTCTAAGTTGGATCCTGGATGGGCAAGGTCTTCTCATGGTACATGAGAAGTAACATTCTGCTAGATCATCTGGGATTTGTCCAGGACTGAAGTAGACATGGTCATCTGTGGAATGAGCACAGTCATCTGTAAAGTAGATCTGGACCCTCCTGGCTGATATGTACAGCTAGAGGGGAAACAGTAGCTGGATACAGGAGGTGGCCCATTCATCCTTGAGGGATGGATGATGCCCGCAGCTGTAAAGGAGATGATGCTGTGTTTCCTTGTCAAGAATCCATCACTTGACCTGGATATTTAAGACTAGTTATTAAAACATTAAGGCTATTTAACATATCCCTTTTAGGTGAGATGGTTGAATTATAAATACACAGGAGTGTATTTCATATAAACTTTCATATATTTTAGCTATACTGTGGTGGTGAATCTATGACACATGTGTAAAAGGGACACGGCACAACATTTTTGGGTCACACACCAGCCTTCACCAACAGCCAACAATTACTCTTCAAAGTGGTTTTCAGAGGTCAGTTCTTGTGTGGGGAAGTCTCTGTCTCTCCGTGCAAGAGGACCATGTTCTCATACAGCCTCCAAAGCCTCAAAAATCACAGCACAAAGGAATGAGGTTTCACAGGGTTTTGTGGGGCTGCAGAAGCTGTGGAAGAGCTTTCTCTGAAGCTGCCTCAAGAACGAAGGTCTCATGTGACCTGGAGCAGCTTCAGGTAGGCCACAGGGGTCTGTCAAAAGAAAGAGAAGGCCACCTGAAGATAAGTGGCACAAGGCAGACCACATGATTGCACTGTATTTTTTAAAAATGAAATGTATACATAAAGAATTGTTTCTTATAGAATAGAATAGAATAGAATAGAATAGAATAGAATAGAATAGAATAGAATAGAATAGAATAGAATAGAATAGGAATATTGGAATGAAGAATGGAATGGGAATGGGAATGGGAATAGAATAGAATAGAATAGAATAGAATAGAATAGAATAGAATAGAATAGAATAGAATAGAATAGAATAGAATAGGAATATTGGAATGAAGAATGGAATGGGAATGGGAATGGGAATGGGAATGGGAATAGAATAGAATAGAATAGAATAGGAATATTGGAATGAAGAATGGAATGGGAATGGGAATGGGAATGGGAATAGAATAGAATAGAATAGAATAGAATAGAATAGAATAGAATAGAATAGAATAGAATAGAATAGAATAGAATAGAATAGAATAGAATAGAATTCTTTATTGGCCAAGTGTGATTGGACACACAAGGAATTTGTCTATGGTGCATATGCTCTCAGTGTACATAAAGAAAAAGAAAATACATTAATCAAGAATCATAAGATATAACACTTATCTATAAAGTCATAGGTTACTATATAAGCAATCAAATCATACTAGGAAACAAATAAAACAATATAAATTGTAAAGATACAAGCAACATGGTTATAGTCATAAGTGGGAAGGGATAGGTACTAGGAAGGATGAAAAGAAGAATAGTAATAATAATAGTAATACAGTCTTAGTAAATAATTTGACAGTATTGTATTTTTAGTTGGGGACATGCATGTGTGCGTGTGTGTGTGTGTGTGTGAGAGAGAGAGAGAGAGATGTAAGAAGAGTTAAATTAAGCATTTCCTGAATTTTGACACAGCAACCCCATTGTCTAGACGGGAAGGGGTGCTCTAGTTGCCCACATTTCACCAGAAAGTCCCCCTTAACATGGCCTTCTCAGTAGCGGCTTCTTTACTTTAGAGCAGTTTAATCTCCAAGTTATCATTTTTTTTCTCTGTTGCCTTGCAAGTACAATGAGTGCTTCAGTACCAGAGATAAATTCCTTGTGTGTCTGTCTAATCACACTTGGCCAATAAAGTATTCAATTCAACTCAACTCAACTCAACTCAACGCAATTAAAACACCTATCTTTCAGAGGGAAAGTGAAAACAGTCATCTCTTTTAGGGCTTCTGGAATGGGGGCCCTCATTAGATTTATTTTATTTATTTTATTTAAATGGATTTCTATGCCGCCCAACTCCTAGGGGACTCTGGGCGGCTCACAATATATTACAATCCATTACAAAATATAAAATACAGTAATTAAAAAAATACAAAAGTTAAAAAGAGTATCTCACATTCACAATCAAGTGGGGGAGACTCATATCTAATCTAGTTGGTCTCACTTTCACCCCGCCTGCTGGAAGAGCCAAGTTTTTATTGCTTTCCGGAAGGCCAGCAGGGTGGGGATGGTCCTGATCTCCAGGGGAAGCTGGTTCCACAGGGAGGGAGCTCCCACAGAGAAGGCCCTCCCCCTCGTCCCCGCCAACCAACATTGTTTGGTCGATGGGACCTGGAGGAGGCCAACTCTGTGGGCCCTGACCGGTCATAGGGAGGTATGCGGCAGGATGCGATCCCAAAGGTAACCTGGCCCTGAGCCATGTAGGGCTTTAAAGGTTAAAACCAACACCTTAAATTGGATCCGGAGACTAATGGGCAGCCAATGCAGCTGGCGGAGGATCGGTGTTACGTGGGTGTATCTAGGTACACCCACCACAGCTCGCGCAGCTGCATTTTGCACCAGTTGCAGTCGCCGGACACTCTTCAAGGGTAGCCCCATGTAGAGCGCATTGCAGTAATCCAGCCGTGAGGTGATAAGGGCGTGAGTGACTGTAAGAAAGGCCTTCTCCAAGTAGGGTCGCAATTGGTGCACAAGACGTACCTGTGCAAAGGTCCCCCTAGCCACAGCTGAAAGATGTTGCTCCAATTTTAGCTGTGGGTTTAGGAGGACACCCAAATTGCGGACCCGTTCTGAGGGAGCTAATTTCTCCCCCCCCAAGAACCAAGGAGGGACAATTGGTCGAGTCCTTAGGAGGCAGTATCCACAGCCACTCAGTCTTGTCAGGGTTAAGCTTTAGCTGGTTCATCCCCATCCAGACCCTAACATCGTCCAGGCAGTGGCCCATTACGTCCACGGCTTCCCTGAATTGAGACGGGGTGGAGATGTACAACTGTGTATCTTCAGCATATTGTCATGCTGTGTCATCGGATGATCTCACCCAGTGGCTTCATGTAGATGTTAAACAGGATGGGTGAGAGGACTGAGCCCTGTGGCACCCCACATAGTAGGGGCCTAGGGCTTGACCTCTGCCCCCCTGTCAACACCGACTGCGTCCTGTCAGAGAGGAAGGAGTAGAAACACTGCAAAACAGTGCCGCCCACCCCCACCTCTCCGAGATGACGCAGAAGGATACCATGGTCAATGGTATCAAAGGCCGCTGAGAGGTCAAGTAGCACCAGGATAGAGGAATAACCCCCATCCCGGGCTCGCCAGAGATCATCCATCAAGGTGACCAAAGCCATTTCTATACTGTAGCCGCGCCTGAAACCTGATTGAAAGGGATCCAGAAAATCAGTGTCATCCAACAGCCGTAGGAGCTGGAGCACCACCACTTTCTCAACAACCTTCCCCACGAAGGGAAGGTTGGAGACTGGACGGAAGTTCTTTAAATCTGCCGGGTCCAGGGAAGGCTTCTTGAGGAGGGGTCTCACCACCGCAACTTTTAAGGGCTACGGGACGGACCCCTCTCTCAAAAAAGTGTTGACCAACGCCTGGAGCCAGCCGCGTGAAACCTCCCTGGTGGCCGAAACCAGCCAGGAAGGACACGGGTCCAATAAACAAGTGGCGGAGCTCATCGCTCCTATGGCCTCAGGAGTCACCGGTTCAAACTTATCCCATATAACCGGACTAAGACCTGCCCCAGTTGTCTCGGCCTGTACTGCCCAATCGGAGTCCAGGTCTGTCCGAATCTGAATGACTTTATCCACCAGAAACCGAGAAAATTCCTCAGCTCTACCCTGTAAGGGATCTTCGCCTTCCTCCTTAGCAAGAAGGGTGCAGGTCACCCTAAACAGGGCAGCTGGGCCGGAGTCGGCGGACGCAATAAGGGCGGAAAAATGTGAACATTTTGCTGCCCGTATCGCCACTAAGTAAGACTTAATGAAAGTTCTTAAAAGTGTCCGGTCAGACTCAGCTTTACTAGATCTCCATCGTCGCTCTTGTGGCACTTCATCTCCCGGAGTTCCTCGGTAAACCAAGAAGCCCTCCTGGATCTGCTTCCACGGAGAGGTCTCAAAGGCACAATAATAGATGACAATAATTTGCATGGATTTGAAAGGATTGATAAAGAAATACATAAATAAATGCAATTTCTAATACTGCTTGCATTAACCTCCCCAAGCGCTGGAGAATTTTAATAGCAGGAGTCATGCATGAGTTTCTAATGCCACTTCCTGGTACACGGGCACAATATTTCTTTCTCAGAAATGAACCCCAGCTTGAAATTGGCTCTGCCATTGCGGATTTCTATCCTGCCTCTATTGCATCTCTGCTCAATACTTTTCCATCACCTGACTTTCCTACACCTGGGCATCATCTAAATAAGGCAACAGCCAATTCTGACAATCCATGCACTCTGATATCATAGTGCAAGTACAATCTTTATTATCTATTATATATTATGTCTATGTGGGGATACATTCCTGCAAGAGCTATTGGTTACTCCAATCTCCATATACCCCATAGTTTGCAAATGTAATCAGATAGCTCTGAGAAGCCAATTAAATTACACTGCAGACAATTTATGTGAAACTGCACACTTAATCAGATTGCAAGGAGGAAACTCCAGCAGCCTCGCTTTCAAATTGCTTTGTTTAAATGCAAACAGAGCCAGAGCCAATAAAATGTGACTGAAGATATCAAGACATGATAATAAGGCATTTGTTAGCAATATATAACATAAGATTGATTTGATTTACACAGCTTTAATCTCCCATTCACACAAGATAATGTGCTCATTAATCTGCCATCTAAAAATGTTTTTCTTTTCTCCATTGCTTCACTTTTGCTTTTCTAATAAATATGCTTGTGGTGTTAGTAACAAAACCTCCCATTTCTTTCCCTGCACATTCTGTAAAGGCCTTCAATTGTTGACATTCCAGTATTACAAAATGGTATCACAATACCATTCTTATCATGCGGTCCTTACTTGGGGCTGACAAACTATACCATTATTTTAGAACCAAAGGCTGCCCTTGGAAAATGCTGGATCAAGTAGGTAGGTACTGCTTTAACATCAGTATAGCCAGTTTGCTTGGTGATTAAAGTTCCAGTCTGGAAATCAGGAGTCTATGTGAGTTCTAGCGCTTCCTTAGGCAGGTAACTTCGGGCCAGTCCCTTTCTCAGCCCAACTCACCTCACAGAGTGGGTTTTGTGGGAAAAATAGGAGGCAGCAAACTTATATATGCTTCCCCTTTGAGTTGTACAAAACAAAGGCAGGATATAAATCTAATGATGATGAACCTGATGTAGGGCTCTCTGTGGAAGAGTGAACTGCAAACACAAGTAAGCCCTCTGTGTGCAGCAGCCAAAAACATATGAAGAACAGTTGCAGGATTTGGGTTTGGCTAGTCCAGAGCAGGGCTGTCAAACTCCAGGCCTGCGGGCTGGATGCATCACGTGCTGGCCACACCCACGCCCAGTTTAGCAAAGGAGGAAAAAGTCCCGATACATCATGTGATGCCACTGTGACAATGTGAGTTTGACACCCCTGGTCTAGAGAAAATAAGGACTAGGGGGGACATGATAGCACTATTCCAGTATCTGAGATGTTGCCACAAAGAGGAGGGGGTCAATTTGTTTCCCAAAGCACCAGAGGGCAGGACAAGAAACAATGGATGGAAACTAACCAAGGAGAGAAGCAACCTGGAATTAAGGAGAAACTTCCTAACAGTGAGGACAATTTACCAGTGGAATAGCTTGCCTTCAGAAGTTGTGAGTATGGTACTTCATCACTTTTTAAGAAGAGACTGGACAGTCACTTGTCTGGAATGATATAGGGCAGTGATAGCAAATCTTTTTTCTTCTTGCGTGCCAAAAATGGGAGTGTGTGCGTGCACTATCACACTCACGTGCCGGCACACTTACACGTGCCACACTGCACGTGTGCACATCCCCACGCATGCGCCCCCCCCCCCGGTTGGGCCGTTTTTCACCCTCAGGCTTCCCTGAAGCCTCCGGAGTGTGAAAAACAGCCCAATGGGCAAACCGGAAATTTGGGGAAACGGACTTCCAGTTTGCCCATTGGGCCATTTTTCGCACTCCAGAGGCTTCAGAAGTGCAGAGAAGATCAACAAAGATGATTAGTGGGCTGGAGGCTAAAACATATGAAGAATGGTTGCAGGAATTAAGTATGTCTACCTAATGAAAAGAAGGACTGGGCTGACATGATAGCAGTGTTCCAATATCTCAGGGGCTGTCACAAAGAAGAGGGGGTCAGCCTATTCTCCAAAGCACTTGAAGGCAAGACAAGAAGCAATGGATGGAACGTAATCAAGGAGAGAAGGAACCTGGAATTAAGGAGTAATTTCCTAACAGTTAGAACAATTAATCAGTGGAATGACTTGCCTCCAGAAAATGGTTGCTCCAACACTGGAGGTTTTTAAGAAGAGATTGGACAATGTCTGAAATGGTATAGGGTTTCCTGCCTGAACAGGGGGTTGGAGTAGAAGACCTCCAAGTCCCCTCCAAACTGTATTATTCTGTTATTACTGAATTATTATTTCAGAGCATAATAAACCTTGTTAGAGTTGCTTTTGAAAAATCCAGTGTTTTCTTTGCTCCTTAAATACAGTACAAATCTTATCTGATTTTCTCTTCAGAAAAAATAAGACTGCAAGCATTTGAAATGCCACATTATCAAGTAATTATGTAATTATCTCTAGATATTAGGGTCTTGCATTTAAATTAGTGTTACTTGTTTCTGATTATCAAACACAGATGTCTTCTAAAAATGAGATGTTACCTGTTCTGTTCTGGCTACTTTTTGCCCTAGCAATGTCTTTTAAATCAGAACATATACCCTCAACAGTCAATCCAACATTCTGTCTTTTCTTTTCTCCCCTTGAAGAAACCTGTTCTTCGCTCAACCAGCAAAAGGATGTTAATTTGCAGTTCCGAATTGAAAAAGCCTGCGATCCAAATGTGGATTATGGTATTTATATTGTAGAATCTTATTAATAAAGTAGTGGTGTCTTTCATTGTTAATGGTCTGCGTCTAATTAACAAGAAGTCATGATTTGGAGAAGCCATTTTGAATTTATTCATAAGATGGATTTTTTTTATCCTCAGAATACACACCTTCATCCTGCAGTCATATTTTTCTAGTTAACATGGTGCTGCTTGTGTCAAAGTTCTAAGTAATACACCCATAGCAAACAGAACTCCAAGGCAAGCAGTTTCCTCAAAGAACAAGTTTATTGGATAGATCATATTGGCCCAGACTGATGAAAACCAACTCTAAAGGTCCCCGCGGTTTTCACGTAATTAAAAGTAAAAGTTTTCCTCCCTTTCCCAAACAATCAGTCACATGGTCCAATCAAGGTTCTGTCTGGTTGCTTGGAAACTACACTCCTCCTCTCTTCAGCCACCTGTGGGAATATCCTTTGTTCTCAGGAGAAACTATTTTGTTTTGGCTACAAAACCCCAGCTATCTCTATTCCTTCCTCCCTATCCCTCAGTACCATTGTGGCAACACTGAAACCTCCAAGATGGTCTCAGTCAGGCTAGCTTCAGAGTTGACAGGCGCCCCCCCCCACTAAGAGAAAAGAAGTTCCTGCAAGAAAATAAAAGCATAAAGGGGTTACTTAGGACCCAGTCTAACCCGCATTGCCTCCCCCCGGAGGTCACTTAGGCTTCTGGGGGTATTTCTCATGAAATTACTTGACCAATCTATCAGCTTTCATATCCCAGATCTTGACCCAGGTAGCTTCTGATAGTGGGTACTAAATACTGCAATCTCCCCTTGTACAATCTCGAATCTAAAATCTACTTGACCTCATTGTGCATCTCTCCCTGCACTACAATTGATTTTGGGATTGCCTGATCCACTGGCCTGAGCTGGGAACCTACCGCCGGCTTTAATAAGCTGCTGTGAAATACCAGATGCACTTTCCCAAACAGGCGGGGGAGTTTAAGCTGTACAGTAACAGTGTTAATTACTTTCACTATCAGAAAAGGCCCAATAAACTTGGGCCCTAACTTCTTGCAAGGGAGTTTTAGCTTCAAGTATTTCTTTGAGAGATAAACTTGTGAACACTCAATGAATTCTTCGGCAAGGTGGCCCCTCTGCTTGATCCCCTTGATCTCTGCCTCAGCTTCCTGGGCTTGGGATTCATCCTCAAATCTGGCCCTCAGTTCCTGTAGGAAAGCATCAATGTTTCCCAGCTCTGGCACATCCTCGTTGTGCAGCTGGCTCATCCACTCCACTACTTTGCCATCAAAATTCTCGATAATTGCCCATATCATTGATTGATTGCTTGGGTAGTCGGGGCCATATTCATTGATGTGGGCCGACACTCAGTTTAGGAAGAATGCCAGCTTGTCTGAGTCCCCATGGAAAGTGGCTTTAAATCACGGTGGGGTGATGGTGGAGGTGCTGCTGGAGCCAGTGGTGATACCGGGGCTGGGGTCCATTGGGCTTGGATTGCACCAACAAAGGTGGTGGGTAGCTGACTGTCTGGATCATTGCGGTAACAATCTGTTCCCACTGGGGGAGGGACCGTCAAGGTCAGTTGGCTCAAAAGCACCCTTGCGCGCTCAGGTAGGCATGACTGCCCCAGACTTCCAAGGTCAGCTGGTCGAACCTCTCCAGTAATCCCTCCAGTGTCTGACTACAAACCACTGTTTGGTACCTTCAGTCCCCGGAGTCATCCAGGTCTAGCAGTCCCCTTGCCCTCCACTCAAGGTATGTGATCACCGACTCCATGGTCAAGGTCACTGGATGATTCCTCACTAGTTCTTGGGACAATGCTCAGCATCTGAAGTCCTCCTCCGCTCAGTACAGTTCCCTGGTGCCCAGCCACTCAATGCGTACTTTTGGCCGGGCACCCACCTGATGCACGATCTCCTCCACCACTTCCGCCACCTGCTGGGTCTCCGAGAGGGTCTGCAGGCTCTCCAGGACCCCGCCACTAGCACCCAACGCGTCTTCTCTTTTCCTTTCCATTCCGACATCTTCCCTGAGTCTTTCTACTGCCTGGGTAGACTAGTGGGCTCAGGACCTCAGATAGCGACTCCGGTTGGAGTGGAGAAGTTAGTTAGAGAGTCAGTTTAATGTCAGGGTTCCAAGTAATACACCCATAGGAAACAGAAATCTGAGGCAAGCAGTTTCCTCAAAGAACAGGTTTATTGGATATATCATATTGACACAGACTGGTGAAAACCGACTCTAAAGGTCCCTGCAGTTTTCACCTAATTAAAAATAAAATTTTCCCCCCTTTCCCAAACAATCAGTCACATGGTCCAATCAAGGTGCTATCCGGTTGTTTGGAAACTACACTTCTCCTCTCTTCAGCCACTTGTGGGAATGGTCTTGGTTCTCAGGAGAAACTATTTTGCTTTGGCTACAAAACCCCAGCTATCTCTATTTCCCCCTCCCTATCCCTCAGCACCATTGTGGCAACATGGAAGCCTCCAAGATGGTCGCTATCAGGCTAGCTTCAAAGTTTGTTGGTGTATTATTGACCTTTCAGTGTAGCACAGGAGTGGGTTCCACTTACCTTCACCACCTGTTCGCATCGTGATGTTTTGCGCGCGTGCGCTCGCTACTCTCACGCACACGTGTGTGTCCCCTCGTGCAATTCTGCTTCCGTACATGCTAAGTAGCTATAATCAGCCCAAAACACAGCTGAGGAGCTGATCAGCTGTGCTTCGGGCAAAGGAATAAAGGTAAGTATAAATCCGAGGGCAGGCGGGAGGGCCCTTTTTCAAGCAGCAGCAGAGGAAAAAACTTCGACACAGTAAAAAAAATCAGAAAAAAATATTAAAAAAGGATGGCGGCGCCTACGGACGGGCACCGACCGAACTGGATCTGTGACGCCATTGTGACATCACCAATGGGTTGCTACCGGTTCAGCCGATCTGGTTCGAACAGGGAGGAACCCACCCCTGATTTATAACAATTCATGGCTCCTAAAAATAGATCTGTATCAATGAGTAAGCAGATCCAAAACATTGGGATTCGGAGAACATTTCCATGCTGCACACACTCACTGTTTTCACTCTCAATTCTTCAAAAAGCAGCATGAAGCCAAAGTGCAATAATCTGCGTGGCCCCAACTTCGAAACCCAGAGCTTAAACACTACAGTGCTGTGAAGTGGAGTGAGGTGAAAGTTTTCACAAAAGGGGGAAAGGACTTCTTGGAAGCTTGGTCCAGAGAGGAAGAGCAGCCAGGCACATCAGCAGGATCTTTAGCATAAAGTTACATTAAACAGATTTGTGAAGACTGAAAGTATTTCTCCCATCCTCCTTTTCAGTGTCTGGAAAACTAGGGAGGGTCTCCTCTGAAACACTTCCTATGTTTTTCCCACACCCACAGACTGAGCTGCCTCTCATCAAACTGTTTTAATGAGTATTGTTTCTGAGTATTGTTTCTGTCTTTGTTCTTATGTCTACAAAACCAATCTGCTTTGAATAGAAGAAAAAGATGGTAATGATATCTAGGTCATGGATGTTTTAAAAGTTATTAAAGGAGGTAAAATATATCACCCTAAAATATAACACATATTAAATAGTGGAAACATTTTCACAAAATCTGAAAGTTTATTTGAACCCCATTTGAAAGTTCACATTTGCTCGGGCACGTCGGAGCACAGTGGGGGTTTTTCCCTGCCCGGCCCAGAGCTGTTTCCCTCAGATCCGCTTTGGCGAGTACGAGGCAGAGAGTAAGGAAACCTCCGTGCTAAAACTTACCAGTCTGGGGAAAGGTTCCCACCACCGTGCACAGCCACGATCGCTCTGCAAAAGCAACATTCCCCCAGACTCCACCCCTGCTGGAGACTCCGAGATGGGCCGGAAAAAAAAGAACAAGCCCTTCCCCGGTGGGTCGAAAATGTCGCGCGCGCCCCCCAGCCGCCCCCCTACCCCTCATGTGGCAAACTCGGCGAAAGAAGTCTTCGCCGCGACAGCTGAAAAGTGACCTCATGAGGTGGGAAGGCGGGGCCAGCGGAAAAGTTGGCCGGGGTGGTGGTGGCGGAAAGCGGCTTCGGGGGGAGGGGGTGGAAAGTGAGGGGTTCGGCGCCTCCTCCTCTTGATTCCTGGGGAGGAAAGGAGCTAGAGCCAGGCCAGCCTGTCTCTGCTCTTTGCGGGGGGGGAGCCGCTTCTTGGGAGCGATCTAGGGTAAGGTGACCAGACGTCCCGCTGTTTCGGCATTCTTTCCAAAAAAGCGGGACTTTTTGGAAACAATGCGGGACGCGGGACACACGCTTGAAAAGCGTGTTTGTCCCGCCAAAAGCGGGACATCTGGTCACCTTATATATAAGTCTAAGTGCTACTGCTGTTGCTATTGCTGTTACTTGTATTTCCAAAATGTTTTGTAACACTTGGGGATTCATCATCTTTACAAATGTCTTTCAGTAATTCCTTCAAACTTCCCATATTCTTACCTTTATGAATTATCAAAAGGAATATGGGATAGTATACAACTTTAAAAATGAATAAATGTAATTTTTTTTTTTTTTTTTTGCTTTTAAGAGGATGGCTTTAAACTGATCTCTTCACTCTTTTTTCTGTGCAAGTACCTTATTCCACTTTATTATTACTGTTATTCAAACTCACAATAGAGTTTTCTAAAGAAAATGTTTCTGTTTTAAATAAATATTCAGTATTTTGTCTGAGGGAATGAGGAACTAGGACAAGTACCATGAGAAGAAAGGGGAGGGGACATTTTTATCATTCTACCAATTTTCTGTATCCTGATCAATCTGCTCCAGTGAGTCAGAAGATCCTCCAAATGAGTGGGGGGAGGATCTGTTGTAGGAGGGTTGCCAATAGCCTCCCTTCCCTCTGCAAAAATGCCCCCCCCCCTTTCAGTTTTGTTCATAGGGATCTTCTCTGGATCATCCACAGCTCCAGTACTGAGGTAGGGAACTGGTTTTTCATTGTCAGGTGCTGCAGTATCTGTGTTGCATATAATGGGCCTCTCTAAGGAAAAAGGTAGAACTGAGAAGATGGTTTGTTTACCCCAGGGCAATAAATACAGACCAATAGCAGTTGAAGAAAGAACCAATTCACCCACTAAATACAGCTGCTTCCTCTTTCCAGTTGCTTGCCATTGATTATGCAATACATACAGTATGTGTATTAAACCAATTAAAGACCATATCCCTAATGAAATATTTATTCAGATTCTATCTAATTTCTGCAGGCACTGACCGAAATCCACAAGCAAAGGCCTGCCAGTATGTAAGTCAAAGGAAATGCCAGGAGGCTCTAAATCTGAAGGTGAACAATGATTATATGATCTGGGGTCTCAGCAGTGACCTGTGGCACATGAAAGATAAGTACGTATTTCACTATTTTAAAAAAACATCTAAAATTTTATAGACTTTGCTTTTCTGCTATCAAATCCGCAGAACCCCTAACACTATAACTACAATGCCATAGAATGTTGTGTTAGAACTTTGAAAGCAACCATAATCTGAATCTTTTAATATCAAAATAGTCATTCTTCCTCAGTTTTATTGGATGCCACGGAAGACGTTCTATAGGTTAGATGTGACATTGTAGGGAAGACTGTGGAATAATCTTAACTAGGATTTTTAGATACCTTCATGTATGGATAGCACCATCTGCCCAACAAAATCTCTTTGGGAATATCTAATGCTTTTGCCCGGATGCTTCAAGCCACACAGTCCATATGCTCTATGTCCTGCTGAAGAGCTGTAGGTGCCTGGAGGGGTCTTTTCTATCACAACCTCAAATTTCCCAGTGTCTCCAGTTCAGGCCTACAAGGATCTGCACATGATGGCAGCAGAAAGTGAAAATTGTCTGTATCTCTTTGCTACTGTCTAGTGGTTGCCTAAATTTTTGCAGCCCAGACCAACTAATCCAATCCTTTCATTTTGTGTTGAATTATTTCCACCATTGTTTTTATAGTACAGACAGCTCTGATGAGGGAAGGCAGCACATTCTCAACCACAGGGGATGGACAAGGGGGCAAATGTCAATGTAATGCAAGCTCCAACCATTTAAGTGCATGTATCAGGATATCACTCATGTACTCCAACAGGAGAAGCTTGTGTTAAAATGGTGAATTGCAGTGGATCCTGTAAACATCTAAGGAAGGTAGCATGTGAGCCATGTAATAGCCATAGTCAATGAAACAAGAAGGGATCAGTGAGTTCCAAAATATAAATGAAAGATTAGAGATGGGGAATTCATTCACTGGGCCAGCTGGATTAAGTTCATTGCATAATTTGTTACTTGATGAAACTATAAAAAGGCAATTAATTGGAATGTGGGAGTATCATTGTCATGTACTGTTTTGAAGGTCAAATAATGAATGCAAGTAAGGGAGAGAACGCAATCCAGCACTGAAGGACTTCCATAGTAGTTGCTGTACCTTGCTGATTTCTGTTTTAAACACCTGTATGGGATTCTCTTCAAAATAAAGTTATGGGGATAAATCCTGTAAAGCAATTTGCTACACATTTCTAACAGATGTGACCTGATTGTTATAAAACCATGAAATAAAGATGTTCCATGGCCCTTAAGCATAGGTGATAAGAATCAAGCTTGAACTGCAGAGAATGCAAGAATAATAAATCAATAAATTAAAGGCATAAAGCACAAGCAGAGTCAGTATATTCCATGTACCTCCTAGTTGATAGGATGTGGGCAAGAGTATGTTGGCTTACAGGGTAGATTATAGATCATAACTTACAGAGAACAGCATGAATAGACTTTAGATAAAAGTGGGCTTTTGTGGTATTTGTGCCAAAACTGACATGTGCTTTTAAGTTTCTAAAGAAAGTGTACATCTTACAGTCATGTGAAAAAGAAAGTATACCCTTTTTGAGTTCTATGGTTTTACATACCAAGATATAATAAAACCTATAACCTATTCATCCAGTCCTTGGCAGTTCTTAAAATAGGTAAAGACAAGCTCAGATAAACAGCACATGACATATTAAACCATGTAATCATTTATTTTACAAAAAGAAAGCCAAACCGGAGAAGCCATGTGTGAAAAACTAAGTACACATTATGATTCAATATCTTTTAGAACACCTTCAGCAGCAATAACTTGAAGGAATAATTTTCTATATGATTTTATCAGTCTCTCACTTTGTTGTGGAGGAATTTTGGCCCACTCTTCTTTATAACATTGCTTTGGTTCATCGATGCTTGTGAGAATTTGTTTATTCACAGCACTCTTGACTGGGCCATTGCAACACCTTGATTCTTTTTTTCAGCCATTCTGTTGTAGATTTGCTGGTATGCTTGGGATCATAATCCTGCTGCATGACCTAATGTCAACTATGCTTTAGCTGTTAGACAGATGGCCTCACATTTGACTCTAGAATATTTGGTAATCAGGAGTTTATGGCCAACTCAATGATTGCAAGATGCCCAGGTCTTGTACCTGCACCCTTCACTACCATGCTCGATAGTTGGTATGAGACGTTTGTGCTCAGAGGTAGGCTTCACATAATTTAACAACTGGTTCACCCAGAATCGAAAATGTGAGATTTTATCTTGTTGGTTTAATTTTGGTCCCATAGATGACAATACTATTTATTTGAATTCTAAGTTGAGGAAAGCTTACAGATATAAGCATCTTATAAAGAGAAAATGAAGCTGAAAACTAAGAAGTGATGATGAAAAAGTATTGAGAAGATGCCTGTTATGATTCTAAACAACTTATACAGGAACAGTCAAAATGTATCATTGAGTAAGTTTGAATCTTAGTGTTTCTAGGCACTCCCATCTCACATAAGAAACAGCTGCAGTGGAAGAGAGATGATCTTAGTGTCTGAGGAGGATATTAGGTCAAAAATGCCTTGTGATTAATCTGGCATGGATTTAAGGACAAAGCAATGCTCTGGCAATGCATATAGTAATTGCCATTTACCAGAAATTTCTGTCAGCTAATACTGTTAGACAAATAATACATTTCATGGAACAGTAGAACTGAAACTTAGAGGATTTCCTACGAAAAGGATTCAAACAATGCTAGCTCAACAGGACATAATCACCCAACACTCCAAAGACCTTGCTCATCAGCTTCACTCCCTCAGTACATGACATGTGCTTTTATTAATAATTTTTATTATAACAGTAAATTCTAATACAGACTAAATTCCAAGAACGAAAACTGAATAGAAACAGAGTAAAAAGTGCACACACACACACACACACACACAAAAGAGAAAAGTAAGAATATAATAAAAAGAATTATACAAAGAAAAAGAATTCTACAAAGAAATTGCTTCCAAACTTCATCACAAGTGTAAACAAATATAATAATGATTCACTCCTTCTAAGGTTACAAACATTTATCACTTCTTCCCATACCTCATGTCTTATCTATAAACAAATCCATAAAACATCTTTTCAGCAGAAAAGTCCATCAAGTGTTGCCAAAAGTACTATCATATCTTGCTTTAACCTTGATCAAATGAACCAACTTTAAATGCCTTTCTTTTACTTCTAGCAGTCTAGCAATCTTCAATTCATTCCAGTATTGTAGGATTTGATTTCTCTTCATTGTCTCTTTGTCCCATTTCACAAAAGTTCTTCAAGGATTTAAAAAGCCTCTTTTGTAAATCCAATAGGAAAAAATGATTCAGGTCATTCTCTTGGTTTGTCACTTGTATTTCACTTTTACATTATAAAAACTTAGCCAGTTTCTTTTGTACATCTGGTGAAACATCCTTTTCTAAGTCATACTCTCAGCCTATCAGTTGTAAATCCATTTTCAATACTATTTCTATCTTGTCAGCTAAAATTTGTTCTACATCTGTCATATCTTCAGTAACATTTTTTGGACATTGTCTATCCATAGAAGCAAACATAATTACTGACACTATTGATATTGGCTACTATTTTCTGATACATTCTTCAAAAATCTGCTTTTTGTTATATTAATTTTTATTGTTATAATGTACAATGCAATATTTTACAGGTTTGTAAACCTTTCTTCTGCCTGAAATTGTTAGTCCCTCTAGTGTCCATTTTTTAAATCATGAAATTACTTATCCTTGTTTTGTCTTGTAAAAGCCAAAACAGAATCCATTATCTGCATGTTCTTTATAATGAATTCCAAAAGCTTATTGTAAAAGCTTAAGTATTTCAATTTCACCTGGGCCCTTAGTCCATTTATAACATTCTGGAATTGCTTCATTTACTTATTGCTTTCCTCCTTATGTATCCTATATCCTGCACTGTATTCATTTATAACCTTTAGCCTGATTTATAACAGTTAGCCTGGTGCCTTTTGGGGAATATAAGGGGAGGGTGGGCCATGTGGGTTGCCGGAAAGACAGCAGCAGATGACCCTGAGAAAGTTCTCTTATCACTTTCTCAGAGCAGCACGTACAATAACATCTTCACACCTGCGGATTGGCTGAACCCAAACTGGACTGTTGGGAGGGGTTTCTAATTCCTTTTATTCTACCTATATTGCCTGAGGGCCCTCAGAGCCTGCTTTTATTTCGTCCTGCTATCACCCCTGTTCAATAAAAGGTTCCTTTTGAAATGCCAAGTTTCAAGAGTCTTTACTTTCTTGAATAAGGGGGAGAGGCTGGAACTTACATATGTATAATTGGGTATTATCGGCATACTGAGAATAATGAAATCTATGTCAGCAATTACCTCTCTCAGCAGCTTCATGTAGACATTAAATAGGAGTAGAAAGAGCCCTGAGCCAAACCACATTACAGGGCCAGTGGCTGGACCTCTCCTTCCCCACAAACCAACTAGTGCTGGCTATGGAAAAAGGAGGAGAACCACTGCAAAATAGTGTCCCTCCATTCCCAATCCTTGGAGCTGATCCAGGAAGATACCATAGTTGATGGTATTGAAAGCCACTGAGAGATTCAGAAAGGCCAGAATGACACAGCATCCCAAGTCCTCTAGAGCAGTGCTCCCCAACCAGTGTGCCGCGGCACACTGGTGTGCCGTGAGGCCATGCCAAGTGTGCCGCAGCAAAAGCTCGCGTCATTCAGGGGTGGCCAAACCGTGGCGCATGCGCCAAATGTGGCACATTGGATGATGGCAAGTGGCACATTGCAATCATCCAATGGCTGACACCTCTCCTGCCCGTGTGACTTGCTGTCTTTTAAAACTCAAGCCGCCTCGGCTTGAGTTTTAAAAGACAGCAAGACGCGGGCGGGAGAGGCAGGTCTGGTCATTAAGCCTGCTGACCGCTGCAGCGAGGCTTAATGAGCAGACCTGCTGCCCTGGACACAACAGCGAGGAACGCGAGGAGGAGGTACCGGGGCATATCCCAGGTAGGACACGCGTCTCGCGCTGGGGGTTGGCAGGGCGGGCGGGGCAGGACTGGCGGGCGGGACGCGCGTCCTACCTGGGACTTTTCCCGGTAGCTCCAGTCGCGTTCCTTGCTCGCGAGACGTTATCTTTTGGAAGGGGCTGCTCTGCTCTGGACGCTATTACGGTAGCAAGGAACGCGACTGGAGCTACCGGGAAAAGTCCCAGGTAGGACGCGCGCCAGATTCTTCCCTGTCTATAATCTGTTTATTGCTCAAATCTATGATAGTGATTAGATAGGATCCAGACTGCAAATAAAGAAAATAAGAAAAGAACCATTCATAGAATGCAGAATGTAGACTCGAATTATCATGCAGAATGTAGAGTCAGATTATCGTTATTATCATAATGGCATCATATTGGTCTTCATGAATAACAAGAAAGAGCAGCTATATACTGTAATCCTACATCCATTTGTTCCTTTCCAAGTTCACTAATGTCGGAAAACAACTTACCGGTAGTTCAAAATAAGTTACAATATAATCTCGACATAGGAACTTAAGATATAGGAAATTAGTCCCACAAGGTGGATGTGTAATTGTTGGAAGAAAAACTCCCTTTGGCCAAAGCTAAATATTTAAGAGAGAATTCTGAGCTTGATTTTCAGATAGACTGGCATGTATTCACGGGTTCTACAGTATAGCTGGGCACCACCATCTTCTACCCCTGCCTATACTGGAGAATTAAGAGCAATCAGATTCTTTTCTCAGTGTCTGATGCCAATGTGCAAAGAAGCGAATACTAAGAAAATGTGAGATGTCAAATATTAGAAATAGCTGCCTTCCACTCCCAATCCCCTGAGGACTACAATTCTCTTCAAAAAAAAAAAGAATGGCAGGTAACAATTTTTTAAAAGACATATAGTTAAACTGGCGTAGTTAAACTTAGAAAATCGGTATATGAATTATATTTATTTTGTACAGCTTCAAAATTTTGAAGATTATATTTGTTTTTTATCCAATTTTTGTATGTGGTGTGCCGTGGAATTTTGGGAGAGGCTATGGTGTGCCGAGGGTGACAAAAGGTTGGGGAGCACTGCTCTAGAGGTTATCCACAAGTACAACCAATGCTGTCTCAGTAAATAGCCTGGCCTCAATCCTGACTGAAAAAGATTTGTTTCATCCAAGGACTTTTATAACTGAAGACTAGTCTTTTTTTTCTTGAAGTTCCTATAATGCAATTCCAGATAAGGCCAAAAGTAGGCATTATTTTAATTGTACACATCTTCAATTTAACTTCATTTTATTCCCTCCTTTGAGCTGTTTAATTTTATCTATTTTACTGAAATTCAAACATTTCAATGAAACATTTTTGTATTTATATTTTTCCTGCCTCCAGATGCAAAATTAAAGCACAACAAGTAATTGTTCTTGTTATCCCAAACCTTGTTTGAGAGACAGACAGGAACTGCCTTTTTCGTCTCATTTCCAAGAAAGATAGAGTGAGGCTGAGTTCACAGTCACACAGCCTCAAAATGTGATCAGTGCTATGCAAAACCAGCCACTGGTTTATGAGTCATTGTTTATGGTTTAGTGCAATATGTGAACATAGTCTGAATGGCAGAGATATAACAAACGTAAGGTGACCAGACGTCCCGATTTTGGCGGGACAGACCCGCTTTTTAATGGTTTGTCCCGCGTCCCGCCCGCCCTCTTAAAAAGTCCCGATTTTTTGAAAGGGGCGAGGGAGGGCTGGGGGGCGGGCTCTCCCCTGCAGGGACGGCCGGCCGCGGCTCATGGGGGGCGAAAGACAAATACAATTTTCGGCGGGCACGGCTTTGCAAGGGCTCTTCACAAGTTTGGCAAGTTTCACAAGAGCCGTTCGCGTGCAGGGCAGTTTATAAATAGCGGCCGCCAGGTAGGGAGCCGGCCGGGGTTGCACAGGGCTGGGGGAGGCTCGCTAGCCCGGCAGCTCCGGCCGCAGGAAAGAGCGGGGGGGGTGCCGTACTGGGAAGGGCCAGCAGTCGCCGCCGCCTGAGGGGGCCACCCCGCCCACCCGCTTCGCTGCAGGGGACGCTGCACCGGATCCCGAGTCGCGCCGGCTCTCCCGCGGCCACGATGTCCGCCGACCTGATGGAGAAGAGCTCCTCCTCGCCCGCGGCGGCCATCCCGGCCAGCGCCGGAGGAGTCAACGCAGGACGCCCGCCCGCCGCCCACAGCTGAGAGGCCTGCTGCTGCTGCTGCTGCGGCTGGGCCCCCAGTCCCGGCGGCGGGAAGGCTGCGGCGGCGGCCCCAGCCTGCTGAGCCAGCGCCGGCCCGAGGGTCATGGATGCGACTCCTTCGCTCGGGCCGCCCCTGGAAGGTGGAGAGGCGCCTGATGCAGCCCCGCCCTCTCGAAAAGGCCGGCGTCGCGGTGGGCGGGGCGGCCCGAGCGAAGGAGTCGCATCCATGACCCTCGGGCTGGCGCTGGCTCAGCAGGCTGGGGCCGCCGCCGCAGCCTTCCCGCCGCCGGGACTGGGGGCCCAGCCGCAGCAGCAGCAGCAGCAGGCCTCTCAGCTGTGGGCGGCGGGCGGGCGTCCTGCGTTGACTCCTCCGGCGCTGGCCGGGATGGCCGCCGCGGGCGAGGAGGAGCTCTTCTCCATCAGGTCGGCGGGCATCGTGGCCGCGGGAGAGCCGGCGCGACTCGGGATCCGGTGCTGCGTCCCCTGCAGCGAAGCGGGCGGGCGGGCAGGGGGGGTGGCCCCCTCAGGCGGCGGCGACTGCTGGCCCTTCCCAGTACGGCACCCTCCCCCTGCTCTTTCCTGCGGCCGGAGCTGCCGGGCTAGCGAGCCTCCCCCAGCCCTGCGCAACCCCGGCCGGCTCCCTACCTGGCGGCCGCTATTTATAAATTGCCCTGCACGCGAACGGCTCTTGTGAAACGACATTAGCGGTCTTTTGCCCTCTGCGCATGCGCAGCGTTCTGCGCATGCGCAGAGGGCAAAACCCGGCGTCCAGGCGGCCCCGCCCCCTTTGGTGTCCCGCTTAAAAAAAAAAATCTGGTCACTTTAAACAAACGTGAACTCATATCTGATGTTACATATCAAGGCTGGAATGAAATAACCTCCCCTTGACTTTGAAGAAGGTAAAGTCAGAAGAAACTGCCTTTAGCAACAATGTTGTCCCATGAACTGGATTGAATTAGAGGCAAGGCTGGCTACAGAGGCCTGTATCTAGCCATTGCAAATTTTTAGGGCACTTGCAGAGAGACAAGAGAAATCCTATGCATCATGACCTCATCACTCAAATGGTCATCTGCACAATGATGTTATGATGTATGTGATGTCATCATGGCTTGTCACCGATGCCAGTGCAGGTTTGAATTGGACCTTTAACTGAAACTGCATTAAGAGTATGAAGTTTAATGCAGTTTCAGCTAAAGGTCCAATGGAAACTTAAGAAAAATAGTCCAATGCAAACTGGAGGAGGAAAGGTCAGATCAAAGATGGTTCTGCAAAAATTGGAGCCAATGACCGCTGCAAAGAACAAATACTTGGCAAGTAGACCAGCTCTTAAAACCTATTCAGACAAGGAGAGGACTTGAGATCACCCACAAGTGGTCCTGACAGCTGCTCCTCACAAGGAGACTGCAAGTCAGTGGTTTCCAGTGATTTTAGAGCTGTGGGAGATGATGCAAGATGCTATCTTCCTCAGACCATGGCAGGCACCTTTAAAGGACACTATGTCCACATACCTGCTTTTCTAATTACTTTTGGAAATTGCTTATTACTGTTTTTCAGTTATTAGAAATCTTTGATTGACAAGTTTGATAGCACTAGGTGAATTTCTCTTCAATTCTTAGCAAAAGAAAGTTTTGACTACAAGATTAAAAATAAATAAAAACAGCAAAGGGGTGAACTTTGATTTTAGAAATCTACAAATGCACTAAAAGTCTAGATAAATTTGAACTAAGATTTTGGAATTAATTAAAAAGAATCCTTCCTATGGGATAATGCTTTTGTTTTAAATATTTTTTTAAACATGGTAAGATACAATTTTTAAAAATGGGACATTAGAGGGAACTAGAAGGAACTAAAGTTTATAATTAAAGGAGAACACATAAACTCAACTTACAATTACAGAATGGAGCAAAATATTCTAACATTGAACATACTGAAACCTACATTCATTGAAAAATGAATTTGTAAATTATTATTATTAATAGTATCAATAGAGAACATCTGCTCCTATGGAGAGATTTGTCTAAAAGATGTTATGGTAGAGGAACAAGTTTCATTTGATAAGATCAAGACTGAATTGAAAGTGGATTTACAAATGACCAGCTACAATTATCTGAAAAAAGATGTTACACTGGACATACAAAAGAAACTGGCTGATGTTTTAGTAATTAAAAGAGACATACAACAATAAACCAGGAGAATGACTTGGATAATTTTCCTATACTGGATTTACAATAGAGTCTTGTTTTCCTGTTTCTTGAGTAACAGGGGAACAAGCTAAAAAAAGAGCTGCCCAAAGAAACAAGGATATAGAAGCGCAAAATGATATAGATATCCTTAGTAAGGTTGGTAACTTGAAATGGCTAAGCAAATACAAACATACTTTTTAAATAGACAGCTATTTAAAGTTACAAATGCCAAAACATCTTAGGAAGATATTGTAGGAAGTTAGCACCCACCCCTCTCCTAGGAAATGAGATATCCTAGGAGATATTAAAAGGTAGAAAATATTCTGTGGAAACATCTGGAAACATGCTTTTTAAACAGACAAAAGACTCCTCTTGGAAAACTCCCACGCCTTGCAAATGGGCTATTAAGGACTGGGCCCAGCTCACACATTCCTCTCACCTGGCTGAAAGTCTTCTGCATGATAAAACCACAATAGGATTTGCCCAAGGCCCTTTCATTCAGCCAAAGCTGGATTAGACAAAAGCCAAGAGCCACCCCAGCATGCCCCTGGGGGGTCTGAGAGCCAATGGGATACATTTCTATACAGGAAAAGGAAATCTAAGAGGTGGGACCCAACTTACACTATAAAAACCAGGAACTCAGCATATCTCTTCCTCTTTTTTCTCTTCACCACACCTGGAATCATGTAAGCTACCTTTTCTGTACAGGAGCTCAAGCCATGTGCTCCTGTCCACCATTAAACCTTCCTTCCAAGCAACCTTCATGAATCCAGTGTCTTTTTCCCCACTTGGAACTGAACCTAAAAGGATATTTCCTTATAAGAATTGGCGAGCCAGATGGATTCCAAGCTAGCCTCTTCAATGATCCTGGCCTAAATAAATTTATTTGACCTGGGCCATTGGAAATTAGGTTTTAAAGGGGTTTTGATTCAAGGGCTGCTTGGAAAGAAGGTGAGTACCTACCTCTAAAATTTTACTTTAAACCATAGAAAACTGGGAAATGTGTGTTTGCATGTGTGTATGTGTGTGGGGGGGTAATTTTTGCTTTTTAATTTTACTTTATGGCATCTGTAAATTCCAATTTCAATCGAATAGTGTGTTGTCTGGGTACAAATCATTTTAGGAAAAAATAATCATGCTTTTTGTTTAACCAAGTTAATGTATCTTCCTAAATCCTTTGATATTTCCTTCTCCCCCCCCCTTCTCCCCCCCCCAGCCCTGTTTTGTCTGCTAGCCATTGCAGGATACTCATTTTATGGTGGTTTTTTTCCACTTCTCCAAATCTGTTTTAATTTGTTGCACCAATTTATAATAGTTATCTATATTTTTGGTTTTCCTTACCTAGGGGTAGGATTTTACTTTTCTTTGCATTAGATAGGGCTCAGAATTTTGTTGTTTTTTTTCTTTCTTTTTGAAGATGGGAACCACATTAGCTTTTTCCCAGTTTCTCAGGTAGTCCCCGTGTCCCAAGATTTTTTTTAAGATGTGCAGTGGTTCTGAGATTTCATTTACCAGCTCCTTTAGGACTCTGGGACCTGGTGTTCTCTTACTGTTTTTGCTTATTTTAACTTTAGTTTACAGTCTGTTTTATTTTTTCCTTTCCAGTTATATTTCTGGTTAGTTGGGTTGCATTTCTTTTTGCAAGAAGACATGCAAAGAATGAGTTAAGCAACTCATGGCTTTCTCTGTGTTGCCTTCTCTCCTTAGTGGTCCAACTGTTTCCTTGATTTTTCTTCTTGTTTTTTTTATGTATTGGAAGAATCTTTTATATTATCTTTCACCTTTGTTGCAAGTCGTTGTTCATTCAAGGCTTTTGTTTCCTGATTTTCTTTACAGATTCTTGCTATCTGCTGATACTCCCTTAGTTATGTGTCCCTCTTTCCATTTTTGTATCTGTCCTTCAATCATTCAATTTGTCAGTGAGGTCTTTGTGCAGCCATGCTGGTTTCTTGGATTTCTGGGGTTTTTTTCCTGATTGCTTTTGTGCAATTGGCTTTTATAATCAAGTTTTTTCAGAGTTTACCAAGCAGCTTCTTGAGTTGCTTCTTTCCTTTAGGACTTTCATCCAAGGAATCTTTCTCAAGTTTCTCTTGAGTTTATTAAGGTCAGCTTTATTTTAAAATCTAAGACTTTAGTGTGTTCAATTGTGTTCAATCGTTTTTGTTATGTTAATGATGCAGTTTCAAATCCTTCTACAACTTCTTCTTTGTTTGTAAGTATTAAGTCAAGTATGGACTTAATTATCTCCTAGTTCTCTTCTCTACCTTTTGGACAACAAAATTGTCAGTAAGGTTGGTTATTAACATATTTTATTTCTCACTTGGTGCAAAATTAGTTTTCAAAGTTTCCATGCCTTTAATTTCTGTGTCTGCCATAATATTTATATTTAGCACTTCCAGTATCAAAATGAATAGCATCCTTTTCTTGTGCCCTTTTTTTTATGTATTTAAAATCATTCTCATTTTGTTTTTAATCTGTCTCTTAGGAAAAGCTTAAGAGAGCTGAATGTATAAATTCATTTAGGAACCTTTTAGTTTATTGAAGTATATATTTTATAGTCAGCATTCAGTGAAGAGATGGGCCTATAATTTTATCTGCATTAAATCTGAATTTTATTTTGGAATCAAAGTAATATTTGCTCCCATTCAGGAATGTGGTACCTTTACATCAATCAATACCTCAGTATGTAAAATCTTTGTAAAATTCTGCCACTGGCTCACCTGGTCCTGGTGTTTGGTTGTTCTTTTGTCTCTTGATCTGCTTCTGTTAATTCCATCATTGATATTCATTCATTTAATAGTTTTGTCCTTTTCTGGTACTTTAGGCAATTCCATTTTTTCAAATATTCTTTAATTTTATTTTCTGAAACTTCTTGCTCATACAGCTTTTCATAATATTGAATTATTTTTGTTTATCCTCATTTGGTAGTATAGAGTTTCTTTCTCATCTACCAGCCTATGTGTCAATGTCTTCTCTTTCTGTTTTGATTTGTGTAAGTTCTGTTTAGCGTTTACAGAGCACAGGAGCTTCTGTTAGGGAAGGAGGAAGAGTGTGTGTGTGTGTGTGTGTGTGTGTGTGTGTGTGTGTGTGTGTGTGTGTGTGATTGAAGGGTGGGAAAGCAAATTTTGTTGTTGTTGTTGTTGTTTTTATGTGCACATCCCAAAAGCAAACCCCATAATTTTTTTGGTTCTAAAATGTGAAGCTCGTGAATAGAAAGTGGAGGTCTTAGTACTAGTCATACAGGGGCGACTACGTCCTCGCAGATCCCCTTTTTGGATCTGATAAACCTAAAGGAGATTCCCCAAGGAAGGGGCCCATACTTCTGTGGGGTAGCGGAAGTCCTTCCCAGAGTTTTTTAGCCTCTGAAAACTGCGGACGACTCCCCAAGGAAGGGGCCCATACTTCTGTGGGGTAGCGGAAGTCCTTCCCAGAGTTTTTTAGCCTCTGAAAACTGCGGACGACTCCCCAAGGAAGGGGCCCTTACTTCCATGAGGGAATCGGAAGTCCTTCCCAGAGTTTTTTAGCCTCTGAAAACAGTGAGCGCGTCACTAGCTAAGCCAAAGTGAACCTTACATTTAAAGGATCATGGGAAGCTCTAGTTCGAGGGTGGCGGGTACCCTTGTGAGGGCTTGGAACCTGGGACACCAGGAATACAGGAATGTGCAAAAGTAGGAAATGGACTTTGCTGAGGGATGACACAGAAAAAACAAAACACAACAAAACAGCCAATTTGGCTAAATAAAGGTACTTAAGAAAACAGAAAAGGAAAAATGTTGAGGTGTTTGTTTGTCTCTCTCTCTCTCTTCTTTTCTCTCTCTTATATGTAACCACGTGGTTTGTTTGTTAAGATTTGTGCCTTCCCTAATTTAACTGAAATTTATGGCAGGAAGGACTTGTGTGTGTGTCCTGTCATCCTCTTTGTCCATGTTTTTGTGTATGTGTACGTCTTTGTCTTGTCTTGTGCGCACTCGAGGTAATTGCAACTGTAAAATATCTCTGTTTCCTAGAGATATGAATTTCAAATTGTTAGAAAATTAAAAGCACTGAAAAGAAAGGAAAATGTCTTTGCCCAGTTAGGACTGGCCAACCTGGTCTGGGACAAGGAACAGAGTTCAATTTTCCTATTCCTCTCTGTGTTTTTAAGAAAAGCCAAAATTTAAGGGACAATGTTTTAAGTTAATTTACAGGAAAATTCCATTCTCACATTTACTATATGTACATGCAAACAGTTTTAATATTGCTCTTCTGTGATGTTTAATGGATGCCAATTCTCTGCTAAGATGGAAATGTCTGTTCATTTTTTTCCCCTGGTGATGTCTCCATTTTGTTATAATTGATTTAACTGCGATACTGATGTGTTGATTGTTTTCCTCAAACCCTGCCTGCAAGCTATCTACCCCCTCCCCCCAATCTCTAATCCTTTTACAATGCCTCTCGTGGTAGAATTACCAGCAAAAGGGGGAAGGGACCCTGTTCTTATGTCTTTCAGCCCTGCACACATGATCCTGAAGCCTATGGAAGCAGACCAAATGGGCTCAGAAACTGCCTCCAGTAAAGACATTCCATCCATTAGAGCCAGAATTGGGTTTGAATCTAGTCCTCTAGTCATCACAGCAACCAGAGTGGAGCAGATCTTTCCAAGCCTGGCTGACCAGCCTTACCACCAACACCTAAGGCCACCCAGCAGACATGAATGAAAGGACCCTGAGATGGACAAATAAAGACCAAACATCTATTTTCAATCCCCAGAAGACAGCTGAAAAGACTAGGGGGGAGGGGGGAACTTCATTGTAAAGTTTTCTTTCTTTGTTTCAGTCACGGAAATTCATTGTAAAGTTTTTCTTTCTTTCTTTGTTTCAGTCATGGAACTTCATTGTAAAGTTTTCTTTCTTTGCTTCAGTCACAGAAATTCATTGTAAAGTTTTTCTTTCTTTCTTTGCTTCAGTCACAGAAATTCATTGTAAAGTTTTTTCTTTGTTTTCTTTCTTTCCTTGCTTCATTCACTGAAATTCATTGTAACGTTTCTCTTTCTTGTCTCATCTATATTGTAATCAGTTTAATGTACTCATGTAAGAATTGTATTGGGAGTGGTTGCCACAGTGAGTTCTGTACACTTTAGATTTCTGTCTAGTGGGAGGTAAATTTGTAGCTGCATACACAAACACACAGAGACACGCCATTCAGAATTAGACTGAGGTTATCCTTTTTCCACCTACCTCCACCCAAAGCTGCTTTTAGCTTGCTGGTTTTTTTGTTGTTGTTGTTGTTTTGACTCCTGCTTTGTGGCATTAAAGCCCAGGCAGTCATATCTCCCTGTTAATTCCATGGGGGAGGGGACAGGTCCCCTCAGGCAATTTCCCCACTTGAAGAGCTAGCAGAAAGGATCTTCGAAAATCCAAGGCCTGACTGCTGCCCAGTAAAGCAGGGTATTTTGCACTGGTGGTCTCAGGAGTAAGAGTCCCAGGGCTCATTCTTAAAAAAAAAAAAAGGAAAAGCCTAGATTGCACACTGGCTAACTTCAATTTTGGACTCACAAATCCTAGATGCACTAAAGTAAGAGCTAGGGCAGATTCAAGAACCATCCCTTGGAAATGGGCAGCCTGTGATTTCAAGGTAAACCATGGCTGTGGGAATATTGTGGGGCCTGTGCTTGCTTGAAACCTGTCTGGGAGCTCATCGAAAGTGTTATCAAACATCTGAACATAATTGGCATGGAAAATTGGATACTGTAAATTTATTTCCAGAACTTTTGCCATTGACCATCATGATTGAAAGCTCTCCTTTTGGGAGCCACTGAAGGAATCCTGCTGCTGCCTCTTTCAACTGCCTCTTTCAACGTCTTCCCCTCTGCATCAGAGAAAATTGAAAGCACCCATAAAATCTCCCTGACCTGATCAATTTGAAGTTTGTGTCAAAACATGTGTTGCACTCACATGTTTTGAAAAAAAAATGAGGGATTGTAGGAAGTTAGCACCCACCCCTCTCCTAGGAAATGAGATATCCTAGGAGATATTAAAAGGTAGAAAATATTCTGTGGAAACATCTGGAAACATGCTTTTTAAACAGACAAAAGACTCCTCTTGGAAAACTCCCACGCCTTGCAAATGGGCTATTAAGGACTGGGCCCAGCTCACACATTCCTCTCACCTGGCTGAAAGTCTTCTGCATGATAAAACCACAATAGGATTTGCCCAAGGCCCTTTCATTCAGCCAAAGCTGGATTAGACAAAAGCCAAGAGCCACCCCAGCATGCCCCTGGGGGGTCTGAGAGCCAATGGGATACATTTCTATACAGGAAAAGGAAATCTAAGAGGTGGGACCCAACTTACACTATAAAAACCAGGAACTCAGCATATCTCTTCCTCTTTTTTCTCTTCACCACACCTGGAACCATGTAAGCTACCTTTTCTGTACAGGGGCTCAAGCCATGTGCTCCTGTCCACCATTAAACCTTCCTTCCAAGCAACCTTCATGAATCCAGTGTCTTTTTCCCCACTTGGAACTGAACCTAAAAGGATATTTCCTTATAACAATATTTACACCAGTGAGATTTGAACAGCTTAACACAATGGTCAGATATGGGAGATTTCATTCTATACCCTATAATGGACGTCTCTACATTTGCAGAGTGGCAGAGGTAGAAGACCTGGCTCACATCCTATTTGATTGTTGCCTGTATAAGAGGGTGAGAGACAGGTACCTTGGTCTATATACTAAAGTTACTAAACGAATGATCCATTGTGAATCCCATATCAAAACAACTTGCCTTATGTGTGGCCAGAATCTGAAAATAACATTTAATACAGCACAGTACTTGAGCAAAATGGTTCAGTTGAGATCAGAATATGTGGAACTGATTGGGGTAGATTGTAGGGGTGACACTGAAATATAATTTTATCATATTTTATTTATCCATATATTAAATTATTGTATTTTATTCCAATCTCATTTTAAATTGTATTTTATTCCAATTCCATTTAAAATTGTTTTTATCAGATTTTAGTAATAAAAATAGTAATGAACTTTGATATGGTCCATGGGTTAATCAATAAAGTAAACCTCTAACAATAGAGGTTTGTTAATATTTTGAAGAGTCTTGAAAGAAGGGACAAATACAAATACAATTATTTGATTAAAACAAAAATTAAAATTGTTAGAAGTAAAAGGAAGAAAATATAAAATTGTTTCATTGGATCAACTTTAGCATAGATATGATGTTAATGGACTTTTGCTAATACCAGGATTGAAGTGGCAATGCTTTTATTTATAAATAAGAGAGGGAATGTGGAAGAAGTGCTCAATTGTTGTATTTTAAGAGGAGGTGTTAAGTTACTACAGTAAAATTGTTTATACTTGTTGCAATGCAGGTTGGAAGTCACTTCTTTGTTTCTTTTTTTTCTGTACTATAGTCTTACTTTTTTCTTTTCTATTTTTCTTTTCTGCCCCTTTCTTTCGGTTTTATATTTTTTAGCTTGTATTACTTTTTACTTATGTAATTACAATTTTTAATAACATTACTGTTCTAAAAAAAACTATGATGCTTATGCGGGAGACAAGATCATCACATTGGAACAGACATAAGATCTTGTTTAGTAGGATTAATACAATTGGCTTAAACTGTAGTTCTGTAGAATATCATCTAATACAGATTAAGTAAAAGCAAGTGCTGGCCAGTCGAATTTCTGTTCTTCTGAGCCAGAAGAGTTCAAAGATTATGTTCTTATGGTGTAATTAGATAGAAGCTTGCCTGCAGGTTTTTTAAAAGATGTCTGTGTTCCTCCTCCACACTACCCTTAAATATAGCATAATATTCCGATCATGTGGTCTGGAATATACACAAGACTGCTGCTCCCCCCCCCCACCAGCTATGTCCTCATTGTTCCAGTCCTCACATATTACAAGTATGAATCAGGTTTTAACTGCACAAGCCTGAATAGTTTCCTGAGAGCCACAGATGATTAACCATGAGAACTATGTGAGGAAGTGCTGTATTTAAAATGTTCTACCTAGGAAAAAATAGTCCGTGCTCCTCCCCCCCCCCCCATCCTCTTCCAACAAAAATCCTTTGTGGGGGAAATCATCTTCTATCAATGCTTGGCCATTTCATAGTCAATGATATACAAATGAAGCCCACAAGAATAATCAGATATTGAGATGGAAAGGGCTGGAAAGGCAATAATGGGTTGCATAAAAATGAAATGCAGGCCTTGGGGAAGGGATTAGACAGATTAATAGAGTTGGAAGGGACCTTGTAGGTCATCTAGTCCAACACCCTGCTCAAGCAGGAGACCCTACACCAGTGATGGCGAACCTATGGCACGGGTGCCACAGGTGGCACGCGGAGCCATATCTGCCGGCACGCGAGCCATTGCCCTAGCTCAGCTGCAGTGCGCATGTGTGTGCCCGCCAGCTGATTTTTGGCTAGCGCGGAGGCTCTGGGAGGGCGATTTTGGCCTCCGGAGGGCCTCCAGGGTGGCCGGGGGAGCATTTTTTGCCCTCCCCAAGCTCCAAGAAAGCCTCTGGAGCCTGGGGAGGGCAAAAAATGGGCCTACAGGGCCCACTGGAAATCAGGAAATGGGTGAGTGGGGGGGTCATGCACGCATGTGCAGGGGGGTGGGGTGAGTGGGGGGCTTTGAATTATGGGTGTGGGCACACACGTGCATGCAATAGCGCACACGCACACTATTTCGGCACCCGAGGAAAAAAAGGTTCGCCATCACTGCCCTACACCATTTCTGACAAATGGCAGTCCAATCCCTTCTTGAAAGTCTCAAGTGATGTAGTTCCCACAATTTCCGAGGACAAGCTGCTGCTGTTCCATTGGTTCATTGTTCTCACTGTTAGAAAGTTCCTCCTTATTTCTAGGTTGAATCTCTCCTTGATCAGTTTCCATCCATTATTCCTCGGGTGCTTTGGAGAATAGCTTGACCCCCTCCTCTCTGTGGCAGCCCCTCAAATATTGGAACACTGCTATCATGTCTCCCCTGGTCCTTCTCTTCACTAGATTATTCATGCCCAGTTCCTGCAACCACTCTTCATATGTTTTAGTCTCCAGTCCCCTAATCATCCTGGTTGTTCTCCTCTGCACTTTTTCTAGAGTCTCAACATCCTTTTTATAGTGTGGTGACCAAAACTGGATGCAATACTTCCGGTGCAGTCTAACTAGGGCTTTATAGAGTGGTATTAGTACCTCACTTGATCTAGATTGTATCCCTCTGTTAATGCAATTTAGGATTGCATTGGCTTTTTTGGCTGCCGCTGCACACTGCTGGCTCATGTTAGCTGGTTGTCCACTAGGACTCCAAGATCCCTCTCACAGTCACTGCTATTAAGCCGGGTTTCATCCAGTTTATATGTATACTTTTGGGTTTTTTTACCTAGGTGTAGGACTTTACTTTTCTTTACATTAAATTTCATTTTGTTAGGGCCCAGCACTCAAGACTGTAAAGATCCGTCTGGATCTTGAGCCTATCTTCTAGGGTGTTAGCTATTCCTGCCAGCTTAGTGTCATCTGCAAATTTGGTACGTTCCCCTTCTATTCCCTCATCTAAGTCGTTTATGAAGATATTGAAGAGATTAATCGGTGTGCAGGTGGTGGTGGGAGCTATATTTTGATTATCCTAATGTGGATTCATTTATGGAGACATTTAATACAATGGTAGATTTGAAGAAAAGGGAGGCAGTGGGGACAGCACAATTTATGCTGGGGGACAGCACTTTAGCATGAACATCTGGCTTGCTAGACTCTCTGAAAGACAAAATAAAATTAATATTTCCATCAAGGAAAAACTACTTAAAAGTTCAGTTCAAGCAGGTGATAATGAAAACAAAATTGTCCAGCTGTGGACTCCAAAGAGTGATTATTTCAAATCATTATGGGAACTTCCTCTTTTGTTCAGCACCATGCTATGCCACCTACTCAAGTGGTTGCCTCCCTCCTTGTACCCCAGGCACTCATGAGGCAGCAGACCAAAGCTATTCAAGGCCAATCCAATATGAGTTTGATGTACAAGCTGCCTTGCTTTCAATATGCATCTCAGTTGGAAGTCCTTCGCTGGGCAGCCTTCCATAACCTAGGCCCATCTAAATATGTCAAAATTTGGATTCATAAACCCAAGGCCTCTGGATGACACTGACTTGGTGAAAGCTTCCCCAAGTCCATTTCTCTTTCCTAAATTAATGAAACTAAGACAGATATAATATTGGAAAATCCAGCATTTGCCATTGCGTCAGCAGCTGAAGAAAAACGGAGGATCTATAACAGTGTTTCTCAACCTTGGCAGTTTGAAGATGTGTGGAATTCTGGGAGTTGAAGTCCACACATCTTCAAACTGCCAAGGTTGAGAAACACTGATCTATAAAATATGCAGCCTTCCTATTTTCATGACACAAACCAACAAGGGGAACTATTCTTGTATATATTTGCCTCTGAGAGCAATTGGGGGGAAATGATTTTTCATGGGAGGAAGGTCAGAGGGAAAGAAGGCTGAAGAAAGAAGGAAAGTGGATCCCAGATGTATGGTTCTGTGTTGTCAAGCCCACAAACACAGACTATGTTTGGATTTGCTTGTGACTGCATTTAACACTGTCAGCAGATATTATCCAGTGACTGGGACTCCTCAATTGTGTCCCCAGGGAGAGATCAGGGACAGTTCATCAGAGAAAAGAGGATCACAGTCATGTGAAACTTTCAGTCATACCAATAGAAGTTGACCTATTCAAAGGGAATAAGGAGCATTATTCCATCAGAGCAATCAGTTTAGTTTTAGCTGAAAAGAGGAAGTGTATATGACCACCCAGGACTTCCTGGAATGCAGTAGTCCGATGGATTCCTTTGCAGATGTCACTCATGTATGGAAGTTACATACAAAGAAGGGAGAGAAACGCCATATTGTTTATTCCTGCCCACAGTGTAACCCATTTCACTAAGGAATTCTGGGGTTTGTATTTCTAATAATTCTGAAAAGTGCCAAAGGCTGGCAAGAACAGAGGCTTGTCCTTCCTACTAAATTATCTACGTGTTGGATTTAAATACTCCCTACCCATCTGCATGATAAGGAGAGAAATATTTTCAAGAAACAAAGCTTGCTTGTGGTGTTTCGTTTGCTGTCCTTTTCATTCAGAGTTCTCACCAAAGCATTCACCTCTATCACAAAAATACATTTTAAAAAAATCTATTGGTTTATGGACTTTAAAAGGAGAGGGTTATCTATTGACAAGCTAACCACATTTTTCTTACATAGTGAGTAGGATGCTCACCCCAGCACTTCTTTCCACCTACCTGTAGTCCAAGGGCTTCTCTTTTCATGGACTTTGGGTTCAGTTTTCACTGGTCATGAGTTGGAAGCAGAGCAGACAGCAATCCTGAACAGAGGGAGGCCAGCCATACTCCCAGTTTCACACCTCTTTCCCTTCATGGCAACAGGTGGGAAGTGCAAAATGTCAGTGTTCAAACCAAAAACCTGATGTACCCACCCAGGAAAAGACAAGAGAAGTAGTTTCCCTCAAAGAAGTCCCAGCCCACCAAGTCAAACATGGCCAGTGCATGTATAAAGGACAGTTGAGTAACCTTGTGGTTTCCTCCCCAGAGGTTGTGGGCGTTGCATGCTCTCTCTCTCTCTCTCTCTCTCTCTCTCTCTCTCTCTCTCTCTCTCTCTCTCTCTCTCTCTCTCTCTCTCTCTCTCTCTCTCTCTCTCTCTCTCTCTCTCTCTCATGTACAAGACTCAGTCTGTAGATAAGCAGCACGCCTCTGGGTTCTGCAGTTCCTTCCACACTTCCCCTGAAGGATACATGATGGAAGCAGCTGCAGGGTACCCCTCTGTTTTTGTTGTGGATCCAACACTAAGGGATGTTCCCTTTGTGCCACCCAGACGGAGGAGTCCGAAGAAATGGCAAGCTGGTCAGCTGTTCTTGGGCTTCCTGGTGCTGCTGATGCTGAGCGGCTTAACCATCCAAGCCTATCTCCTGATTTCTTTTCGCAAGGAACTGGATACAGCAATGGCACAGGTCATAGAGAGTGATAAAGCGTGGTGAGAATGAGATTCTAGTGGGACAGGAAGGAGAGGTCAGGGAGTTGGAGGAAGAACCTAGTCAATGAATATGCTGGACCATGTGTCCTTGGTATAGTAGTATTTGGTTTCTCTTCAGTTGAAACCAGGACAGCTATGCTATCGTTTCTTAGTGTGGTTGGCTCCACATACTAGGTGTGGGCTCTTGTATGTGTGCAGGGATATGTGTGGTATGTTGGAGAAAAGAGAATAATAATTTCTTAGGTATGATAAATTCAGAGGGTTGTACTGACAATGGTCAAAGTAGTTTTCAAAATGCAAAAATTATTTTCCCTTTTTTTCTTAAGGAAAAAATGACAGAGGCTGGTCTTCATATATTCCTCCAAGCCAGATCAATAGCTTGCCTGATTTAGGTAGCATGTTCTATAAATGAGCCATTGCATGCTTTCTAAATCATTGCAGATAACTAAACAAAATGTGTGAACCAAACCCACTAAGGGTTTATACTCATAAATTATGATTAATTGTGAATTAGCTTGATTTGTGAGCCCGGCCACTGTAGCTCTAATATGCAGTTGGCTTCTTATCCTAGAATCCTCTCTTACTTTGTTTACATACTTCTGGATTATTAACTACTGATAAAAATGCAAAAATAAGGGGAAATTGTATCCTTTTATTCTGGTTTGGTGTTAAAACCTTATGTTAGCAGAGATTCAAACTTCAGATGTGTTGCAAGCCACATAACCTAGGAATGGTTTCCATGCTGAATTGAATTCTATATTAGATTTGTTTTTCAAATATGTCCTTTTTTACATCTCCCACAAATTAATCTGCCATTATTCTATAGACGGGATTATATGTAATTTCCAATGAGAAGCACAAGTTTCTTTTTTTACAGCTAATCCCTGGTTGTCCTGATACAATATAATAAAAACAATAATAATAATAACAACAACAGGATAATATAAATGCATACCTAAACTAATAATTATTTATTAATTATTATCATTATTCATGACTTTCTGTGATTTAAGATTTATTTCCATGCATATATAGGCTGAGCACAAGATCAGGATATACTGCATTAAGAGGTTTCTGTTTTTATCACGTTTCTAATAGAACCATAGTAGCACAGGTTTTCATGCAAAAAGGAGCATTCTCTTCCTCTGTTTTTGCTGGCTTCCGTTCAGACTGACTTTCTGCTCTTGCAAATGCAACTAGATTTGGGGGCAGGGATAGGCAGTTCTAAGAAATATAAGCTATTTTCACTCATATTTATGCCTTCGCCAATTTCCCTTGCTGAAGCTTTTTGCCATTTGCAGAATGTTTTCAGGCACTACCAATCCTTTCTTAAGAAGTTTCAACACAGGATACTCTCAGTGATAATTCAACTTATCAAAGTGAAGAGGGACTGAATGTTAAAGGATCCTGTGAGGATATCTTGACCAATTCATCCCATGCATGATCTCTGTACATATATAAAGTGAATGCAAGACCAAACTTTGTAGATAAGTGCACAGATGGTGAATTCACCTTAATTTAACCTCTGTTGTGGTTGCCCCAGCTGCCTGTTATTGTATTGATTGTTTTTTTTCAAAGATTCTTTATGTTCCTATTGGAGAAATAGAAGGGCGCAACTTATGGAATCCAGACTTTTGTTCAGAATTCGGTTTTGAACTTTGATTCTCTTTCTTTTGGTGGAAATTAATATTCCAAAGAAATGTGTTAAATAAATAAGAACGTTTTGTGGAGAAGAGGCATGTATGTGAAGCAAAAGGAGAGCTGTTGGGTAGTGAATTTCTAGTGCTTTTTCACTTGGTTTATTAATAATTGTCTACTGGTTTGTTTATTTTTTAGGGAGCAGCCAATGCGACTGCTGAAAAAATTATACAAGGTAAGTTTCTTTTCGCTTTTGTTTCAGTCTTCATCTAGACTTGTTTCCATATGGTACCCTTTAAGTGCCTCAGAGTCATTATTTTTCAGCAATTAGTGGGAAGTAGAATTAAAACAGATTTCACAGATAGTGTAATATGGTACTACAGAAAGTTCCATTCCCACATGACAGTTCCATAAAGCAAAGGACTAGGTTAGGAAAAGAGGGTGATGGAGCAAATCTATCTATGGCCACTAAAATTCAACACCAACTTGTTGGCACACAACCAATCCTTCCAATGCTAAGTGATAATTTCTATGCTGCAGATTCAGTCAGTTTACATGATATTCCTTCCCTCTTTGCAGGGTGGGAAGTTTACTGATGATGAAGGGTCCTCTTTTAGCCCATTCTGCCCCACACAATGGGTATGCAAATGTGTGTATGCATACTCACAGTTACTCCTTACTGTTTCCCCTTTTCTTTCCAATAGTGAATAGACCCAAAAGTGCTTTTTTTCCAAAGGGTAACTGGATGTTTCACTTCTCATCCAAGAAGCTTCTTCAGCTCTTTCCAAAAGTCCAGTTGCCTTTTTTTGGGGGGGAATACTTTTGGGACAACCATGACCTGGATGACTGAGAATCTCCACAGAATTCTCTTCACTGTTAAGGCTTAACAGATTAGCATGTCTCAGATTCATTTTCCAACAGATGGTAAACCATTTGGATTCAGCATGTCAAAAATGTAGAAAAAACCCTAATTTGACACTGCTGGCTTGTCAACCCCTCCCCCAAACAAAAGAGAAATAATTCTCTATCTCCCTTCCACCTAGGCAAACTACGGCTCTTTGATGACCTGTGGACTTCAACTCCCAGAATTCCTGAGCCAGCCATGCATGCATGGCTGGCTCAGGAATTCTGGGAGTTGAAGTCCACAGGTCATCAAAGAGCCGTAGTTTGCCCACCCCTAGGCCACTCTGAACAACAACACTAGATGGCAGCACTGAAGCTGAGGCTGAACTAGAGACCCTGGGCCTCAACTTCAGCCCTGGTGCCACCACTGCCATTCAAAAAGGCCACCTAGTACCCTTCCTCAAGGCATGTAAGTCTTGAAGAATGGCATGAATGATTGCTCTCACAGTCCAGTTTTCCCTGGGATCTGATGGTGCATGCTGCTTATCTGTAGGCAGCCTTCTGCACTGCAGCCTACCTGAGGCTGCTCTGGGTCACCTGAAGCCTTTATTCTTAAGCAACTTCGCAGAATGTTCTCCTGCAGCCTCTGAAAGAAAAAAACATTCTTTCACATCCTTCATGGCCTCGAAACAGTGCATGAAAATGGGTCATGTTTTTGAGAATAGTTGTTGTCAGATGTTATGAACGCAGATGTGTTGTGCCATGTCACCTTTGACACACATGTCATAGGTTTACCATCACTGTATTAGATCTATCTGTAGCCAAAGATCCTCCATCCAATCTTTTAAATAAAAAAAAGACATTCAGGAATATTATTTTTAAAAGTCACAATTTCTTAATTTTTTAATAGTGCCCTGGTTGTGGTGGGTATTGTAATATAGTAGAAATACCCGCATTTCATCTATTTATTCCAAAGCGTTTCTCTGAGCTGAAGGACACTTGAAATGATCTGGATTTCTTAGCATTGCCCAGTTGCTCTATCATCAGAAGAGACAGGCAACTATTTCTGAAAGGCAAAAAATAGAGGACTTCATCAGCTGTTAATAGATAAATAAATGATAGATAGATGATAGATGGATGGAAGGGAGAGGGAGAGGGAGAGGGAGAGAGAGAGAGAGAGAGAGAGAGAGAGAGAGAGAGAGAGAGAGAGAGAGAGAGAGAGAGAGAGAGAGAGAGAGAGAGAGAGAGAGAGAGAGAGAGAGAGAGAGTATCCAGGACCACTACTTACAAAAAGAAAAGTTATTGGCAATTGCTTTCCTGGAATAAGATGGTGGGAGGGCACAGGAATGAGGGAAATAGTGACTGAGAGTGGAAGCCTGCAGTCCAGACAGAATAATTTGCAAGCTGGCAAAATGTTTCAGTCTATATAAGATCTGCTTAAAACTGCTTAGAGTCAGGTTTGTTGAGGGCTGGAAGATTACTGATGAATGGCCCTTTAATGGCCCTTTTTTAGCCCATTTGCTAGAGCACCAAGTGGCAAAACACAGAGAACAATGAAGAGTTTTGTGGTATTTTAAAAACTACCAGTGTGCGGGGAAAACACTAGAAAGAAAACTGTACCACATGTGCTTTTTCCAAAAATTGAGTTTTTCCCCCCTTTGAAAACATTTTGCTTCTCAACCAAGAAGCTTCTTCAGTTCATTATTATCAGAACTGAAAAAGCTTTCAAAAGAAAAAATAAAACCAAGAAAGTCATGTTGCCTTTCGGAAACAGCACCTTTGGGAAACTACAACCTGGATGATTGAGAATCCCCATAGAAAACTAAGAAAAAAAAAGTTCAATTGATTAGGGAACTAGAGTCAAATCTTGATCGATTTTTCACTATATGATAAGACAATACCAGGTTTCCCCGAAAATAAGACCCTGTCTTATATTTTTTTGAACCCTGAAATACGTGCTTGGCCTTACTTCCATGCACTCAAAAGCCCGATTGGGCTTATTATCAGAGGATGTCTTATTTTGGGGGAAACAGGGTAGCAAATCAAGTCTTTAAACTGACACTTCCATTACCCACCCTCTCAGTTATACTTCTGGTTATATACTGTGTCAATTTTTCCACACTTAAAGGGAATAATGTATAATGCATTAGTGGAACAATTCATAGTAATCTATTATAAGCATGGAGAAAAGCTGTGGGTGAGACACTGTAGGAGTGTGGAGAATCTATAAAAAAGATGTACAGTATACATCTTGATATAAACAGCAGTTGAAAGAGTAAAAGCAAGAAATGTCTATTACCAAACAAGCCACAAGAATTACTATTCGAGAATTGTTTTTCCCACCATATCTCCCCAATGAAATATGACATTTAAATAACATAACTATTGAAATTCTGGGAGTTGTGATCTCGAAACTTCTGAACACAATCAGACCAAGCGAAACATCAATAAACCCAATTTGTCTAGTCAGGCCATGCAATTTTCTCAAAAATTACTTGACAGTTACCTTGGTTGGCCCAATTGAATAGGAAAGAGAAACATGATGCTCTTCTTTAATTCCCATCAATTCTGTGAGGAATATATCTCGACTGCCATCCTTTTCCATGCACAATTTAAGGCATTGATTCACAAAGTCCTAATCAGCAGGACCTGATTATCTGAATGACTACATTTTCCATTCTGCACCTGTCTTGGTAACAGGTCCTGCTTCAGAAAGATGTCCCTACTCTTCAAAGTCTAGTTAGCAAATGCAGGGAGAGAATGTCATCTCTTGCTCCCAAATTACAGGACAATTACAGAACAGGTTATCCTAGTTGTGAAGACACTCGCCTCCCACTCAGAAAGTTGAAAGTTCAATCCTAGGTAGTAGCAGTTATTTCTCTCCTAGGGCACACAGAAAAAATATCTGCTGCAAACTCCATGTAGGTGTCAGGAAGGGCATCCAGCCAGTAAATACTCAGCTCCATCCATTGGCCCAGACTCTACCCGAATAGGGAATATAGGGTCATGAAAGGGAGTTTGATGTTATTGATAGTTTTAGTGCATATAATTAGTGCATTTTATTTTTCAATATATAATTGCATTCTATCATTTGAAGTGTTTGTAATATGCCTTCATTAGCTTGCACTGAGTTTGTATAGAGCCTTCTCAAGATGGTACCTGTTTTGATAACAAGCAGTTTCATCTTATTCCTTTTAACAGCTCCACCCAAGCCTCCTCTCAAAAGACCATCTGCTCATCTGACACTAGGTAGGAAATCTTCTTATGAAGCCATATTTCTATTCAGCTTTTAAATGCATGGAAGCTGCTTGTGAATAAGACAGAATCCTTGAGACCTGACTGGGAGATTCTGGCAGTTGAAGTCCACACATCTTAAAATTTCCGGGGAAATTTTAACACCTGCTTTAGACACCTGCAAAGCTAACTCAGACATTCTGGTTGTTATTTATTTCTCTGTTAGATTTCTGTTCCACTTTCCTTCCAGGAGAGTAAGGTGGTACTCCCACCTTCAATTTATTCCCTGTGATGGAGGGTACACTAAGAAAGAGAGAGGAATTATCTACCAAAATCACCCAGTGAGCACCATAGCTGAGGGTGGATGTCTCATACCTACAGCAAAACAGCATCTATATGTGAGGATATTATGTTGAAATGAACCTGGCTGTAGGTAGTGGGTTCTAAATCCCGGCGCTTCCGGTTTTTTCGTGTGCGCGTGTGATGCTTCTGAGCATGCGAAGAAGCATCCCGGGTGGGTGGGCGGAGCCTCCCACCGCCACTGCTACCGGTTCGCAGAACTGGGCTGAACCGGGAGCAACCCACCACTGCTGTGGGGGTGACGGAGGTAAAGCTCAGAGCTCACTGCCCTTTCCCTTCCCAAAATGAAATTTCAGCTTAATTTGAGGCAATGATTCTCCAATGTTCAGTGTTCTCTATGTGTGTATGTGTGTGTTTTGAAGCCAGATTGTTAAAATTAGTTTTCATTGCTGATCTATTAGTGAAGATCCTATGAAAATTGTTTGCTTACCTCTCCACCCAACTGTATGAAACAAGACTGGTTGTGTTTTCCAGAATCCCGCGACACTGCAATTAAAGATGGAGTCCTGCAGTGGGAACATCAGAACGGGTTTGCCTTTCTGCATGACATGGACTACAAATCTGGTTCACTGATTTGCAACAAGTCTGGCTACTACTATATCTATTCCAAGCTCAGCTTGGCATATTCAAGCTGTCTAACCAAACACCAAAGAAATTCCCTTTTCACCCACAGCATTTACAAAAGGACATCTCGGTATCCTAAGGAGCTATTACTTCTGACCAACTACATTACCTATTGCAACTCTAAAGACAGTGAACAGTGGCACGGCAATAGCTTCCTTGCTGGGATGGTGTATCTAGAAGAGGAGGAGGAAGTGTTCATCAAAGTAACAAACAAGGAGCTGTTGTTGTACAAGGATGACTCAGTATCACAATTCGGCACCTTCATGATCTAAAGGCTTTAAGATTGTGCATAGACTTGATTTTAGTTGAGCAATGAGAAGGGCCTCTTCCTTGTACTGTAGTGAGGTCATCTCTCAATGTTGCTTCAGAAGTTTTTCAAATATTTTGAAGGAAGGGCAAGAGGTCTGCCCATGTTTTAGAAGAAAAAGTTGTCTGATAAACTGTTGGTTGGCCATGACCAAAATAAAAAAGGGTGAGAAAATATTTGGTGTGGGAGGGAGGACATAGGTGAACTTCTATTTCTTCAAGGAGCTAGCTGGCATTTCTTTGGCTGAGCTGTCCATTAGTTACTCATGACTGGCATCCCAAGTGTATGCCTGTTTTAGGTAATATGTCCACTTCTTTTGGGGGGGGGGGTAACTCTGTTTTTTATACATTATTATTTGAAATTCTGTAAAATCCTGCAAAGTCAGTCTGATAAGGAATCATGGTGCACAAAGAAAATGAGACGACAATGTATCACCTCATGGTCTCTGAAAAGCTGCTGTATGTACAGGGGCCTTTCCCCACTTGCACCTACCTACAGCATAAACTTGCCCTGGTAGTCTCTATATTCTGTCTTGTCCACATGAAGTTGCCTTTGACTTGTTCTCAGCAGCCCAGCACTGAGAAAACCTTGGAATTATATTTTCCTCTCTTATCTTGACCCTTCCAAAGGGCAGCCTTGAGATTTTGTCACCCTTGGAGTGAAGTCAGAAAACTACCCATGAGTGGAAACAAAAATAATAGAGGCAGGACAGGGATGGACTCTGAGCAGAGACAAGTTCTGCCTGGGGGAACTTAGATGGGTGGGAGCGCTTCAGCTCAGCAGTAGAGAGAGGCCCCTAAATTCAGGATCAAGATTTTGGAGGCTTACTCATGAGTAACTTCATCTTGAATGGTCTACCCAGCACATTCCAAAATGCCATTTTATAGTTACACTGACACAGCATTGTTGAGCCAAGGAGCTTCCTGTGCTGGTGACTGTTGCTTATCATTGCAGTGAAATGTCAAATGTAAGCTAAGCTCGAATGACTGGGCAGCTTTCTGACTATGACATGGGTCCTGTAGTCAGGAATAAAGCCATTCTTTTATTATTGGCTTCGAAGCCCAGGAAGCCATTTAGTACTTGGATAGACATTGCCACTATGAGCCTTTAGGCCTTATTTATTCTCTGATGCTTCTCCCTCATCTCCTACCAAAGGACCTTTGAAGGGGTTATATTAACCATTCTCTTCTATGAGTGCCTAGCTGTTTTTCCTTCTGCACAGTTGCTGCATTAACATAGGAATACCCATATAATGGTATTGGACCACATGATCGTGTTACTACTGTAATGCCCAAATAGGGCAGCATTTCCTGGATTAGTCACTGGCTCATGCTACCCAATCAGGAATTATGTACTAAACAGGGCAAATCCTGCCAAACCATGTGACCAATCAGATTTGATTACATTTATATCCCTTCAGGAAAAGAGGACTACGGTATATAACAAAACAGAAGCATTCAAATATTATTGAAAGCAGAAGAGGTGTGATACTTTTTGAAATATATGTGGAAGGCTACCTTAATACTGAAGGTATGATTAAAAGTAAAACTTCTCTAACCAAAATGACCTCTGCTTTAGTGCTCAAAGAAATCATTCAGCTTTTTATTAAATAAGAAGGAAATGGATTAATTCCTAATCCTTTATTGAATGGAATACATTGGCGTAAACCAGGCTCCCAAAGAAGGGCACTAAGCAATTTTAATGGAGCAGCTATTGTATGTGTGTGATAAAATAAAATTCCAAAGATTAATGTGTCAAATATATTGTTTGTGGGACTGCTCTGAAATAGGACTTGAAAACTAGAGCTATGATAGAATATGGGAGCCAGGGATGTATGTGTCCATGCCATATTGCACCTTGTTTAAGTTACACTGGTTTCCAGATTATTTCCCAACAAAGTTCTTGTATTACCTTTAAAGCTTTCATCAGTTTAGATGGAGGTTTCCTCATTGCCTCTTGGCCTTGCAGTACATAGGTTAGCTGGCAAGCCGCAAGAGTGTCTGTGGGGTAGCAGAAGGAAGATCCAAAATGTCAACAGCCAAATGAAGTCCTTTTTTATCTGTGTAGCATGTAAAAATAGGGTAAGATTTTGATCATGCAGTTGCAGAATAATCTTTTTTTAAAAAAAAACATCCTCTGCAGACTTTCTGGAATAATCTCACTAGTAGGACCAAGCCCTGGAAAGTTTAGTTGGCTCCCTAGCTTTCACTCTTGAAAGATTGGTCAAAGCCTCTTATCTTCCAGGCTTTTTTTGGAGAGTTAAGCTTGGCATCCTGCTGCTATAGTTGGTTGACTGATATTCGGTTACTTCCTGTTCTTTTGTATTTTATTGCAATGTTACTATGATTTGATACTATAGGCTTTTCATCTGTATAATAAATAGTCTAATTTTTTTTGTTTTGGAATTGAAAGACTGGTTTTGTATCTCTAAAATAAACAAACATGCTTTTGCAAAAGCTATCTAGATGGTATAGTCATGCAGTGCTGAGCCAAGTTCGATTGAAGAAGAGGGATGGCAAAAGATGTTGAGATGGCATAAACCAGTTGGGCTTCATTTTCTCTTATTTCATAAATTATTTGCCAACTCTGGTCAAAAGATACAGATGCATACATGTGCCCCAGAGGTGGGTTCCTCCCAGTTCTGACCTGTTCTATAGAACCGGTAGTGAACCGGTGGTGATGTCACGGAGCCAGTTCTGTCGGTGCCGGTCCGTGGACGCTGCCATCTTGTTTTTGATGGTAGTAAAAGCTGAGTTTTCGGCACTACGCATGTGTGTGCGAAGCGCGCCCGTGCCTGTGCAGCACAGCCATGCGGTGTGCAATGCGCACACAGCCATGTGGCGCAGGAGGAAGCGAACCGGCGGTAAGTTAGAACCCACCCCTGATGTGCCTCTCTGAGAACCACTTTCACATCTCTGAAAAACTCCCTGACACTAGATTCCTTGACTGTTTATTAGCTCTTTAATCTCTATTGTAGTATCTTTATTTAAAAAATGTATCTCCTGATGCAGTAACTCCCCTGGAGATCGCAGGCTGTCTGCCTCAGTGGAAGATGCTACTTTTTTAATGCTAGGGAATTAAAGTAAAACTGAGAATAATATAACTCTTCTTATTATGTATAGCGGGAGAAAGGTTTCTGGATAACCATGGATGAAGAACAAATAATAATTGGGTTCATTTGGAGATAAATAGGAAAATGTTTGCAATGTTATTATATAAGTTCACATGGCTTCTGCTGTGCCTCACACTTGCTTCCTTTAGTCAAACCACACCACAGGGGCTCGATAGCATTACAGAAAGGATTTCCTGTGGCCTGCAATGCTTGGCTGGCTGGAGTGTGTTCAAGAGAAGAGTGGTAGATGGAAAACGGCAACATTTTTGTAACATGAACCAAAACCATGAGCTCAGTTTTTGCAGCATTCTCTAGTGTGGTAGAAAGCCACCCCCGATGAGCTTCATTTACTGAATACTGGCCCTTGTGAGAGGAACAAATTAAATTCCAGGACATTAACCTGCGGCTTCGGGTTGAACCTAGAGTTTCCTCCACCATCAGCGTTCGATAGCTCTTACACTGAATGTTCACGAAGATGAGTGAAACCTGAAGAATCACTGAAAATACATAGGGTGCTTTCAAGTGCATGAAAATCACTCTCTCTTTGGCTTAGAGCTTTTTCCCCATTTGCACCTAACCACAATGCAAAAATCTCAGAGTGAAACAGGTATATCTTTGTCAGGGTTAAAACTTCTATTTCCACCCTTAAGTGGACACCATCCATTGAGGCTTTAAAAGCTGTTGCCTTTCACTGATTTATTTATTAGTGAGATTTATATACCGCCTCATAGTGCAAGCACTCTCTAAGCGGTTTACACCATTAAGCAATGTATATATTTACATTGCCCCCAACAATCTGGGTCCTCATTTTACCTACCTCGGAAGGATGGAAGGCTGAGTCAATTCTGAGCCGGTGAGATTTGAACAGTAGCCTGCAGTACTGCACTCTAACTGCTGCGCCACCTTGGCTCTTATGCCAGAAACAGGCTAGTAATTAGGAGGGGTGGGAAAATAACCTCATTGGACATTTCAGACTGCACCCTCTGCCTGTAATGATTTGTGGGAATGACCCTGGGAGACCGTGGGAGGGGAGAGAAAGATGCTGCTTAGGGAATGATCATAGGGAGAGAAGGCATAGCCTGCAGTTACATAATGGATAAAGAATCTCAGAAGGAAACCCTCCCCTACCACCACCACCACCACCACTTCTCGGGCTGTAAAAGAGATGGTGAGAGATTTGTACTATCAAATCTGCAAAATTGATATCAGCCTTCCCAAGTAGACCAGACAAGAAGCAATAATAGATGAGCTATTCTATTGTAAGGTTACATTAACAAAACCTTGCAAGTCTGAAAGTACAAACATCCCACCACCACTTTTATCTGCTTGATCCATAAGGGGCAAAATCTTTTCTAAGTTTCTTACTCTGACCATTAAGTGATTGGGGGATTTCCAAATCTCCCGCCATCTCTTTTTACATCCTGAGAAGTTACGCAGTGGAGTGGAATAGAGTGCCATAGGGGCAATGCAGGGAAGGCCATTAGACCCACAAATGTCATGCTGGTGTAATTTGGGGCCAACTTGAGGATGGGTGGAAATAACCCAGCAGCACGGAAGGCCCTCAAGCCAGTTGTTACTCAGATATCCCCAAAGCTCAAATGGTTTGTGGCTGCCACCACGGCCGCTTATGGCTCAGTCAGTGCATAGAATTTTTTGCAAACCATGACCTACATCCAGGTTTGTCAGTAAAACTCTTTTAGTGGGCAATTCTTAAAACTCCCTTCCCTTCTCTTTAAAAGGCTCAGTTTCTGAGAATTTAGGGCTAGGAAAGTACCAATGATTATATCAAATAATGCAAGTCTTTCTTTTAACTTTTCTTCTATCACAAATTCAGTCAAGAAAAGCACCATCTCCATTGCGTGGAGAGAAGGTAATCTGTCCTCCTGAACTGCTAAGAGTTAATTTCCCCCCAAGATATATATCTCTTCTTATGTGTATGGCAGCAGCACAAATCTAATATACAGTACATGTGAAACAAACACACGTGTATAGTAAGCACTATACATGTAATCAAATTATATCCATCAAGTATTTCTATTGGGGAAGTTGCGCATCTGAACTAGAGTGGAAGAGTAATTTATGTATAATATAAAATTCCACATCCTGCTTCTCCAATTTAGCTCTTTCCTTACTATTTATCAGCCAGATCTCAGGGCCTGCAGTAGCCATAATGCTAAGGTCAAGAAGGAACAGCAGCTGTGATTACTTGTAGAATTTTAGTGACAAAGAAAACTTCTAGTAGTGAGAAGCAATACCTATGCATGAAATTGGATTATGCTGATTACCTAGGACTACTGTTGATTACTAACTACCTACCTCCCCTGAAGGGGCCCTCCATCAACTCTTGGTATAATCTTGGGACAGATATTGCAAGGAAGGCGCCTTTGTAATTCATGACTTCAGAGCTTCTGTGGCAACCATTAAAATGTCAAGAGAAATTGACACTTCAGCAAATGAATTAGACACATACCAGATCTGACCTTTATATCAGAGTAGAGGGGGTGAATAAATCAGTATATCATCAAACTGCAGATTATATAGTCCCTGGTTATTTCAAGGGTTGTAGACCTATTAAAATTATCTATCCCAAGTACCTATGGATTCTTTTTTTCCCAATTTATTTATACATTTTCTCTTTACATACAATAAGTGCTTAGTGAACAGTGTACTGTCTGAGTCACTTTGTTTACATAATAATACTTTTTAGAATCCTAATTTCTACCTCTGTTATCCAGCCATTGATAAAACAAGTCCCAGGTTGGAAAATACTCTGTGTCTTCCTTTTCTTTTATCTTCAGTGTTAGTCTGTCCATTTCTGCACAGTCTAATATTTTTTTAGTTTAAAAAAGATGTTAAGACAGCATATAAACTGTAAGCCAGAACTATTTCTGTTAGGCATAATACCAGAAAAATATGATAAAGGGAATGTATATTTGATATTACATGTCTTGACAGCAGCAAGAATTGTATTTGCACAATACTGGAAGAATGAGGAAACACCTAGAGAAGAAGATATACGGTAGTTTTTTTAAAAGTACCTAAGGGATTCTGACGGTTTCCAGAGGGTGCTTGGTGACTTTTCCAACACTTTGGCAGGAAGTTGCATTTCATCAGATTCAAAGGAAGTTCACTGAATAACCAATGAGAAGCTTGAGAAGACATTTATTAGACACTAACATTCTTTACTGATTTCTAAGCTACAGTAATTATGGGACAAATTTAGGACTTCAGTTGTGGGCTCCTGCATTGGACAAATTTGGTTTATACTTCTAGAGGCTGCAAATTAATTTTCTGAGAGTACAGCTTCTGTTGTCTTTCTATTCTTTCTATTTAAGAAAAACTTTTCTTCTAAAATTATTTTTGGTTTTCTTGTAGTCTTAAAAACATCCTCTGCTTTTATTTCAAGCTAGGACTTAGTATTGTGAAAGTTTGGTCATGGAGGTTGACAATCTGTGGCAGAGCTGGGATGGCAGTGATACATCTGTCCTTGTATTCCTTGATCTCTTTATCACTTTTAATAATGTTGACCATGGTGTCCTTCTGAGCCAGCTCCGTGAGTTGGGAATTGGGGGCATCATTTTATGGTAATTCTCCTTGTTTCTCTGAGACTGGCTCCAGTTGGTTTGGTTGGCAGAGATAGATTGTCTCCAAGGTCCCTAATTTGTGGGGTGCTTCTGGACTCTATTCTCTTTTCCCTCCTTTTCAGCATTACATGAAATTACTGAATGAGGTCATCCATTAGTTTGAGGATTCCCAAATTACACGATACCCAATTATATATCGAATTAACTTATGATACCCAATTATAACTTTTGACTTTGATGTAATTGATATGAGAACGACCTTGGGAAAAGAGCACAGCCAGGGCAGTTGTCTGATAAGAGGTAGTTTAGCCTACAACAGAAATTGGGGCATGGCAAATCTCAGAAGGGATTCTCCCTAATTTCTTGGGTTGCAAAGATTTCAAGGAACAAATGTAGATTACAGATTACAGATTATTAGAGTTGGAAGGCACCTTGAAGGTCATCTAGTCCAACCCCTCGCTCAAGCAGGAGTCCCTACACCATTTTGGACAAATGGCAGTCCACTCTCCCCTTGAAAGTCTCAAGTGTTGGAGCTCTCAAAACCTCCGCAGGCAAGCTGTTCCACTGCTTGATCGCTCTCACCGTCAGAAAGTTTCTCCTTATTTCCAGGTTGAATCTCTCCTTGGTCAGCTTCCATCCATTATTCCTTGTCTGGCCTTCTGGTGCCTTGGAAAACAGGCTGACCCCCTCCTCTCTGTGGCAGCCCCTCAAGTATTGGAACACTGTTATCATGTCACCCCTGGTCCTTCTCTTCGCCAGACTGGCCATGCCCAGCTCCTGCAACCGCTCTTCATATGTTTTAGTTTCCAGTCCCCTAATCATCCTGGTTGCTCTCCTTTGCACTTTTTCTAGAGTTTCAATGTCTTTTTTGTAGTGTGGTGACCAAAATTGGATGCAGTACTCGAGGTGTGGTCTAACTAAGGGTATATAGAGTGGTATTAGTACCTCCCTAGTCCTAGATTGTATCCCTCTATTAATGCAATTTAGGATTGCATTGGCTTTTTTGGCTGCCGCTGCACATTGCTGGCTCATATTTAGTTGGTTGTCCACCAAGACTCCAAGATCCCTCTCGCAGTCACTGCTAGTGAGTGGGGTTTCACCCAGCTTATATATATATATATCTTTGGTTTTTCTTACCTAGGTGTAGGATTTTACTTTTCTCTGCATTGAATTTCATTTTATTAGCTTGGGCCCAGTGTTCAAGTCTGTCAAGATCCATCTAGATCCGTGGTGGCGAACCTATGGCACGCGTGCCAGAGGTGGCACGCAAGGGTTTCCCACCGGCAAACCGGAAGTGCGAAAAAAACGCACTTCCGGTTTGCCGGTGTGCTGTTTTTTGCACTCCGGAGGGTTCAGGGAAGCTCCCTGAAGCTCCGGAATGCAAAAAACTACAAAATGGACAAGTGCACTTTTCTGCACTTCCGGTTTGTCTGTTTTGTAGTTTTTTGCATTCCGGAGCTTCAGGGAGCTTCCCTGAACCCTCCGGAGTGCAAAAAAACAGCATACAGGCAAACCGGAAGTGCATTTTTTCGCACTTCCGGTTTGCCGGTTTCGTCGTCCCAGGCTCCGGTAAGCCTTTGCGTGGGGGTGGGGGGGGTGCGCATGCGCAAGGGGCAGCATGGGGGGGTGTTGTGCGCATGCATGGGGGGGAGGGAATGGGTGTGGGCACACGAGCGCGCGCGAGCACGCCCCCTCCCCCTTTTTGGCACGCGAGCCGAAAAAGGTTCGCCACCACTGATCTAGATCCTGAGCCTGTCCTCTGGGGTATTAGCTACTCCCGCCAGCTTGTACTTTCAGAATTGCATGATTCTGTAAATGTAACCTTACAATAAAGCAAAATTAATTCATCTAATGCTTTTGGGTGGACTTCCTTGCAAAGGTGATATCTGGGCTAGCCAAATGAAGCTGGCCATATTGTTTCCCAGTACATGGAGGTTGTGTGAGTTTAGAAGGGGAGGAACTGTCTCCAATGCAATCCTACCATGATTAGGTGACTAATCATGGTAGGATTTAGACTGCCAAGATCTGTAAATACTGCAACTTTGACTATGGATGGGGTTGCACCTCTTCATTCAAAGCTGGAACATAATTTTGGCATCTTACTGGACTCACTGATGAGCAAATGGCAACTATGGCCAGAAAGACTTTTACCCAGGTTTATCTGGGCACCAGCTGTTGCCCTTTCCTAAACCAGGAGGCACTTTAGACAGTCATTCATGCCTTGATCTCCTCACAGCTTGGCCAATGCAATGCACTGCATGGGGATGACCTTGAAGATCATCTGGAAACTTCAACTGATTCAGAATGCAGCGGGGTGGGCAGTAATGGGCCTGCTTCAGTATGCCCACGTAACATCTCTGCTTCACAAGCTGCAAGTTGCCAGTTTGCTTCCAGGTGCAATTCAAGGTGCCGATCACTACCTATAAAGCCCTACATGGCATAGATCCTGGTTACTTGAAGACCTTCCTGTCTTCCACAGTAATTGGGAGTTTCAATCTGATGTGATTTGTACATTCTAGGTTCCACTGATTAAAAAATGTCATCTACTAGGACCCTGGAAACATGTCTTCTCTATCATAGTGCCTGTCCACCGAAGTAAGGTTTCCTCTGAGATCATGATAGCCCCCCAACCTGCCAGTATTTTGAAAGGCTCTGAAGACCAAACTCTTCACCAAGGCCTTTGACAAGAATGATTGATGCCTATTTCTTCCTTTTTGCCCTCTCTAGATTTGTTTCCTTTGCAATTGTTGTTCTTTTGTTTTGTGCTATGGCTGGGTTTTTGTATTGTTCTTTGTTTTTAAATGGTTTTAACAACTGTAAATGGTCCAGATACCAAGTGTCTCACTAGTGAACCCAAAATAAGGAAACACTCTCAGGAGCTTTGAAATCCCAAAAGTAAAACTTTATTGGATACATCATTTTGGTAGTGAAGAATCAAAACCAACTCTGGTTTTCCTGCACAAATGCTCGCTTAGTTAAACAATAGCTTCCCTTTCTCCCCACCCCTGAATGATCACATTGTCCAATTATGAAATGTCCTTTTGTTATGGGAACAGTCCATCTCTTCCTCAAGCACCTGCAGTGGTGACCTTGATGGTTGCCAGGCTCTCATGGTCCACACACACATTCTCAGCATTCTATTTCCCCCTTCCCTTCCCCCAGTTCACTGACAAGTTGAAAAGCATTAATGTTTGAAAGAAGCGAAGTGGTTCAATCTTGACACCAGAGTTGCTAGGAATTGGGTGGTGTATTATCACTATTATGGTCAAATGCACAGTCAGCCCAAACTTTAGACTGGATTTGGCATTTTTGCCCACCTATCTAATCCTTCCCAAAGACTTGGGATAGACAAATGTTGCTCTTTAATAATATTAAAAGTATAGTTGCGGGATGCAAGCTGTTCTAATGAAAGCTGCCTTTTGCAATTGACTGATGGGGATTTTTTGGGGTTGATAGTGTTCAAATGGTGTTTCAGATGTTTTGGGATTGCTCCCAACATACCTATTACTGTTGGATTATATTTGCTTTCTATTGCCATATTCGACTTCTGTTTGCTGGTCTTTTAAGTTTTATGATTTTCTCCAGCTCTATTTCTTCTATTCTGCTGTCTCCAGGATTTGCAATGTCCACTATCCAGACTTTTCTTATCAACAATTGTTAACTCTGACATGCAGTGAGGCAAATGCTTATCTATTTGAATTCTAAAGTCCCAGAGCACCTTATCTTCATTTTCTATTACTTTGTCTATTTTGTAGTCCCAGCAGTTCTTGCTTGCAGACAAATGGTATTTCTTGCAGATCTTCCAAAGCGCCATTGTTGCTACTTGTCATTCATTGTTTGTAGTCAGTCTGTGTGATCTTCTTGCAGCAACAAACTAGTCTTAGTTTGCTACTGTTTCTTCAGCTTCTTTGCAGAGACAGCATTTATTGTCTTGTTGCTATCTTCTCAATTCTGGCTTTGTACTTATTATCACAATTTTGATTGATATTTTATTTGTCTCTACAAATCAAATAATGGTCCAAAGTTTCTACATTTATTAAAATGTCATTTTTGCTTTTCTGGTGATCTATGCAGGCATGACATATTTAATTACCACAGAAACAAGCAAGAGGATGTGGGAAGGCCAGTGACTTTCAGCAAGTGTCTTCACACCCACTTGGTCTAGGAAAAGAAAAATATTAAGGCATAATGTACCAAACCCTCTTCCTCTTTTGTCACGGGAATCACTATTCAAAAAAGCATTTGTTACACATAACAACTGGGAAGTTCCACAGCCACACTTAAGCCACTTTCGATCATGGGATTTCCCCCCCTCTTCTTTTGGTCACCAGAATATTCTGCAAATAATTCTCACAATTCTGTAAAGAAAAATGAAGCTACAAAATCACTGAGTATCTTCAGGACCATCTTCTCTCAGTGGTTTCTGTCCTTCTAATCAGATCTGTAGGAATGGCCATTCTCCAAGACTCTCATCTTAAGGAACCAAAAGGATGAAACTTTCTACTTGGAATCTCTTCCTTTGGACCAGTGTGCCCTCCAAATCAGATGTTCCTCTATGCCATGAAAACATAGCTTTTCAGGGAGTCTTGGCCAAGGTACAGTTATGAACAGTGCCCTCCTGATTAGGGGTGGGTTCCACTTACCTTCCCTACCGGTTTGCATCGCGACAGAAGTGCATGTTTTGCACAATACCACTGAAAAAGAAAATCAAGAAATTCAGTAAGAAACCAGCATGGCTACACAAAGATCTATCTGACAGACAAAAAGACAAAAAGGACAAGTACAAAGAAATGGAAAGAGGGACAAATAACTAAGTCTGATTATCAGCAGATAGCCAGAACATGCAAAGATGAAGTCAGGAAAGCAAAGGTTCAGAATGAACAAAGATAATAAAAAACGTTTCTTTCAACATATCAATAACAAGAAAAAATTCAAGGAAAAGTAGTCCACTAAAGAGTGAAGATGGCAAGGAAGTAACAGGCAGTAGGGAGAAAACAGAGCTGCTTAACTCGTTCTTTGCATCAGTCTTCACGCAAAAAGAAACTATAGCCCAATGTACCAAAAAAAACTACTGTAAAAGACAAACTAGAAATAAAAATTAAAATAAGCAAGAAAATAGTAACAGAACACCTATCTGACCTTGATGAATATAAATCACTGGGACCTGACAGATTACATTCCAGAGTTCTGAAGGAGCTGGCAGATGTATCTCAGAACTATTGTACCATATCTTTCAAAAATTCTGGAGCATCGGGGAAGTACCTGAGGACTGATAAGGGCTGATATGGTTCCCATCTTCAAGAAAGGAAAAAAAACTGACCCAGGAACTACAGACCAATCAGTCTAACATCAATACCTGGAAAGATCCTGGAAAAGATAATCAAGAAACAGATCTGTAAACAACTAGAAGCAAATAAAGTTATAACTAGTAGCCAGCATGGGTTTGTTAAAAACAGATCATGCCAAACCAATCTTATTTCATTCTTTGATAAAGTCACTAAATTATTAGATCAGCAAAATGCTGTGGACATAGTATACCTAGATTTCAGTAAGGCATTCGACAAAGTAGACCACAATCTACTTCTTGGTAAGTTAGAAAAATGCGGAATAGACAGCATCACCACCAGATGGATTTGTAGCTGGCTGACAAACTGTACTCAACAAGTAGTCCTTAATGGTACTACATCCACGTGAAGAGAAGTAAGTAGTGGGGTACCACAAGGTACCACTGTGTTATGCCCAGTACTCTTCAATATCTTCATAAATGACTTAGGTGAGGGAATAGAAGGGGAACTCATCAAATTTGCAGATGACACTAAACTGGCAGGAATAGCCAACACCCCAGAAGACAAGCTCAGGATCCAAAAAGATATTGACAGACTTGAACAATGGGCTCTATCCAACAAAACGAATGTTAATGTGGAAAAAAGCAAAGTTTTGCATTTAGGCAGGAAAAATCAAAGGTATAAGTACAGATTAGGCGAGACATGACTCAAAAACAGTAACAGTGTGAGGTGGCCTTGGAGTCCTAGTGGATGATCACTTGAACACGAGCCAGCAATGTGCAGCAGCAGCCACCAAAAAAGCTAATACAATCCTGGGTTGAATAAACAGAGGAATAGAATCAAGATCATGTGAAGTATTAGTACTGCTTTATAAAACCCTAGTAAGACCACCTGGAATTCTGGAACCAATTTTGGTCACCATACTACAAAAAAGATGTTGAGACCTTGGAAAAAGTTCAGAGAAGAGCAACTAAGATGATCAAAGACATGGAGACTAAACCATATGAAGAACGGCTGCAGGATTTGGGTCTGGCTAGTCTAAAGAAAGGAAGAATTAGGGGTGACATGATAGCAGTATTCCAGTATTTGAGGGGCTGCCACAAAGAAGGGGGGGTCAAATTATTCTCCAAAGCACCAGTGGGCAGGACAGGAAATAATTGTTGGAAACTAACCAAAGAGAGCAGCAACCTGGAATAAGGAGAAACTTCCTAACAGTGAGGACAATTAACCAGTGTAATAGCTTGCCTTCAGAAATCGTGGGCACTCCATCACTGGAGATTTTTAAGAAGAGACTGGACAGTCACTTATCTGAAATAGTATAGGTTCTCCTGCTTGAGCAGGGGGCTGGACTAGAAGACCTCCAAGGTCCCTTCCAACTCTATTCTATTCTAAGAGTGACCTATTCCAGCCAGCTTTCATGGTTTTGGGAGAGATATAATTCACTCCTGGTTTCTAGACAAGCATTCTTGATAAGAAACTTGGGATCAAGTGTGAAGGCAATGCATTTGATATAATAGCTGAGTGCCCCCAATAACCCATGCAAAGGAATTTAGAACTGGTTAAAGAATAACCTGTTTTACTTAAAGCAGGAGTAAATTAGAAGATCTGACTTTCAAAAGAATTAATATCTATCAAGACAAGAGGAACAGTGTGCTCTTCATGGAGAGGAATGCCTCCTCCTCCATTGTTATCAGAAAATGGAAGGAGAACTCTATATTTGATCTGCAGTAATGGATTACTGATGGGTTATTAACACTTACCGTATTTTTCGGAGTATAAGACGCACCTTTTTACCCCCCAAAAGAGGGTGAAAACTTGGGTGCGTCTTATACACTGAATGCAGCCCCACCCACCCAGCCACCCCCACCCTTTGGCCTCTGTCTTCCAGCAATTTACCTGCTTGCAGGAAAGAGGGAAGAGCCTGTAAAACCAAGCAAGTCAGTAGGAGTTTCCCGATTGACAGCTGATTAGGTTTGCCATGTGGGAAATGAAAGTGAAACTAACTACAAAGGCAAATAGCTGGGAGAGACAGGCTGATTTTTATTTTTTGCTGAACTGGATGGAAGGGGGTAAGTGAATAACTATAAATGTCTGTAGAATGTTCAAATTATTAGACTTATTTTTTAAAGACTGCTTTATTATTGTTCTAGAGCCAGGGGTCTCCAACCTTGGCTTGTGGACTTGTGGACTTCAACTCCCAGAATTCAACAGCCAGCTTTGTTAGCTTTGCTGACTGTGGAATTCTGGGAGTTGAAGTCCACAAGTCTTAAAGTTGCCAAGGTTGGAGACCCCTGTAAATCTAGACAACTTAACAAAATAAAGAAGCTTTTTAAAATAAATGCTTGCTTTGAAGAGGCCCAGTGCTATTGTATCTTCTTTTAAATAATAGAGAATTATGTATACTTCCAGAAATTTTAATTAATTTTAACAGCTCTGTACAAGTATAGTATGAAATGTAACAGTGTCCTGTTTAGTATTAGAGTTTAGTTACCTTGGAGTAGATCTATTTAAATAATTGGGAAGAGTTAGTGTGACTACATTTAAGAAAACATTCTGGCATAATGTACATTTCTCCAATTCTTTGCTATTTCTATGGGTCAGGCACACATGCACAGAAATACACAGCAAATAGTGTATATCATCTGTGCTGTTTGCTGTTTGCTGTTTGGCAAATTGCTTGGAGGCAGAGGCCTTTTTCCCTTGTTTTCCTCCCCCAAAACTAAGGTGTGTCTTATATAAGGTGACCAGATTTTCACTTTGGTAAAGCGGGACACCATTGACAGTGGGGGAGATGATCCACGCCTCCCCTTTCCACGCCAGGACAAAAGACTTCGGGAAGGACTTTCATTACTTCCCGGATTTCGCTCTGAAACCTCAAGCTCTTCTCCCTTCCTTCACTTAGCAGCCCCACCGCGCCGCTCCACACTTAAAGACCCTTACCGCTGCCATGGCCTCGCACGCTCAGCCCCCAAGGGCCAGGAAGGATTTTTCCCGCGCCTCCAGCCAGCTTGTCCTCCGGGCCAGACGCAGCAGAGGCGAGCCCCGGCCATGGTAGCGGTAAGGGCTGCGATGAAGGGGGGTGCACAAAGCTGCAGCCTCTGCTGCGTCTGGCCCGGAGGACAAGCTGGCTGGCAGCGCGGGAAAAATCCTTCCTGGCCCTTGCCAGCCGGGCCTGGTCTTCTCTCCGGGGCAGTGTCCGGCGGGTGCCCCACGCCTCCGCTCCTTCCCCCCATGTGGCAGACTCGGGAAAGGACACGGCCAGACCTGCCAAAGCCGCTGCTCCCTCTACGCCTCCGGAAGCCCATTTCTGGCTGTTGCCGTCAAGTGGGGCTGAGCGTGCGAGGCACTGAACTGGGCCCTCGGGCACGTCGGAGCGCGGTGGGGGGTTTTCCCTGCCCGGCCCGGAGCTGTTTCCCTCAAGATCCGCTTTGGCGAGTGCGAGGCAGAGAGTATATGGGCCTGCCGGGGGGGAGGGCCCAAGATGCAAAGAGTGAATGACACTTGGGAGGCGGGGAGGAAGCCGGGCGGGGCCTGGCTCGGCTGCTGAAAGAGTCCCTGGATGTCACCGGGAATCACCCTGGGGAGAGGAAGAGAGAGAAAAAAGGTGCGGGCGGGAATGTGGATGAGGCGCTTCCTTTCCTTTCGCTCGGAAGCGGCGTTGATGTGAAGATGTGAAGAAACATCCCGGCTCTGATTTTTTTTTACACCGGCCCCTGCACGTTCCACGGATTTCTGTGTGGGAGACATCCGGGCAGAAGGGCCCAGGCTCTTTCGTGCAGAAGAGCCTGTTGCGCAAATTCAAAAAGCGGGACTTTTTTGAAACGCCGCAGGATGCGGGACAATTTGTTTAAAATCGGGTCTGTCCCGCCAAAAGCGGGACGTCTGGTCACCTTAGTCTTATACTTTGGTGCGTCTTATACTCCAAAAAATACGGTATATGAAAGGTTTTTTAGAGGAATAAGACATAGGATTCTAGAGCAGGGGTCCCATAACCCCCAGTCCGTGGACCGGCACGGGGCTGCAGCATGCAAGAAACCAGGCCATGCAAACAAGTGAAGCCCCCTCCGTGGGATGCAGGTAGCACACAAAACCACGCCCCCTCTGGTCCACGGAAATACCTTTCTCCATGGAACCAGTCCCTAGATAGATAGAATAGATAGAATTCTTTATTGGCCAAGTGTGATTGGACACACAAGGAATTTGTCTTTGGTGCATATGCTCTCAGTGTACATAAAAGAAAATATACATTTGTCAAGAATCACGAGGTACAACACTTAATGATTGTCATAGGGTTCAAATAAGCAATCAGGAAACAATCAATATTAATATAAATCGTAAGGATACAAGCAACAAGATACAGTCATACAGTCATAAGTGGGAGGAGATGAATGATAGGAACGATGAGAAGACTAATAGTAATAGTAATGCAGCCTTAGTGAATAGTTTGACAGTGGTGAGGGAATTATTTGTTTAGCAGAGTGATGGCATTCGGGGGAAAACTGTTCTTGTGTCTAGTTTTCTTGGTATGCAATGCTCTATAGCAACGTTTTGAGGGTAGGTGTTGAAACAATTTATGTCCTGGATGCGAGGGGTCTGTAAATATTTTCACGGCCCTCTTTTTGACTCGTGCAGTATACAGGTCCTCAATGGAAGGCAGGTTGGCTGTAATTGTTTTTTCTGCAGTTCTGATTATCCTCTGAAGTCTGTGTCTGTCTTGTTGGGTTGCAGAACCAAACCAGACAGTTATAGAGGTGCAGATGACAGACTCAATGATTCCTCTGTAGAACTGTATCAGCAGCTCCTTGGGCAGTTTGAGCTTTCTGAGTTGGCGCAGAAAGAACATTCTTTGTTGTGCTTTTTTGATGATGTTTTTGATGTTAGGTGACCATTTTAGGTTTTGAGATATGATAGAACCTAGAAATTTGAAGGTCTCTACTCTTGATACTGTGTTTTCTAGTATTGTAAGAGGTGATAGGATGGGAGGGTTTCTCCTAAAGTCTACCACCATTTCTACGGTTTTGAGTGTGTTCAGTTCCAGATTGTTCCGGTCGCACCATGAGGCTAGTTGTTCAACCTCCCATCTGTATGCTAATTGTACAGGTATCTGATGTGATTCTGCTTAGCTTCACCTGCCGCTTCCTGTCTGTTAGGAAGCTTGTGATCCACTTACAAGTGTGTTCAGGTACCGCTAGCTGGTTTAGCTTAGTTAGAAGAATGTCTGGAATGATGGTATGGAATGCTGAACAAAAGTCTACAAAGAGGACCCTTGTGTAGGTCTTTGGAGATTCAGGATGTTGTAGGATGTAGTGCAGAGCCATATTAACAGCATCATCTGTCGATCTATTTGCTCGATATGCAAATTGCAGGGGGTCTAACAGTGGATCCGTGATGGTTTTCAAGTGGGATATCACTAGCCTTTCAAAGGTTTTCATAACTACAGATGTTAGAGCAACTGGTCTGTAATCATTCAATTCCTTGATGGAGGGCTTCTTCGGCACTGGGATGATAGTGGAGCGTTTGAAGCAAGAAGGAACATGGCATGCATGGCATGTTGAAGATTTGGGTGAAGATGGGGGCCAATTGGTCAGCACAGACTTTTAAGCAAGAAGGAGTTATCTTGTCTGGGCCTGGTGCTTTTCCTGGCTTCTATCTGTGAAATAGATCTTGCACTTCCTTTTCTGTGATCACCAGGGGTTATGAACCCAATGGGATGGGTTCAGTTGTAGGAGGTTTAGCTATTGTTGGTGTGTCTAGGGTGGAGGTTGTGGAGATAGGTGGCTGCAGTTTCTTTTCAAACCTGCACTAGAACACGTTCAGGTCATCTGCCTCTTGAGAGGAATAAAAGGGTTTGCAGTTAATAAGTAAGGACTCAGACTTCCGGTTGGCTCCGTGAGCTTCGAAGATGCTCCTTGTTGGGCGCCTGTTCCCGGGCTCTGTCAAGCCGCCAGATCAGCTGTCTAGCGGCTTGGAAAATCTTCTCCCCCGGCGTAGGGGAGAGATGAGAGCTGGCAGGCAAGGGTAGAGCCCCCCTAGTGCCCCAGGAGCCAATCTGGGGCTCGAAGGGTGAGGGCTCCCCAGGCAGCCTGTCATCTGCTCCGGGACCCAGGACACCTCCGCTTTTGCGGAGCAAGAAGCCATGTCCAATTTCTGCTCCCAACATGTGATTCTAACTTCAGGATTTACAGCAGAGATCAGACAGAAAAACCCAGGAGACACAGTTGGCAAGTATTCAAATTTAACTCCAATTTACACTTCGGAAGTGACAAACTAAATGAGTTAATGAGCTACAAAATGGCGATTGAAGTTTCAAAGGGCGTGAAAGTGAAAGTTAAAAGAAAGCTTTGCTTTGCTAGCAGCCCTTTGTATGAAAACGTCTGACTTTGATGAACTGTCTCTTTTCTTTCTGACTTCGGAGTAAAACACAAAGTTTAATCCTTAAATTCTAAATGGCTTCAAAATCTGGAAAGATTGTTTCTAACAAAGGATTTTATGGTCCCCCTGCTTATATTTCAAGTATGCAATCTAATATTTATTCAACACCCCAACAGACTTTAACGCTTGAAAAGTTACAAGAAGTTTTAAAAGCTAGGAAAGATGTATTGGTTATGGAGTATACTTCAAAAATTAATGGTCTTAATGAAAAAATGGGAAGCCCCAGTTGGTTTATCGTTAATATACTTGGGAAAGAGATATCGGCTCAATACGATATGGAAAGCAAGAGATTTTTATGAAAAAGTGCTAAACGCCGAGATATCTAAAATACCAGAAGGAAGAAGAATGGGGGATTTACAGAACCAGAGTGATATTTGCAATTTGGATTCATTTGTGATACAAGGAGAGATAAAGGATCAGAGTCAGACCAGAGCAGCAGCTATATTTAAGGATGAATCAACACAACAAAAAATCAAGTTGACAACTCAAGAAATTATCGAATCACAAGCGGGTGGAAGAGTTGGATCTAAAGGTCGAATGAGAAGAAGGAACAACTAGAATTTGGCTTTAGTATGGGTAATCGTAGGTCAGACGGAGAGAAGACTTAAAATTGTAATTAGCACTAACAGGACAATTTGATAATAGAAATAAAAGATAATAGTTAAATGCATATAGAAAGGCTGTATAAAGTGTTAATGGAATTATTTTGAGAAAATGAGTTTAAGGACTGTATGAAAATTGGGTTAAAATATCGGAGAAATTATAAGGATAGTAATATGGGGAAAAACTAAATTTATAACTTAAATGTGGGTGACATGAAGATGTTATGTATTTTTGCATATGATGGTTATATTAAGAAAAAAAAGAAATGAAAACTTAGGCTTTTTGGATAAAAATATGGTGGACCATTTAAAATATTTTACAGAAAAGACTAAGTTTATAACACAATTTTTCTTGTTAAGAACAACTATGGATTGTATTGTAACTAATCAAGTTTACTCTAAATGCCACCACGGAGGTTTAGTGCTGAAAGAAGGATCATTTATTATTGAGGAATTGATGTTGATGGTTGCGCATCTGGCTGGATGGTGAAGAAAATTTCCTTTTTCTTTTTTCTTTTTGTATTATCATATTATATTATATTCTAAAGACTATTTAAATGAAAGATATATAGTTACAATTTCATATATTGGAATGTTAGCTTACCAATGTTATACACTTAATTTTTAGATTATGTTTTAAAAGTTTTGAGTAATTAGGAGTTAAAGAACTAGAGAAATTTTGAAATTAACTATTTGTTAGTATATTTTAATATTATGCTTATTGTATACTATACCATGTGTTTTTTCTGGGAAGTCGGGGGGGCAAAAGGGGGAGGGTAAGGGGGGTGGAAGGGGGGGAGAGGTTTGGGGGGAAGGGGGGGAGAAAAAAGAAAAATGTTTGTACTTTGTACTAATAAAACTTTTTGAATTAAATAAAAAAAAGAATAAGCTCCAGATAAATGGACATGAGGTGATGACAATGAAAGAAATTCCCCCCAGAATGTTGAGAGCTAGAAAGGATTATGCCTTTTTGGTGGAAGAAATGAAAAAACAGCAAATACAGTACAGATGGGAAGCCCCAGTTGGTTTATCATTAATATACTTGGGAAAGAGATATCGGCTCAATACGATATGGAAAGCAAGAGATTTTTATGAAAAAGTGCTAGAGGCCAAGATATCTAAAATACCAGAAGGAAGAAGAATGGGGGATTCACAGAACCAGAGTGATATTTGCAATTTGGATTCATTTGTGATACAAGGAAAGATAAAGGATCAGAGTCAGACCAGAGCAGCAGCTATATTTAAGGACGAATCAACACAACAAAAAATCAAGTTGACAACTCAAGAAATTATCGAATCACAAGCGGGTGGAAGAGTTGGATCTAAAGGTCGAATGAGAAGAAGGAACAACTAGAATTTGGCTTTTGTATGGGTAATCGTAGGCCAGATGGAGAGAAGACTTAAAATTGTATCTAGCATTAAGAGGACAATTTGATAATAGAAATAAAAGATAATAGTTAAATGCATATAGAAAGGTTGTATAAAGTGCTAATGGAATTATTTTGAGAAAATGAGTTTAAGGATTGTATGAAAATTGGGTTAAAATACTGGAAAAATTATAAGGATGGTAATATGGGGAAAGACCAAATTTATAATCTAAATGTGGGTAATATGAAGATGTTATGTATTTTTGCATATGATGGTTATATTAAGAAAAAGAAAAGAAAAGAAAACCTAGGCCTTTTGGATAAAAATATGGTGGACCATTTAAAATATGTTACAGAAAATATTAAGTTTATAACATAATTTTTCCTGTTGAGAACAATTATGGACTGTACTGAAATTAAGCAAGATGATTCTAAATGCCAGGTATGGCATGCTACCACAGAGGTTTAGTGCTGAAAGAAGGATCATTTATTATTGAGGAATTGATGTCGACGGTAGCGCATCTGGCTGGATGGTGAAGAAAAAATTCCCTATTCTTTTTTTGTATTATCATATTATATTCTAAGGACTATTTAAATGAAAGATATATAGTTACAATTTCATATATTGGAATGTTAGATTACCAATGCTATACACTTAATTTTTAGATTATATTTTAAAAGTTTTGAGTAATCAGGAGTTAAAGAACTAGAGAAATTTTGAAATTAACTATTTGTTAGTATATTTTAATATTATGCTTATTGTATACTATACCCTGTGTTTTTTCTGGGAAGTCGGGGGGGGGGGCAGGGAGGTAAAGGGGGGGCAAGGGGGGTGGAGGGGTGGGGGTTGGGGGAAGGGGGGCAGAAAAGAGAAAAATGTTTGTACTTTGTACTAATAAAACTTTTTGAATTAAAAAAAAAATAAGTAAGGACTCCAAGTTTTCATCACGAAATTTTTGTATTATAGTTATGTCCTGAGACCAGCTGTTGTTGATATATATACATAAGCCTCCTCCCTTCCCCCCCCCACCCGATAATTCTGCAGTCCTGTCTGCTCGAAGTGCCAAAAGGTTGGGGGCTGCTGTTCTAGAGCCATGAGTTAAGTATCAAGGCTGTTACATCTTTTTCTTGTTTTGTTAAATATAAATGTTATGCTATTTTAACATTTATATATGCAAACATTAACCCAGCGGTCCCCAACCTTTCTGGCTTGTTGGCCTGGCGGGGGTGGAGAGACGAGATAGTTCCCTGCTCCATTTGTGTGTGAGCTGCCACCGCTCATGCAAAGGGAGCTTTGCGTGGGAAGGCAAGCAGTTGCTGCTCACATAAGGGAAGCTTCATGCGCGAGCACAAGATGGCTGCCACTCACATGAGGGGAGCTTTGCACGTGAGTGCAAGCGGCTGCTGCTTGCAAGAGAGGAGCTTCACATGCACATGCTCGCCTGCTGCTTGCATGTGGCCCAGTAGTGGGGCACAGTCCAGAGTTTGGGGATCCCTGAATTAACCTTTTTTTATTTTCTGCCAAGAGTATTTGAAAAACAATCCAAGAACATAAAATGGCCTGAATGATTTGAACTGGGAGAGGTGCAATGCTTTTAGTTGGGGGTCAGCAATGACTACACAGTTTTTTTAATTTGCCATCAAATTATTCTGAATGGTGAAAACTAAAGTACAATGAGTATTAAAATAAATCTCTATAGACTACCCGGATAGGCAATAATACTGCAAATTAATTTAAATGTACTAAATGTAAACTGATATAAGGGGGTAAATTGTTTCTAAATTCTCAGCTACACCATTGGATTCAAGTGGGAAAGTCAACACAATTATGCGTGTTAACTCTTTATCCTTCACACTAAATGATAATGATTCACTTTGTTCTGACTTAGCAGAATATGTTAATCTAGCTGAAATGTAGGGTGCCCAGATACCTTTGATCCAAAATCAGGACAGTTTTAAAAAAATAGCACTTCTCAAGATAACGTTTATTACTCCAACAAAGCCAATAAACATCATATTCACACGTATTTACTATTAGATGATATCTTATTCAGCAAATTTTCGTCATCCAAAATCTTTTTATACATTTCGCCACACGATGAAGAAGAATGATTTATTTTAATTTGAAGCAAGCATTTCACTTTTTGGCTATTTCAGAATCTGGAAAGATTGTTGTCAAAAGTTTGTTAGTACATTCATTACTTCTGAATGAAAGTGAATGAACAGCCGTGTGATATGCTAGAACTGCTTCTGCAGCTGACGTCTTCTTAGATACCGGCGCATTTTTTACTGACTAAAAACTGTCCTATTTCAGCGGTTGACTTCTTGGATTTTGAATTTTCATCGTGAAGTTTTGTACCACAATGTCTAGAAATGGCTGGGGCGCCTGTACTTCCAATATCAATGTCCGATGAACAATATGAACAGAATGTGAAAGTGTCTCCTTTTCTACTCTTTTTAATATCATCAAAATCTTTAGAATATTCTTCTCAGTAAAGATTTTTCTTTTTTGTAGCCATATTATAGTAATAAAGTACCGTATTTTTTGGCGTATAACACGCACCTAGATTTTAGAGGATTTCAAGCCCAGCTGCCGCCTCTTCCACAGCCCTTTGCTTGTTTTAACGGGGAGGTCGGCCCAGGCGCGTGCGCGCGCACGGGGGCTTACTTGGGCAGAAACGTGCTTTTGGCCCGGATTCGCTTTGGCGGGCACGGGATCGGCGGACCCTTCACCCCCTTTCTTTCCCCCCTCCCCCAAGCTGGCTTTGCAGGCTCCTCAGGGGCGAAAGGAAATAAAATAAAACCACAATTTTATTACACGACCGCTCACTTTAAACTAAGAAAACATTTATAGTATTTTAAATAATTTATCACAACCATGAAAGAAAGCATTAAAATATTACACACTAAAAATGAACACGCAATCTTCCGTAACAATACATAAGAGAATCTGCCTGAAAATGAAGCGATTGAACTAAAACACAAGTAGTGCAAACGTACTTTCATTTAATGTTCATCTTGATTATCCTAAAATTTTACAAAAGTTCAGGACAAATCAGGACGGGAACTTGAATTTCAGGACAAAATCAGGACATTTTCAGAATCAGGACAAGCTTCTAAAAATCAGGACAATCCTGATAAAATCAGGACATCTGGGCATCCTACTGATATGACAATTGATGCCTTACTGTGTTGCTCAGACTCAGCTAAGTTGTACCGACCAGGAACTTGCAAATATACAGCAACAACAAACCTTGGTTCACAGCCAAACTTAAGCAGCTACGTCGTTCCAAAGAGGAAGCCTGCAGAAAAGGTGATAAAATGCTGTACAATCAGGCCAGAAATGTATTAACAAGGGAGATCAGAGTAGCAAAAAGAAGCTACTCTGAAAAGCTAAAGAATCAGTTCTCAACAAACATGTGGAGAACTCTTAAATATATCACTGGTTACAGCAAACCACCTTCCACCAGGCTGAAGGAAATCACCAGGCTGAAGGAAATCAACAACTGGCAGATGACCTGAATGTGTTTTACTGCAGGTTTGAAAGGAAACTACAGCCACCTATCTCCACAACCCCCATTTCAGACACAACAACAACAGCCAAGCCTCCTACAACTGACCCCATACCATTGGGTTCACAACCCCTAGTAATCACAGAAAAGGAAGTGCAAGACCTATTTCACAGACAAAAGCCAGGAAAAGCTCCAGGTCCAGACAAGATAACTCCTTCTTGCTTAAAAACCTGTGCTGACCAATTGGCCCCCATCTTCACCCGAATCTTCAATAAATCACTAGAGATGTGCTATGTTCCTTCTTGCTTCAAACGCTCCACTATCATCCCAGTGCCGAAGAAGCCTACCAACAAGGAACTGAACAACTATAGACCAGTTGCTCTAACATCTGTAGTTATGAAAACCTTTGAAAGGCTAATGCTATCCCACTTGAAAACCATCACGGGTCCACTGTTAGACCCAGAGGTGGGTTCCTCCCAGTTTGGACAGGTTTGCTCAAACCGGTAGCAAACCGCTGGTGATGTCACGGAACTGGTTCTGTCGGTGCCGGTCCGTGGACGCCGCCATTCTTTTTTTTCGAATTTTTTTCTTCTTTTGCGCATCCACAGAAGCCGAGTTTCCGGCACTGCGCATGTGCTGCCATCTTGCCGTTTTTGGCCTTTTGGGGGGGGGGGAGATTTTTTGAGAATTTCCGGCACTGCACATGCGCGCCCGTGCTCACGCAGTGTGCCCACACGTTGCAGGAGGATGCGAACCGGCAGTGAGGTAAGTTAGAACCCACCCCTGGTTAGACCCCCTGCAATTTGCATACTGAGCAAACAGATCAATAGATGATGCTGTTAATATGACTCTGCACTACATCGTACAATATCTTGAATCTCCAAAGACCTACATAAGGGTCCTCTTTGTAGACTTTAGTTCAGCATTCCATACCAGACACTCTTCTAACTAAGCTAAACCAGCTAGCAGTACCTGAACACCCTTGTAAGTGGATCATAAGCTTTCTAACAAACAGGAAGCAGCAGGTGAAGCTAAGCAGAATCACATCAGATACCTGTACAATTAGCACAGCCCCCCCCCCCAAGGCTGTGTGCTCTCTCCACTTCTCTTCTCTCTCTATACCAATGACTGCATCTCTAACGATCCATCTGTTCAGCTACTGAAGTTCGCAGATGACACAACAGTGATCGGCCTTAATCGAGACAATGATGAATCTGCATACAGATGGGAGGTTGAACAACTAACCTTGTGGTGAGACTGGAACAATCTGGAACTGAACACACTAAAATCGTAGAAATGGTGGTAGACTTTAGGAGAAAGTCCATACTTCCACCTCTTACAATACTAGACAACACAGTATCACCAGTAGAGACCTTAAAATTTCTAGGTTCTACCCAGTGGAGGGTTCCCAAAAAATTTACTGCCACTCTGTGGGCGTGGCTTATTTTGTGGGTGTGGCTTGATGGTCATGTGACCGGGCGGGAGTGGCTTGGCGGCCATGTGACCAGGTGGGAGTGGCTTGGCTCTCATGTGACCGGGTGGGAGTGGCTTTGTGGTCATGTGACCGGGTGGGAGTGGCTTTGCAGTCATGTGACTGGGTGGGGGTTGCTTGGTGATCATGTGACTGGGTGGGCATGTGACTGGGTGGGCATGGCCAACTTGACGTCACTCACGTCAAGGGTTAGGGTTAGGGTGCCTGGCCTCTCCTTGCCTCAAAGGCCTCAATGAGATACAATTTCCCTATCTATTTACTACTACTGAACATCCAAAATATACTATTTAATCCTATGTAATGTGTACATACATATTACACACAGGAACACAAAAATATACATTATCTACTATATATATACACACACACACACACACACACACACACACCTCTCTTCTAAAACTATACACATTCAACCTCACCTACTGCATTTGGAAAAACGCACCCAGAGTCCACTTTAACTTTTTAAAAATCAAGGAAATTTCTTTCAAAGTTTAGCTACACTTTGAAGGATCTGGATATTTTTGTTGCATTTTCTGTACCATTTCCTGGAATTCTTTTATTTAAAAATCCAGATTTTCATCAAATGTTTATCTCTGTGGAAAACTGTAACTTATGCTACACAATGTTGATAGATTCTTGGAGAGGAGGCATCACCCTCCCATTCTCTACGGATGATATAGATATGACAGGATTTTAGAGAACCTTCCTGCTAGCAAATGTGCTGCTTTTTGCAGTGAGAGCAGAGATCATAATGAAGTATCAGAAAACAAGTTAGTATTTCTCTGCCCTGCAGATCTCTTGTTCCGATGTCCAGGAAGTATTGTTTCACTTGTATGTTGGATGGGGATCTTTGAGACCAAAGATATAGGAATAGGAATTATATACTTCTTTTTGCAAGATGCATTATTTACAACAAAATAAAGCTATAACAATAACAAGTATGCCTCTAGAGCAGTGGTTCCCAACCTGGGGGTCGGGACCCCTTTGGGGGTCGAATGACCATTTCCCAGGGGTCGCTCCGGCATCCTCAGCCCCCCCCCCGCCACAAGCTTGGCCATCTTGCGGTGCTGAGGCCTAGGAGAGGGAAGAAGAGAAAAGAGAAGGAAGGAAGGAAGGAAGACCAGAGATGAAAGGAAGGGAGGAAGGAAGGGAGGAAAGGAGAGGAAGGAAGGGAAGGAGAGGAAGAAGAAGAATGTTAGGTGGGAGGGTGGGAGGAAGGAAGCAAGGAAGCAAGGAAGAGAAAAAAGTGAGAGAGGGAAAGAAAGAAAAAGAAAAGAAAAAAGAAAAGAAAGAAAGAAAGAAAGAAAGAAAGAAAGAAAGAAAGAAAGAAAGAAAGAAAGAAAGAAAGAAAGAAAGAAAGGGAGGTTGGGAGGAAGGTTGGGAGGAAGGAAGAGAAAAAAGTGAGAGAGGGAAAGAAAGAAAGTAAGAAAGAAACTGTTGAAAGAAGAGCCTTGCAAATTAAAATTGTTGTCTTTGCAGGGGTTCTGGGAAGGGTGGGTGAGCAGGCCCCATGGGGGAGGAAGGAATATGGGGCTGTTTTGAGAAGAGCTTAAAAGAGGAAATTGGCTTTGGGGACCCTGGCAATGTTTTTGGACCAATCATGGGGTTTTTTGCCCCCTGTTTGCCTCCTGAAACTTTGGAGTCCTGGGAGAAAGCTACTAAACAGGGATTACTTTGCTGGAAGTTTATCTGATTTCTAGTTTTTCAACAGTGCAGGCCACAATTTCTCAACCTCAACAACTTGAATATACCTGGACATCAACTCCCAAAATTCCCTAGCCAGCTTTGCTTTGAATTCTGGGAGTTGAAGTCCAGGCACCTTAAAAGTTGCTGAGATTGAGAAATATTGCTGTACTCTTGTTGGTTATCAAGTCTAAATACAGAAGTAGACTTGTTGTGGAAGATGATATTCCTTGTGCTCTTGCAAAGACTGGCCCGAGAATTTCTGATCTGGCATTATTACATATTGTTTTTGTGATTAATCGCTATGCTTTAATTATGTTCAATTTGTAACAATGAAAATACATCCTGCATATTAGATATTTACATTACGATTCATAACAGTAGCAAAATTACAGATACGAAGTAGCAACGAAAATAATTTTATGGTTGGGGGTCACCACAACATGAGGAACTATATTAAGGGGTCGCGGCATTAGAAAGGTTGGGAACCACTGCTCTAGAGTATTGGTTTAACAGACCCTTAGTTTAGTGACTTCAGATGCAGCAGACAAAATCTGCCTATGGAATTTATGCTTCTGCATAAAAATCCCTTATACCATTGGCTAAAAATGAAAAATTAACTTAAGAAAAATCCCACTTACCATTTGAATTTAACAGACATTTTATTTTAACAGACACCTCTTCTCCCCATTAGTCCATTAAACTGATATCTTACTACAACTTCCAGCCAGTTGTGCTCCCTAAAAGAAACAATTGCACACCTCTTTTTCCTTCTTTTCCTTTCTCCCACCTTCCTTCTTTTCATCTGCTCCCTCCCTCCTTCCTTCCTTCATCTTTCTTTTTCCTTTTTTCCCTTTCTCCCACCTTCCTTTTCTTTTCACCTCCTTCCTTTTTCCTTCTTTTCCTTTCTCCCACCTTCCTTTTCTTTTCATCTCCTTCCTTCCTTCCTCTTTTTCCTTCTTTTCCTTTCTCCCACCTTCCTTCTTTTCATCTGCTCCCTCCCTCCTTCCTTCCTTCATCTTTCTTTTTCCTTCTTTCCCTTTCTCCCACCTTCCTTTTCTTTTCACCTCCTTCCTTTTTCCTTCCCCCAATCATTAGGTAATTTTGACAGCCAATATTTGCAGGATCTTCCCTCCAAACCAGGGGTCTCCAACCTTGGCAACTTTAAGACTTGTGGACTTCAACTCCCAGAATTCCTCAGCCAGCTTTGCTGGCTGAGGAATTCTGGGAGTTGAAGTCCACAAGCCTTAAAGCTACCAAGGTTGGAGACCCCGCTCCAAACGAAGCAAGGAGAGGAGCCCCCCCCAGGTTTATCCAGGAGAGGGGGGGAGAATCGCAAGGCTGAGCTGGACTCCAATTCAGGGAAGGCAGAACGGGCCGGTGATGATGGGAACTGCGCACTCTCCCCACAAGGCAAGTGGAGCCCGGAGGTGCCTGGGGACCCCTCTTCGCCTGCAGGCGTTCCCCCCGCCCTCCAAGCCCCTCGCCTGTGGCCAGCACCACCCCGGCCAGGTGGGCCAGCAGCTGCGGCAGCCACGGGAGCCCCAGCGGCACAGGCGGAGCTCCTGCTGGATCGCTCGTTCACTCTGGACTGCCGGGGCGGGAAAGCTCTGGAGTTGGGGCCTCCCTTCCCTTCCCCCTTCCCTTCCCCCTTTCCTAAATTTCCTTTCCTTTCCTTCCCTGCAGCCGGGGTAGTTCCATATCCCCAGTCCCATCCCCCCCACACCTCCCACGCCAGAAAAGCACAAGCGGCGGCGAGCCAAGCGAGCGTCTCCAGCTTCCTCTCCACCCCCAGCCCTTCGCCCCAGCACCTACAGCATCTTCGGAAGAATACGGCTTCGTCTGGAGCTGCTCCCCTGCTGTTTCTCCCTGCTGCCCCCGGGTGCGAGGGAGCAGGGCGGGCGAGAGGCGGCTGTATGTTCGGGCAGCGGGAGAATGGCTAGTCTGGAGCTGCTCCCCTACAGCTGAGGCCGTGGCTTGTCCCTGCTGCCCCCGGGTACGAGAGAGCTGCTCCAGATGAGCCATTCCCCCTCATTCCTGGTCTCTTTAAATCAAGGACCGCCCGCTACTGCTCTGGGGTGGGGGCGGCACTGAGCGCCCTGGGTGATTTAAAGACACTGCGGCTGCCGCTTTTGGAAGCGCAAAGCCGCCAGGGAGCCTGCGCCCCCCCAGCACCCGCGTGAGGACCCCTTCCAAAGCCCACGTCCTCCTCCTCATGCAAAGCGACCTGGCTTGCCAGCTCCTCCTCCTGCTGCTGCCAAGAGAGGCGGCACCCGGGCCAGTCGCAACACTTTTTGCCCTCTTTTCAGGCCGAAAAGCTGCCTAAATTTCAGGTTGGGGCATGGATGGATCGGAAAGGGGCGGTTGCGGTGCTTTCTAAACTGGCCGCTGGCTGGCAGCAGAAAACAGTCCCGGCTTCCATCTTCGAAGGGCGCGTCCACGCCGTCTGCCCCCCCCCATGACTTAGAGTTTGTCCGCCGGTGTGAAATCCCGCGGGGGAGGTTTGCAGAGAGCATGGAACCACTCACATGGGATGGCAGGTCAGGAGTCCTTAGCTGGACGGCAGAGAGAAGCTAGCCAGCCAGAAGGGAGAGAAATAAAATCTTCTACTGGAGTCTTGGCCCCTACTCGAGGCAGAGCGGCAAGGAGAGCCGGGGGGTGGGGGTGGGCTGCAGCAAGCTCCAGGGATGGGGTGGGGGGGCCCTAGCACGACCGCGACTTACCTGTAGGCAGGAGAAGGCAGCTCAGTTGCGGCGCAGGGCAGGTACCACGTGGGAACTGGGAAGGCAGCTTAGGCAGTGAGGAGTGAGTGGGCGGAAACAAGATGTAGACACATGCGCAGTGCTGGAAACTCGGCTTCTGCGCATGCGCAGAAGAAAAAACCCCGAAAAATTCAAAAAATATTCAAAACAAAAAACATGGCGGCGCCCAGGCACCGGCAACCGACTGCACCGGGCCTGTGATGTCACCAGCGGGCCGCTACCGGTGCGGTGGAGTGGACCGCACCGGTAGGAACCCACTACTGGTTCTACCATATCACAAGATCTAAAATGAACACCTGACATCAAAAACGTTATCAAAAAAACACAACAAAGAATGTTCTTTCTGCGCCAACTCAGAAAGCTCAAACTGCCCAAGGAGCTGCTGATACAGTTCTACAGAGAAATTACTGAGTCTGTCATCTGCACCTCTATAACTGTCTGGTTTGGTTCTGCAACCCAACAAGACAGACACAGACTTCAGAGGATAATTAGAACTGCAGAAAAACAATTGCTACCAACCTGCCTTCCATTAAGGACCTGTATACTGCATGAGTCAAAAAGAGGGCTGTGAAAATATTTACAAACCCCTCACATCCTGGACACAAACTGCTTCAACTCCTACCCTCAAAACGACGCTATAGAGCACTGCACACCAGAACAACTAGACACAAGAACAGTTTTTTCCCGAACGCCATCACTCTGCTAAACAAATAATTCCCTCAACACTGTCAAACTATTTATTAAGTCTGCACTACTATTAATCTTCTCATTGTTCCCATCACCCATCTCCTCCCACTAATGACTGTATGACTGTAACTTTGTTGCTTGTATCCTTACAATTTATATTGACTGGTTCCTAATATGATTTGATTGCTTATTTGTACCCGGACTGTCATTAAGTGTTGTACCTTATGATTCTTGATGAATGTATCTTTTATTTTATGTACACTGAGACCATATGCACCAAGACAAATTCCTTGTGTGTCCAATCACACTTGGCCAATAAAAAATTCTATTGTATTCTATTGTATTCTATCCTATCCTATTCTATCCTATTCTATACTTCTTCTGTGATTAAAACATTACAAAAAATTGAGATTGGGAGGGAAGGTATTACTTCATAAAATTCTGTCCAGCTGGGAAAGAGTAGATAGAGTTCATTTCTGAGAGACTATCAATTCAGGACAGAAGAATTTTATTTTATATATATATAGTACAGTGTGATTGCTAATGGAATTGTAATCCCTACTGTCTCCGGTCCTGTCAAAGGGAATTGGGCACATTTCTGGGGAGAGTATCTTACTTATGATGAAGTGAAACCAGAAGCAACCACAATACAGAATGTCTTTGCGCTCTGCTTATAAACTTCCTGAAAACCGTTAGCTGGCCACTATGAGAAAGAGGATGGTACATGATGTAATGTTTTGGCTCAATCCAGTCCAGCTTCAGAATTTAACAGATTAACAGAGTCGGAAGGGACCTTGCAGGTCATCTAGTCCAATCCCCTGCCCAAGCAGGAGACCCTACATCTGCCTCTACCTAGGATCAAACTCACAACCTCCTGATTGTGAGGCAAGAGCTCTACGCAGCACGATCATTCTGTGGATCAATGGATCAGTGTTGTGTTAAATCATAGGGGATCTGTCCCAAAATAGGGAAACACAAAAGGCAAAAAACAGTAACGTGAAAGTCTAATGGTTCTGATACTTACAGCTTTTTGTAGTAAATAAGTACAAAAAGCTTAAGGTATCATCCTGTCCTGGATGCAAACGTTGAGTTTTGATAGCTGAATTAATGCAAGAAATGAAGAATTTAGAAACTGTCCCCCCCTCTCCTGCCAAGGGTCTCATACATATAAACGCCGTTGCTATCTATTCAAAGCATCTGGTCCTTCACACAAGTTAGATTGTAGAGACCAGGTTTTCCTTTCTACCTCCTTCTGGAAAATCTAGACAGAATTAAATTCATATACTACTCAGTTGGTTTTCAAGAACTCTGGCATATTTTTCTCAAAGCAAGAAAAATATCACAAATGAAAGCAAATATACATGTCCCAGGACAATGTTGCAAGATCCAATCTGGGTAGGTCATTGGGACCAGAGATTTAGTCTTCCACAATTTCAGATTCATTCTGGAGCCTATCCTCAGGGAACCTCTCTCTACAGAATATGTGCTTTGGGCTATTCTATGCTTCGTATTTATGTGGTGCCTTCCTATTGCTTGATTTGGGTGTTGATGGCCTGCAATTAGCTATTGTTTCCTTGTGCTGCCAAGTCCTCAGCTCCTAAGTATTTGATAAGCTGGTAGTAAATCAGCACTCTTGTTTACTGACAAGGGGCTGTTTCCCAGGCTTCTGGTGCAAAACCATATGCAAGAAAAAAAATTATCCCAAGTTCGTCTATAGAATGTGTGAATGCAGTATTGATACTGTATAGAATAGATAGTTTGCAAATGGATACTTTTAACTAAAATTGAGGAGGGAGGTTGACTACTCTATAGGATATCCAGGACCTAACTCCAAGCAAAAACCCCTAGTAAGCAAGGCAAATAACGAACTAAAGAGGGATGGGAAGGAAGACAAACCCAAACACCAACTAAGAGACACAGGAAGCACATCCAGAGTCAGACACAAAAATCTCAAGTGCCTATACACAAATGCACAAAGTCTGGGGAATAAACAGGGTAAACTTGAAATATTAATAGACGAAGGTAGATACAACATAGTTGGAATAACAGAAACTTGGTGGGACGAAACCCACGACTGGAACATACTGATAGAAGGATACAAACTCGTCAAAAAAACCAGACCACAAAAAAGAGGAGGTGGAGTTTCACTCTATATTAAGGACCACTATATTGCTACAGAGTTACATGTAACCAAAGAAGAAAACCTCCTGGAATGCATAGGGGTCAACATAAAAGAAAAAAAGAATGATATGGCCATAGGAGTATACTATAGGCCACCCAATCAAGCAGAAAAAAATGGATATCCTTTTTGCCAACCAACTAACGAACATATGTAGGATGCACCACATATTTTAAAAATCCTGGAACACCGGGGAACTACCAGAGGACTGGAAAAGAGCTGATGTGGTTCACATCTTCAAAAAAAGGGGGGGGGACCGACCCAGGAAACCACAGACCAATCAGTCTAACACAATACCGGGAAGATACTGGAAAAGATAATTAAAAAACAGATCTGTCAACACCTAGAAATGAGTAAAGTAATAACTAGCAGCCAGCACTGGTTTGTTAAAAACCGATCATGCCAAACCAATCTCATTTCATTCTTCAACACCGTGACTAAATTAGTAGACCAGAGAAACACTGTGGACATAATATACCTAGACTTCAGCAAGGCATTCAACAAAGTAGACCCTAACTTACTTCTTCGTAAGCTAGAGAAAAGTGGGATAGAAAACCTCACCACCAGATGGATCCACAACTGGCTGGCAAACCATACTCAACGAGTAGTCCTTAATGGCTCTCCCGTATTTTTCGGAGTATAAGACGCACCTTTTTACCCCCAAAAAGAGGGTGAAAACCTGAGTGTGTCTTATACACCGAATGTAGCCCCACCCACCCAGCCACCCCCACCCTTTGGCCTCTGCCTCCCAGCAATTTACCTCCTTGCAGCAAACAGCACAGAGCCCGATTAGCACAAGCAATTATTAGCCTCCTGACTCTCAGCTGAGAGGCTGCACCCACCTGCTAAAATGAAAGTGAAACTAAAGCTGCAAGGAGGCAAATTGCTGGCAGGGACAGGTAAAATTTTATTTTCTTGTGCTAATGAGTTGCTGAAACGATGCAAGGAGGTAAGTCAATAACTATAAATGTCTGTAGAATGTTCAAATTATTAGACTTATTTTTTAAAGACTGCTTTATTATTGTTCTAGACAACTTAACAAAATGAAGACGCTTTTTAAAATAAATGCTTGATCTGAAGAGGCCCAGTGCTATTGTATCTTCTTTTAAATAGCAGAGAATACTTCCAGAAAGCCACATCAATTTTAACAGCTTCTGTACAAGTATTGTCTGAAATGTAACAGTGTGCTGTTTAGTATTAAGAAAAGGCAGCTGGGTTAAACCCTGACTTTGTCATGTTTGGAGTAGATCTATTTAAATAATTGGGAGGAGTTAGTGTGATTACATTTAAGAAAACTTTCTGGCATTAATATACTGCCATAATGTACATTTCTCCAATTCTCTGCTATTTCTATGGGTCAGGTACACATGCACAGAAATACACAGCAAACAGTGTATATCATCTGTGCTGTTTGCTGTTTGGCAAATTGCTGGGAGGCAGAGGCAGAATTTTTTTCCCCTTGCTTTCCTCCCCCAAAACTAAGGTGCGTCTTATACTCCGGTGCATCTTATACTCCGAAAAACCGGTAAGTCCACATGGAGAGAAGTAAGCAGTGGGGTACCACAAGGCTCCGTCCTAGGCCCAGTACTCTTCAATATCTTCATAAACGACTTAGATGAGGGAATAGAAGGGGAACTTACCAAATTTGCAGATGACACTAAGCTGGCAGGAATAACCACACTATAAAAAAGATCTTGAGACTAGAAAAAGTGCAGAGGAGAGCAACCAGGATGATTAGGGGACTGGAGACTAAAACATATGAAGAGTGGTTGCAGGAACTGGGCATGGATAGTCTAGCGAAGAGAAGGACCAGGCGAGACATGACAGCAGTGTTCCAATATTTGAGGGGCTGCCACAGAGAGGAGGGGGGGTCAAGCTATTCTCCAAAGCACCCAAAGGACAGACAAGGAATAATGGATGGAAACTGATCAAGGAGAGATTCAACCTAGAAATAAGGAGGAACTTTCTGACAGTGAGAACAATCAACCAATCGAACAGCTTGCCCTCGGAAGTTGTGGGAACTTCATCACTTGAGACTTTCAAGAAGAGATTGGACTGCCATTTGTCAGAAATGGTGTAGGGCAGTGGTGGGCAAACCATGGCACATGCGCCAAATGTGGTGCATTGGATGATTACAAGTGGCGCATTGCATCCTTGCACCTACTTATTTTTTTTAATAGGTGTCATAACTGAATCCATCTTAATATTTTCAACACCAAAATGATCTCAGTTCAATTCGTACAGCCTTCGATAATGTTCAACTTCTTGGTGTCTGAAATTTAGAATGGAACTTGTGAGATATTACTTTAGGCAGGTTTACAAACATACGAATATTTTTATCGGTGTTGCCATTATGCGTTCCTGCTCAAACGATCGCAAAAACCGCGCACTAGCAACACATCATGTGTTTGAAGTCACATGCGAATGAGCGGCAAGCGTTCGATATGGTCAGTCAGTTCTGAGTGAGCCATTGTGGCATGGAGTTTGAAGCAGTGTTTTATTGAGTTTACTAGCGTGGTTTTTGTATTGAGAGTGATTGAAAGACAGATTCAAGATTAAATATATATTACGAAGTTCCAAGCTGATCTCGCTCTCAGTGCTTCATCTCGCTCAGAGCTTTCTCTTTCTCTCATCACATCCAACAACTGTGGTCCAGAGTTATCTTCACCAAACGAGGCTCTCCGGCAGCTGTAGCACCACCAGTGGGGTCCACGACAGCGATCACCCTCTCTTCCAAGAGATTATTTCTAACTATTGTAGACTGGTGCTCCAATAAACATGTGTCTTTTGAAATGGCGTAAATTAATTAATTGAATTGTGTGATTGAGTTATTCCTTTTCCTCCCTTAAGCAAAGCAGATCCTACCCCTATCCCTATTTTACAACCCCAAACGTGAAAGTAAGAAGGTAAAAATGTGCTTGAGTTGTATGGCGCATCTGAACTCATCTGTGAAAAAATTGGCACATGGTATGCTTAAGGTTGGCCACCACTGGTGTAGGGTCTCCTGCTTGAGCAGGGGGTTGGACTAGATGACCTTCCACAAGGTCCCTTCCAACTCTGTTAATCTGAACAGAAGAAATTGAAGCTTCTACAAGTGGCCACTAGGGGGCTCTGGAGCCACCGGATTTTGGAACTGATAGGCATCTCTAGTTCAGATTCTACTTCGGAGCCTCCCTTGAGCTGCAGCATTTCTGAAATTCTGAAATTATTGCGCTGTCTATATCAACATACAGTATATATTATGCAAATAGACCCACAGGCAGTCTGGGAAAGGGGGAGGTTATATAAGATCATGAGATGAAACAAGCCTTCATTTTGTCTTCCAGAATCTAGAAAAGATGGGAACTATTATTACTATTAGTTCAGGACAATTGTAGAAAATCGCTCCTTGGAACATAGCTCATTAATAAGAATAGATCTGGGCTCTTTCCCTCCCATCATCTTCTAAATTCTCCAGCTTGTAATAAAGATTTCAGTACTTTTTGCCATGTTTATATTAGAGGAAAAAACTTTCCCCTCAAAGACAGGAAAATGAATGGAAAAAAGGACGGTAGTTTAGGAGGGGGCAAAAAAAGGAAGCTAGCCCAAAATACAGTAACTGAACTTTTAGTGAAGGAAAAAGGAAAAAGATGGGAGATGGGAGAAGAAGGGGAGGGAAGAACATTAAATATTATTTGGGACACCTCCCGCATCCAGGCCTCTACTATCTCCCACAAAGGGAATTTGTGAGCAAGAGGCTAAGAACAGGACTGTGTGCAAAATAGCAGAGCCCTGACTAGCAGTGAATCATTTCAGTGAAACTGCTGGCCTTTTGTCCTTTCAAGTATCTTGTATGAGCAGGAATGAAAGCACATGTATGCATGCATGAATAAGTGTCTGTCTGACAACTTAATGTGTGTTATAAATTTGTGGTTTACTTCTGCAGAAACAATTATTCAGAAATTGTATATAAGATTTTTACATAATTTGCTTATCAGGAACACAGCACAGCCAAACCCTAACAAGTTCCCAAGTTTTAGAAGAAAAAAGAATAAGACCACCAATGGAGTAAGCACTTTTTATATCAATAGAAATTGATGGAATTGAATGCAGGGGATAATTGTTTTGGAATTAACTATTTTGTTGGGTACATTCATGATAAATAACCAATGAAGTTGTCAGTCTATTGACAATGCAATGCATGATACTAGGACCGTGATGGCGTACCACAAGTGGCACACGGAGCCATTTCCGAGGGCATGCGAGGTGTTGCTCTATATCAGCTCCAGTGCACATGCACATGCGCACACTGGCCAGCTGATTTTCGGCCTTCCAGAGGGGGAGGCCATTTTTGCCCTCCCCAGGCTTTAGGAAAGCCTTTTCCAAAAGCTGTGCACATGTGCCGAGCGGCGGAGTGCCAGAGCGGGCTGCCCCCCAAAGGGACAAAGCGAGGCAATGTCAGCCATTTCCTGGCGCCAGAGTCGAAAGGGCCCGGCGGAGCAGCTATGAAGGCACAGCAAATGTAAGGGGCTGGGATGCCAACAGGGCTGGAGTCGGTCTGCGAGGGAGTGACAGGCAAAACTCCATTTTGGCTGAAACAACGGGTGTTCATTGGGGTCTGGGTTTTTTGGGGGGGAGCTCAATAAAAATGGTGGAGGTGCAAAGAACCAAGCTGGGGAAGGAGCAGAGGGTGGGGCAGGCAGCCGTCCAGCCAGCAAATGCTGCCCCGTGTGCCTGAGTCAGCTCCCAGCGTTCCTTGTGCGCACCTCAGCCAGCCGGTAACTCTTGCCCTTCCACCCTGCTGCTGCTTTTCTGGAGCGGACGGGCTGTGAACGAGAAACGCTGGGAGCTGGCTCAGGCGCACAGGGCAGCATTTTCTGGCTGGGCGGCCACCTGCCCCACCCTCTGCTCCTTCCCTGGCTCGGCTGGCAGCAGGCAAGGCAGGGATCGGGCGGGGGCACCGCGTGGCCTGCGGTTAGGCCCATCGCCTGCCGCTGCGGCTGCAAAGAGGCTTGCCGCTGATGCTTCCTTCCTGGAGTGCAGGGAGAGGAGAGCGAGATCCGAAAGGGTCCAGTGAGCACCTGGTGCAGATGCATCTCGCTCACCAGCCAGCCAACCAGTCAGGCAGCAGCCGGGCAGGGCTCCCTGGCTTGCTCCACTCCTCCTGTGTGCAGAGAGAGAGAGAGAGAGGAGGAGGAGGACGGGAAGGCTACAACCCGCCTGCCTTTCGGATTTCGCCCTTCTTCTCTCCCCGCTACTCCAGGAAGGAAGCAGCATCTCTTTGCGCCTGCAGCGGCAGGCGATAGATGGAAAGGGCTGGGAGGCTCGGCTCAGGCTCCCAGCCCTTTCGACTCAGAAAAAAACAGACCCAGGTAACTACAGACCAATCAGCCTAACATCAATACCCGGGAAAATACTGGAAAAAATAATTCAAAAACAGATCTGCCACCACCTAGAAACAAACAAAGTAATAACCAGCAGCCAACACAAGTTTGTTAAGAACAAATCATGCCAAACCAATCTCATTTCATTCTTCAACACTGTGACCAAATTAGTAGACCAGTGAAATACAGTGGACATAATATACTTGGACTTCAACAAAGCATTTGACAAAGTAGACCACAACCTACTTCTCCGTAAGCTAGAAAAAAGTGGGATAGACAGCTCCACAACCAGATGGATTAACAACTGGCTGACTAACTGTACCCAAGGAGTATGGGTTTTTTGGCACGCAACAACAAAAAGGTTCGCCATCACTGTACTAGGAGTTCAATTTAAATGTAATAGTAATAATAGTAAAATGAATTTAAAACAGGGGGTTGAAATGAACATGATATGTTCTAAGTTAGTTGCATTGTAGTTAGTCTAGGTTAGTGAATTATAGTTGCATTGTAAAGTCCTGTGACCGTCTTTCATGCTATTTAATTTTACATATTCCAGGCAGTGGTGGGTTTCAATTTTTTTACTACCGGTTCTGTAGGTGTGGCTTGGTGGGTGTGGCTTGGTGGGCATGGCAGGAGAAGGATACTGAAAAATCTCCATTCCCTCCTGATCAGCTGGGACTCAGGAGGCAGAGAATAGATGGGGGCGGGGCCAGTCAGAGGTGATATTTACCGGTTCTCCAAACTACTCAAAATTTCCGCTACTTCCGGTTCCGGTTCGCTGCATCGCGGACGCTCCCCATTGAGCGCCTTTCCATTTCCCCGTTAAAGCCGCCAGAACAGCTGTCTGGCGGCTTGAAAGTCTCTGCCCCGGGCAAAGGGAGAGATGAGAGCCGGACAGGTGGGGTAGAACCCCCCCTAGTGCCCCAGGTGTCAGCCAGGGGCGCGAAAGGTGAGGGCTCCCCAGCCAGCCTGTCTCTTGCTCCGGGGACTTGGAAACCTCCGCTTTTGCGGAGCAAGATGCCGTGACCACCGCTGCTTCGTGAATGGGATTACAACTACTTAATTGATTAAACAAGCAGACAGAGAGAGACAGGATTTTTAAAGGGCAAGTACAGAATTTTTTTTTCTTTCAACTCCACTGCTGACTTTCACTTCGGAAGAAACTAAGTAACAGTTAATATGCTACAACATGGCGATCGGAGAAAGTGGGAGGAGAAGTGAAAGTAACTTTCGTTTCCCTAGCGGCTTTTTTTCTTATGGAAATTTTTGATTTTGAAAGTTGGCTTTACTCTCTCTGTCTCCCGATTTTGGATTAAATAATAACTGACAATTTTTTAAAAAAATAAAAGTCTAGCTGGCTTTGGAATTTAAAAGAATTTTAAAAGAATTTTAACTAGAGGCTTGGCTTTTTCTTTGTTCTCCACTGGAAATACTAAAATGGCTTCAAAATTTGGAAAGACTGTTTTGAATAAAAGAATGGACTATTCATCTGGTTATATTTCTAAAATGCAACTTACCACTGAGTTAACACCCCCAAAGTCTTTAACACCTGAAAATTTAATAAGTACCTTAAAGATCATGAAAGATGAACTTACTGCTGAATTTAACCAAAAAATCAATGAAATAGATAATAAAATGCAGGCTGCTTTAAAGAATATTGACCAACAAATTAGAAATGATGTGTTGGAGGTATGCAAAGGTCTAGCAACAAATATTGAAGTTTTGGCAAACCGCATTGAAGAAAATAAACAAGTTTTGACAACTTCAGTAGAATACATAGATAAAATGACATTGCAAATTTTGAAACAGAGGTGTTAATGACGCAATTCAGATCCATGGAATTTGCCATAAGGGTCAGGGGGTTGAAAGAGGGATTATATGAAGATTTGAAAGGAAGGATGGTGGAAGCTTTGGAGCAGGTGTCTGGACTGTCTAAAGAAGAATTAGCCAGGCAAATTGATAAAATATATAGAATCAACTCCTGGTATGCAAAACAAAAACACCTACCAAGGGATATTGTAATATACTTTACTACAAGAGCCTTACGGAATAGGATTATACAGGCGACGTTTAAGAATAACCTTCAGGTGAATGGCCAGGAACTAATGATATGGAAAGAAATTCCCTCTAAAATGCTCAAAGCCAGAAAAGATTATACCTTTCTGATTGATGAATTTAAAAGGTTAAACTTACAATAAAAATGGGAAGCACCAACAGGAGTCGCAGTGAAATTTCTGGGAAAAAGATATCGGTTTAATACAACAAAGAAAGCTACTGAATTTTATGCCAACGTCTTAAAGGCTGATATATCCAAGATTCCAGAGGAAAGATGTATGAAAACAAAAGAGGAGGAGGAGGGAAAGCCATCCCTTCCTCTTCAAATCGAAACAGGTTTACAGAATTCAAGTGATTGGCAGAGCCAGACAGATGTCTACAGTGTGGAAAAGGAGATGGAAGATCGGGGTCAGATGGGAGGCGAGCTGACAACTACAAAATTATCAAGTTACAAAAAGATGCAACCATCATCAAGATACAACAAGATGCAGCGTTGAAGTTTATTGGACAGATGGTTGCTAATATGACTGTACTTTTCTTTTTCCCTTCTTTCCTTAATTTTCTTTCTTTACTTCTTGCATTCTTTTTTTTCTTTTCTTTTTTTGTTTTTAACCTATTATTATTACTTTTTAAAGATTTAGAAAAAAAAAATTTTTGAAGCTAATAATTTGATATTTATTTATTATTTATTTATTTATTTTGGTAGTCTTATATGCACCCAACTCCCGAAGGACTCAGGGCGGCGTACAACAGAGAAAAAATACAAGAATAACCAATTAAATATTAATTAAAAGCAAATACAAAATTTAAAAACACAGTATAAAAACAACAACATCCATTCAACAACCATACATACTTGGGGGGTGAGCTCGAGTGGATTAAGCTCTACCCACCGCCTGCAGGAAAAGCCATGTCTTAACGGCTTTTCGGAAGGCCAGCAGAGTGGGGATGGTTCGGGTCTCTGGGGGAAGTTGGTTCCAGAGCGCGGGGCCGGCCACAGAGAAGGCTCTCCCCCTAGGGCCCGCCAGCCGGCATTGCTTAGTATATATAGTATTATTATGCTATTAATATAGTGATTGATTTCATGATGAAGTTTAAGATTTTTGTATTTTATATTTAGTTATTATTGGTGTAATATTTATTTAAGTTTTATTTAATTTTGAGAAAGAGCTGGAATTTTTATCTAAAATTATTAAGTTATAAAATATCATAATTTGTTTAAAAAGAAGGCTTATTCAAAGTTTGGAGTTAGTGCTGAATTTACAGGATAGATTGTATTCCCTTTTTCTTTTCTTTTCTTTTTTTTAGCCATATATATATATATATATATATATATATATATATATATATATATATATATATATATATATATATATATATATATACATATATATATATATATATATATACATATATATATATATATATATATATATATATATATATATATATATATATATATATATATATATATATATATATATATGTATATATATATTATCATTATTAATAATATTTTTAGAGATTTAGAATTTCTCTGAAGTTAATAATCTGATATATAGTAATGTTATGCTATTTATATAGTGGTTGGCTTTATGATGAAGTTTAAGGGTTTTGTATTTAACACTTGATTATTGCCTATGTAATATTTATTTAAGTTTTATTTAATAGTGAAGAAATGCTTTGCAGGATAGATGACGGAAAGGAGGAGGAAGGAATTTTTATGTGTACAATTCGGAGTTGAAATTTTTAAACAATAAGGTGGGGAAAAAAATTTTTTAACTTAATTTACATTTATCTTACTGATATTATGCCCTGTATTCTCTCTGGGAAGTCCGGGTGGGTGGGTTAGGGGTAGGGGGGAGAAAAATAAAAAATGTTTGTACTTTGTACTAATAAAACTTTTTGAATAAAAAAAAAAATCCGCTACCGGTTCTCCAGAACTGGTCAGAACCTGCTGAAACCCACCTCTGATTCCAGTCTCCCTATGTCAGGGGTGTCAAACTCAATTTCATTGAGGGCAGCATCAGGGTTGTGTTTATTTATTTATTTATTTATTTTTATTTATTAGAGTTCTTATAGGCTGCCCAATCCCATGGGACTCAGGGCGGCTTACAACAGAGATTAGAACTACACATTAAAAAGGGCATTTAAAAACATCATATTACAATATAAAAAGCCATTCATCCTTGGGGGAATCATCTCTTCACCCCGCCTGCCGGAAGAGCCATGTTTTTACTGCCTTGCGGAAGGCCAGTAGGGTGGGGATAGTCCGGATCTCTGGCGGGAGTTGGTTCCAGAGAGATGGGGCTCCCACAGAGAAGGCCCTTCCCCGTGGGCCCGCCAGCCGACATTGTTTGGCTGACGGGACCCGGAGAAGGCCCTCTCTGTGGGACCTCACTGGTCGTAGGGAGGAATGTGGCAGGATGAACTTGGGGGGGTGACTAGGGGGCATGGCCAGCTCGACATCACTCGTGTTGGTGCCTCTGGCGGCCTGAGCACTCTGTCAGCAAAAATGGGCTCCCAAGCTCAATTTTTGGCTGTGACGGCCTCCTGCAATCCCCTGCCAGTGAAAACGCAGCTCGGGAGGGCTGCCTGCAGCCCTCGCATGCTCCATTTTTGGCTGTGATGGCCTCCTGCAACCCTCTGCCAGGGAAAAGGAGCTCAAGAGGGTCCACGGCCCTCCTGAGCTCCGTTTTTGCTGGCAGAGGCAGCCCGAGCCAGTCCTTCGCTGTTTCCAGGGGAGCCCCGTGGGCCAGGTCTAAGCACCCCATGGGCCAGATCTGGGCCCTGGGCCTTGAGTTTGACACCCCTGCCCTATCTAGTTGTAATTAAAAAGAAAACAGTTCCTGTTTTGCTTCTTATTGATGGGTTCCCAGGACGGCATATCTGTGATTGAGATCCGTTTTCAGTATGTGTACCCTTGGCTTGTATTGTGTATTAAAAGAGAACATGGAAAAGAAAAAGAAAAAAAGGGGAGGGCTGTAAAGCAATTTGAGATGTGACCTCAGAAGAGAAAGTTGTAGGACCTGGGGGGGGGGTGTTTGAACCCTGCAGCAAGTGATCAGCTACAAGAGTTGTTGGCAGAGACAGTCAAAGGGAACCTCTTTTGAGAGAATTGATGAGGGTTGGCAGGGAAGAGAGTTGCTTGGTTACATTTCATTCAATAGCATAGTAAACAGTCCCTAGTATTCATGAACTTGGATGTGGTTCAGTGGTGGGTTGCTACCGGTTTGCCTCGGTTCGGCTGAACTGGTAGCTGCGGTGGCGGGAGGCTCTGCCCACCCGCCCGGACATCATCACAAATAATCTGTGCATGCGCAGAAGGTTGTGCACATGTGCAGAAGCGCCGCGCATGAGCAAAGCAAGAACAAGCAAGCATGCGTTCACAGTTTCAAACTGGTAGCGAAGGTAAGTGAAACCCACTACTGATGTGGTTGTTCCTAATGGTATAAGGAAAAACTGTGGAAAAGTCACAATTAGAGAAGGGATATTAGATGGCCAGAGAGGGAAGCAAGACATCCCCTAGAGCTCCCCCTAATAAGTGTCATTGTTACGGGAATGCTTTTTTCCAGTTATTGGCAGAAAGCAAAATGGGTTTCATGTTTCTGGTCTCTGTTTGCTTATTGCATGGAAATTTTCTGAGATTTAAAGAAATGAAGTATTGTGTATGATGATAAAATTATTATGAGATTTCCAAGAAATATTTTGGTATTGTTCCATTCTTTCGATTCTAGGTAATGGATTTTGTTGAAGAGTTGTGTGTAGCCATTGCTATCTTTCATGTCTTTCACATAGCTAAAGATTGAGGGGAGCAAATTTTGAAGATCCTTTTTAGCTTTGGAGAGCTGGAATTTGGGGACCTAGTAACAAAAGCTTTGCCCCAAACCTTGCAAGACTTAAGACATCTGTTCAGGGGCGGCTTGCTTGTTCTTCGCGCTACCCGTGCGCTGCGTGCGCATCACCATGTTTCAGTGTGCGCGCCCCCTTGTGCGATTTTGCTTCCTGCGCATGCGCAGAAGCAAAATCTCATGAGGGGGCACACGCGCGCATGTGATTTTGGCATTTTTTTGCTTCTGCGCATGCGCAGAAGCAAAAAATTGCTGAAATCTCATGCGCACGTGTGTCCCCTCATGAGATTTTGCTTCCGCGTATGCACAGGAAGCAAAATCAGCCCAAAAATTCCCCAAAAAAAGATGGCACCGTGTGACAGACCGGTGAAGACGGCACCAGAGCTGTCGCGCGCAAATAGCGCCATCTGCTGGCCGCTACCGGTGCGGTAGAGTCGACCGCACCGGTAGGAACCCACCACTGCATCTGTTTCAGTTCTTAAATTCCTTGTAATGGCATGTAAGAAGGACCTTGGGAGACAGACTGAAGAGTGCAGTCTAAACAATCATCATGCAGTTCTCAGCCCACAGAAGCAGAAGACCCCGGTATTTCTGAAGGGACTTTCCAGACAGTAAAATGAAAGGAGGAGAGAAATACTTTTCAGATTTGCAAGATTCTGTACTCCTGCTTGTAATTCTTCTCTGGACAGACTGGAAGGGCTAACATTCCTGTATCTCCCCAAACCATACAGAGTCTTTTGGGAGTTGATCTGCCTTAATAAATACAACTACAATTACAACTACAACTACAACTACAACTACAGGATTTTGAAACTAATTGGCTATCAAGCCAATGAAAGTTGTGCACTTTTGATCTACTTGATATGACCTAGTGCAAGTGTTGTACACCCATCACTGTGTCATTGTCTCTATCCCACCATCTTTCCCATAGATTACTGCTAGAGATAAAAGGAGCCATCCTTCCATGCGTTTTCCATTTGTGCTCAACTACTCAAATCTGTAATTTAAAAAGCCCTTGTATGCTAAATGTGTCAGAAATATGTATCTCAGAATAGAGACATCTATGCAACATATTACTCTAGTGACCTGAATAATGTCTTGTTAAATAATTTTTTATTTCTGCTTCTCAATAAATTAGGATGGTGCTATTTACAATTAACTGTATATGTGCTGTTCAGAGATCTCTGTAAAAAATAAAAAGCAAACAACAGCCATAAAACCTTCCATGCCCACAATTGCATCAACTTAAATATATAGTTACTTAAACTTAGCAACTTAAATATATAATTTTCCAAGATACTGCTTTTAAAATTGTTTATTACCCTTAAGATATTTTTTGTACATCTGTTCTTTGATATATCCCAGATGGCTACTTTGTTTACACTTGCTTTTTTAAAATTAAATGCTTCCACTTAAGAGTTTTATTTTCTCCTTTTGCATAAAGACAGATGCAAAGAAAGAATTAAACAGTTCAGTTTTCTCCCTGCTGCCTGACACCTTCTCGACTTCATCTCCCATTAGTGGATCAACCATTTCCTTAATTTTCTTTTTGTTCCTAACATTTTGAAAGAAAACCTTTTATGTTATTTTTGGCATTTGTTGCAAGCCTTAGTTCATTCTGAGCTTAGGCCCTTTTGAATCCATCTTTGAAGATTCAGGCCAATTGCTGGTACTCTGCTTTAGTTAGGAGTCCCTCTTTCAGGTTTTTTTTATATTTGTCCTTTCTGTCTTTCAGTTTGTCAGAGTACTCTTTGTGCAACCATGCTGGTTTTGTCTGAAGTCTCTTGTTTTAGTTTGGACCTTTATTATCTCAAGCATCCTGAATTGTTTTCCCTCTAGGATTTTCCTTCCTAATCTCTTTCTTAGTTTATTGAAATCAGCTATCTTAAAAGTCTAAAACACTAGTCTGATTTTGTTCAGTTACCTGTGCCTGCATTATGGTGAATTCTAATATGACATGGTCACTGTCCCCCAAAGTTCCTACAATTTCCAATCCCTCAACCATTTGATTCCTAAAAGTAAGAATTAAGTCCAGCACAGCTAACCCTCCAATTCCCTCCTCCACCTTTTCGATGATAAAGTTGTCAGGAACTTGTTCGATCTCCCACTTCCTGCAAAGTTTGTTTCCCAGTGGGTATCAAGGTAGTTAAAGTCCCTAATTACTACAGTGGTGTGTCGCTTGCACACCTCAGTTAACTGATTAGCAAAATATTCATCTATTTCCTCTGCTTGATTGGATAGCCTATAGCAGTGATGGCGAACCTATGGCACGTGTGCCATAGGTGGCACGCGGAGCCATATCTGAGGGCACGCGAGGCGTTGCCCTATGTCAGCTCCAGCATGCATGTGCGTGCTGGCCAGCTAATTTTCAGCCTTCTTTTTGGCTGTTTTTGCTTTCCCCGGGCTTCAGGAAACCTCCTGAAGCCTGGGGACGGTGAAAAACGGCCCAACCAGAAGTTTGTTTCTGAACTTCCGGTTGGCCCGTTCAGCCGTTTTCGCCGTCCCCAGGCTTCAGGAGGCTTTCCTGAAGCCTGGGGGTGGTGAAAAATGGCCCAATGGGCCAACCAGAAGTTTGTTTCTGAACTTCTGGTTGGCCCGTTTGGCTGTTTTTCGCCGTCCCCAGGCTTCAGGCGGCTTTCCTGAACCCTGGGGACGGCAAAAACCAACCCAACGGCCCTACCAGAAGTCCAGAGGCTTCAGTGAGGCCTGTGTGCATGCGCGGGGGGCAGCGGGGGGGGAGGTTGTGTGTATGCTCAGGGGGGCAATGTTGGGGTTGTGTGCATGCACTTGGGGGGAGGGCATTGCATTATGGGTGTGGGCATGTGAATGCTCTATTGTGTTTGCAACCCGAGCCAAAAAACGTTCGCCATCACTGGCCTATAGTATATACCTACAGCATGGGTGTCAAACTCAAGGCAGGGCTACCCTGGAAACAGTGAAGGATCGGCCTGCGGTGACTCTGCCAGCAAAAATGGAGCTCGCGAGGGCCACGCGCAGCCCTCCCGGGCTCCTTTTTTGCTGGCAAAAGGCTGCAGGGCATCGAACTGGCCACACCCACCCTGGCCACGCTCACTCAGCCCCCTGAGGTCAAACATAACCCTGATGTGGCCCTCAATGAAATCAAGTTTGATGCCCCTGACCTACAGCAATGTCATTTTCTAATATTCACCCACATACTTTCAAAAAGGCTTCCATCCTTGGTATTGTATATTTCTGTAGAGGTGTAGTAATTCTTTACATATGATGCAACTCTTCCCCCTCTTTTGTTAAGTCTGTTTCCTTTTTTTTCAATAGTATGTTCCAATCATAGGCTTCATCCCACCATGTGTCAATAATAGCAACAATGTCATACCTGCCCTCATGGACTAAGACTTCATGTTCTCCCTGTTGCCCAACCTTTGAGCATTATACAAGCATCTAAGCCAGTGGTTCCCAACCTTAATGCCGGGACCCACGACCCGCCCCCGTGCTCCCACCGCGACCCACCCCGCCGCCGCCATTTGGGTTCTTTTACCCTCTGCGCATGTGCAAAGCGTTCTGCGCATGAGCAGAGGGTAAAAGAACCCAAATGGCGGCGTCCGGGCAAAGTCTCCAGATCCGGGCGAGGTTTCCGCTCTCTTTGCGTGTTGCCTCTGGAAGGCGTGCGCGACTTCGGCGGGGCTGGGACAGGCGGCTGCCCGGAAAGAGCCATCCCCTTTGCAGAGTCTCTCCCGTCTACCTGTAGCGTTCGGGGCAAAGGGGGTGGCTCTCTCCAGGCAGCCGCCTGTCCCGGCCCCGCCAAAGTCGCACACGCCTTTCGCGACGGGGCTCAAAAAGCTCTCAGAGGCAACACGCGAAGCAAGCGGAGACCTCGCCTGGATCTGGAGACTTTGCCCGGACGCCGCCATTTGGGTTCATTTACCCTCTGCGCATGCGCAGAATGCTTTGCCCATGCACAGAGGGTAAAAGAACCCAAATGGCGGCGGTGGGGTGGGTCGTGGGGTGCTGGTTGTGGGGCGCGATATGGCCAGGCTTGTGGCAGTGGGGGGGAGCTGAGGATGCCGGGGCGACCCCTGGGAAATGGTCGTTCAACCCCCAAAGGGGTCGCAACCCCCAGGTTGGGAACCGCTGATCTAAGCCCTTTGTAATCAACCCTACATTTGCTTCCTGCATCTCCTGTTTATGCCTAGTATGAGTGTCCCTTCCTTCTCACCACTGCCTTATTCATTGTGTGATTTGTTTGTACAGGTTTATGCTTTGGATTTGGTCCTAAAGTATGGCCTCCTTCACTTCCAGTTTTAGTCATCAATCATCAACACGTGCCTTCTTTTCTTTGGGGAAATCTGGGCTATGTTTCTTCCTTTCACTGGAACATTTGATAAAGACCCTTCTCAAGATGTCAGCATATGCTTTCTTCCAGGGGGATATGAAATTGATTGTTCAGCTCCAGCAGAAGGGACTGTTTTTTTGTCCTCTCAGTCATATGATGCCATCAGTCTTCCTTGCTAGTGTCTTCCTCTTTCTTGGTAGTTGTTTCTTTCTTGCTGTGTTCATTTTGGATACAGACTTCTGTCTTTATTAGGATTTTCATGGATAAGTCTCAGAATAGTGAGTTGTGCCTCAAGACCTTCCCCTTTCTCTCGCAGCAATCCAATCAATTTACATTTGCTATAGGTATAATTTGAGTCACCCTTGGGCTGGAATGCAAACATGACACACACACTTTGTCTGTAACTACCATGCTAGTCAGGGGTGGTCTGTAAGGTCTGTAACTTACCTTCGCCACCGGTTCGCATTGCGACATTTCGCACGCGTCCCCTTGTGCAATTCTGCTTCCACACATTCTCAGTAGCTATAATCAGCCCGAAACACAGCTGAGGAGCTGATCAGCTGTGCTTCGGGCGAAGGAATAAAGGTAAGTATAAATCGGGGGTTGGCGGGAGGGCCCTTTTCCAAGCAGCAGCAGAGGAAAAAACTTCCAAACAGTAAAAAATTCGGAAAAAAATTTCAAAAAAAGGATGGCAGCGCCCATGGACCGGCACTGAACGAGCCGGATCTGTGATGCCATCGTGACATCACCAGCGGGTCGCTACCGGTTCGGGCGATCCGGTCTGAACCAGGAGGAACCCACCCCTGGTGCTAGTCTCTTTCTCCATGGCTTTGTTATTCTTGGTGCAAATGCTCCCAGGAAATCCAAGGCAAACGGAGTCTAGTTTTAACAATATTTTCAATACTGCAGTCTTTCTCTTGTGGCAAAGAATTGATTCAGCAACCTGAATCAGCAAAACTTTCTGGGATTAATATATTGCCATAATGTACATTTCTCCAATTCTTTGCTATTTCTATGGGTCAGACACACATGCACAGAAATACACAGCAAACAGTGTATATCATCTGTGCTGTTCGCTGTCTGCTGTTTGGCAAATTGCTGGGAGGCAGAGGCTTTTTTCCTTGTTTTCCTCCCCAAAACTAAGGTGCGTCTTATACTTCGGTGCGTCTTATACTCCGAAAAATACGGTATTTAAATGCAGAAAACTTGAAAAGAGATTAGATGGGAATTTTCCAGAACGGAAGTTGGCGGCTAACTAGCAATTTGGAAATAACCATAGAGTGATTGCAATACAACAAAGATTAAGACCAAAGAGATTACTGAGATCTATGTAATTGGCTTTGGACAAAATAAAAGAAATTGGAGATTTGGAAAAAATACTTTTGAAGAAGATTTAGAAATATCTTGGAAATTTATGGAGATTTATGTCTTAAGAGTGATTTTGTGATACTGAGGAGCTGACAGTGCCATCTGTTGGCGAAAATAAATTACTACAACATGAAATGGGAAAGTTACTACAAAATGAAATCGAAAAGTTTTTTTTCTTTTTTGAAGATTAGACTGTGACCTTGATTTTTTTTAAAAAGGCTGTGAACTATTAAAGAGAAAAAAGGAGTGTTCAATCATCCGGTTTTAATTTTTTGGTGAGAGAAAAGACTTTGAACTGGAATAGACTGTAACACAACGAGAGGAAATAGACTTAAGCTACAATTTCAATACCTATATTTGATCTAACTGGACAAAATGGAGTTATCTTTTTATGAAGAGCTGAAGGAGATGTTATCATTCATTCATGAGGATTTAAAAACTTGCCTTTCGGAATTGAGAAAGGATAAGAAAATTGAAGTGAAGTTGGAAGATAAAGAACAAAGAGAATTTACTGTGAGGGACAGTGTTGCTATTGAAGAAAAAATAATGAAAATAAAAAAGAGACTGAGAATTACATTGGGTTTTACAGTGACAATGAAAGAATAAAAGAGGAATGTTGGTTACAGAAGAATCAATTAAAAAATAAAAAGGATAATAGGAAAAAGAGTGTGGGAGAAAAAGAGTTAAGAGTTAAGCAAATAATATATTTTAAAAAAGGAAAAGAAAGAAAAAGAAAAGAAGTTACCTTTATAATGAGAGAAAGAAAAAGGGGAGGAGAAAAAAGAGAAAAGGAAAGATTATAAAAGATGGAACACTGGAGAGATTAAAGGAAAATGGATGAAAGTAGGAGGTTAAGAAAATAAGAGGGGTATAAAGATATATTGTAATAGTATTGATGATATTTAGATAGTAATTTCACATAAATGTTCAGTTTAAGGTATTTGTATAAGATTTTAGTATTAAGGGTTATATTAGTAAATGAAAAAGATGGATTGTTATAAAATGATGATATTACAAAAGTGAAAATTAATTGGATAATGAAACTAGTAAAGATGGATGAAAATAAACCTGGACACATTAAATAAGATGAGATGTTTAAACAATTGAGATAATTTAAAAATGTGATTTTATGTAGAAAAATTTAATGATGAATAGTAGGTTGGTGAACATTGGTAATTTGATTGGATGGAGATTCAGTGCTAAATTATAAATTAAGGGCAATCATAGTAGTTTAAATAAAATTGAGGAAAAGATGGAATGTCCAAAAGGATTAAAATATATGGGAAAGATAAAAGTAATATGAGGGATGTTAGATAAAGAAATTTAGATGATGATGTTAAACGATTAAAGTGGTAAAGATTAGAAAAAAATGAATATACCTAGGAAAATGTATGGATGTACTTAGAGATGATTTATGATATATGGAATATATAGAAATATATATATGAATATGAATAAGGTTATATCCCAGAAGTAATATTTGAAAGAGGGTAGGGGGTGGGGTGGGGTTTAGGGGTGGATGGGAAGGGGAAAGGGAGGGGGAAGGAGGGGGAGAAAAAGAGGGAAAAACCAGAAACTGGGAAGATTTTACATGACAAACACATATAAGGAAAAGAATTAAATTAAAGATTATAAATGGAATAATTGGGAATAAAATAAGATTACGTACAATTCAGGGTTGCTGGAAAACCATCCCAGAAAGGAAAAAATATAGCAAAGAAGGAGAAAAGGGAGGGAGAAGAAGGAGAAAGTAAGTAGAAGAGGGAAAAGAGGGGTGAGAGATAAGAGAGGGTAGGAGAGGAAGGAGAGAAGAGGTGACGAGAGAGAGGAAGAAAGTATTTCAGGAGGAGAAGAAGGGAAGGAAAGAAGAAATGGAAGGAGGGGTTATAAGATAAAGGGGGGATGGAAGAAAAAGCAATCCTGAACTAAAATAAAGCAATAAGATAAATACAAGAAATATGTATAAATATGAAATGAATGTATAAAAGATTGAAATGAGATTATAAATATGTGAAATGTCTATATGAAAATACAATAAAAAAACTTTAAACAAAAAAAAAAGAATGGAAATACTTTGGAATCAGGGGGCCATAAAACGCATAGCTACTCCAGCTGAGCTGAAGTCTGTTCACCTTATCCAGGTCTTCATGGCCTCCAGTCCCTGGGAAAGGACCTTAATAGCACTGCTTGATCAACCCAGGGTGGAGGGGTAATACAGCAACTTACTGCAATATTAGAAGCCAGAATCAGAATGTTATATTAGATCATGTCTGATACTTGGTTAAGCGTAAGATGTCTACATAGGTTGGCTTATCAAGGGAAAAAAGAACAGACTTGACTTTCCAAATAGTCAATTTAATGTGGTGAATGAAAATAGCGTCTGAAGGAAACAGAGTGGGTGAGTTTATGTTCCAGCCCAAGGCCTAAGTCACAAGAATAACTCATCGTTGTTGCTGGGCACAATGTAGAGGAAAGAATAATCAGCTTTTTAGCATGAGGAAAACTGCTGAATGATAACCAAGCTGCTTTTCACAAAAATCTCCACTATGGGGATGTGGTTTCTTGCTCTGACTCGCTTGCCCTGACTTCCCTTGTGCTAATGTTTGTGTGCAGGAAGATGGCAATGATGCAAGCTGAAGCATCACTTTCCACCGAAGGGAATCGGCTGAATCATCCCACTTGCTTTCTCTGAACAGATCCCCTCCTTCCCTAATATGATGTCTTCCCATGACAGCTTTTCCACCAGTAGCTACCTCAACTGCCAATTCTTTTTATTCTCACTCCTCCATAGTATGAACTGGCAGCACAGGTGAAGAAGGAAGAGAAATAGCAAGCCTGGCCCAATTGCTCCCCTGCCTGCTATGGCAGATTCGGTACTCAAGGGCCATGCTTTTGCAGGCCCTGGAATGGGAAGGTATAAAGAGAAAAAAAGGGGGGGGGCAAGGGAGGGAAGTACTATGGACAATGAAACTGGGAATCCACTCACTTAAAGAACTGGTTGTAGGGAACTATTGCTCTAAGCTAGTCTTTCTCAACCTTGACTTCTTGAAGATGTGTAGACTTCAACTCCCAGAATTCTGGCTGGAGAATTCCAGAGGTTGCTCCACACATCTTTAAGTAGTTGACGTTGAGAAACATTTCTCTAAGCATTTTGTAAGAGGAAGAAGAAAGAAGAAGAAAAAAAAATCATTCCCTTTGGAACGTTTTCCAAAGTGAGATGATTTCCAATGCATATTTTTAAAGTCTGTATGTACCATAATTTATGATTGTTTTAAAACATTAGATCTCCATACAGGTTTGTGACTGTAATAAAGATTTTATTTTTATAGAACTTTTATGGCTGTACAGCTCATTCAGTGGCTCACAACAATCAAAAACACTAAAGATAAAAACAAAACCACCCTTCCCACCCAGGTGTCAGCCCAAATAAGATTGACTTGATTTGATTTTTTAATGTTATGTAACTCAATCCCAAGGAAATTAATTAGAGGGGCTCTTAAAAACATTCTTCAAATGCTTTTTTAAAAAACCACACATTATAATCGAAACTATTACTGCTATGGAAATGTCTGGGACTATCATCACGTTCAGCTATAAAGCCTTGCCTGGGTATTAACCACAATGCTTGTAGCACAACAGTGACACTTGGAACATGGCTTTACAAGGTTAAGGATTCAGCTCATTCAAGGCTATCAGGAAATTTCAGCTGATCCAAATTATAGCTGTGGACTAATGACTGATTCACTAAGGAATTGAGATCATTGCTGATTTGGCCATATTTCAAGATTCTGGTCTCAATCATAAAACCCTTAAATTAGGGCAGAGAAACCATTTCTCTTGCATCATTTCATGTGTGGGGTTTTGAATCATGTTTTTACTCCTGGCAACTACTAGTGAACTAGTCTTTTCACTTTTCTTGGCAAGGATTCAGAAGTGGCTTGCCCTTGCCGTCTTCCTGGAGCTAAGAGAGGGACTGGCCCAAAGTCACCCAGCTAGCTTTAAACTCAGTCTCCTGGTGTCTCTCCTTGTGTCTTAACCACTAGACCAAACTGACTCTTTAAGTCTGACCTTAGGCTCTGTATATTGTACAGTTGCTGGCAGCAATAACCAGTGTTCCTGACTGCATGCAGAATGAGGACTCCAATGCTTAGCTCTGTGCTTTCATTGTTTTTGGAGACACGGGTGAGCAATCTACAGAAAAGAGCAGTCGAGACTATGAAGATGAGGATAAAGACCAACCACACTCAATGTGTAGTCCTTAATGGAACTATAGTACAGCTAAATGGAGGGAAGCATGCAATGGGGTATCTCAAGGTTATATCTTAGGCCTATAATCCTTCAACATCTTCATAAAAGATTTAGATGAGGGGATAGAAGGGGAACTCATCAAATTTGCAGATGACACCAAGCTGTGGGGAATAGCCAACACTTTAGAAGATAGATTGAAGATACAGAAAGTTCTTGATAGACTTGTACACTGGGCTCTATCCAACAAAATGCAATTCATTGGTGAGAAAAATAAGGTGTTACACATAGGCAAGAAAAACCAAATGGACAGATATAAAATATTGTAGGCAAGAAAAACCAAATGGACGGATATAAAATATTGTAGATGATAACAGGCTCATCAGTAGTAACTGTGAGAGGAATTTAGGTGTCCTAATAGACAAGCACTTAAGTATGAGCCAGCAGTGTATTGCACTGCAGCCACCAAAAAAGCCAAAGCAGTCCTAGGCTGCATCAACAGAGGGATAGTATCAAGATCATGAAATGATGATACCACTTTATACTCCACTTGTGAGACCACACTTGGAATACGCTATTTAGTTCTGATAATCACGATTCAAAAGAGTTTGAGACTCTAGAAAGTGTGCAGAGAAGAGCAACAAAGATGAAAAAGGATCTGGAGGCTAAACCATACAACAAATATTTGAGGGTACTAGGAATTTCTAGTCTAGTGAAGAGGACTAAGGGTGACATGATAGGCGTCTACCAATACTTGAGGAGTTATCACAGAGAAGAGGGGGTCAACCAGAGGTGGGTTCCTGCCGGAGCTGTCCGGTACAGAGCTCCGGTAGGGAGCGGCCAATTGCACAATTTGCACATGACCGCTCTGGAGCCCTCTCTGCCGGTCCGGCGCACGCGTCGCCATCTTTTTTGGTGAATTTTTGGCCGATTTTGCTTCTGCGCATGCGCGGAAGCAAAATCTCACGAGGGGATGCGCGTGAGAGAGAGATTTCAGCAAGATTTTGCTTCAGCACATGCGCAGAAGCAAAATCTCACCAAAATCTCGTGCACATGCGCGTCCCCTTGCAAGATTTGGGTGAGATTTCGCTTCCACGCATGTGCAGAAGCAAAATTGTGCAAGGGGGCACGCGTGCGTAGCGAGCAAGTGCCCGAATCATGAAGATGCGCGCGCAGCGCACCGGCACTGACAAGTAAGCAACCCGCCCCTGGGGTCAACTTATTCTCCAAAGCACCTGAGGATAGGATAAGAAGTAACGGACAGAATATTATTAAAGAGAGATCCAAACTAACATTAAGGAGAAATTTCCTAACAGTGGGAACAATTAATCAGTGGAATGTCTTGCCATCAGAGGTTGCGGGTGCTCCATTACTGGAAGTTTTCAAGAAGAGATTGGATAACTATTTGGCAGGAATGGTATAGGGCAGTGGTGGCAAACCTTTTTCGGCTTGCGTGCCAAAAAGGGGGGTGGGCGCGCTCGCGCGCTCTCGCGTGCCCACACCCATTCCCTCCCCCCCCACGCATGCGCACAACACCCCCCCATGCTGCCCCCTGCGCATGCGCACACACCCCCCACCCCCGCGTAAAGGCTTACCGGAGCCTGGGACGACGAAACCGGCAAACCGGAAGTGCGAAAAAACGCACTTCCGGTTTGCCGGTGTGCTGTTTTTTGCATTCCGGGGGGTTCAGGGAAGCTCCCTGAACCCTCCGGAGTGCAAAAAACAGCACACCGGCAAACCGGAAGTGCGTTTTTTCGCACTTCCGGTTTGCCGGTGGGAAACCCTCGCGTGCTGGCTTCTATGGCTCCGCGTGCCACCTCTGGCACGTGTGCCATAGGTTCGCCACCACGGGTATTAGGGTCTCCTTCTGGGATGAATGATGAGACATCCCTCAACTACATTCCACTTGGATTACTATAATGCACTCAATATAGCATTGCTATATGCCTCAAGAATTCTGCATTTACACTATTAAATGGACTGATAATGCAGATCATATTACTCCCTTGCTATGACTGTTTCTAAGCAAAATTCAAAGCAATTTCATGGGCTAAAAATCCTGTATGACATGGCTCCAGTCTATAAGAAATATCATTTTCTCCCAGACATGCTTGCCTGGATCTTGAAATCTCATTGTCTGAGATGAGGTGGATATTACTGCCAACCTTAATGTGATTAGGTAAATGTATCATCTGGTGAGGTTAGCACCATATGGGTTTTGTTTATATTGATGATGCTTCTGATTTAAACTACCAATAAGTTTCCATTATATGTTAGCATATACTGCTGAAGTCTTTTTTGAAATTCATTTCTCTTTTCCATGCTTCATTAGGTGTCTGCAATGTGATCTCAGGTCTCCTCCTTCTCATGAAATCAGATTTTGTATCTGTCACTTCTTATTGTATATTTTATTGCTCAATTTTGAGCGTTACCTTAATTAGCATAATTTGGTGCTTTTTGATATTGTAATAGAAACAGTTTTTCCAATTCTTTGCCACTGTGGTTTTCTATACCTCCTAACCACATGTGGCATTTTGACTGCATCATCTTTTCAGGTTTTAATAGTTCTGCTGGGATTTTCTCAGCTACTGAAGCCTTGTTTTAGCTATGTTTTCTAAGGCTCATTCAGACATTTATTTCCAGAAAGTCTGGTTCTATTTTGGTGATCAATGAGTGCACATATTGTTTGGGGGAACTTCTTTGTACAGTGCTTCTGTACCTTCCTGTAAACCCCTTGGGCTCTTTCCAATATAATGCCCATCAATAGAATGGTAATACTCTGCTATTACTCACTGTGTGATCTTGATGCTTCTCCACTTCCATTTTTCTACAGTAGTTCTGTGCTGAATTCAGAAGGAGACTTAAAACTGCATCTGCAGACTTTCTAAGCACCTGCTTCTAACTCAGTATCGGAAAATACAGGTCCAACTTCTGACAGGATGTGTTACTCCTCCTAATCAGGGTCTGTTCATCACTACTCACTATGTGACTGTTCCTTGCTGAAAGCTTCCATAAAATTAGAAAGCAGAAGGTAAAGGAATCATCTCTCCTAAGGTACACCAGGCACTGCACATTTTAATGGGCATGAATGTATCAGAGCAGAAGTAGTTCCAATTAGAGCAGAAGGCAAAAATCACTCATATAAGCTTTAATGGGGAAAGTGGACATGAATGAACTTGCTTCCTATAGCAAGCAGGATTACCAACAGTAAAGTAGCATCAACTCCCAACATCATGTTATGTGTAGGTGTTTATGCACATATTAATGGATTTTCTCCCCTAAAATGTTGCATTTTGAAACTTTAAATATATTTAACCATTTCTTAAACTGTTATGGCTATAAAAATGCAGATCTATTAAGATCTTACTTATATTAGATTTGTTTGGAAAATAATAGCATAGCTTCACCAAACTTACTGAGAAACATACTTGGAAAACTAAAACAAAAGATCATTTTGTTAAAAAAAAAGTAATCTTTATTCAATATTCAAGATATAAACATGGTTAATATATGCAACTTTCCCTAATTCCTATGCTAAAAAAACTATTTAATGAACCAATGTTATGAAGGACACTGTTTACTGTTCACATCTATTAATATGATGCACAGTGATACAAAGCAAAAATCATTAAAGCAGACAAATCTGTATCGGAAATCTATCAACAACTGATAGGGTTGTCTGAAAACCCTTTTTAAAAAATTAAGAGGGAGCCAATTTGTAACAGTAAAGCCAAGGGGCTCATGCCCCATTAACCAAATTTTTAACACCATGGCATTATGATATTGTTTTCCTCTCTACCCCTGCTCACAGCTGAGGTAGTTAAAAATTGTCTGTAGCTGTTGCAGTTGTAAAGTATTTTCCCCTCCTCACCCAATACAGTTTTTTGTTATGGGTATATGCCCATTTCTACAAATGACTCTGTACGGCTCACAGTTCAGAAACATATCATACAATTAAAATCTTAAAAACGCTTTAAAACAATAAACAATAATAAGCATTGAAATACTAAAAACATTAAAACGTCTAATTTGAGAACATACAAGGCAAGACAGCTGGCCTGTTAACAATAAGGGAGGGGAGAAGGCGCATGTAGCACCCCAGGCTTGGGAGCATAGCTGGGTCAGGGTTGGAGCCATTCTAATCTCTGAAGAGAGGATGTTCCACAGAGCTGGGGCTGCTGCAGAAAAAGCTCATCTTCTAGTCCCCGTCAGCTGACATTCTTTGGCTGATGGGATCTGCAGCATGCCCATCTAGTTGGACGAGTAGAAACTCTGTAAAAAAAGGCAATCCCTCAGCCCTCCTATGCAGGGCTTTATGTAACTACCAGGACCTGGAATTGCACCCAGAAACACACTGGTAATCAGTGCAGCTCATACAGGAGTGTTGGTGTTGGTGTTACGTGTGCCATATTTCTGGCGCCAGTTACCATCCGCACGGCTACATTCTACACCAATTGAAGTTTCCAAATGGTCTTCAAGGGCAGCCCCATGCAGAACATGTTACAGTAATCTAATCTGGAGGTTAAAAGGGCATGAGTTACTGCAAGCAGGGCCTCCTGATCCAGGTATGGGCACAACTGGCGTACACCCAATGTGTGCAAAGGCCCTCCTGGCCACAACATGCCACCTGCTCTTTGAGGAGGAGCTGCAAATCCAGGAGGATCCCCAGATTGCACACTGGGTTTTCTTGGAGCAATGCCGCTCCACCCAGAACCAAAAATGGAATATCCTTGTCCTGGGGGTGGGGATCAACATATCCACAGCCACTTCATCTTCCAAGGGTTGAGTGGGAGTCGGTTTTCACCCTTCCAGTCCCCAACAGCCCCCAGACACTGGGATAGGACGTCCATGGCATCACTCAAGGGGCCTAGGGTAGAGCTACAGAGCTGCTGTGATCCACAAACTGATTATATCTCACCCTAAATCAAGGGATCACCTCACCCAGCAGCCCCTTGTATATGTTAAATAGAAAGGGAGAGAGAACAGAGCCCTGAGGTAGCCCAAAAAGTAGGGGTCACAGGCTAGATCTCCTTCCCTCTATCAATAGCGACTGGAACCGGTGCCGTAAGAAGGAAGAGAACCAGCACAGTACAGTTTCACCCACCCCAGAATTAAATCTCTGTTGAGACTTAATATAATTATGCCCAGAATTATCATATTGACTTAGTAAAGTAAAGTTACTAGGAGTTCAGCACCATATAAATTTAATAAATTATTATTAGTAGTAGTAGTAATAGTACCATCCTTAGATGCAGAGGGTTGGAGGTTTCAAGTTAACAATGGAACTTCAGCTTTGTATAATGTCCTCAGTAATTTTTTTTATATTAAAATCCAGCTCTCTTTGTATGTAATAAATGTTCCAGTTATATCAGATCAAGATTTGTTCTGTTTCTTTTGGGCACCTGATGGTATTTAAGAACATGTTGTAGCAAAAATTTGTGGAAAAGACTAGTAAATACTATATTTTGTTAGCAAATATTTCTAAAGAGATCCTTTGCTGAATAAAAGGGGAAATAAAGTTTTTTTAAAAGTGCCATTTTTTACTGTAGACAGACAGCCAAAAAATGAAAACTGCCATTAAAAACTTAAATATTACATACATTAACACAACACTGTATTTTATAAGTATGCATTAGACTGAACACATATATTATTATAACTCTATAATTATGCATTTAAGAAATATATTCTAAGTCAGACCAAGAGACTTTAGAGGTCCACTTTTTTTTTTTTTGGTCCCTATCTAGGAAACCAAAATTTCCGAATTAAATTCCAAAAACAGGGAGGCCAGTCCAAGTGCTCAAGATTGCTAAAAAGATACAAGTAAAATGGAATGAGCAGAAAGAAGGGTTATTAAAACTTCTTTGCAACTACACTGGAATGTGCCGTCAAAGACTTTAAGAATTGTTGTTGGTATGAAATCTGTTATACACACACTTGATTTTAGCGCAGTTTCCTAACAATACATTTAGCAACTCTAAATATTGTAGTTCTTCATCTGAGAGACAATGCTGAGACTGCCATAGTTAAAGATGAAGCAGGCATGTAATAGGGTGGACATAAACCTGGAATCTTGTTAAGGAAACAAAGGAAAAAATGCCACATGAATGAGACAAAAGAGGTTGGGTCTGAAGCTCCTCACCAAGACCCATCAACAGCCACCAGACTTATAAATTAACAAGGCAAGAGTAGCTGCCAATCTTGTCAATCAACAAAGCAACGCAAGCAAGGATTGGGGGAATAAAAGTGGTGTATTCAGGGAGGGATATTTAGAATTTGGAAAGCTGTAGAAATGAAGAGGAGGAAAGAAACAAAGATATATTTTATTTATCAAAATGTTATTTATCAAAATTTATTAACATTTGAAACCACTCCTCTCCCTCACAGAGGGACTTCGAACAGTGTACAGATAAAATATTAAAATATAAAAACAGTACATAAAATTTTAAAAGGCAAGGATAAATTAAAGATCAATGCTAAAAGTTAATTATATGTAATTCTTTGAGCACCAAGATGACCTGCACAGCTGCATCTTGTACCAGCTAAAGCTTCTGGATACTTTTCAAGGGTAGCCCATACACAGTGCCTTGCAATAGTCCAAACAGGAGATGACCAGGACATGAGTCACCGAGTGGAGAGCCTCCCTATCTAGGAAAGGGCATAACTGACACACAATATGAAGTTGAGCAAAGGCCCTCTTAGTCACAGCTGTCACCTGCTTTTAGAGCAGGAGTTGTGAGTCCAGAACCATCACCACCCCAGATTACCTACCAGGTCTGCCTGAGGTAGTGCAACCCCATCCAAGACCAAAGATGAATACAGAGGAGCCCATCCACAGCAACTCTGTCTTACCAGAGTTCAGCTGAAGTCTGTTGTTCCCCATTCAGGACACTACAGCCTCCAGGGACCACAAAGGAATGTCCATAGCATCACTCATTTCACCCTGGAAAGCAGCTGCCAGGGCCTCCATAGGACCATGTAGCAGATTAGCAGGTATTTTCCTCAGCTCCCTTTGAAACCCAGTTGGGTCCATCAGTTGCTGAGTGTATACCAGACAGATGGGTCGAGCCTCCCTGCAGAGGAGGGTAGCATCAGAGAGCCTCAAAGTCATCAGGGTGTGATCTGACCATGATAGAGGAGTCAAGAAAAGCTCCTCTCAGGTCACATTGCTACTGCTCTAACAAGAAAACCATGTTTGGAGTATGGCCACTGTCCCATGTCAGGTTAAAAATGACCTGAGAGTGGCCCATGGCCGCCATGGATATAGACAGGAACTTCCGGGCCACTTTGGGTGTTCTCCCAGCAACAGGAAGTTGAAGTCCCCCAGAACTATAAGTTTGAGGGGCTCCACAGCCAGCTCTGAGATGGCCTTCAGCTGCTCATGCAGGAAAGTTGCTATACAGCAGGGAGGCTGGTATATAGTAGTAACAACAATCCCAAGTGCTTCCATGAGCCTATCTTCAAGAACTGGTTCTCACAATTGGCAACTTGTGGAGGAGTGCCTCTGATGGCTACCAGAGATTCCCGGATGACAACTGCTACCCCTATTCCCCTGCCCTGGAGTCTTGGCGTTTGTGTGCAAAAGAGCAAATATATATTATAACCAATAATGTTTTGCTGTTATTTTAAATTGAATGGGTCTCTGTGTATTCTAAAGAACAGGTTGTGCCTCAGTGTTTGATTGAAAGTGACTTGAGTGTGGCTATTTTCCAAGGCTGTGAGTGTGAATGAATGACCATAAGCCAAAGCTGGGGGCACGTGTGTAACACATCTGTCTTCTTTGAGAAAAATACTGAAAGCCAGCTTCAATAGAACATTGAGATTGATCCACAATGCAGTGTAGTCATCATCCCAAATATTTCAGCAGCTAGTTGAGATTGTTGGCCTGGTAACTCCATCTTTCTTTCTTTTTTATCCTATCATCTTCAGGACAAGCTTCTTCTCTGGGGATGGAGAACTCCTTGCATAAGTGCTGTGAGAATCACAGAAGGGTCTTTCCAGAGAGAAAATTCTTGTAATTCCATCCAAATATGAGGCTAGAAGGAGGGCAACACACCAATGCCTCTGTCTGCTTTTGCATGAATGCCAAATAAGAATAATTTGAGCAGACACAATCACTTTCAATGGAATGTCTGGTTGCTTCAGAAGTCTGTGCAGGACCTTTCCATATACAGTGTGTGTATATATATATATATATATGTATGTATATAACTCTTCTTGAGCTTCTCCTTCAATTCTGCTATTTATTACAATCTCTTTTGAACAGTCTTTTTTTCATTAATCCGGAAGACACCAAAGAAATTACCAGAGTTTTTGAGGGCCCAGTTACTGTCTGCCTCAGTAGTTCCCTTTAATGTCCCATAGAGTATGTCATTACTTGATAATCGATAAATCTGGGATATGGAGTTTGTATATGGAGATTGTATATGGTCAGACAAATGCAAAGTGAGAGTCAGAAGAAGACTATTCTCATGGTTATGATGAATATAGAGGTCAGCCTTCATTGTCTTGTTAATATAATAGCCACGACGCTCAACATTGATCTGGGCATAGATACAGTACAGCCCATCCTTTTTAATCTTTAGCTTCTGAGAGCTATATTCAAACGATGGCCCAAGAAATGCTCCTTCAACATCACTGTAAAACCAGTCTAATGTCCCTCGAGTAATGCTAGCTGCAAAGAGAGGAAAGAATCAGATAGAAGCATCAACTAGTGTCCAATACTGCAGTTTAACTTTCTAGCATATAACAGAATAACAAAGTTGGAAGGGACCTTGGAGGTCTTCTAGTCCAACCCTCTGTTCTGATTATTCTTGATGTGGTTCTAACAATATGAATTCATGCATTACAATCTAAGAGATTCAATATGAAGAATGATTCCTGCATTACAATCTAAGATATACCTTTAAATGCATATATTTTCTATTTTTAAGGTTGGTAACAATAGAATGGGTTCATAACATAAATATGTTAAGGTATAACATAATTTGGCTATGGCTTAGTGTTGTATACACAGGTGACACCCATTCTGCTTCATTCAAAAAAAAATCATGCTCTTCAAATTTAGAGAGAAACCCTGGTGTATCTGATCCAGGCATGGCTAAGAGAAAGATCCCACTTATAAAGTACTGTAAAGTACTTTTTGATGTAAAATGTAAACAAATTACTTGCATTTGGCCTTAAGAAATAGAGTTCCCTGCTAGAGAATAGAGGTATTCATTGATTTACGATGGCAATTGGGACTGTCATTTCTGTCATTCAGAAATGTGATAATAAAGTATAATCACATCATTTAGCAATGACAAATTTTGCAGTTACTATTACTGCTGTTAACGAATCCCAGGGTCGTTAGGCGTGGCAAATTCCTGCCAAATCACAACCAAGTCAGTGAAAAATCTGGCAGGAAGTTGCAAGTCTCAGGTAGTTCGTAAACTGGCTAGCAGGCAGGTGAGGGCTGATGCCAGATGGAGGAGGGCATGAGGAGACTCATGGAGGTGTAAGGGAGGTGTGGCAAGAATACTTGAGAATGGGAGGGAAGCACAGCGAGGATGTGACAGGGTGCCCAAAGGTGTGAGGGAGGTGCAGCAAAGTGTGAGAGATGCAAGGGAAGTGTGGCAAGAGTCAGGGAAAGTGAGCAAGGGTAGCATAGTGAAGATGTGTGAGGATACATGAGGGTTGGCGAGGAGGTGAAAGGGAAGGTCACATGACCATGAGGTGCTGAAATCCATCATAAATGTGAACCAGTTGCCAAGTGCCCAGATCAGGGTGTGCTAAAATGGCTGGAACTCCAAGGACTGGTCATAACCACCACTAATCCAGCACCATTGTAACTTAAAATGAAATGGTCACTGAGCGAGTGATTGAGGACTACTGTCCTATTGTATATAACATAGTTGCTTATAGAGTCACATAAAAGTGAGATGAGATATTATATAAATTGAATCAATCAATATATCAATATATCAATAAATAAAAACATTAATAAAGCAAACTCATCACACAAAGCCATGGTTTGTTATAACCATATTTCACACAATTCTAAGATGCAAATCATGATTTATATAAAATAGACTTCTCCCTTCAAGGATCTTCTATGTTATCGTACCCACTTGAGAGGCTTTTTTACATCATCGTAATCTAACAATATTTTCCAGAGCTCACAACCTTTCATTTATACTATCTTGTCAGTCCATATAAGAGATCAGTTGCTAAAGTCATATTACAAACAGAAACAGAGAGTTGATGACACACTCTTGAAAATATTTAGCTATACTATAGATATAATTCAGGACTTGGCAGAAAAGCATAGTTTTAGCTAATATGTTTTGAAGCAAATACCGTAAGCTCTAAATGGTCAATTTTTTGAGTCTGATAGAGCTCAAATCATACAAAGCTACAGAAATAATTAAAAACACCATACTCTTTATAATTTAGCATCCAAATCGATGCCCCTAATGAATGGCCGGGTAGTATCTGTTGCTATTTCAGTGCTGAAAGTAAGAAGATAGTACACATATTTTCACACAGTTTTTGGGATGACAGACAACTAAAAACGTTATATAAGAAATAGCAACAAAATAATGCAAAGTCCCTTTATACCAACAACTCTTCTAGAAATGACTATTTTTCCAAACTCTTCCATGAAACAAAAAAGTGTATTTTAAGCTTTGAAAATAGCACACAAAACAAACCACCCATGCTGAATATAAGCATGTATGTGTGCATATCACAGCATTTATTTATTTGTTTATTAATATCCCACCTTTATTATTTTTATAAATAACTCAAGGCAGTAATCATATATAATACAACTTCTTTCTCCTATTTTCCCCACAACAGAAACCCTGTAAGTGGAGTTGGGCTGAGAGACAGTGACTGGCCCAAAGTCACTCAGCTAGCTTTCATGACCAAGGGCAAGGGGGAACTAAAACTTCTACTCTGGTACCTTAATCACTGGACCAAACCGGCTCTCTCAGTGATCTTTAAAATGCCACTGAATTCCTGGAAGTGGTTTAACCTTGCTCGATTCTAGGATTCTTTTTCAACTATCAGCCTAAGATTACCAAGATGACTCTTCCTTCAAGTACCTATCCATATTGGACAGAACTGACTTCTGAGATCAGCCAAGAGGGTTGGGTGCTGCCACCAACGGAGGTAAGTGATCTTTACTTTTTTTTATAATAATGTTTATTTAGTTTTAAATTACAAAGGTAAAAAACTAATACAAACTAAGGACAATAGAAATAAGAAAAAGAATAGAAAGTTCAGGAAGGGTAAAGTGGGGGGGGGGATATAAGTAAATGATCTTTACCTGGGGTTTCCAATAGCAAATGAAACAAACAAAGTCTGAGACTTATTCCCACTCAGCTCCCACAATATTTCAGCTGGTATGAATACCCAAGGCCACTTGAAGTAGCCTTCCCATAACCAGGCATTATCCCATTAGTTATTACTTTACTCATCTATTTATTGGATTCATCTACAGTACTCATCTATTTATGATTCAAAGCAGGTGGGACTATAACCCTCACTATCTCACCAGACACAGGGCTAGAGCATCTGAAGAATACCAATTTGGGGAAACAATAAAACTTTGGGGCCTTCAGAGCTAGTAACCAGATATCAAGGAAATCTACTTACTGGTTCCATTCAGGTTAAGGACCAGATGAGCAGCGGAAACCTGAAAAAGAAGGGGAAAGACGATTTAGCCCTTTCAGAATAAAGCTGACCACAGTTCTTCTTCACTTACATCAGGGAGGGGTTGTGTGATGCCAGCTAGGCTAGGGGCTACCCTCTACCTTCCAAGTTTAAGGCTGGAGCTCTGTCTCGGCCCCCATTACAGTACGGCTCCCTGTTCTTTGAGTCCTCATAGTACCTGGCTGGAGGTACTTGACTGGTGCGGCGGAGATTGCTGTTTCGTCAGGCTCAGGACCAGCACGGTGAGCGAGGCGATGAAGAAGCAGATGTTCCCCAAGAACACCGCGCAAACGGAGGCCGAGCGCCAAGACCACCGAGTGCCGTCAACCCGCTCCATCAGACTGCTGCTCGGTTGCAGAAGGCCTGGCTCTTGATCTCCGAGCTGGTTCAGACTCCGCCCCACGGGGTTTTCTGGTGATTTCCTCCGACGCGTTGGGATTTGGATGATGACCCGCCCCTCCGAGTTTCTGCTCCGGAGCCGGTGGCAAATTCTTCGGCAGTTGGTTCTCCTTTGGCTATTAAAAGCCTTTCTAACCTAATTTTTTTCACTAACCGCATCTTTAAATGGGAGTCGCTTCATAAATGATTTCCCTTTTTGCTTTGAACTCGGCCACGCGTAAGGGTGAGGTTTTGAGAGAGAAAACCCCAATTCTCAGCGCTTTCCACAACTTTCTTTCCTTTTCTCTTCGGTTTCGACAAGATCGGGGATCGCGTGGGAGAAAGGAAAGCCCTCTGGGAATTCTCAAATGGAACTCGACGTCCTAACGCGGATCTCTCAGAACTCCTTGGACGGACCTGTCTCTGAGGGTATCTACCCACACTACTAGATCAGATAGATAGCACGCTCTAGATCCCTTCCTTGAAATATTGCTATCTAGTGGGACCTCAGAAGTCTTTGCCTTTTCTGTGGCTGTCCCTAACTTATGGACCACCTTCTCTCTGATAATCCAGCAGCACACACACACACACACACACGTGCACACACACACTCTGAGTGTTCTGGAAAGCTATTGAAACCTGGCTCTATCAGGCACCTCGGTGTGATGGGAACCTACGGATGGGTTTGGAGGCACCCTGCCAGGATGATTGAGGCACATAGATTTTATGGTTTTTGTAGTTTTACTATGGGGAGCCAGCCAGGTTGTTATAAGATGAGAAACCATACAAATCTTTTAAATGAAATAAATACATTTTGTTAAGCTTGTGAAAGAATGAGATGTGGGAGAAAAAGCACGGGAAGGAACTGACGGAGATGCACAAAGGTCTGCAACAATCTTGCCCTATTCCTGTTAAAGCATTCTGCTGGAAATGTGTAGAAAAGGGAGGACAACCAAGGAAGATGAATCATTCGGTTTTCTTAAAATATGTTCCACAGGTCAAATCATATACAGTAGTGGCAGTAAAGAGAGCAACGGGACAGCAGATTTTATGCTGGGACAGATTGCTATGATTTAAAGGGGTGTAATGAGAAAATGCCCAGAGTGCCCTAACTATGCTAATCATTATCAAAACTTCCACCAAGACAACACTGAACTGAGTTCGCAAAGGAATATTATGCAAGTTTATTCTTTAAAACGAGCCTTGCTGAGCCATTATGACATAAAAATAACTACTTCAAATGGTTAATATTAAAAGCTGGTGAAGCAGGGCAAGCAACCGATAAGGGAAACCTGTTATAGCTGGGTAGCTGTCAGCTCCTATTCCCCAGGTTTTTGAAGGAGCTGACAGATGTAATTTGGAATCACTGAATGTAATCTTTCAAAGCTCATGTAGTACAAGGGAAACACCAGAGGACTATAAATGAGCTGATGTAGTTCCAATATACAAAAAGAGGGGTGGGGAAAGGATCCAGATAAGTGTAGGCCAATCAGCTTGAACTCAATACCTGGGGAAATTCTGGAAAAGATAATTAAAAGATAAATTAAGAATGTGTGAGTACCTAGAAACAAATAAGATGATTACTAGAAGCCAACATGGGTTTGTCAAAAACAGATTATGCCGGACAAATCTTATTGCCTTTTTTGATAAGGTAACTAAATCAGTGGATAAGGGAAATGCTGTAGACATAGTATACTCAGACTTCAGCAGGGCATTTGACAAAGTAGATCACAGACTACTTCTTGATTTGATTAAAAAAAAACAATAATAGGGTAAACAGTACCAGCCCAGATGGGTTGTCAATTGGCTGACCAACCACACTCAGCAGGTAGTCCTCAATAGACCTACAACTATGTGGAGGGAAGTATGCAGTAAGGTACCTCAAGCTTCTGTCTTGGGCCCAGTGCTCTTCAACATCTTCCTAAATTATCTAGATGAGAGAATTGAAGGGGAACTCATCAAATTTGCAGATTATACCAAGCTGGTGGTGGTGGTGGGGGTTGCTAATACTTTGGAAGATAGATTCAAAATTCAGAAGGAACTCAACAGACTTGAGCACATGGCCCTATCCAATATGATGCAGTTCAGTGGTAAGAAAAGTAAGGTCCTGCATTTAGGCAAAAAAACGATGCATAGATATAGACTAAGTAGTACCTGGCTGAACAGTAGTAACTATGAGTGGGTTCTAGATGGCCTAGTGGACCACTGCTTCTGTCAAAAAAGCCAATACAATCCTAACCTGCATCAAGACATCAAGAAATGATAGAACTGCTTTACACCATGCTGGTGAGACCACACTTGGAATACTGTGTACAGTTCTGGTCACCACAATATAAAAAAGATGTTGTGACGATGGAAAGTGAAGAGAACAACAAAGATGGTAAAGAGCCTGGAGGCTAAATGGTATGACAAACACTTTAGGGACCTAGGTATGTCTAGTCTATTGAAGAGAAGGATTGGGGGGACATGATAGCTGCTTCCAATATTTGAGGAGTTGTCACAAAGAAGATGGATTTGACTTAATTTCTAGGGCACCAGAGGGCAGCACAAGAAATAATCAGTGGAGGCTTATCAGAGAGAGATCCAGCATAGAAGTAAGGGGCATTTTTCTCACAGCGACAGCAATTAACCAATGGAATAGCTTGCTTCCAGGATTAAGTGTCCTGCCTAGAGCAGGGGGTTGAACTAGAAGACCGCTGAGGTCCCTCCCAGCTCTATGATTCTATTACAACTCCCAATCAATATAGATATGATGGATACTTTGACAGGGGAATAAATGGACCGTACTCTAACCAAACACATCCAGAAAGGTCTAAATGCTGCAAGATTCTTCTGAACTGTACACACTGCATGTAAATATTTTGCTAGTTGTTTCTCAAACTTTCCTTTCGCCACCTTTTGTTCCTCCTTGATGGAGTATGTGCTCTAGTGTAAAACCAAATAGAGAACCACCATCCATGATTAATTCCTTAAATATCTGCTGAACTTGTCTTGTCATCAAAATTATGTTCCAAGCCACTTTTGCAATTCAGCAATTGTACCCATTCACACTTTGCGGTTGATCTGACAGTGTGAGTTATTTCCTCTAGATAAACTGGTAACATGGAAAAAAAATCTTTTATTTTAAGACAGAAGAAGGGTTTGCTTTCCAAAACCTTGAATCTGTATCAATCAATCAAATATTTATTTCATCAGCTTAGTGAAGCTTTATCTAGAGACATTTTATTTTTTTTCTATAAATCAAAAGCATCCTCCAAAATGAACCATCCACTTTTTTGAATATTTTGCCATCATCTCCTGCAATGTAAGTGGGATTTATTCATTAGAGAAGTGAATTTATTATACCCCTAGGCTCAATTAACTAATTTAGATAACTCTATATCAGGATTGTGTGTGTGTGTGTGTGTGTGTGTGTGTGTGTGTGTGTGTGTGTGTGATTTTTTGCTGATAAATGAAAATAAAGGGAGACTATTATAGATCTATTTCGAGCTTATTTTGCTCTCGTCAGATAGCCATACCCCTTACTGGGATTTGAACCCGGGCCGGCTGCCTTGTAAGGCAGCAACTTAACCACTAGGCCATAAGCTCTGTTCCAAATCAGCTCTTTCATATGTCCCCAATAGTTTTAGATTTGTGTGATAGTTACATTATTATCATCATTAATTAATTAACTGTATTATTAATACATTGTTACATTAGCTTTATTAATATACTGTGTTATACAAACTTTGAGTATGCTAATGCCTTTAGTCCTTCGCTGACTAGGTCCTGTTAATAGCTCAGAGTCATTTTGGATAGGGAGATTAGTTGCATATCAATTTAATAATAAATAAAAGAATAATAGCCTTGGAAGAAAAGAACTGCTTTTTTGATACTGCATGCACTCTATAGATCAACTTCGTCACTTTCATTTTAATTTTGCTAGAGAAATGCAGAAGTGCTCCATCCCTAACAGTGAAATAACCCAAGGAGGCCAGATTTAGTCTTCGGTACCATTTCTTCAGAGCACAAATATTGCTCTACTTTCTCTCATATTCCCTACAACTATGAGAGGTTTTTTTTTCAGATAGTCAAAAACAAAAACAGTGTTTTCCATGTGCACGAAGGCATACTGACATGAGACCTAAAGGATTTTTGTATCTAGCGGCATCAGTACCTGCTACATCATCAGCTAAAAGTCATTTTATCAAAGCCCTTCCACTAAGTGTAAAGCTTTGCTTTTCTCCACATCAAAATTCATTTTGTTGGATAGGGCCCATTGTTCAAGTTTGTCAAGATCTTTTTGGATCCCGAGTTTGTTTTTTGGGGTGTCGGCTATTCCTGCCAGTTTAGTATCTCTGCAAATTTGATGAGTTCCCCTTCTATTCCCTCATCTAAGCCATTTCTGAAGATATTAGGAGTACTGGGCCTAAAATGAAGCCTTGTGGTACCTCACTGCTTACTTCTCTCCATGTGGATGTAGTACCATTAAGGACTACTCATTCAATATGTTTGTCAGCCAGCTACTAAACCATCTGGTGGTGATGTTGTCCATTCCACATTTTTCTAGCTTACCAAAAAGTAGATTGTGGTCTACTTTGTCAATGCCTTACTGAAATCTAAGTATACTATGTTCACAGCTTTTTGCTGGTCTACTAATTTAGTGACTTTATCAAAGAATGAAATAAGATTGGTTTGGCATGATCTGTTTTTGGTGGCTACTAGTAGCCATGGTGGCTACTAATTATAACTTTATTTGCTTCTAGTTGTTCACAGATCTGATTTTTTTAATTATCTTTTCCAGGATCTTCCCAGGTATTGATGTTAGACTGATTGGTCTGTAGAATAGAATAGAATAGAATAGAATAGAATAGAATAGAATAGAATAGAATAGAATAGAATAGAATAGAATAGAATAGAATAGAATAGAATAGAATAGAATAGAATTTTTATTGGCCAAGTGTGATTGGACACACAAGGACTTTGTCTTGGTGCATATGCTCTCAGTATACATAAAATAAAAGATACATTCACCAGGAATCATAAGGTACAACACTTAATGATAGTCATTGGGTATAAATAAGCAATCAAATCACATTAGGAAACAGTCAATATAAATTGTAAGGATACAAGCAACAAAGTTACAGTCATATAGTCATTAGTGGGAGGAGATGGGTGATGGGAACAATGAGAAGATTAATAGTAGTGCAGACTTAGTAAATAGTTTGACAGTGTTGAGGGAATTATTTGGTTAGCAGAGTGATGGCATTTGGGAAAAAACTGTTCTTGTGTCAAGTTGTTCTGGTGTGCAGTGCTCTATAGCGTCGTTTTGAGGGTAGGAGTTGAAACAGTTTGTGTCCAGGATGTGAGGGGTCTGTAAATATTTTCACAGCCCTCTTTTTGACTCATGCAATATACAGGTCCTCAATGGAAGGCAGGTTGGTAGTAATTGTTTTTTCTGCAGTTCTAATTATCCTCTGAAGTCTGTGTCTGTCTTGTTGGGTTGCAGAACCAAACCAGACAGTTACAGAGGTGCAGATGACAGACTCAATAATTCCTCTGTAGAACTGTATCAGCAGCTCCTTGGGCAGTTTGAGCTTTCTGAGTTGGCGCAGAAAGAACATTCTTTGTTGTGCTTTTTTGATGACATTTTTATGTTAGGTGTCCATTTTAGATCTTACAATATGGTAGAACCTAGAAATCTGAAGGTCTCTACTGTTGATACGATACTGTGTTGTCTAGTATTGTAAGAGGTGGAAGTATGGGAAGGTTTCTCCTAAAGTCTACCACCATTTCTATGGTTTTGAGTGTATTCAGTTCCAGGTTGTTCTGGTTGCACCACGAGGCTAGTTGTTCAACCTCCCATCTGTATGCGGATTCATCATTGTCTCGAATGAGATCGATCACTGTTGTGTCATCTGCGAACTTCAGTAGTTTAACAGATGGATCATTTGAGATGCAGTCATTGGTATATAGAGAGAAGAGAAGTGGAGAGAGCACACAGCCTTGGGGCCCCCCTGTGTTAATTGTACAGGTATCTCAGGGGTGAAATTCAGCAGGTTCTGACAGGTTCTGGAGAACTGGTAGCGGAAATTTTGAGTAGTTCGGAGAACCGGCAAATACCCACCAGAGTGAGGTGGGAATGGAGATTTTGCAATATCCTTCCCCCAGGAGTGGGGAGGGAATGAGGATTTTGTAGTTTCCTTCCCCTGGAGTGGAGTGGGAATGGAGATTTTGCAGTATCCTTCCCCTGGAGTGGAGTAGGAATGGAGATTTTGCAGTATCCTTCCCCTGCCACCCCCCACCAAGCCACGCCCACAGAATCGGTAGGGAAAAATTTTGAATTTCATCCCTGATGGTATCTGATGTCATTCTGCTTAGCTTCACCTGCTGCTCCCTGTTAGGAAGCTTATGATCCACTTACAAGTGTGTTCAGGTACCGCTAGCTGGTTTAGCTTAGTTAGAAGAATGTCTGGAATGATGGTATTGAATGCTGAACTAAAGTCTACAAAGAGGACCCTTACATAGGTCTTTGGAGATGCAAGATGTTGTAGGATGTAGTGCAGAGTCATATTAACAGCATCATCTGTTGATCTATTTGTTTGGTATGCAAATTGCAGGGGGTCTAACAGTGATCCGTGATGGTTTTCAAGTGGGGCAACACTAGCCTTTTAAAGGTTTTCATAACTACAGATGTTAGAGTAACTGGTCTGTAGTCATTCAGTTCCTTGATGGTGGGCTTCTTCGGCACTGGGATGATAGTAGAGCATTTGAAGCAAGAAGGAACATAGCATATCTCTAGCGATTTATTGAAAATTCGGGTGAAGATTCAGGCCAATTGGTCAGCACAGACATTTAAGCAAGGAGGAGTTATCTTGTCTGGGCCTGGAGCTTTTCCTGGCTTTTGTCTGTGAAATAGGTCTTGCACTTCCTTTTCTGTGATCACTAGGGATTGTGAACCCAATGGGATGGGATCAATTGTAGGAGGCTTGGCTGTTGTTGGTGTGTCTGAGATGGATTCAGTTGTAGGAGGCTTGGCTGTTGTTGCAGGAGTGGGTTCCAGATTTCTTTACTGCCAGTTTGCTCAGGAATGTGCTCCGCGCGCTGCATGCCCCACACGCGCTGCACACCCTGGCAGCACTGCACACCCCACCCACGTGCGCACACATATGCAGTACTAAAAAAGCTTCTGTGCATGTGCAGAAGCAAAAAACAAGATGGCGGCACTCACAGTGCCACCAAGAGAACCGGCTCAGGGGCGTGGCAGGCCTGGATCGCTGCTGGTCCCAGCTACCCAGGCCACCAAGTTACTACCAGTTCTATAGAACCAGTCTGAACTGGGAGGA